>JARQOC010000007.1:181901867-182606867 GCA_033576535.1 Allobates femoralis
CGGGCACCCTTGAATATTGCAGTGTATAGAGACTCAAAGCTCTCCTCCACCTGCAGAGACTACTACCTAATAAGTGCTTGAGCTTGCACGGCCCCTGCTGCTTCTGCTCCCCTAAACCTGGGAAGTGTTTAAGCATACACGGCTCCTGCAGCCTCTGCACCCCTGAACCTGAGAAGTGCTTGAGCAGGCACGGCCCCTGCAGCTTCTGTGCCCCTGGACCTGAGCGGTGCTTAGGCAGACACAACCCCAAAACTACTAAGTCTGTCACACAGGCTGATGTTGACAAGCAATTCTGAGCGATTCTGAGCTAGTCTGAGCGATTCTAAGCGAGTTTACAATCCGAGTCCTGTATACTGTACTCTGGACTCGGCTTATACACGAGTCAATAGGTTTTCCCAGGTTTTGGGGGCAAAAGTAGGGGGGTCGGCTTATACACGGGTCGGCTTATACACGAGTATATACGGTATCTATATCTATATATGAAATTACAAAATTTAAAAATACACATACATATACACACACACATTACACATTACACACACACACACACACACACACAGTGGGTGTGGAAAGTATTCAGACCTCTTTAAATTTTTCACTTTCATTACAGCCATTTGGTAAAAAATTCATTTTTTTCTAATTAATGTATATGCTGCCCCCCATCTTGACTGAAAACCCCCCATAAATGTAGACATTTTTGTAAATTTATTAAAAAAGTAAAACTGAAATATCACATGGTCATAAGTATTCAGACCCTTTGCTCCGTATGGAGCATTTGCACCTTTTGATCTAGTACAGCCATGAGTCTTCTTGGGAATGATGCAAGTTTTTCACACCTGGATTTGGGGATCCTCTGTCATTCTTCCTTACAGATCCTCTCCAGTTCCGTCAGGTTAGATGTTGAACGTTGGTGGACCGTCATTTTCAGGTCTCTCCAGAGATGCTCAATTGGATTTAGGTCAGGGCTCTGACTGGGCCAGTCAAGTATGGTCACATAGTAGAATTATCGGCAAAAAGTTCTATCTTCATCTCATCAGATCAGAGAATCTTATTTCTCATAGTCTGTGAGTCCATCATGTGTTTTTTTTTTGCAAACTCTATGTAGGCTTCCATATGTCTTGCCCTGATCAGAGGCTTCCGTCAGGCCACTCTGCCATAAAGGCCCACCTGGTGGAGGGCTGCAGTGATAGTTGACTTTGTGGAACTTTCTCCCATCTCCCTACTGCATCTCCTGAGCTCAGCCACAGTGATCTTGAGGTTCTTCTTTACCTCTCTCACCAAGGCTCTTCTCCCACGCTTACTAAGTTTGGCTGGACGACCAGGTCTAGCAAGACAATTTCAAACATTTTCCATTTAAGGATTATGGAGGCCACTGTTCTCTTAGGAACCTTGAGTACTGCAGAAATTCTTTTGTTACCTTGTCCAGATCTGTGCCTTGCCGCAAATTCTGTGTGAGCTACTTGGGCAGTTCCTTTGACCTCATGATTCTCATTTGGTCTGACATGCACTGTGAGCTGTGAGGTCTTATATAGACAGATGTGTGTCTTTCCAAATCAAGTCCTATCAGTTTAATTAAACCCAGCTGCACTCCAATAAAAGAGTAGAACATTTCTAGGAGGACCACAAGGAAATGGACAGCATGTGACTGAACAAAGGGTCTGAATACTTATGACCATGTGATATTTCAATTTTTCTTTTATTAATAAATTTGCAAAAATTCTACATTTGTTTTATTCAGTCAATATGTGGTGCAGAATGTACATTAACTTGTTTTGAATTTACCAAATGGCTGCAATGAAACATACAGTGAAAAATTTAAAGAGGTCTGAATACTTTCCGTGCCCACTCTATATATATTTACACACACATACATATAAACGTATACACCCACACCGGTGATCAAAGTTAGTGAACAATGTATGATCACTTGATTTTTTTATTTTTTATTTTTTAGACGGAATGTAATCTACAGTGATCAACATTTGAAGGTTTTTGTGTAAGGGGTACACCATGTCACTAAATCAGTGCTTCCCAAAATAAAGTTAATCAACCTAAAAGGTTTATTTTACATTGAATGTGATGATTATAATTGGAGAACAGAGATTACTGTAGCACAGGGAAAGATGAAAAGTACATTTTGTGACAGTTACAACAGTCATCAATCAGTAGGAAGTGCACAGGTCTTTGCTTTGTACAGGCCTTTGCTTTGAATGACTTCAGCACATCTGCGGCCACAGGACATCACTAGTAGCTGTATGACTGTATGTATAACTCCCTGCAGCAGAAAACATTCCCCAAACCATGACACTTACTCCACCACCTTTCACTGACTTCTTTACACACTTTGGGTTCAGTATGTTCCAGTTTGGCAATGAACATCAGGTCTTATCAGACCTAAATAAATTAAACTTGCTTTCATCACTAAAATGAACTGTGGACCACTTCTCCTCACCTCCCCAGGCAACATGCTCCTCACCAAAGGTGAGTCTAGCCTTTCGATTCTTACAGATAATGAGAGGTTTGGTCACTGCAGAGTGAGTTTTCAGTCTAAATGCACTTAAACGTCATGGCACTATATGACAAGACAGATCCTTACCCTGTTCAGTGCTGATCTGGTGAGCTATTCCAACTGCATTGTTGAAACAATTACCCATGGAGATTCTCCGCATTGTCCTGTCCTCTCTTGCATTTGTCTTTCGAGGGTGACCAGCCCTTTTTGGGGACTCGAAAGAGTTTGTGATATTGGAAAGATGCAATATTCTATAAATCAGTCTTGGAATGACCAGGGTGACCCCTTTGGCTTTCATCTGGACACCCTGCTGCCGGAAGGTTTCAGACACTTTGGAATGGCTCACCATTTTTGCAAAATCAGTGCAAACTGGAAGGTTAGGCTGCTGGTTAAATGGGGTTTGTCAAATAATTAAAGAAATTAGCACCAGGAGCCAGATTAAACACCAATAACTTTCAGGTATCTCAGTGTTATCTAGTTTTGATCAGTATCTTTTTCATTTAACTCATTTACATTTTTATTCTTTGCTGCAGGGTATATTCCATTCATAAAATAAGCTTAGAATACTGCTAATTTACTCAGGTTAGGATATTTCCACATAGGGCAACACAGTGAACTTGATATTAAGGAAATTGTGTGTTGTTCTCTAATTTTGATCACCAGTACACACACACACAACAGGGAGAGAGAGCAAGAGAAAAAAAATAGAGAACAAAACAATGAAATAGTGATAGAAATGGCAAAAGGAAAAGAGGGGAAAAAAAAAAAAAATATAAAGAGGGAGTGAGGGGTAGGAAGACATATCTAAGCAATATGGCAGGAATCTATTACTAATTCTCCAATGCCGGTCAATGACTGGATAGAACTCGGTTGGTGTGAAACAGCAAACACATAGGACACCGTCCACATTGGAGTTGGCCAAGAACAAGGGAATGTCCATTTTTAATGCAGGTTTCTATGACAGAGATGGACAAGTGTGCGTTCAAAATGGAAGTGGTATTAGATTAGCGCTAAGAACAACGCCAGGACATCGCTCTATAGTAAATTACCTTAAAGTTTTATTGAATCGGTGTAGAATTCCCAGTCTCCACAGCGCGTTTCGGCGCTAATTGTGCCTTTCTCAAGTGAATCACTTGAGAAAGGCGCAATTAGCGCCGAAACGCGTTGTGGAGACTGGGAATTCTACACCGATTCAATAAAACTTTAAGGTAATTTACTATAGAGCGATGTCCTGGCGTTGTTCTTAGCGCTAATCTAATACCACTTTAATTTTGAACGCACACTTGTCCTCCCATCGGGAAGCGTGGTATTCAGCAGCTCGGCCTCCAGGACGCATCGGACGTCAATCGCCACTCCTCCAGAGCAGCACGTGGATCAGCAGCGTGTGTACCGTGGAAACCACGCGAACCTGCCTTCCCTGGCTCCGGCTGGCGTGGAGACCCTTCGGGGTTGAAAATTAGCGTAACTACTAGTTGTGCAGTCAGCACAACTAGATCAGGTGAGCACGGGATACATTACACCGATCCTATGCCCTAATTTCTAGCAGTGTGGCGCAATCTTGTTTTTTGTCTCTTATATGACAGAGATGGAGTCATTTTAGTGTGACTTAGTAGGGGAGTATCTCCACTGCTTGTCATGCAGGCTCATCTATCTGGCCTTCAGGTAATTAACTATTCTATATATTGACATGCATGATAAATTATCTGACAGCTTTTATAAAATACATCATGAATTATCTCCGTCCCGTTATATTTTTCAATCACAAGACACAATTAAATGCAGAAGGTAATAATGTCACAGAGAGGAGGTTAACCTTGGGCTAAATACGCATTTTCCAATTCTGCCAATCAACCACAATTCAGTTTAATTAGTTCATTTAAGACTGTATGTTATTCCTAATTAGCCAGGGCCATTCTATATTCTGGTGTAAGCACAGACGGACAGCGCTGCGGTAACAATGGGGATTGTAATTAAGTATTCTGAGTGTATTGTTTAAAATCAGACTTTTACTTCTTAATTAGTATTTGGCCATTGGCTTTACTGGAGGATTCCCAGTGGCTTTATTTGAGCTGTAGGATTTTTCACCATAGTCTCATTATTAGAGACAGATGTCTACAGCTCCAACTGCGAGTAATGTAATAAATGTGAGGTGCACATCTGTTTACAGGTATCCGTCATTTCACACAAAACCTGTAGATAATCAGTGTCTTGCTTTCTCGCCCATTTAAATAGGTTTTGTTGCAGGTATCAGTTTTGTGTTTAAAAACTGTCACAACTTTTATGGACTGTAACTTGCCATCGACTCATTTTGATATGTGGGTGCCTGTCATAAATATTCTGCCAGAACTATAGGATCTGGAACTGCTTTACCTCATCTCCCAGCATGTATTGTTCCGGCTACTAACCAACAGCTTTCTTTCCTTAAGCTGAAAGCCCACCCCTCTCCATTATGCTTGAAAGCTACAGTTAGGGCCAGAAATATTTGGACAGTGACACAAGTTTTGTTATTTTAGCTGTTTACAAAAACATGTTCAGAAATACAATTATATATATAATATGGGCTGAAAGTGCACACTCCCAGCTGCAATATGAGAGTTTCCACATCCAAATCGGAGAAAGGGTTTAGGAATCATAGCTCTGTAATGCATAGCCTCCTCTTTTTCAAGGGACCAAAAGTAATTGGACAATGGACTCTAAGGGCTGCAATTAACTCTGAAGGCGTCTCCCTCGTTAACCTGTAATCAATGAAGTAGTTAAAAGGTCAGGGGTGGATTCCAGGTGTGTGGTTTTGCATTTGGAAGCTGTTGCTGTGACCAGACAACATGCGGTCAAAGGAACTCTCAATTGAGGTGAAGCAGAACATCCTGAGGCTGAAAAAAAAGAAAAAATCCATCAGAGAGATAGCAGACATGCTTGGAGTAGCAAAATCAACAGTTGGGTACATTCTGAGAAAAAAGGAATTGACTGGTGAGCTTGGGAACTCTAAAAGGCCTGGGCGTCCATGGATGACAACAGTGGTGGATGATCGCCGCATACTTTATTTGGTGAAGAAGAACCCGTTCACAACATCAACTGAAGTCCAGAACACTCTCAGTGAAGTAGGTGTATCTGTCTCTAAATCAACAGTAAAGAGAAGACTCCATGACAGTAAATACAAAGGGTTCACACCTAGATGCAAACCATTCATCAATTCCAAAAATAGACAGGCCAGAGTTAAATTTGCTGAAAAACACCTCAAGAAGCCAGCTCAGTTCTGGAAAAGTATTCTATGGACAGATGAGACAAAGATCAACCTGTCCCAGAATGATGGGAAGAAAAAAGTTTGGAGTAGAAAGGGAACGGCACATGATCCAAGGCCACACCACATCCTCTGTAAAACATGGTGGAGGCAACGTGACAGCATGGGCATGCATGGCTTTCTATGGCACTGGGTCACTTGTGTTTATTGATGACATAACAGCAGACAAGAGTAGCCGGATGAATTCTGAAGTGTACCGGGATATACTTTCAGCCCAGATTCAGCCAAATGCTGCAAAGTTGATTGGACGGCGCTTCATAGTACAGATGGACAATGACCCCAAGCATAGAGCCAAAGCTACCCAGGAGTTCATGAGTGCAAAAAAGTGGAACATTCTGCAATGGCCAAGTCAATCACCAGATCTTAACCCAATTGAGCATGCATTTCACTTGCTCAAATCCAGACTTAAGACGGAAAGACCCACAAACAAGCAAGACCTGAAGGCTGCGGCTGTAAAGGCCTGGCAAAGCATTAAGAAGGAGGAAACCCAGCGTTTGGTGATGTCCATGGGTTCCAGACTTAAGGCAGTGATTGCCTCCAAAGGATTCGCAACAAAATATTGAAAATAAAAATATTTTGTTTGGGTTATGTTTATTTGTCCAATTACTTTTGACCTCCTAAAATGTGGAGTGTTTGTAAAGAAATGTGTACAATTCCTACATTTTCTATCAGATATTTTTGTTCAACCCTTCAAATGCACTTGAATTCTGTTGTAGAGGTTTCATTTCAAATCCAATGTGGTGGCATGCAGAGCCCAACTCGCGAAAATTGTGTCACTGTCCAAATATTTCTGGCCCTAACTGTATTTTCAAAACAAGAAAGTAGGAGTTGAGGCAAAGACCTGTTCCCATTTTATGTAATCGGTCACAGATGCCTTAAGCTTCAGAACGGGCAAGTGGGAAGTAAATTTGACATTAAAAATTACACTGTACGACTCTGATCTAGTGATCTGCAGATTATATATGCCTCATAGCGTCTACCAAATGAGATCAAGTTGTCTAAGGCCCCTTTCACATTAGCGCTTTTTTTTTTTTACCGCATCTGCCGCACTTGCGTCACTCCCCATGCATTGTCTATGGGGCTTGCGGCAAGTGCGGCATAGCCACGGTTTGGCAGTTGCGGCCGCAAAGAAAAAAACGCTGACAGCCCCATAGACAATGCATGGGGCTTGCCGCAAGTGAGGCAGTTAGGCTGCAGATGGGGTAAATCTGCCGGATCTGTCTCAATTTGAATAAAGTGCTAATGTGAAAAGGGCCTAATAAACCATTCAAAGCCCCCTTCACATGTGTGGATTAAACAAAAAAACGCAGGTTCCAGTTTGCCCATCTATATGTATGTGTGTGCCATCCATGTGATATTTGTGTCATGTGTACCGGAAACCATGAGATCAAGATACAGCTTTTTGGTAAAGCACATTATTCTATAGTGTTTACCAAAAAATGGAATGAAGAATATAAAGAAAAGAATTCAGGACCTACAGTCAAATATGGTGGATGTTCCAAGATGCTTTGTGGTTGTATTGATGCCTGGGTCACAATGTACTGCCCAGTGTCAGAAAGCTGGGCTTGTGTCCTACGTCATAGGATTTCCAGCAGGACAATGACCCCAAACATACTGTAACAAGCACAGAAAAATTGATGGAAACAAAGCGCTGGAGAGTTATGAAGAGGCCACAAATGATCCAGATCTAAATCCCATTGAACACCTGCGCAGAGAAACCTATGATGGTTATAAAAAGCGATTGATTACAGTTTACATTATATATATCTAAATACATAATCATGAATAATATGTGTCACACATTTCCGGAGCTTATGTCCCTACCCCACAATGCACTGCGGCACCATTGTGGAATAGCGAAACAAGTGACAGAAGTGAAAGGAAAGTGACAGAGACCCCACCGCTACCGTCGGGAGATCAGCGGCGCTAGTGGCTGATCTCCCGACGGTAGCCGCAGCTCATCTCCCGCCACATGGAGGTCAGCAGCATCGCAGTAGGGAGATGAGCAGTGACAGCACGACCGCCACCCCTACCGCCATATTGGAACACCCAAGTTATTCCGATATGGCAGCCAGGATTCTAATCTCCCGCCAAGCCGCCTGCCGCTTCGTTGATTGGTTGATCACGGTCGGCGGCGACCAATCAGCGCTGTTGGCGCGTGATTTAAATCCCGCTTCGCTGATTGGTTGCCGAGGTCGGAAGCGACCAATAAGCGAGGGGGCCGTCCCCAACCACGTCTTAAAGGGGCCGTCCCCAACCACGTCTTAAAGGGGCCGTCCCCAACCACGTCTTAAAGGGGCCGTTCCAAACACTTCTTAAAGGGGCCGTACACAACCACTTCTTAAAGGGGCCGTACCCAAACACTTCTTAAAGGGGCCGTACACAACCACTTCAAGGAGGTGGTAAGTTGCTAACCACTGAGCCACCATACAGTGCTAATCACTGAGCGACCATATACTGTGCTAACCACTCAGCCACAGTATACAGTGCTAACCACTGAGCCACCATATACTGTGCTAACCACTGAGCCACTATACAGTACTGAGGCACCGTATATTGTGCCAACCACACAGCGACGGTATACAATGCTAACCACTGAGCCACCATATACTGTGCTAACCCCTCAGCCACAGAATACAGTGTTTAACCACTGAGCCACCATACACTGCAAACCACTGAGCCACCATATACAGTGCTAACCACTGAGCCATTGTATACAGTGCTAACCACTGAGGCACCATATACTGTGCTAACCAATAAGCCACCATATACTGTGCTAACCACTGAGCCTCCGTATACAATGCTAACCACTGAGCCACCATACAGTGCTAATCACTGAGCCACCATATATAGTACTAACCACTGAACCACCATACAGAGCCACCGTATACAGTGCTAACCACTGAGCCACCATACACTGCTAACCACTGAGCCACCATATACAGTGCTAACTACTGAGCCACCACTGAGGCACCATATACTGTGCTAACCAATAAGCCACCATATACTGTGCCAACCACTGAGCCTCCGTATACAATGCTAACCACTGAACCACCGTACAGTGCTAACCACTCAGCCACCGTATACTGTGCTAACCACTCAGCCACAGTATACAGTGATAACCACTGAGCCACCATAGAGTACTGAGCCACCGTATACTATGCTAACCACTGAGCCACCACAGTGCTAACCATTGAGCCACCATACAGTACTAACCACTGAGCCACCATATAGTGCTAACTACTGAGCCACCATATACAGTGCTAAGCACTGAGCCACCTTATACAGTGCTAAGCACTAAGCGACCATATACTGTGCTAACCACTGAACCACCATATACTTTGCTAACCAATGAGCCACCGTATACAATGCTAATCACTGAGCCACCATATACTGTGCTAACCACTCAGCCACATTATACAGTGCTAACCATGAGCAACCATATACTGTGCTAACCACTGAGCCACGGTATACAGTGCTAACCACTTAGCCACCATATACAGTGCTAACCACGTAGCCACCATATACAGTGCTAACCACGTAGCCACCATATACAGTGCTAACCACGTAGCCACCATATACAGCTAACCACTGAGCCACCATATACAGTGCTAACCACTGAGCCATCATATACAGTGCTAACCACTGAGCCATCGTATACAGTGCTAACCATAAACTGTGCTAACCAATAAGCCACCATATACTGTGCTAACCACTGAGCCACCATACAGTGCTAACCACTGAGCCACCATATATAGTACTAACCACGGAACCACCATACAGAGCTAACTTCTCAGCCACAGTATACTGTGCTAACCACTGAGCCACCATATACAGTGCTAACCACTGAGCCACCATATACAGTGCTAACCACTGAGCCGTCGTATACAGTGCTAACCACTGAGCCATCGTATACAGTGCTAACCACTGAGCCATCGTATACTGTGCTAACCACTGAGGCACCGTATACTGTGCTAACCACTGAGACATCGTATACAGTGCTAACCACTGAGCCATCGTATACAGTGCTAACCACTGAGCCATCGTATACTGTGCTAACCACTGAGCCTCCGTATACTGTGCTAACCACTGAGCCTCCGTATACAATGCTAACCACTGAGCCACCATACAGTGCTAACCACTGAGCCACCATATACAGTGCTAACCACTGAGCCAACATACAGTGCTAACCACTGAGCCAACATACAGTGCTAACCACTGAGCCAATATACAGTGCTAACCACTGAGCCAACATGTAGTGCTAACCACTGAGCCACCATATACTGTGCTAACCACTGAGCCACCATATACTGTGCTAACCGCTGAGCCACCATATACTGTGCTAACCACTGAGCCACCATAGAGTACTGAGCCACCGTATACTATGCTAACTACTGAGCCACCATACAGTGCTAACCACTGAGCCACCATACAGTGCTAACCACTGAGCCACCATACAGTGCTAAGCACTGAGCCACCATATACTGTGCTAACCACTGAGCCACCATATACAGTGCTAAGCACTAAGCCACCTTATACAGTGCTAACCACTGAACCACCATATACAGTGCTAAGCACTGAGCCACCAAATACTGTGCTAACCACTGAACCACCATATACAGTGCTAAGCACTGAGCCACCATATACTGTGCTAACCACTGAAACACCATATACAGTGCTAAGCACTGAGCCACCATATACAGTGCAAAGCACTGAAACACCATATACTTTGCTAACCAATGAGCCACAGTATACAATGCTAACCACTGAGCCACCATACAGTGCTAACCACTGAGCCACCATATACAGTGCTACCCAGTGACCCACCATATAAATCTCGTACCAACAGAGTACTTTCTGGAGAGAGGACTGTACTTTTCAGCGATTATTTCTATGGCCCCTGTTCATTTCACCGCACTCCCGATGCAATAGCATCGGGCATACTTCTAGTGTGTGTGTGTGTGTGTGTGTGTGTGTGTGTGTGTGTGTGTGTGTGTGTGTGTGTGTATATATATATATATATATATATTATATATATATATATATTTTATTTGACTTAATAAATGTTTAAGTCAAATAAATAAGTTAAAAACGGGCATGGGGTCACCTCCCAACCATTTTTTATAACCAGCAAACCAGCCTAAAAATACCAGCACATACTGTAGCAGCCCTGGAAGTGGAACATACTGAGATGCTCCAATACTGGCGCTTCGCCTTGGCTCTTGCCGATTGTCCTAGTGCTTCGGCAATCGGGGTAATGGATTTTGATGTCAGCTGTGAAGTGTCCACAGTTGAAGTGAAGCCCTGGTGTTAGTAATGGGAAAGTGTCATTCAGCACCCCCATTACTACCCATTAATATAAAACAAAAGAAAAGACAAAAAAAAATGTGTTGAGATAAGTGCTCCCCGACACTTACCTCTAATCGTTCACAGCAGGTCTGCCGTAGTCCAAAAAATTTGTTGTAGTCTACTATGGAAACAGGCAATAAAAAACAAACAAACAGAAAACACAGAAATAAAACAAGACAGTTTCCCTCGTTCATTATTAATAAAAAACCTCCCTATCCGGTCCGATGTAGTACAGAACGAATCGGCGGAACAAATCTATGGAGCAGAGTTCCGATACACTATATATTTTGCTAACAAGCACTTCCAGGTGACGTGTGACCCCAGCGCCTATGAAGAGCAGTGAAATCAGTAACATTACAGCTCTTCAGAGATTCTGGGTCTCATTTTGCTGTTCATGACATGGCGTCTCCTCTCCAAGAGCAGTAACGTTACTGATGTCACTGCTTTTCTGAGGCACCAGATGTCATTCAGTGCAGCATGACCCGAAAGTAGCTGTTCGCAAGGTTTATGGAGTGTGAGAATGATGCTCCATAGACTTTGTTCGTCAGTCACTCTGGACTACATTGGACCTGCTGGGGATGTTTTTTACTTCATATATTGGTGAACAAGTGAAGCTTATTGTCTTATTTCTCAGTGTTTTTATGCTTTTGTTCTCATGTAGGTTTTGATTTGTGGACTATGGCGAACCTGATTTTTTTTTTTCTTAATAAACGAGCGTAGAGAAAGCGTTTATTTTAATAACATATTTTTTTATATATGACCAGGTAGTAATAGGAGTATTGACAAATATCTCTGCAATACACCAGGGATATATGCCATCTGTGTTTTGGACACTACACAATTGACATCAACCCCAAAACCGATTACCCTGAGTGACAGGGTCTCATGGCATCGGGAAGATCTAAGGCGAGGCGCCAAAAATGGAGTATCCAATATGTGGTGCCAGGAAAACACAGACATGTCCCCATATGGTTCACACATCTAGGGGAAGATCATCATAGATTTTAAATCGGTGGCCATGTGAATGTGTCTGCGTTACATGTGAAAACGGACACCACAACTGAAACACTGACATATGAAAGTGGCCTAAAGCAAAAGTCTCAAACATGCTGCCCCTGAGACAGTCATCTGTGAACCATGGGACATAATCGAAACAGTAGAGAGCAGGCCAAAGTAAAAGCTCACAAGTGCCCATAAATACAGTAAAATCATGCCAGAACACAGTGTGGCACAAAACAATGTGTCGGAGAGGAGGCATCTCCTTTCCGTGTTGCTGGATGGTAGGTGAATATGGAGGAAATATTTTTAAATCCTTTCCTGACATCCACCATACTTGTATGGCTGAGTGGAAGGTAACTTCCTCCAAATTGCCATATAAGAATAGCATGATTATGGCACCAGCTCAAAGGAAGAGCAGACACCATCATTAGTGGGTAATCAGCAGGATATCATAGCTGACACCCTGCTGCAACAGCCACGATCATTGGGCAACATGGTGGCTCAGTGGTTAGCACTGTTGCTTTGCAGCACTGGGGGTTCTAGATGCAGGGTCCACCAAGGACAACATTTTCCGGGAGTTTGGAGTGTTGGAGGAAACCAAAGAACCCAGAGGAAACCCATACAAAGACATACTGATAGGGAATGTAGATTATGAGCCCCACTAGGGACCGTGATGCCAATGTCTGTAAAGCGTTGCAAAATCAGATTCGGATATATACATAGTAACATAGTAACATAGTTTTTAAGGTTGAAGGAAGACTTTAAGTCCATCTAGTTCAACCCATAGCCTAACATGTTGATCCAGAGGAAGGCAAAAAAACCCATGTGGTAACACTAAGCTCCACATTGGGGAAAAAATTCCTTCCTGACTCCAGATACGGCAATCAGACTAATTCCCTGGATCAACGCCCTATCCAAGGATCTAGTATATATAACTGGTAATATTGTTTTCAAGAAAGGCATCCAGGCCCTTCTTAAATGTTAGTAGTGACTCACTCATTACAACATCATGTGGCAGAGAGTTCCATAGTCTCACTGCTCTTACAGTAAAGAATCCACGTCTGTGATTATGATTAAACCTTCTTTCCTCCAGACGTAGAGGATGCCCCTTTGTCCCAGTCTCAGGCCTAAGAGTAAAGAGATCATTAGAAAGGTCTCTGTACTGTCCCCTCATATATTTATACATTATTATAAGATCACGCCTAAGTCTTCGTTTTTCCAAGCTATATTATATAAACAAATCAAATAAACTGATTGCAGCCATTTAATCCCTTAAGGCCCTGTCACACAGAACGACCGCTCCAGCGATCCCGACAGTGATAACGACCTGCCGGGATCGCTGGAGCGTCGTTACCTGGTCGCTGGGGAGCTGTCAAACAGGCAGATCTCCTCAGGGACCAGGGAGCCACCTCCACATCGCTGAAGGCGATGTTACAGCGTCCACCCTGCTTAGCAGGGAGGACGCTGGTAACTACGATAAACACCGGGTATCCAGACAGCGAGCGCTGCCTAGATACCCGGTGTTTACCATGGATACCAGCCAGTGAGGTCACTGATCGCTGGTTTCTCGCTGTCACATGCAGCGATGAGTGCTGACCAGCGGGAGACCAATGATCAAAAAATGACCCAGAGCACTTTGCATCAATTAGCGACCTCACAGCAGGGGCCTGATTGCTGCTAAGTGTCACACATAGAAGTTTCAGCGTGACTTACAAGATTACAAGTCACGCACTGTCTATAAATGGAGGCAGGCAGGCACTGTTAGACAACAGAACCTGGGCGATACATCTGTATCATCTATCGCCTCAACAGATGAGGAGGGGGACACTTCTGGTGGTAACAGGTATCCAACAAGGAGAGGTAAACAGAAAAGATTCTTCACAAGAGATATCGGAAAGAGGAGACGGACAGGAGTGGTTAAACCATCTACCTCAAACTCACAGGTAATCAATCTGTCAGATGTGTCATTAACGGATGATCAGAGAGAAGTCTTGAGTATGGGCTTGACATTCTCTCCCTCCTGTGAATTTGACTGTTTCTCTGCAGTAAAGGATGTTCACCTGTTCGCCCAGAAATTAATATTGAAGAAACTCCATGATAGATGTGGAGGTGATATCCAGAGCTGGACAGTCCAGGAGGAGGAGGTAATCGAGGCACTTAAGGATTTGGGAGAGGAAGATGACAATGTAAATGAGAACAGGAGAGGTAAGTTCTCCTTCCCCAAGGTTAAAATGTTTCCTGCCTTAAATATATATCCCAATATTGAGCTCTTTGTGAAGGTAGTGACTGAGGATTTAAAGAAAATACCTAGAGGCCAATCTGGTGAGAATTTGTCAGAAGGGCAGAGGATGGCTATTAAAGAGTTAAAGGGTAGTAAGGATATTATAATCAAGCCATCTGACAAAGGTGGCAATGTTGTGGTTTGGCCTAGAACATTATATGAAAAAAAGGCGATGCGTCAGTTGAATGATAAAACGTGTTATATGCAACTAACGTTTAACCCAACATTATCACTTTCCAAGGAATTACATGAATTAACTGAAGAGGCTTTTCAAGTAGGTACCATCACCAAGGACATCATGGACGGGTTAAACCCTACAACACCAAAGACGGCATGCCTATATTTACTGCCGAAGGTGCACAAGAACGCCCAAAATCCACCAGGGCGCCCCATAGTATCTGGGATAGGCAGCTTATGTGAACAGGCAGGTAAATATTTGGATTCCTATTTAAAACCAATAGTAGAAACTTTACCGTCGTATCTACGAGATACAAACGATTTTTTGAGAAAAATCGATGGTGTTGTATTGGAGGAGGATATGTGGATGGTAACTTTAGACGTTGAATCCTTGTACACCTCTATTCGCCATAATGATGGCATTGAGGCTGTAGGCTTGTTTTTGGCAATGTCCCAGTCTTGAAACTGAATTTATATTGTTTTTGATTAGTCTACTAGAGTTCTCATTGACGCATAACTTTTGTTTTTCGTGATAAATTCTACCTCCAGAAGCAGGGTACGGCTATGGGGGCGGCTTTCGCGCCCTCATATGCTAACCTGTTTCTGGGGGCATGGGAACGGGAAGTATTCCTTTCCAACCCGTCACATTTGAGTGACAAAGTAATATTATGGACAAGGTTTATTGATGATCTGTTCATCATCTGGCAGGGCCAAGAGTCAGAATTAAAGGAATTTGTGAAGGACCTCAACAAAAATCAGAAGAACATCAGGCTAACTATGGTCTACAGCAAGCTGGAGGTCGACTTCCTTGATGTTAAGGTACGGAGGGGCTTAAATGGAGAAATTGTAACAGATTTGTTCAGGAAACGTACTGCTGGAAATGCATTACTCCATGCTACGTCTGCTCACCCCTCACACCTAATAAGAAGTATACCAGTGGTCCGAGATGGGGATTCTACCCGTGTGGAAAATGCGTCACCTGTCCGAATCTGTTGAGGGCTAAAGATTTCTACTCGAGTAGTGGCAACAAGAAATTTAAGATTACTCAAAATATCACATGCACATCTGTCGGTGTGATATATATGGCCACCTGCCCCTGTAATTTAATATATGTTGGGCTTACATCTAGACAACTTAAAGTCAGGATACGTGAACATGTCCTTGATATCATCAAAGCAGAAGCGGAAGAAGATTTATCTCTTTTAAAACCAATAGCACGCCATTTTAAAACCACTCATAATTGTAATGCCAACCTTTTGAAGGCTTTTGGCATCGACAAGATCCACCAGAATATACGAGGCGGCGACTGGAAGAAAAACCTCGCACAGCTAGAGGCCAAGTGGATAATGAAGGTGGGATGTGTTCGTCCCCATGGCCTCAATGATGTCCTTAGCTTTGCCCCATTTTTGTAGAATGTATTTTATTATAGGGGAAATTATTTTAATAAATTTTGCCTTTGTTTTAATTATCGTGTTCTTTGTCTTTTATCTTTACTTTTTTTAGGTCTGCTTTTCTGTAGATGAATGTACAGCATAATTAATGAAGAAGGAACAGTGCAGCAGTTCTTATCACGTCTAATTATTTATAGTCATTTAATACATTATGGTAGTGTGTTTGGTTGGTATGTGACACCGGCCGGTGGATTGCTGCTTGTTTGTATGAATGGTATTTAAGTATGTATGTGTTGTTGTTTTGTTTACACAATGCATATGATCTGAATAGGTCTTTCTTTAAACTGGTACTGTGCTGTAATTAGCATTGTATCATGATACTATATCACTTTATCTGTATAGCACTTTATCATATGGTAATTTTGCACATTGTTATGCACTTTATTAATTGCTGCTATGTTGACACAACCTCTGTATTGTATTTGTTGTACATTCATCATGATTGTATTATTGCTACTTTGTGGAAATCTCAATTATGTATATGAAATGTGTAACCTGCTTACATTGAGGCAGACATCCATAATGAGCCATTATGTGCCTCAGTGATATCCCAGCCATCACATCCATGCATCTTGCAAACAGCCCTGACACCTCCCCATGTAACTCGCCGTATCTCGGGAGCCCGGGGGGGTGTTGTCATGTACTGCCTCGGGACCGCCGGCCGCTCTATTACTGAAGTGGTGGGCGTGTTCAGGGGCGTGCAGTGATCGCGCCCGTGGGCGGACCCGGCTGACGTCGGCGTTTGGGGGCGGATATTGGAGCCGGAGCTTCGGCATGACGTGGCGCCGGATATTACGTCCGGCGTGACTTACTATTGGCCAGGGCGCCTTGGTATGACGCTACTGGTTACTAGGCAACCTAGTATGCATTGCGGAGACGGATGTGATGTGCGGATCACCGCGACTTCCGGTTTTCGGACCGGGAGTCACATGACACGCTGGGTAATAGAACACACTATATAAAGTCGGCTCTCCCTTAGTACGACCACCCTCCTTGTGAAGAAGCTGGTGCGAAACGCATCAGGGGGCGGTCGCAGTAAGGTAATATGGACCCATGACTGTAACCTATACTGATTCTTTACCTTTGGTATACTGGTGCACCCAGTTTTGGGGCACTTATTATATGTAACTTTACTTGTTGTTTGGTATACCTGATGATTAAGCTGGATTACGGTTTTATTTTGTCTCATGTGGTCTTCCTTCTGCGTACCATTTGACATTGTCATTTTACACAGTGTTTTGTTGTTTTTTAATAAATTGATATTGCAATTGATCTGGCCTTACTCCTATTGAATCTTTGTTCTGAAGTAATCTCTAGCTTTGGAGGGCCTTTTACCCCTTTGGGTGGTTTGAATAAAAAATAAGTGTCACACATAACGACATCGCTGGAGAGATCGTTGTAACGTCACAGTTACAACGATCTCTCTAACGATATTGTTATGTGTGACTGGGCCTTTAGATTCCGCTGTCTATAGTGGCAGTGATATTCAGTTATTTGAGGGAGAGGGATCCCTTTTTGAGTTGATCTGTACCCGGTAATCAGAAATTGTCCAGTTAAGCTCTGCAATAAACTGGGTATAACAGTTGAGGTGTTTGTGTAAAATCGAAATATGTTATATCCTGCAGTAGAAAAGTATTGCAGAATATTAGATCAGTGTTCAGGGAAGTAAAAGATGAAGTCATATGAAAAAAATCATGAAAAATAAAAATATTTTGCCACTAAAACACACAAAAACTTTCCTTCAAGTAGTATGGCAGTAAATCAGTTTCTCCATTGCAATACTGCATGATTTTGCAACTGTACATTATCTCCAAAAGAACAGCTGCTACAAAAAATTAATGACATTCTGATTTAGGGGACTGGAAAACCCCAGGCACCAAAAAATGTTTTTTATTTATTCCTCTGTGAAGTAATTATAGTATTCTGCTGTGAGTATACAATGCCCATTGATCTTCACTGAATATTATTATATCATTTTGTCTGCTTACTTTGGTCATGATAATGTTACTTTGGGCTATTTTTCTGATCTTCTAGTTATATATAGTAGGGATACTTATTTATTACATCAGGGGTGCAACACCATTTTCTGCCGGGGGCCATATGGAAATTTCTACCATCCTTCGAGGGCTGCACAAAATTATCAACTTGAAAATTACCTGCTAAATTTGGTTATATAATCAACTCGCCCCTACTGTGGTGGCTGGAGCTGCTTCTCTTTGGCGTGGCTGTGATGTTAGTTGATATTGATCATATTACTACTCAACGGCTTTTCCAGGTATGCTAGAGCCCTAGACATCACAGGAGAGGCCGGAGGCATATAGGACACTGGAGGGACTGAGGCTTGGGCATAGAAATAACCGGGGAGCTGCATTTAAAAGGCAGCCAGTTGGCAAAACGCATCTGCCAGCCTGAGTACTACGGTCACCAGGAACCTGCCCAGGGGCCTCAGGAAAGATCATCAAGGGGCGCGTGCGGCTGTAGGGCCTGAGGTTCCTCTCTCCTGCTATACATGCTTGTTGGGCTTGGTATATTCTATTATATACCTTCTGTAACGCCACACAATTTCTACATTATGTGCCACCATGGGTTATAATCATGCATGTACCCCTGGATATCACTTCTCTGTTGTCCAGACTTCTAGACACTATCGTTAAGAATGGAGGAAACTGAATACATTATCTTTCCACAACCTCACTCAAATTCCCCAGCAGATATATAATCACTGTTGGTGGCTTTGTGATTTCGTCAGTCTCCCAAGTCCAATGACTTGTTGAAACCTAGACTTTACCTTGTCCTTCAAACCACACATCCAAAATCTGACTACATCCTGCAGCCTCCAACTTGAAAAACATTTACAGAATTAGACATTTTCTCAATTTTGAGCCAACAAAAATAATAGTGCATGTCCTTAAATAACTCCTGCATAGCCTACTGCAACATCCTTCAAAACACTAACAATGACTTCGGCTGCCTTCAGACTTGCAGATGCCTCCGCAGTGTTTTGCAGAGGCATCTGCAAGCATCTGCATGCAGACCGCGGCCCCTATGATTATAATGGAGCACACGGCGGTCTGCAGATGCTTGCAGACCGCCGTGCGCTCTCATTGCCCGCCATTAGTGATCTGTGCGCAGGCGGATGCCTGCGCACAAATCACACACTCTCGCCCACACCAGGGACAAGGGCAAGATATTGCGTCCCTGGTGCAGGCGAGAGTGTGTGATTTGTGCGCAGGCATCCGCCTGCGCACAGATCACTAATAGCAGGCAATGAGAGCGCACGGCGGTCTGCAAGCATCTGCAGACCGCCGTGCGCTCCATTATAAACATAGTGGCCGTGGTCTGCTTGCAGATGCTTCTGCAAAACGCTGCAGAGGCATCTGCAAGTCTGAAGGCAGCCTTACAAGGACTTCCATAACCTATCCCATTCATGATTCTCTAACCTAATCTCCGGCTATCTTGCCCCACAAGTTATCTCTGGTCCTCACAAGACCTTTTCTTTCCCACTTCAAGCTCCTCACACAACTGTCTCCAAGATTTCTCTTGTGCTTTTCCTGTGCTCCAGAGTTTCCTACACCAGTAAAACAGTCTCTCTCCCACCTTAGAAAATATCAAATGCGAACAGATAACCAACATAGTCAAGGAAACCTACAACCGGCAATAGACGCTGCCATATCTGCAGCTTCTAACCTCACCCTACTGTATTCCCTCCCTGTGAATTGTAATCCCTCATGGCGAGGTCTTCATCCATTGTACATAGAGCTGGTGAGCTGGTCAATTTTACAATCACAAACTCGCAAATCTTTTTTTTAAAGAACAGAAGGATTATTATTTATTTTTTTAGAAGGAGCCCATCAAATTTACTATCACTTGAAGCAGAAATAGGAATAAATTCTAGCACTAATCTACTCCAGATATAAATGGGGGATGGAGGTGATGAGTAAGGGGTCAGACACAATCTTTATGGCAGTTTATGCCGGCATGGAGCAAAGGTGAGAAGTTACAAGGAATCAAATACTGAGGTTTTAACCCTTACCTCCTTTTTAGCACTGGACAGAAAACAACGAATTACGACCAAGTATGAGCTGCTTTGCCCAATCACGGAACTCAACAACTCAGTTCTTCTTCCTATAGTGTCCGTCCCACTAATGACAAATAACACTGATGGGAGAGTTGGTAAATGAGCAAAAATCTAATTTTTCATTTTGCCAAAAATCAGAATCAGATTTTCCTGAATTTTTTTCTTTAGATTTTTTTGTGGCATTTTTGACGCCGGTGTTTATTTTTTTAAATTTGGTGTAGTTTAATGGTGATCACTTTCAGAATGCGCCACAGGCCAAAGATGCAATGATATACAGTTGTGGCCAAAAGTATTGACACCCCTGTAATTCTGTCAGATAATACTCAGTTTCTTCCTGAAAATTATTGCAATCACAAATTCTTTGGTATTATTATCTTCATTTAATTTGTCTTCAATGAAAAAACACAAAAAGAATTGTCCTAAAGCCAAATTGGATATAATTCCACACCAAACATAAAAAAGGGGGTGGACAAAAGTATTGGCACTGTTAGAAAAATCATGTGATGCTTCTCTAATTTGTGTAATTAACAGCACCTGTAACTTACCTGTGGCACCTAACAGGTGTTGGCAATAACTAAATCACACTTGCAGCCAGTTGACATGGATTAAAGTTAACTCAACCTCTGTCCTGTGTCCTTGTGTGTACCACATTGAGCATGGAGAAAAGAAAGAAGACGAAAGAACTGTCTGAGGACTTGAGAAACCAAATTGTGAGGAAGCATGAGCAATCTCAAGGCTTCAAGTCCATCTCCATAGACCTGAACGTTCCTGTGTCTACCGTGCACAGTGTCATCAAGAAGTTTAAAGCCCATGGCACTGTGGCTAACCTCCCTAGATGTGGACGGAAAAAAAAATTGACAAGAGATTTCAATGTAAGATTGTGCAGATGGTGGATAAAGAACCTCGACTAACATCCAAACAAGTTCAAGCTGCCCTTCAGTCCGAGGGTAAAACAGTGTCAACCCATACTATCTGCCGGCGTCTGAATGAAAGGGGACTGTATGGTAGGAGACCCAGGAAGACCCCACTTCTTACCCGAGACATAAAAAAGCCAGGCTGGAGTAAAACGTTTTGGAAGAATGTTCTCTGGTCAGATGAGACAAAAGTAGAGCTTTTTGGGCAAAGACATCAACATAGAGGTTACAGGAGAAAAAAAAGAGGCTTTCAAACATAAGAACACGGTCCCTACAGTCAAACATGGCGGAGGTTCCCTGATGTTTTGGGGTTGCTTTGCTGCCTCTGGCACTGGACTGCTTGACCGTGTGCATGGCATTGTGAAGTCTGAAGACTACCAACACATTTTGCAGCATAATGTAGGGCCCAGTGTGAGAAAGCTGGGTCTCCCTCAGAGGTCATGGGTCTTCCAGCAGGACAATGACCCAAAACACACTTCAAAAAAGCACCAGAAAATGGTTTGAGAGAAAGCACTGGAGACTTCTAAGGTGGCCAGCAATGAGTCCAGACCTGAATGCCATAGAACACCTGTGGAGAGATCTAAAAAGAAGAATGGTCTAAAATTCCAGCAGAGCATTGTAAGAAACTCATTGATGGTTACCGGAAGCGGTTGATCGCAGTTATTTTGGCTAAAGGTTGTGCAACCAAGTATTAGGCTGAGGGTGCCAATATTTTTGTCTGGCCCATTTTTGGAGTTTTGTGTGAAATGATCAATGTTTGGCTTTTTGCTTCATTCTCTTTTGTGTTTTTTCATTGAAGACAAATTAAATGAAGATAATAATACCAAAGAATTTGTGATTGCAATAATTTTCAGGAAGAAACTGAGTATTATCTGACAGAATTGCAGGGGTGTCAATACTTTTGGCCACAACTGTATAAAATAAGGAACAATAATAAAAAATAGGTGAGAGATTAGCACTGCAGACAATGCAGTTAGAAAAGTTGCTTTACAGAATGAACACAAACCGAGATGGAGCTGCCGACACTGTAGTAAACGCTACCAGCGAAACTGTAGAACATTTTTAACAATCAATAACAAATCTCTTCAACTTGTAAACGTACACGCAATGCAATAATGAAAAAGGAGCAGAGCGAGCCTTTAAGGTTTTCTTTGTTAGGAATCAATATGTCAGTCCGATATTGCTCAAGTGGAATAAGTTACGCATAAACTGTATTGCATTAATAATAAGAAAATCCCAGAGAGTCCTGAGCCCCGCGGTTCATGTGACTCTCGTAGAGACTACACGCTCTGGCTTCTACAATGCTAGGTGTTACACTAGTTCAGCTTGTTCCATGTTCATTTTGGCTTTAATGCCCGAAAACAGAAGCCTTAAAGGGAAACAGTGGCCAATAGTGAAGTTTACAATGTATTGCTTTACCGGACAGAGAAGTCAATATGTGAAAAATAATTCTGGAGCATCAGCACTTAAAATTTTGAGTTGTGCTATTCCCGTTACTCCTACATTTTGGTGAACAATGAAGCTTTGCTATACGCTTTATAAATGGGGCATTTCTCTGCCCAGGCTGACATGGGTCAAAGGGCCAGTTTCATTAAGGTGTTGATGCCAGAATTCTGCTGTAAAACAAATTAAGTCAAATTTTTTTTTGCTTAGAAATAGTGTCATTTGGCGATAACACATTAATTTTGGCCACCTATTACAATATGGGAGTAGCAGAAGCTGGAAGGGGCTCACCTACATCCATCTATAAAATATTATAAGATGCTGAACTAGATAGAGTGACCAGGGATATTAAAGGGCTGGGCGGACTGCAATACCAAGACAGGGTATTTGGCTACGTTCACAAATATGAGTATTTTGTTGCGCTTTTTTGCGCGCGTTTATTGCTGCGATGTTCGTCTGCCCAAAAAAGCGCAACAAAATACGCCGGCCTTTCACACACCGCACTTTCTTCTGCACATAAGCGCAGGTGATGTCACAGAGGGGAGGAAGAATCCTGGTTCCTCCTCCCTCCGTGACATGCATGACTGCCCCCATTTGATTTCGCAGTGTATTAATATACAGTGCAAAATCAAAGTTAAATAAAGGCAAATGTATGAAAAATAATAAAGAATGAAATACTTACCCTCCGATGGTGTGTTCGGGTGTCCAGGAGCCGCAGCAGGAATTGACCTGCTAGGACCTGCTGTGATTTCAGAGGACGTTCCGGGTGCTGATTGGCCGTCCGCGGTCATATGATACATATCACATATCCGTGAGCTGCCAATCAGCACCCGGAACCCTGGTCAAAAGTTCACATACCCTGATGATTTTGGCCTGATAACATGCACAGAAGTTGACACAAATGGGTTTGAATGGCTAATAAAGGTAACATCCTCACCTGTGACCTGTCTGCTTGTAATCAGTGTGTGTGTGCAGAAAAGCGGAGTTAGTTTCTGGGACCCAGACAGACTCTTGTATCATTCATCCAGCCACTAACGTTTCTGAATTGTGAGTCAAGGCGAAAGGAAAAGAATGGTCATTGGATCTATGGGAAAAGATAGTTGAACTGTATAAAACAGTAAAGGGATACAATAAGATATCCAAGGAATCGAACATAAAAAAAGGTCAGCACAGCCTGACAGTACTGTTTAGTTTTGTGCAAAAGCACAAAAAAAACCATATCAGATACCAAGCGAGAAAAAGTGCAGTATCAAGCATCGGAACTATGGATATTTAAATACAGGGAAAAAAAACTCACCAAAAAGATAGCCATGAAAAACATCCATTGCACTTAGCAGGAGTCTGTAAGCTCCACTGAGAGGCAACTCAGGTGTCTTAATACCGGTGCACAATCTCCTGCAACCAGCCAAAGCATTGGGGGAGGGTTGTGTCACCTGCGACCAGCCATGATATGGGGAGGTAATTGATGATATTTATAGACACAAGGTTACCATAGGGCATCAGTCACACAAGCACGTGTAATGCATAGTGTCAGTATGCAGACTATTGGTCACACCCTAACTATTAGATTAGGCAGGCTGCCCGCACCATATACATGCATGCATACATATGACAGCCGCTCCCCAGAGGGCACAGACACACGCTGCAAAAGATTTTAAAAAAGTGCAAAAAACACTAAAGATGATGTGAGGTGTTAGTGGATATTTTGGCCAAAACACGCAAGCTCGTAACCACCGTCAAGGGCCCCCACACTTACGAGTCCTGACCATATGTCTGTTTTAGCAGAACAAACACTAGAGAACAACAAATTAAAAAAAAAACTCACCAAAAAGATAGCACCGGAACTATGGATATTTAAATACAGGGCCAGCAAGTCTGCTCTGTGGACTTTTCCGCTGTGTGTCTCATCAAAGTGTCTCATACAAGTGTCATGAGAAGAATTTTACTAGAATTGAAATACTAGGAAGCATGTGGTCTCTATCATCTCTCATCATTGATCTCAGATTATCACCAGATTTTATCTCCTCTCTACAGGTATGTGTGACCGTGTTTATATGCTCCTAGGATTTCTGCACTGCTGATCTCCTCCTGCTTTTACTGCTTACCAAAATATCTGTGGTATGTGTGACTGTGTTTCCATGCTCCCAGTATTTCTGCACAGCTGATCTCTGTATTAATATACACTGCGAAATCTAAATTAAATAAGGCCAAATGTATGAAAAATAACAAAGAATAAAATACTTACCTCTCCGACGCCTTTCCCGGTGTCTGGTGGAGAAGGCAGGCGATGTGTGTTCTGCCAGGACCCGGCGTGATGTCAGAGGGGCGTTCCCGGCGCTGAATATCACGTGACCACGAGCGGCCAATCAGCGCCGGGAAAGCCCCTCTGACATCACGCCAGGTCCTGGCAGAACACACATCGCCTGGCTTCTCCACCAGACACCGGGAAAAAGTCGTCGGAGAGGTAAGCATTTCATTCATTTTTCATACATTTGGCTTTAGTTAATTTAGATTTCGCAGTGTATATTAATACACTGCGAAATCTAATGGGCGGTCACAGCTTGTCACAGAGGGGAGGAGGAAGCAGGATTCTTCCTCCCCTCTGTGACATCAGATGCAGCAGAGCCCGCCCTTTTAGGAAAAAGCGCCAGAGCTGCTGTGTAAAGAATTGACAAGTCAATTCTTTTTACGCTGGCGCTTTCTCCCAGAAGGGTGCAGCGCGAAAATATGAGCTGTCTGAACTTTACATTCACTTTGCTGTCAGACAATACGCACCTGCGCAGTGTGTGAACATAGCCTTAGAGCTAGCAAATCTGCTCTGTAGACTTGTCTGCTGTGTGTCTCCTCAAAGTGTCTTATACAAGTTCATGAGAAAAATTTTACTAGAAATTGACTGGAATGTATTACAATACCGCATGCTGCAAGGATATCTTTCGGTTGAACACTCAACTTCAAACCCTCTCATGTTATATTATCAGCATTTGTTTTCAGCTCTGCAAATGTTTTCTGTTTTCTCAACATTTAATAACCACAAGTATGCCTGACTATTTCCTATTTGTAAACTTTATGTGATGGTAAATGTATGTCTTTGTGAAGCTGGCACTAGCATATTCATAGATCTGGGTTGTGAGTTTTTTTTTTTTTTAACCATGTTCTTTATTTCAATGTTTTTTTCCTATGTGCTTTTGTCATCCACTTTCACCGCCTCATTCCCCCTCATCCACGTCAGCCCCTCTCTATTTCCCTTTACTATGTCCTGCTCCCACACTCTCTTCACCTTACTGAATAATCTCAGTCCATCATATGCCAGGGCTTTGCATCATAAACCATGTAAAAAATCCAAAAACTACTTGCTCTTTTTCTACTACTGCTCCTGTCAGGTGATGTCTCTCCCAATCCTGGTCAACTCTCTTCCAGTTTCAACCCCTCTCCCAACCTCACATAGGAATCCTACTTACCTCATTAACATTACTTGCTCACCTACATCTCCCTCTTTTAATTTTGCCCTCTGTAATCCACAGTCTGTATGCAACAAGCTTCCCTTTATCCACAACTACTCTCTCACTAACTCTTAACTTCCTGGCCTTCATTGAAACCTGGATCCAGGACTCAAACACCGTTTCCCCTGCTGCTATTTCTCATGGCGGCTTACATTTCTCCCATTCATCAAAACCTAAGAACAGACATGGTGGTGGAGTCAGCTTACTCTTGTCCCCACAATGTACTTTCCAGGTCATCGCCCCCAGCTCCATCACTCTCATTCCCCATCATTAGGTTCTTCCATCCCTTTCCCCTCGGAACAGCAGTGGTATGCCGCCCACCACCCACTTCCTCGACCATTTTTCTGTGTGGCTGCTGCACTTCATGTCCTCAGAATTACCAATCCTTATTCTGGGAGACTTTAACATTCCCATAAACAGCCCCATGTCTCCATATAAATCCCAGCACCTAACTCTAACCACCTTTCTTGGGCTCTCACAGCTCTCAACTCTGAGACACAAACATGGCAACACCCCTGACCTGGACTTTACCCAACTTTGTTCAACCTCCTCCTTAGATAACTTACCTCTTCCTCTCTCTGATCACAACGTTCTATCCTTCACAATCACAAATCCTCGCTGACCCAGCACACTCCTATCTATCACACTTTCAGAAATCTTCAGGCCATCAACCCTCAAACACTCACAAACTCTCTACACTCATCACTGTCCCCAATCTCCTCATTCTCCTGTCCCGATCTGGCAGTAAATCACTACAATGTTCTCAGAAGCACCCTGTACCAAAAAGTGTCCCTCACCCTCAGAACCTCCAAACACAGAGTTAAACAGTCCTGGCTCACTCCGTAACCTCTATTCCTCCAGCGATACTCCAGGAGTGCTGAATGCCTATGGAGGAAAACTCGCTTACCAGAAAACTTTATCCATTATAAATTCATGTTAAAAACCTACAACTCTGCCCTTCACCTCGCCAAACAAACCTACTTCACCACTCTGATCCCCTCACTATCAAACAATCCAAAGAAATTCTGAAACCTTTTAGGGTATGTGCACACATGCCGGGTTAGGGTCGGTTTAGCTGTGTAAACCGCCGGTCGGTTTACATAAGTTTTATGTAAATTTATGTTAATCCAAACCAGCTTTTGGATTAACATTAAAACCTATGTAAACCGACACCCGCTGTGCACACACCGGCGGTTTACACATGCTCATCTGTTGCTAACCCGCTGGGTTCCCAGCGGGTTAGCAACGAATGTGCATGTTCTATAAACCGGCCGGTTCTGCAGCGGCTGCAAGCAGAATCATGTGCTGCTTCCAGCCGCTGCATAACCGCCGCCGCTAACCCGCTGTGCACCCGCCCGTCACCCGCCGCACATACCCGCCAGGAAGCCGGTGGACGGCTGCAGAGCTTCCTGGCGGGTCCGCCCAGCCGCCGCCGACCCTAACCCGCCTACCAGTGTGCACATACCCTAATTCTCTCCTCAATCCTAAAGTGCAGGCCCCTATCACTGACCTCTGTGCTGATGATCTGGCTTCTTACATCACAGAGACAATAGAAAATATCCATCAGGAAATCAGCTCCCAACCTCCAAGTGCTGTTACTCCAATCCCTTCCCACATCCCCTCTGGCTCACTCTCCACTTTTGACCCAGTCACAGAAGAAGTAGTCTCGAGGCTCCTCTCGTCTCACTACTTGCATCACTGACCCTATTCCCTCACACCTACTCCAGTCTCTCTCTCTCCAGTCTTCACCACTCACCTAACCAAAATTCAATCTCTCCCTGTCTTCTGGCATCTTCCCTTCCTCCTTGTGCAATACAAAATACCGTATATACTCGTGCATAAGCCGAGTTTTTCAGCCCAAACATTGGGCTGAAAAGTCTCCCCCTCGGCTTATACACGGGTCAATACCGTGGTGGGGGCTGTGTCCGGGGCTGGGGAGGCTGGAGGAGGCGGAGGGAGGCTGCTGTATGAGCGCCCCGTCACGTGGGGCCGCTCATTATATATGCACTGCTTCCCCCTGTCAATCAGCGGCAGGGGGAAGCAGTGCATATCTGGCCCCCAAATGCTGGCACTCGCCCACCCTCTGTTGTAAGGGCCCCCCCGCTGCTTAACTTACCACCCCTGGTCTTCTGCACAGCGTCGGTCCTCGGTGCTCCGTCCTCCATGCTCCCGTTCGGCTGCATCCGGGATCCCCGGCCGTCGCAGTCACGATGACGTCATCGTGCGACGGCCGGGGACACCGGATGCAGCGAGGACGGGAGCATGGAGGACGGAGCACAGAAGACCGGCGCTGTGCAGAAGACCAGGGATGGTAAGTTAAGCAGCGGGGGGCCCTTACAAGGAGGGAGGGGCGAGTGCCAGGATTTGGGGTCCTGTATACCACTGGGGCTGTTATATACCACTGGGGCTGTTATATACCCCTGGGGCTGCTATGTACCCCTGGGGCTGCTATGTACCCCTGGGGCTGCTATGTACCCCTGGGGCTGCTATATACCCCTGGGGCTGCTATATACCCCTGGGGCTGCTATATACCACACCCCTGGGGCTGCTATATACCCCTGGGGCTGCTATATACCCCTGGGGCTGCTATATACCCCTGGGGCTGCTATATACCACTGGGGCTGCTATATACCACTGGGGCTGTTATATACCCCTGGGTCTGCTGTATACCACACCACTGGGGCTGCTATATACCCCTGGGGTTGCTATATACCACACCACTGTGGCTGCTATATACCCCTGGGGCTGCTATATACCCCTGGGGCTGCTGTATACCACACCACTGGGGCTGCTATATACCCCTGGGGCTGTTATATACCCCTGGGCTGCTATATACCCCTGAGGCTGCTATATACCACTGGAGCTGCTATATACCACTGCGGGGGCCTGTATATACCACTGGGGAGGCTGCTGTAATACTGCTGGGGTCTGTATATACCACTGGGGAGGCTGCTGTATATACTGCTGGGGCCTGTATACCGCTGGGGCTGCTGTATATACTGGTGGGGTCTGTATATGCCATTGGGGAGGCTGCTGTATACCACTGGGGCTGCTGTATATACTGCTGGGGCCTGTATATGCCACTGGGGAGGCTGCTCTAATACTGCTGGGACCTGTATATACCACTGGGGAGGCTGCTGTATACTATCACTGGGGGGGTCTGTATACCACACTGCTGGGGGCTGTATACCTGTGCTGGGGTCCACCCTCGCCTTATACACGAGTCAATAGGTTTTCCCAGGTTTTGGGGCAAAAGTAGGGGGGTTGGCTTACACACGGGTCGGCTTTTGAGAAAAGTATTATAGGAGTGATACCTTTATTGGCTAACCAAAAAAAACGTTATTTGTAAGCTTTCAAAGCTCAAGGCTCCTTCATCAGACAATATTACAAATGACTTACTGAGACATTTAAATACAAAATACAGCAGGGCATAAGGAGATGCCAAGTGGAGGTGGGCTAAATTAACTGAAATGAAGTCTTTATTGCTGATGTAAGCTCTGAGATACATTCGGATCTGTTCAAACAATGATGACAGAGAACTAAAACTATTATCACTAAGGAAAACATTCCTAAACCAAGGATACCATCCACTGGTAATAGATGAACAGATCCACAGAGCTATAAGGGTCCCAAGAAGCAGCCTCCTGGATTACAAACAAAAGGAAGACAACAGGGTGCCTCTTGTAGTCACATACAATCCCCACATACAATCCCCACATCAACATAGTAAGGCAACTACCAGTGAGGGACTATCTGCAATTGAACATAAACCCGATACTTGGGAAGTTAAAGGATAAAGCGTCTACGTGGAGTAAAATGCGCCTCTCGGTGGTGGGACGTACCAACTTACTTAAAATGGTACTCATGCCCAAATTGTTATATGCACTACATAATTCCCCGGTGTGGATTCCTCAGCCGATATTCCAACGTGTCAATGCTATCTTTAGAGATTTGGTGTGGGGCGGGGGACAGCCAAGGATCAAACTGGAGACTCTTCAAAGGCCAAAGGAGGAGGGAGGTTTGGCATTACCAAATTCATGGATATATTTTTTGGCAGCACTGTCCCAACATATTAGAGGATGGGCACAAAGGGCAATAAAGGGAACAAGTCAGGAAGTCTTGGAGCGGCATCATAAAACACGCCCTTTGGTAACAGGTTTAGAGTCAGGGCTGTTTAGACGGATGGGTAAAAAATACCCGACATGTGAATTAGTTTATAAAGTATGGATGAGAGTGAAGAAGGTTAGAGGATTGACGGGTCTGACAATGTACACTCCGATATGGGATAACAAACATCTAGGCGAATTCTATGGGATGGGTGACCTAAAAGACTGGAAGACAAAGGGAGTGCAGTTTGTCTATCAACTGATGAATGATCAGGCTCTCAAAACCCTAGCAATGCTGAAGGAGGAATTTCACTTGTCAGACAAACACAGCTACCAGTATATGCAGGTTAAACACGCATTCCTTCAACAGAGGAAAAAGGGGACCATGGTTATCCAGAAAGATATTATCCTCGACTACATCTGCAAAGAGGGGCGTACTAAAGGGGTTATATCAGATTTATGCCGCTCTGCTTCACACCTTTTTGCTGAAATAGCCTGTTGCGGCGAAGGAAAGATGGGAGGCAGACGTTGGTAATATAGAGGATGACAAATGGGAGTCCATCTTAGAGTATATTCCCAAATTATCATTAAATGAACCGGCTAGAATGTCCCAACTATTTCTTGTACATAGGGCATACAGATCACCTGAATTTTTGTATAAAATAGGGGTGCGGGAGACCTCGGAATGTACGAGATGCGGAGCTAAAGCCGCTGGTATCCTACACGTCATGTGGGGGTGTCCGCATGTTTTGGGTTTCTGGTCTGAGGTGGCTGCTCTCATTGGGAATCGCTATCATTGTGTAATCCCTAGAGACCTGGTAGTCTGCCTGTTGGGATATGTGGAAGAGGTGGTGGGCACTGATATTGCGAAACTAGCAGTTGTCAGACTCTTGTATGCTGCTAGAAAAGTCATAGCTAGATATTGGGTACGAATGGAGCCTCCTACTAAACAGGAATATATACGTCAAGTAGACTATGTGGTACGGATGGAGGAAAAAATCTACCATAAACGTAAAAATGCTAAATTATGTGATAACTTGTGGGCAGCGTGGAAGGTGTGAGGGCTGAGACTGGAAAAGATGTTCCGGCAGAGATGTGTCTAATGGTGTGTAAAGGGTCATAAGATGTTTAGGGTAATTGTTGATTATATCTTACATATATTGCTCAGAAATAAAAAAATGTTGCTGTCTGTAAAGGGGGGTGGGTGGTGAGGGAAAGGGATTTCTTTATAATATCAAAAATGGAAAATTGCGGTTTTACAGTTGTATGTTATTCATTTCCTTACATATGAATATTATTTTTCTGATTCAAAAAAGGAAGGGAGGGAGGGGGGCCGGGGGGAGAGTTTGGGGCCGGGACCTGATATATATAGAAAATGTATATGTTTTGTATGAATAATTTGTTATTTGTGCTTTTTCATTAATAAAATATATCTGATTTAAAAAAAAAAACATAGTAAGGCAAATTGGCGCTGATCTTCAGCCCATATTCCACAAAGACCACAGACTTAAAGCCATATTCCCAGAATAGCCACTGCTCTCCTATAAACAGCCCCCCAACCTAAAAAATCTCCTTGTCAGAAGTGTCCCGACATCACCATCACAGACGGGCACATTCCCCTGTAACAGCAAGAAATGCAAGACTTGTACCCACATATCACCAACAGATACAGTCCCTATACCCAACACAAACCAGGACTATAAGATCATGGACTTTTTGTCATGTAAATCCTTCAATGTGGTGTACATGATACAATGTACAAAGTGCACTACAGGAATGTATATTGGGGAAACAATGCAAAAGCTACAAACAAGGACGAATTTACACAGACATATGCTAAAAAATAAGCTGCCAGTGGGAATGCACTTTTCTGAGCCTGGACACAACATGGCAGACCTAGAAGTCCTAATATTGAAAGGTCACTTCAAAAGTGATAGGGAACGAAAAATCTAGGAATTCAAATTCATAAGATTGTTCCAAACTAACAACTGGACTCAATTTGACACCTGGATTCATAACTCATTACATAAATAAACACAATTATCACCTCCACAAGGATATCTTCTGATGTGTAAAAGACCACTCTACCTCATTTACATCAGCAACAAAGACTTCATTTCAAATTCTTTAGACCACCTCCACTTATCTAGCCAATAAAGGCATCACTTCTATAATACTTTTCTCAACATTTTTTGGGGGACTTAAGTATTTACATCAATCCCTTACTCCTTCAAACACTATCATTACTCCATTATTAAAGAAAACTTCTCTTGATCCTACACAAATAATGACAGACCAGTCTCCAATTTCCTCTTCATTTCTAAACTCTTGGAGCGCCTGATCTACACCTGCCTCACCCGTTACCTCTCCACTCACTCTCTTCTAGATCTATTACAGTCTGGTTTCTGCCCCCTACATTCTACAGAAACTGCCCTCATCAAAGTGACCAACGACCTTCTGACGGCAAAACGTAAAGGTGACCACTCTCTGCTTATTCTTCTTGACCTTTCTGCAGCTTTTGACACCGTTGACCACCATCTCCTACTCTATGCTGCACTCTATCGGCATAAAGAACACAGCTCTCTCATGGTTCTCTTCCCATGTCTGCTCTTTCATTGTATCGTTCGCTGGCTCCACTTCCTCTCCTCTTCCTCTCACTATTGGGGTTCCTAAGGGTTTTGTCTTTGGCCCTCTTCTCCTCTCTCTCTACACTGCCCCAATTGGACAGGCCATCAGCAAATTTGGCTTTCAGTACCATCTTTATGCTCATGACACACAACTATACACTTCTTCCCCTGACCTTACCCCTGCTGTATTACAAAACACCTATGATTGTCTAACCACAGTTTCCAATATCATGTCCACACTATCTAAAATTCAACCTTTCCAGAACTGAACTTCTTCTGATCCCGCCCTCTACTAACCTCCCTAAATCTGACATCTCTCTCTGTGTGCGGCACCACGATAACACCTAGGCAGCAGGCTTGCCGTCTGGGTATTATGTTTGACGTTGATCTCTCCTTCATCTCTTACATACAATCTCTTGCCCACTCTTTCCATTTGCCCCTGAAAAACTCCAGAATTCGTCCCTTCCTCTCCATGGAAACAACTAAAACCCTCGCCGTAGCCCTGATCCATTCCCGCCTTGAATTTTTTATTAGTTGGCCTCCCCCTCAGTAAGCTTTCCAGACTATCCTTAATGCAGCAGCCAGGGTCACCTATCTAGCTAACCATTACTCAGATGTTTCCGCTCTGTGCTAGTCATTGCACTGGCTGCCTATACACTATAGGATCCAATTCAGATTGCTTGTTCTCATCCACAAAGCTCTTCACAGTGCAGCACCTCCTTACCTCTTTCCCTCATCTCTGTCTATCATCCCACCTGTCCCCTTTGCTCTGGAAGCGACTTTAGACTAACATCTGCATTATTTTGAACCTTCCATTTCCGACTCCAAGACTTCTCCCGAGCTGCACCAATCCTTTAGAATGCTCTATCTCAAGAAATTAGAACCATCCACAACTTACACATTCAGGCGCTCCCTAAAAACACATCTTTTTAGGGCGGCCCATCATTCTCCCTAATCGTAGTCGTTTTAAACTTAGGGTATTTACTATTGCTCTGAACAATTTCTCTGTCAAATTCCACCAGATCCAAGAGCGCTACATAGATTGGCTGGTGGCCACTCATGCAGCTTTTTTCTACTCCCCATTCCCTCACATTGGCTGGACCATCATTGTCCATAAACATCTGTACTTTATGTCACTCTCACCTCATTGTTAGAGTGTAAGCTTTTACAAGCCGGATTGTCATTATTTTTGCTTAATTATTGTACTTTTTTTTATAATTGTTTCTCATACCTCTTTGTATACGAACCTGTGAATTGTAAAGCGCTATGGAATATGTTGACGCTATATAAAGATTATTATTATTAAAACCTGTGTGCTAGCAAAAGTCACATATAGTTTATTTACACAAAAACACCATAAAACCACTAAGGCTGCATTCACACATTGCGTATTTTGCCGCGTTTTTTTACGCGCGCTTTTCAAAATACGCAATGTGCCTTTTGTCTGCCAGCAAAGTGAATGGGAAATTCACTTTGCAGTGCAGACATTGCGTAAAAATATGCACTGCGTTTTCCGGAGAAAACGCAGCTCCATAAACAATTGATATGTCAATTGTTTACGCAGCTACTTCTGCGTATTCTCCCAGAGGGGAGGAAGAATCCTGCTTCCTCCTCCCCTCTGTGACAGCTGTGGCCGCCCATTAGATTTCACAGTGAATTAATACACACTGTGAAATCTAAATTAAACAAAAGCAAGTGTCTGAAAAATAAAAAAGAATGAATACTTCACCTGTCTGACGCCTTTTCCGGTGTTCGGTCTCCGGTAAGAAGTGAGATCTCTTCTGACAGGACCTGTGGTGATGTCAGAGGGGCGTTCCCTGGCACTCGCGGTCATGTGATACATATCACATGACCGCGAACAGCCAATCAGCGATGGGAACGCCCCGGGAACGCGCCTCCTCTGACGTCACCACAGGTCTTCTCAGTACACCTCTCACAACCGGAGACCGGAGAGCGGCAGAAGGCACCAGACAGTGGGAGAAGGCACCGGAGAGGTGATGTTTTAATTCTTTTTTATTTTACATACATTTGCCTCTGTTTAATTTAGATTTCACAGTGTATATTAATACACTGTGAAGTCTAATGGGCGGCCACAGTTGTCACAGAGGGGAGGAGGAAGCAGGATTCTTCCTCCCCTCTGTGACATCACTGCGCTTTCTGGGGTAAAGAAAGGGCAGTGTGTGAAAGCCCCTGCGTATTTTGCTGAAAAACGCGGCAAAAAGCGCGCGTAAAAAAACGCAGCAAAATACGCAAATGTGTGAACGTAGCCTTAAACCACTTAGCACTTTTTCTTGTAATCTTGACAGGTGGTAATTACTAAGGGAATATCATACGTGTACCCACACTTCCTCATTTGAGGTTTTTGCAGCTGTTCTTAAGTGGTTTTGTGGTGTTATTGTGTCAATAAATAAACAACTGTATATGTGACTTTTGCTAGCACATAGGTTTTGGGCAAATTTAGTTAAATATCCATAGTCCCGGTGCTTGATACTGCACTTTTTCTCGCTTGCTATTTAAACTGTTATTAACAAATGGAAAATCAGGGGCTCAGTAAAATCCAAACCACGATCAGGTAAACCAACAAACATTTTGGCCACAACAGCTGGGAAAATTGTTCTGGATGCAAAGAAAAACCCAGAAATAACATCGGCTGAAATACAGGACTCACTGAAAACTAGCGGTGTGGCTGTTTCAAGATGCACGATAAGGAGGCACTTGAAAAAAAATGAATCTATGGTCGAGCCGCCAGAAGAAAGCTATTACTGCGCAAGTGACACAAAGTATCTCACCTACAGTACACCAAACAGCACATAAACAAACCTCCAAACCTCTGGAACAAGGTAATTTGGAGTGATGAGACCAAAATTGAACTTTTTGGCTACAATCAGTAAACGTTACATTTGGAGAGGTGTCAACAAGGCCTATGATGAAAGTAACACCATTCCTACTGTAAAGCACAGAGGTGGATCGCTGATGATGTGGGGATGTGTGAGCTACAGAGGCACAGGAAACTTGGTCAAAGTTGAAGGAAAGATGAACGCTGCACATTATCAGCAAATACTGGAGGCAAATTTGCACTCATCAGCCCGGAAGCACAAAATACTTCAAGCTGTCATTGATGTTAGAGGTGGCAATACACGGTATTAAGAACTTGGGTATGTTAACTTTTCATCAGGGTCATTTGGATGTTTTTGGTTGTCATTATGATTTAAAAAGAGAAAACACAGTAGTTTGACAATAAATGGCTTCACCCAACTACTAACCATGAGTGGAAAAAAAGTTTTTTGTGTAAGGCTGGCTTCACACCACAGTAAGGTCTGGTCCGGGGCTGTCCGCTATAAACCAGACAGCCCCAGACCGGTTTTTGGCCCCATAGTAGCCTATGGGGCTGGATGGAGCCGGATGGCAGCTCTCTGCCATCCGGTTTCATCTCTGCGGTGGAATCTGGGAGAAATTGGATTTTTCTCACCATACACAAATGCGTTGCTTGCAACGTTTTTGTGTCCGGTGAGAAAAATCTCCCAAAATGCCGTCTGTATCTTTTTTTTGAAGACTCTGACAATAACATTTCAGCACACCTAAGTACTAAGACTCTGGAATTCCGCATTAAAAACTTAGTGGAACGTGAAATTCGCACTTTTTGGACCATTCAATCTTTAAATAGTGACGTGGCTTGCAACAGAGTGCCTAGAGGATTAACAGTAAGTAAAGCAGTCACTTTCTCTAATAACGATCCCAGTTTTATAAAAGAATGGGAGAAAATTCAAACAGATTGTTCAGAAGCTTTTTTTAAAGTTGGTCCTAAAACAAAATGAGAAGGATCATGCTGAGATCGTAGCACAGCTGATTCAATTACGAGCTGAGTTGACCTCAAGATATAAGAAAAAGAAAGACTGGCAATTATTCTTAGAAAAACTGGATAAAAAATTAATACCTCTACAAGATGAGATTAAATCAAAGAAAAAAGAGAAATTTATTAGAGATAAACTTGATTACTCTACAGGAAAGGTTTTTTCATGGAACAAAGATAACAATCCAAAGAATAAAAGAAATAAAAAGAAAAAACCTGATCCTGAAAATCCAGACACTCCAAAAAAATCCGCCTTATACCCCTAAAAAGCCGCGCTGGAAAAAGAAATAAAGAAAGAAGGATACCAGCGGCAGTGGGGAACAAAGCAGTGCTGAAGATCCCCCTCCCCCAAAGAAACACTCTGCAGGGAAATCTACTGCACACGTCCCTTTAGGAGACGGATTCGACGGGGAAGAGGAAGGAACAAGCCACAGAACACCACTTGGGAAGAGAAAAACAGTCTCTTGGCGGGACTAAGTGACAATGAAACAGGCTATACAGATCTTTAACCTATCTGATAAAGAACTGACTGGAGATATGATTTCAGCCTTGAAAAAAAAGGCCTAAACTACTGTGTTGAACAAGATTTTGATTACACAGACTTTAAGGTAGACCTGCATCGAGCCATAAGGAAGATTCACCTGCACAAGCACTATTGGAGCCAAAACATCAATAAAAACTCACAAAATGCAGCACCTACTAACAAACAGATCACTGTAGGTTCTTTGTTTTTTTTTTTTTGTTAAGGATGGGTCTTTAGGGGAGGTAATAGAAGGTACTGAGGTATTACTAAACATCGTGGAAGACCTCTCAGATATCCCCCCTCATCTTCAGTGCTTTCCTCTTCCTCCCCCACCCCTTTCCTTGGAGGTATTAAATCTACATACCGTATATACTAGAGTATAAGCCGACCCGAGTATAAGCAGAGGCCCCTCATTTTACCCTCCAAAACTAGGGAAATTTATTGACTCGAATATAAGCCTAGGGGGAAAATGCAGCAGACCCCCATCCTGTTATATAGCCCCCATCAGTGGTATACAGGCCCCCTCGGCAGTGGTATACAGGCCCCCTCGGCAGTGGTATACAGGCCCCCTCGGCAGTGGTATACAGGCCCCCTCGGCAGTGGTATACAGGCCCCCTCGGCAGTGGTATACAGGCCCCCTCGGCAGTGGTATACAGGCCCCCTCGGCAGTGGTATACAGGCCCCCAGCAGTAATATACAGGCCCCCATCAGTGGTATACAGGCGCACCCCCCCCCTCCGCAGTGGTATACAGGCGCCCCCCTCCACAGTGGTATACAGGCACACCCTTGCTGCCGCACACCTGTAAAGTAATACATCATTATCCTTATCCCTGTCGCCGCTCTGACACCGCGCTCCTCCGGGTCTTCATGCTTCTTCCTGCTTGTGACCGGCAGGCGCAGGCAATGACGTCATTGCCTGTGCTCCGGAGGAAGAAGCATGAAGACCCGGAGGAGCACGGTGTCAGAGCGGCGACAGGGATAAGTATAATGATGTATTACTTTACAGGTGTGCGGCAGCAAGGGTGTGCCTGTATACCACTGTGGAGGGAGGGGGGGCGCCTCTATACCACTGCGGAGGGGGGGGGCGCGCCTGTATACCACTGATGGGGGCCTGTATATTACTGCTGGGGGCCTGTATACCACTGCGGAGGGGGGAGCGCCTGTATACCATTGCGGGGGGGTGCCTGTATACCATTGCGGGGGGGGGGGTGCCTGTATACCACTGCGGGGGGGCCTGTATATCACTGAGGGGGGGCGCTTACATGGTGCAATGTAGTATGCACAGCTCCCCCTGCCGCTGATGCACAGGGGGATGCAGTGCATATTGCATTGCACTAATGAGCGGCCCCACGTGACCGTCCGCTCATAATACAGCCTCCCCCTGCCTCCTCCAGCCCCCGTACACCACCCCCCACACTCAGCCAGTACCACTGACTCGAGTATAAGCTGAGGGGGGAAACTTTTCAGCACAATTTTTGTGCTGAAAAACTCGGCTTATACTCGAGTATATATGGTATATGCTCCCAGTTTCTCCGGGGAATAATATAGACCTCTTTGAAGAGCTAGTAAGTAGAGACATAAAATCTATGCTCTATCCTAAACCTACATCTAATTTAACACAAAAAGAGGGTACTAGCGATTAAAGTATTAAAACAGTGGGAAGACGTGGGGATACGAAAAATCAGATAAAGGAGGCACACTGGCGCGAGTCTCACACAGGGAAAAAGCCGCATGTCACTCGCACTGGTGTAAGAAATTGGCCAGGGCACAGTGGTGCATTTTCCGGGCCACCACTCGCACACAACTCGCACCGCGATCGCGGACAAATACGCGATACTGTCGCAGAAATGGCTGCGTACAAAACGCTCCGTTTTTCACACCCTAGTGTGCCTCCACCTTAAGGAACAGGATTACACCAGAAGAGGCTTTGAGCAATTAAATGATGAAAGAATCTATAAAAAATTACTATCAGACCCAACTAATGACATTAAGACAAAACTTAAACGACAATTGAGGAAATATGTCGAGAATGGTACTCTGGGAAAAAACCAAGCTGAGAAGCTTTTCCCAGAGTTCCCATTACATGCATATTGGTATTATCTTCACTAAGGTGCACAAGACATTGATCAAGCCACCCAGCCACCCCATAGTTTCGGGTATTGGCTCTGTTTCTGAGCCAATATCGCAGTTTATGATTGGCTGTTACATCTCTCCTGAAAAGATTCCTTTCTATACCAAGGACACAAAGGATTTTGTTAGAATGGTACAAGCAACCGTGGTGCGATAATTACAGCCTAGCGGCTATTGATATTGAGAGCCTGTACACCCGTATCCCCAGGCATTAGCGGTAAAAATAGTGAGAGAAGTGCTCACAGATGAGAAACAAGATCCCAAATTTAATACATTTTGTATGCAATTTCCCTTCAGTTTATTCTGCAATATAACTTTTTCCTTTTTGGATACTTGGTTCCAACAACAAGTAGGGGCCGCGATGGGCACTCCTGTTTCTTGTACGCTAGCCAACATCTTTTTGGCCCACCTCGAGGATACTTTGGTGTACTCTCATAAGAACCCTTTCTTGAAAAATGTAAAAACATATCTAAGATATGTGGATGACGTGTTTGTGGTATGGGAGGGGACAGCAGGAGACTTTGATGCCTTTGTAAAATACCTCAATGAATCAAATCAGTATAATATGACCTTCACTCATACTTTTGGAGAGAAAACCCTAAATTTCCTGGATGGTAATATACAAGTAAAAGACAGTACACCAATACGATCTGTGTATAAAAAACTGACATCCACCAATACCTTGCTACATTATAACAGTGCCCACCCTTGGCACACAAAACGTTCCCTGCCATACAGCTAAATTTCTCAGAATTGCCAGGATAAATAATAATAAAGATCTACTCCAACAGCAATGCCAAAAATTATATAGCGATTTGGTGGTAAGGGGTTATCCCAAAAATTTGATTGAGGATGCCAAAAAGAGAGCTCTAGATAGGGTAAAGAATGAGAATACACAAGGCATGTCTTCGAAAACACAGACTACGGTATCGCAAAAGCAAGAGAAGCGCTTTACTTTCTCATTTCAGTTCGGCCCAATGTATGATAAAATTAAAGAAATCATTTGGAAACATTGGCACGTCATTCTGGCCAATAAGGAACTAGCTTCCCAGTCAACTGGACCCACTTTGGTAACTTATAAAAGATGCAGTAACCTGAACGATATGTTGGTAAGGAATCGGGTTACTAATAAAAAAGCAGAAAAAACTTGGCTAAATATCAACAGGCCAGTAGGGAACGTTAAATGCAGGAACTGTCAGTTTTGTAAAAACCACACGACCTCAAACCCAATCACCATAGGGGGCATTACACACAAAGTGAATACTCTAATAACCTGTAAAACAAAGTGGGTAGTCTATGCAGTAACCTGCCCCTGTGGCAGGTTCTATATTGGCAAGACAATTAGAGCGTTATGCACGAGGTTTAAGGAACATGTGAAATCTGTTGACTAAAATTGGGTGCCCCTGACTGATTCAGCATGTGCGGGAGCATCATGACGGAAATGCCAATGTACTGTCATTTGCAGGGCTAGAGCAAGTCGTCCCCTCTCGCCGAGGCGGCGACTTGCATAAACTGTTACTCCAAAAAGAATGCCGCTGGATAATAAGATCAGATGCATGCGGCCCATTAGCGATGAACGACAGAAATGATTTATCAGCCTTTTTATAAAATTGTTTATTATGAAAAAATGGTCCTTCTACAAAGTGAAGCATACAGCAGTTCAACACAATACCCATCATCAGCCCCTTACATGACCGTATGATGACTCACCCTGCTTAGCAATATAGAAAAGGAATTATATTAGATTGGACTCGGTTGTCACTTTAAATGTGCTGTTACATGGGGCGACATTGCCGCCCATAACAGAGGCGACGTGGGGGCATGGCCTATCGCCGGCGTCATCGCCCCTACGTCGCCTCATGTGAAGGGGCGATGTCGCCGGTGCCTGGAGGTCGACTGGTTTCAGAGCAGTGCTCTGAAACCAGGCGACCATCATGGGGCGATGTGCACACATCGCCCCATGTAACCAGGCGCCGGCGACCTGTCAGGCGATGGGAGCCATAGGCTCCCATTGTCCTGCATCGCCGCCGGGGTTTCCAGACACCCGTGCGGCGATGCCGCCTGACAGATCACCGGCGCGGGGCTGGAGGTGTCGCCCCGTCTAAACAGGGGGCGGCGACGCTGGCGGGGGCGGCAAGAGTGTGCGCGCCTCCGCCATTCGCCGGCGACATCTCCAGCCCCGTCGCCCCGTGTAACTGCACCCTTAGAGCTATCTATCATGTTGCAGGAAGGCTCTCTTCGGCTATGTAAGGCTGGACAAATGACGCATTATCACATCTTTACACACAAAGGGGTGTAGGGCCTTACTAAAGCAAAGTCCCGATGTCAGAGAGTATTTATAGATATCACATATTACAATGGTAAATCAGGAGAGGTGCACGGAGGAGGCCGATAATCCCTTAATGTACTTGATCTTCCCCCTTCGACAAAATTACCGAGTGTATAGCATTTACTGAAAAATGGTTTGGAAATCAAAAGAACTGCTCACAGAGCTGTTTTCATCCTGGGTTCACCCGCACTGCTTGATTGCTAGTGTAACTTTGTTAGATGTTGGCGGTCTGGCTTATTGGCCTCCCCGCTACATGCATGCGCCGTGCTTGCAAATAGTAAAACCCAGCGTTGCTTCGCAACGCCTGTAAATGGATATCAGAGTGAGAACAAATGACTTTGTAGTACCGTATATACTCGTGTATAAGCCGACCCGTGATAAGCCGACCCCCCTACTTTTGCCCCCAAAACCTGGGAAAACCTATTGACTCGTGTATAAGCCGAGGGTGGACCCCAGCACAGGTATACAGCCCCCAGCAGTGTGGTATACAGCAGCCCCAGAGGTATATACAGCAGCCCCAGTGGTAGTATACAGCAGCAGCCCCAGTGGTATATACAGCAGCAGCCCCAGTGGTTAGTATACAGCAGCCCCAGAGGTGTATACAGCAGCCCCAGTGGTAGTATATAGCAGCCCCAGAGGTATATACAGCCCCAGTGGGTAGTATACAGCAGCCCCAGTGGTAGTATACAGCAGCCCCAGAGGTATATACAGCCCCAGTGGTACTATACAGCAGCCCCAGTGGTAGTATACAGCTGCCCCAGTGGTAGTATACAGCAGCCCCAGAGGTAGTCTACAGCAGCCCCAGAGGTAGTTATACAGCAGCCCTAGAGGTTGTATACAGCAGCCCCAGAGGTATATACAGCAGCCCCAGTGGTAGTATACAGCAGCAGCCCCAGTGGTATATACAGCAGCAGCCCCAGTGGTTAGTATACAGCAGCCCCAGAGGTGTATACAGCAGCCCAGTGGTAGTATATAGCAGCCCCAGAAGGTATATACAGCCCCAGTGGTAGTATACAGCAGCCCCAGTGGTAGTATACAGCAGCCCCAGAGGTATATACAGCCCCAGTGGTACTATACAGCAGCCCCAGTGGTAGTATACAGCTGCCCAGTTGGTAGTATACAGCAGCCCCAGAGGTAGTCTACAGCAGCCCCATAGGTAGTATACAGCAGCCCTAGAGGTTGTAACAGCAGCCCCAGAGGTAGTATACAGCAGCCCAGAGGTAGTATACAGCAGCCCCAGAGGTATATACAGCCCCAGTGGTAGTATACAGCAGCCCAGTGGTAGTATACAGCAGCCCCAGAGGTATATACAGCCCCAGTGGTAGTATACAGCAGCCCCAGTGGTAGTATACAGCAGCTCCAGAGGTATATACAGCCCCAGTGGTACTATACAGCAGCCCCAGTGGTAGTATACAGCTGCCCCAGTGGTAGTATACAGCAGCCCCAGAGGTAGTCTACAGCAGCCCCATAGGTAGTATACAGCAGCCCTAGAGGTTGTATACAGCAGCCCAGAGGTATATACAGCAGCCCCAGTGGTAGTATACAGCAGCAGCCCCAGTGGTATATACAGCAGCAGCCCCAGTGGTTAGTATACAGCAGCCCCAGAGGTGTATACAGCAGCCCCAGTGGTAGTATATAGCAGCCCCAGAGGTATATACAGCCCCAGTGGTAGTATACAGCAGCCCCAGTGGTAGTATACAGCAGCCCCAGTGGTAGTATACAGAAGCCCCAGAGGTATATACAGCCCCAGTGGTACTATACAGCAGCCCCAGTGGTAGTATACAGCTGCCCCAGTGGTAGTCTACAGCAGCCCCAGAGGTAGTCTACAGCAGCCCCATAGGTAGTATACAGCAGCCCTAGAGGTTGTATACAGCAGCCCCAGAGGTAGTATACAGCAGCCCCAGAGGTAGTATACAGCAGCCCCAGAGGTTGTATACAGCAGCCCCAGAGGTTGTATACAGCAGCCCCAGAGGTAGTATACAGCAGCCCCAGAGGTAGTATACAGCAGCCCCAGAGGTAGTATACAGCAGCCCCAGAGGTAGTATACAGCAGCCCCAGAGGTAGTATACAGCAGCCCCAGAGGTAGTATACAGCAGCCCCAGAGGTAGTATACAGCAGCCCCAGAGGTAGTATACAGCAGCCCCAGAGGTAGTATACAGCAGCCCCAGAGGTATATACAGCCCCAGAGGTATATACAGCAGCCCTAGTGGTGTATACAGCAGCCCCAGAGGTATATACAGCAGCAGCAGCCCCAGGGGTGTATACAGCAGCAGCCCCAAAGCTGTATACAGCAGCCGCCCCAGGGCTGTATACAGCAGCAGCCCCAGGGGTGTATACAGCAGCAACCCCGGAGGTATACAGGCCCCCCCATCAAGCTCCATGGCCCCCCCTTGCGCGGCAGCCTGTAAAGTAAAATCATACTTATCAGTGTCCTGTCGCGCTGTCCCGCCGCTTGCCGACACACGATCCCGGGCTTCAATCCGCGTCTTCCGGCTTCCTGTGGTCGCGGGCAATGACGGGCGGGACAGCGCGAAAGGACACTGATAAGTATGATTTTACTTTAGAGGCTGCCGCGCAAGGGGGGAGGCCCTGGAGCTTGATGGGGGGGCCTGTATACCTCCGGGGCTGCTGCTGTATATACTGTATACTCGCGTATAAGCCGAGGGGGGACTTTTCAGCCCAAATTTTGGGCTGAAAAACTCGGCTTATACGCGAGTATATACGGTATGTATAAAGTGCTAAGAAATGTATCGAGTCTGTTTTTATCAATCCTTACTTGGTGTATAAGATATAACTTAAGTCACAGTTTTTTGTATCTCTGCCTAATTTAGTTTTTAATATGAGCACTTACCTCACTCAATAGGCATAGACGTACAGGTTCCCGTCCTACTTAGGACGTGGATCCGACGTCACACGCAGAGACCTGACCGGAAGAGGCGGCATCCCGCCGCAAAACGGTGCCCGTCGTCTGCACTCCACACTCCCTCCCCTCACCATGTTAAGTCTGTAACCCGGCTGGACCAATAAACTGAAGATCTGTGTACCGGTGAGTGCCGCTTATTTCTTCTTTGTATGGCTCATGCTTGACAATAAATGGCTTCACCCAACTACTAACCATGAGTGGAAGAAATGTTTTTTGTGTAAGGCTGGCTTCACACCACAGTAAGGTCCGGTCCGGGCTGTCCGCTGTAAACCAGACAGCCCTGGACCGGTTTTTGGCCCAATAGTAGCCTATGGATCCGGATGACAGCTCTCTGACATCCGGTTTCATCTCTGCGGTGGAATCTGGGAGAAATCAGATTTTTCTCACCGTACACAAATACGTTGCTTGCAATGTTTTTGTGTCTGGGAAGAAAAATCTCCCCAAAATGCCGTATCCCAAGATTTTCCCGGATTCTCCTGGATCCGGGGCAATCCGGTTCTCCCCAACATGGGAGTCTAAGGGGCCGGATTGCCCCAGTTACCGCTCATGTGACCCGATCAGCTGATCGGGTTCTGACATCATCCCAGGTCCTGGTTACCGAGCGGGAGCTGATGGAGACGCCGGGGGAGCGCTGGCAGGTGAGAATAAAGATTTTTTTATTTTAAACACTTGATTTTAGTTATATTTCACTTTCTCAATGTATGTATATACGTTGCGGAAGTGAAATTAGGCGGCACACAACAGTTTTAGTGTACTGAGCATGTACTGAGCATGCTCAGTACACTAAAATCGGGTCCGAAGAGACATCAGATGTTTCCTCGGACCCTGCTCCATAGGGTCCCATGTTTAAGGCATCGGATCGGATTTCGCATAATTGCCATCCGATTTGCCTCCGATCCTATTCTCTCCGATTTTCTTCAGGCGCCAAAATCGCAGCAGTCTACGATTTTTGCTCCTGCAAAAAATCGGACAGAATCGGATCGGAGGCAAATCGGATGGCAATTATGCCAAATCCGATCTGATCCCCATTGGATAACATGGGGCCCGATTCGGATCCGATGCTGTCTGATTTTCATCGGACAGCATCGGATTTAACTAAATCGCAGAGTGAAAGCAGCCTAATTCTTTCTGTGATGTAAAACATTTCCTGACTGTTTTTAAAAAAGGTTTCATCTCAAAGAACAAATTATTTGTGATCCCATCCTGTAATGTCTATATACTCTTTTTCGTCCTCCCCGGCCAAGTAGATGTGGTATGATCAGACCATGTCCCTGTATGATCAGACACATCCATTACACAGTACATAGCAGGGACACATATATAAGATTATCTCAGCACAGGAGATGTGGTATGATCAGACCATATCCCTGTACAGTCAGACTCTTCCATTACACAGTACATAGCAGGGACACATATATAAGATTATCTCAGCCAGGAGATGTGTATGATCAGACCATGTCCTGTATGATCAGACACATCCATTACACAGTACATAGCAGGGACACATATATAAGATTATCTCAGCACAGGAGATGTAGTATGATCAGACCATGTCCCTGTATGATCAGACACAGCCATTACACAGTACATAGCAGGGACACATATATAAGATTATCTTAGCATAGGAACATTTATTTTAAACACATCCAATTGTGGAAATTATTATTATTCCAAGATCTATTGAATTGCATGCGCAATGTCAGTCTTAATAAATTGACCACATTGTGTGTAGGGTCACAACCACCTACTGATAACACCCAGTTGTTTTTTATTAAAAAAAAAACAACAATAAATAAAAATGTAATGAGGAATATTACCGTATAAAAATTGTACCATGCAGACTTAGAATAACATTTCTGAATGATTTGTCTATACGGGGAGTACACCTATTTATTGAAATAGACCTATAAGAGGTAACAGAGCCTATTATTTGGCAGCTTTTGTTTCTAAACAGGGCTGCTAACTGTCCAGAAATCACAGGACTGTCCGTAAATATTGGGCATGACTTTGCCCTGTCCCGTGAAAAACATTACAAACACCTGTGCCTTATTTGAAGCTGAAGAAAATTACCGTATTTTTCCTTTTATAAGACGCACTATTTTTCCTCCAAATTTTGGAGGAAAGTGGGGGTGCGTCTTATAATCAGAATATAACATTCTAGCATCCTGGGTTGCTTGGGAGGGGGAGACAGTGGTGAAGTGGGGTCAGAAATGGCAGGGAATGGTCCCTGCTGAAGAATCAGGCGGCAGGAGCACCACGTGTCCCTGCTCATTACTGACATGAATTTTCACTTCATTTGTTCACTGCACACTGAAGACAGCACACAGAGCTGGGCATGGGAGCAGGGAGCGCGCTCCTTTACTCTAATAGCCGGCACATGTTGTTGCTCCCCAGCTTCCTGCAGCTGCTGGGGAGATCGTGCCCAGGCTATTAAAGGTTGTAGCAGCAGAGGCAAATGAATCAGCACTGAGCTGGTGCTGAATCACTGCCATGATGACAGGGGCAGAGCAGGGCAGATCGGTACCTTGTGTCAGCATTCCAAGTTCCCTCTGCTCCAGGGGCTGGCTGGCCCAGGGGGGCAGATGCCCCCCAGGCTAGTGGTCAAGCAGCAGACCCCATTTAACATTAAAAAATATTTTTTTTCTCTTTTCCTACACCAAATTTGGGGGTTCATCTTATAATCAGGTGGTCTTATAAAGCGAAAAATACGGTATATATTTTTCTTACCTTGATTTTATTATACCCATCATCACTTTAGGCTATGTTCAGACTGTGCGCTTTTGATCTGTTTTTTTCTGGTGCGTTTTTCTCTCTTTCAGCTGGAATACTGGATCAGAAATAGATCATCTGTTTTTGATGTGTTTTTTTCTGGTGCGTTGTTTTAGCCCATAGACAATGGTTTCAATGGGAAAAGTGGATCAAAAAATCCAGCAATACTTGACATGCTCCTTCTTTTTCAGGATCACTTTTCTATCCAAAAAATGGATCAGGTCAAAAAAAAAAAAAAGCATCGACTGAGCAGCAAAACTGGAAAACTCATTGACTTTGCTGGGATTCCAAAAAAGTGATTTGTTCACTGCATTTTCACTGCAAAAACGCATCAAAAACGCAGTCTGAACATAGCCTTACAGTTTATAATGAATGCAGCTGACATCATCTTATCCGAATTACGGGCTGTAGACATGTATCACTTAATCAATGTTTTCTTATGATTTTAGTGTGTCCGTACACAATATTGCCTGTCTATCATTTTTTGATGAGCTGTCAAGAAACAATAAGACAAGCTGGCAACCCTGATTCTAAATATTGAATCCATATTGTGGCCACTGCCTTATGAATTGGGTAACACAGCTTATAGGTTCCAAAACTGTTCTAGATGGGAAAGGAGCACAAACATATAGCACCATTACTGCTCATATTGGCCAAGATTTTAGATGGGAAGATTCACAGATAAAACATACTGAACACCCTTCGGCACTTCCCATGTCTGTGTGAGTGGAACCCTATAGGAGCCTGATCTATGTGCAAGTAGAACATTATGCAGCCCTCTGTCGTATGGCTTCTGAAGTCTGTAGGGAATCGCTGCTTTTGTAACAGTATGATCTGCTGAATATTAGATAAGATTCCTCTCGTACAGTAAAAATAAGCAGGATCACGGCTCAGCCTCCCCGGCCTTATACTTATTTTAGAAGATAGTTGAAGGAATGATAATCCCGCTGTCCTCCTCCGGCCGTGCCTGCAGGCATGGATGGTACTGGCTCCATCTGCTCATGTCATGCTGAACTTACCAGGCGTTCAGTGATGTGTGCACCTCATGGGTTCTTCCTTGTCATTTTTTCTAGTGCACGACACATTTAGTGCCCCCATGTCTGTATAAATACCGATGACACCATTACAGGATGAAATGCTAGAAATGCATTAGCAGGACACTGAAGGTATCGCAAACCAGGAGATACAGGCTAAAGAACCTCCAATGATCTCGGAACCATGAAATCTTTAACAATCTTCCAAGCAGGAGGATGTCATCATTTAATTAATAACACAAAAGGTTGGTAATTGTTAGTACATCTGCTGACGAGGGCTTGTTTGCGAGAGGCCCACTTTCCTATAGGCATTTAAAATGGGCACCTAAAGGATGCCCATACGCAAGAGAGCACTGCTTAATGTCTCATATATTGCAAGCGGAGAAAACCACAGTAGGGCACCTCTGGTATCACATAATCTCCCTGAAAACAAAAGAATCCAGGCTGTAAATTTAAAACAATTTCTACCCGATCTCATTTGTTGGGTAGAGCCAGAAGACCTGGAGATACACGACATTGGCAGCTAGTCCCTCAAAAATTGGCCAACTTTAATCTGATGTGTTCATCTCATAAGTACAACACTTGTCAGTGCCTATTGTGCTATGTGATGTCTTTGACAATGCAATATGACATTTGTAAAGAATTTGCAGCACACACCTCTGAGATAAAATATAATCCAAGAGCACGCATGCGCAAAGCAGCCATGGTCAGAGTTTTCTGCACCTGCTGCAATTTAGTCTCCCCCCACCCCACCCTACGCTGCTTGCTCTATTGAGAGACTTGTCTTTACATTGTTCAATAAAGTTTTAGATTTTTTTATTCAAGAGGAGATTTCCGCTGATTTTTTCCTAATGTGAATATCTCACTTGTCCCCATTTCTTAGATTAATTGGATGAGCGCCATCCGGTGGCTTGAGATCTACACCTTGCCGACTGATATGTGGTGAGTTCCTGGCTTAACAGTACCCGGTGTGCATTCTCTTTTGTATCTGTAATACAATATATCATGCTCCTTATGGTGATGAATATACAGCAAAAATAAGCAAAAAGATTGGCACTGCCCTGCAGGGCATCTACTTTGGTATTCATTACAGCTGGATCAGGGCATCGGTAAGTGCTTTATTAATGCGCTCGTGCCATTTGTGGAAGCCTCTTATAGATTACTAGATCTATATAAACCAGCTGATGATCACAAGTAACACCAGGATCTAGGCATTTAAGTGCCGAACAAGGAAGGTCGCACCTCCATGTTCATGATGTACCAAATAAGACGTTGTTCCAGGGTAATGCTGTTTGGGCTCCTCTCGAACACACAGTGAAACGTCTCTTAAGTGTTATGTCAGTTCAGACCACTACCACGAATGGCGCCAATGACATCACATTTACATCTTTCTGCCAGGTCACAAGCATGAGAGGTGCAGGTATTGCGCATCTGTCTCTATCATTAACACTGAAGAGAAGTCAGCACACTTATAGCTGTATAATTCGTGTTCGAGGAAAAGACAAAATCCTCCAAGTATGGGTAGTAAACGCTGGGCACAAAAAATAACAGAATGGTTGAATGTAGCTGCAAAAAGTGATATTTATTAATATCCGGCACCATAGAAAAATGTAATCTAACGTTTCGACCTATTGAACGCCTTTGTCAAAGAAGCCTGCACAGAAGAGGGGGGGGGCTTATCAAGTGCTATGTATAGTTTTAGCACAGCAGGATCCATATACATGTAGCACCTCATTAGTTCCTGTCATTCCCAGCGTAGCCAATACTGCCCCAACGTCACAGTCACTACATATCTATGAACTCTGCTGTACTATATTTATACAAGAACTGTATAAGCCCCACGGCCTCTGCTGTGCATACATCCTTGACAAAGACCTCAAATAGGTCAAAACGTTGGATTGGATTATTTCTGTGGTGCTAGATATGAATAAATATTTTTTGTGTCAAGGTTATTTTACCTGTCCCTCTCATTGGGCCCTGCTCACCTCTTGATGAGTACGCAAGCAAAGTCAGATTACTCCATTAAAGGGAATCTGTCAGGTCAAAAATCCATATGTAACTCCTATCATTTTCTAATTCCTTCTTCTAAGCTTTCTTTATTTGTGTATTTTCTATTTGTATTTCCCCCTATCCTGTGTAAATTGAAAATAATGAAAGTCATTCCATCTGTCAATCACAGTGAATGATCATTTTCTTCTCTGCTGCCCTCTCCCTAAGGAATAAATATGCATGTTACATATTCAAATCACTGTACAGGAGATCAACAGAAATCACTCACATTAGGGTGAGGGGATGGGAGCAGTATCTTCCGCTCTGTTCTCTTTGTTTGCCACAAAATAAGAGGTCAAATAAAACACAATCTGTTACATGACACCAGGGATACCTGCTTAGAGAAACAAAAAGAGCAGATATCTAATCTACACCAGGTAAATCAGATGTGTGCCTGCAATAGCTTCCTCCCTCAGTCTCCTCATCAGAAGCTCCTAATGGAAACTGAAACCTGATAGGCAGACCAAAGGGAGAAGGGAAGGGAGAGCTGCCCGAGAAGGATTTAATAATAAATGAACTAGCCGGACTAATTGGCTGTTAAAGTAATGGACTTATGCAGCAGCTGCTTGCAGGATGTGAAAATGCTTATAGCAACAATACTACAAACGGTACAATAATGATTTTACATGTTTTTAAAAGGTCTGTCCAGGCACGACTCAAGGGTAATAATAGTATCATACTGAAAAATGGCCTGACAGAGTCCCTTTAAGATGAGCAACCATAATGGCTTTGAAAAACTGTCTTCTTTAGGGAGTGATCCTTTCAAGGTGGTGGCCAGTAGGCACAATATATGGAATTAAGAATTTGGTGTAGATAAAAAGATCTGAAAACAGGAGGTGGTCAGCTCATCCATGTAGAGATTCAGGCCACACAGGTTTCAATGGTGCAAACCCCAGAGCGTTCAAGAAATGCTTAAGAGAGGTATTTATGTCCAAATCCTTAAAAAGGTCATAATCCAAAAAAAGTAGAAAAGCTGACTAAAATACGAAATCATGTATTCTTGGAAACGAGCAAACATGTTTCGGACCCAAGCCCTTGTTCACCGCTAGGGATGGGCGAATCTACTCGCTAGGACTCGTTACTCGGCGAGTAGTAAGGGACTCGCAGGACTCGGTACTCTGCGAGTCTCCCAGTGATTACTCGCACGAGTCCAATGCAAATCAATATCAATCCTAGTTTTGTCAGAAACGCTGACAAAACTAGGATTGCCATTGTTTGCATTAGACTGGTGCGAGTAATCACTGGCTACTGTGCCAGTGATAGCAGGGAAACTCGCAGATAACTGCTGTTTCTTTGCGAGCCGAGTCCAGCTGTCTTCTCTGTGCAGCTCCAGGGTCCTAGAGCCCGCCTGCTCACAGACATGATGTAGCAGTGCTGAGATTGTTCCCAGTCTGCTCATTCCCTGTGTACAGACATGAATGTCTGTGCACAGAGATGATGTAGCAGAGCTGAGATTGTTCTCAGTCTGCTCATTCCCTGTGTACAGACATGAATGTCTGTGCACAGAGATGATGTAGCAGAGCTGAGATTGTTCTCAGTCTGCTCATTCCCTGTGTACAGACATGAATGTCTGTGCACAGAGATGATGTAGCAGTGCTGAGATTGTTCTCAGTCTGCTCATTCCCTGTGTACAGACATGAATGTCTGTGCACAGAGATGATGTAGCAGAGCTGAGATTGTTCTCAGTCTGCTCATTCCCTGTGTACAGACATGAATGTCTGTGGACAGAGATGATGTAGCAGAGCTGAGATTGTTCTCAGTCTGCTTATTCCCTGTGCATAGACATCTATATTTATGCACAGGGGATGTAGCAGAGAGGACATCGCGTTTTGGACTGTGTCGGACGGAAGAGGATTTTTTTAATTAAAGATGGAGTCCCTAATAGCTTTTTTTTTTATTTCTAATAAAACATTTTCCTTGTGTTGTGTTTTTTTTAAAACAATTTAATAGAAATTCATGGCGGTCATGTCTAATATTGGCGTGACCGCCATAAATTTCGGGCTTAGGGCCAACTGATAATACAAAGCTGGCCCTAACCTCTTTATTACCCAGCGTGCCACCGCTACCAGGGCCGCTGGAAGAGCGGGGTTCAGCGCCAGAGGATGGCGCTTCAATGAACGCGCCATCTTCTGGGGCGGCTGCGGGCTGCAATTTGCAGCGGGGGGTGCCCAGAAAGCTTGGGCATCCCTGCGCTGCGGATTCCAGCCCCCAGCTGCTTAGCTGTACCTGGCTAGACATAGAAATTGCGCGGAGCCCCACGCATTTTTTTTTTATTATTTCATGAATTTCAGAGTCAGAGTCTCAGAGTCAGAATCTCAGAATTTCATGAAATAATTAAAAAAAAATGCGTGGGGCTCCGCGCATTTTTTTTTTATTATTTCATGAATTTCAGAGTCAGAGTCTCAGAGTCAGAATCTCAGAATTTCATGAAATAATTAAAAAAAAATGCGTGGGGCTCCGCGCAATTTCTATGTCTAGCCAGGTACAGCTAAGCAGCTGGGGGCTGGAATCCGCAGCGCAGGGATGCCCAAGCTTTCTGGGCACCCCCCGCTGCAAATTGCAGCCCGCAGCCGCCCCAGAAGATGGCGCGTTCATTGAAGCGCCATCCTCTGGCGCTGAACCCCGCTCTTCCAGCGGCCCTGGTAGCGGTGGCACGCTGGGTAATAAAGAGGTTAGGGCCAGCTTTGTATTATCAGCTGGCCCTAAGCCCGAAATTTATGGCGGTCACGCCAATATTAGACATGACCGCCATGAATTTCTATTAAATTGTTTAAAAAAAAACACAACACAAGGAAAATTTTTTATTAGAAATAAAAAAAAAAGCCATTAGGGACTCCATCTTTAATTAAAAAAATCCTCTTCCGTCCGACGCAGTCCAAAACGCGATGTCCTCTCTGCTACATCCCCTGTGCATAAATATAGATGTCTATGCACAGGGAATAAGCAGACTGAGAACAATCTCAGCTCTGCTACATCATCTCTGTGCACAGACATTCATGTCTGTACACAGGGAATGAGCAGACGGAGAACAATCTCAGCTCTGCTACATCATCTCTGTGCACAGACATTCATGTCTGTACACAGGGAATGAGCAGACTGAGAACAATCTCAGCACTGCTACATCAGGCAGCAGGCAGGCTCTAGGACCCTGGAGCTGGGGCAGCCAGAACACAGAGAAGACAGGATCTTATCTGTGCGAGTCAGCGATTACTTACAAAGTAAACGAGCAATGCAAATAAATGACAAAACTAGGATTGCTTCAGGCTGAAGCTTCCGAGACACATCTGCGATTTGTAAATCTCACACTACTCGCTATTACTCGCTTCCCCATTCATTAACATTGGACTCGCTAGACTCGCAACGAGTAGCGAGTCCTGTGCTCGGACTCGCTAGAGTCAAGCGATTCCGAGTAATTTAGGATTCGCCCATCACTATTCACCGCCAACAGATTTCTGCTACAAATAGATAAGAAGATGGGCTTCTCACAGAGGTGGTCTATTGGAGAGGTTTTGCTGCATTTATATTCTTGATAGTTTTAAAAAATAAAAATGGTCTAAGTATATTTCAGTGAGGCGATATGTAGGATGCATTATTTCATGGTATTAATCTTAAACAGTTTCCACTGAGCACCGCTGTGCCATGTTAGTGAAAACAATTTGCTAAGACACGGCTAATTTCACAGCATAATAAAATATAAAAGAATTCTATTTAAATGGGAGCGTGAACAAAATTGAATGCAGAGGCTTCAATGGTAAAAAGAGCAAATTCTAGTTTACAATTTGCAGAGCACTACATGGACTAAATTGTCCAGCGTTTCATTTACAACCATTCAATAATGCGAGGACAAAGGGAGAAAAGTAATCATAAAAGTATAAAGGAACAGAAGAGGTAATAAATGACCAACTCCGCTTCATGTTAATTCCAACCTCACAGTCAACAATCTTCTGAAGCTGGTGATCACTTATAGTCCACTTATAAGATGTAATGTGAAAGGCACAAAAGTAAAAACTTACAAAAAGGTTTTTAAAAGGCTAGTAATAAGTTGTCACATTGCCTCCCAGAGGAATAACACAGCTAATAAACTACATCACCTCTTGATAATGGTCGATTCTGCTGTCGGCCATGGATAGAAACGTAGCCTTTAAGTCCGTCCGCATGTTTTTTGTCCATCGTTCGTAGTCTGCTTTTAAAGCGTTATTGGCACATTCTACTTTATCTTCAAGTTTTTCAATCTCTTCCTTCAGCTGAAATACAAAACAAAATAACACAGGAAAATGTAGGTTACGTCTTTGTGGTAGCAGGATGCATTTTTGTACAATCTAGACTACGTTTTGTGAATGCTTGTCTCAAATTGTGGGTCCTCTATGAAATGGAGGACGAATGTTTAGTTTAAATAAGGACTGTATAGCTTCTGTCTAAAACAAAAGTAAGGAATTTAGGATTGTGAACCATAGGAATTGTGGAGCACAACCACCTGGGTGTATACATACTAACATTTAGTTGGAGGTATGTATGTATGTTAATGCCAAGAGATAAGTTCAGCCATTTGGAATGTTACAATGTATGCCTACATAAGTTTGAGTTGATGACGTTATAAACACCCTTTTCCTTTTTAGAGAGTAAGAAAGCTGCTTCTGATCCATTATCATCTCCTATTTGTACATAAGAAATCTATCATTTTTGATGAGCAGCACACACACAAAGATGCAATGCACCGTATTGGAGTGATGACAGCATTTAAACTAGCTAAATCATCCAAGTTACAACAGAATTAGATGTGTGCACCCCAGTGAACCGGGGCGACGTCGCAATTGCCAGGCACAGCCATATCAGTATGGAGGTTTTGGCGCTGGGTACTGCATTAAGTATTGCTGTCCCTTTATTGTGTTAATCGATGGGGTTTATAGAGGTTTGATCACCAGCGATTATACATTATAACAAGTGAGAAGAGAGTAGTAAGATATTCAGGTTTGGACAGCTCTAACCACTTTGAGCCGTTTCAGTATTCAGATCTGATGGAGTTTCCCATTGACTTGCATTGGATTCGTTACTCGTTCAAAGAATTCGGTTAGAGCTATCCAAAACAGAGTATCTCACTACTTGCTCATCACTAATTATAATTTGCCCGAAGGACAGACCCTCACTGTGCAATTCTATTAGCTACCTTAAACAAGTTTTGCATGTAAGTGCCATGCAGGTTAAATTTTATGAGCTGGTAAGTCTGTAAAGACAGCAAGTCAGAAGGTGCCTAATTCATTTCAAAGGTAAAGTGTAGTTGGCATGCGCTGTGACTTGTTTAAACAAAAGGGTGCAGGGTAAGAAACAGTAGCCGAGGTATATCTGTAACACATTGTCAACGATGTGATCCTGTGTTGTGTTTGCCTCTGAAGACTCTCACCACACAGTGTATACAGAACAGGTTAAAAAGGTTCACCCGTATTGACAAAGGTTGCTTTTCTTCAGTGTTTTTATATGTAAATATAACAGCACGGGTAAAATGATGAAACTTGCACTACGGTCGCATGGAAGAGTGTGGGCACCCCTGGTCAAAATTATTGTTACTGTGAACAGTTAGGCAAGTTGAAGATGAAATGATCTCTAAAAGGCATAAAAGGTAAAGATGACACATATTTTTTTTTGCCTAAAATAGAAAGGAAATCATCTAACATTTTAAAAATTACAAAAAGTAAACGGGCAAAAGTTTGGACACCCTGTTTGGTTAGTACCTAGTAGCACCCCCTTCGGCAAGTAGCATAGCTTGTAATGGCTTTTTGTACCTGACCAAGAATCTTTGAATTCTTGTTTTGAGGATTTTTATCTATTCTTCCTTGGAAAAGTCTTCCAGTTCTGTGAGATTCCTGGGTCATCTTTCATGCTCTGCTCTTTTGAGGACTAGTCACAGATCTTCAATGGTGTTCAGATCAGGGGATTGTGAGGGCCATTGTAAAGCCTTCAGCTTGTGCATGTTGAGGTAGTCTATTGTGGATTTTGACATGTGTTTAGGATCATTATATCTTTTTAGAATTTATCCGATTTTCAACATCAGATTTTCTTTTTACAGATAGTGTTCTGTTTGCATCAAAAATTTCTTGAAATGTAATTAAATCTATTCTTCCCTCTGTCCGTGAAAGGTTCCCTGTGCCATTGGCTGCTACAAAATCCCAAATCATGATTTATCCCTCCAATCCTGAATAGTTGGCAAAATGTTCTTTTTTTTAACTTCTGTGCCCTTTCTCCTCCACACATACCTATTAATCACCATTACCAAAGAGCCCTATTTTGACCTCATCAGTCCACAGGACTTGTTTTCAAAATGCATCAGGCTTGTTTAGAGGCTCTTTTGTATATTTCTGACACTGAATTCTATGGTGAAGATGCAGGAGAGGCAGGAGAGGCTTTATTTTGAGGACTCTACTCTGAAGGCGATATGTGTGCAGTGTCTCTTCACAGTAAAAAAAATGTAACAAAACTCTAGAATCTGCTAAATCTGCCTGAAGGCCTTTTGCACTCAAGTTGGGGTACTGATTTGCGTCTCTAGTAATCTTATAAGCAGGTCTCACTGACATTTTGCTTGGTCTTCCAGATCTTATCTTGACCTCCACTGTTGCTGTTAATTGTCATTTCCTAATTACATTTCAAACTGAGGAAAAAGACATATTGAAAACACTTTGCAATCTTTTCATAGCCTTCTCCTGCTTTGTGGGCCTCCACCATTGTCATATGAAGCTGCTTAGAAGAACCCATGGCTGCTGGTTTTTACACAACTTTATAGGAGACTGGGTTTTATAAAGATGTGAGATTTGCCTCACCTAGTCTTTCCTAACGATATTAGTGAACAAGTCATAACCCTTACAGGCTACCGTATATACTCGTGTATAAGCCGACCCGTGTATAAGCCGACCCCCCTACTTTTGCCCCCAAAACCTGGGAAAACCTATTGACTCGTGTATAAGCCGAGGGTGGACCCCAGCACAGGTATACAGCCCCCAGCAGTGTGGTATACAGCAGCCCCAGAGGTATATACAGCAGCCCCAGTGGTAGTATACAGCAGCAGCCCCAGTGGTATATACAGCAGCAGCCCCAGTGGTTAGTATACAGCAGCCCCAGAGGTGTATACAGCAGCCCCAGTGGTAGTATACAGCAGCCCCAGAGGTATATACAGCCCCAGTGGTAGTATACAGCAGCCCCAGTGGTAGTATACAGCAGCCCCAGAGGTATATACAGCCCCAGTGGTACTATACAGCAGCCCCAGTGGTAGTATACAGCAGCCCCAGTGGTAGTATACAGCAGCCCCAGAGATATATACAGCCCCAGTGGTACTATACAGCAGCCCCAGTGGTAGTATACAGCAGCCCCAGTGGTAGTATACAGCAGCCCCAGAGGTATATACAGCCCCAGTGGTAGTATACAGCAGCCCCAAAGGTAGTATACAGCAGCCCCAGAGGTATATACAGCAGCCCCAGAGGTATATACAGCAGCCCTAGTGGTGTATACAGCAGCCCTAGTGGTGTATACAGCAGCCCAGAGGTATATATAGCAGCCCTTAGGTAGTATACAGCAGCCCCAGTGGTGTATACAGCAGCAGCAGCCCCATGGGTGTATACAGCAGCAGACCCAAAGCTGTATACAGCAGCAGCCCCAGGGCTGTATACAGCAGCAGACCCAAAGCTGTATACAGCAGCAGCCCCAGGGCTGTATACAGCAGCAGCCCCAAAGCTGTATACAGCAGCAGCCCCAGGGCTGTATACAGCAGCAGCCCCGGAGGTATACAGGCCCCCCCATCAAGCTCCAGGGCCCCCCCCCTTGCGCGGCAGCCTGTAAAGTAAAATCATACTTATCACTGTCCCGCGCTGTCCCGCCGCTTGCCGACACACGATCCCGGGCTTCAATCCGCGTCTTCCGGCTTCCTGTGGTCACGGGCAATGACGTCATTGCCCGCGACCACAGAAGACGCGGAATGAAGCCCGGGATCGTGTGTCGGCAAGCGGCGGGACAGCGCGGGACAGTGATAAGTATGATTTTACTTTACAGGCTGCCGCGCAAGGGGGGGGGCCCTGGAGCTTGATGGGGGGGCCTGTATACTTCCGGGGCTGCTGCTGTATATACCGTATATACTCGCGTATAAGCCGAGGGGGGACTTTTCAGCCCAAATTTTGGGCTGAAAAACTCGGCTTATACGCGAGTATATACGGTAATTAAAGTCTGAAAAGGATGAAGTTATCTGCACATACAATTTGACAAGGGTACCCAATATTTTGCACCGGGCCATTTTCCTTTTTGTATTTTGTAAAATGTTAAAAATAAAAAAATATATATATATATTTGCCTAAAATACATAGAATGTGTGTCAACATTAACTTTATGTCTTTTAGAGATTATTTCATATTCAACTTGCTTAATTGTTCTCGATAATAATATTGACCAGGAGTACACAATTTTCCCATGCCACGTTATATCTTGTTAAAGAAACATCTACATTTTCCCATTAGTCAATTCCCACCCCTTTTACTGAGTACTCAGTCTCAAAGACTGCTCAAATCTGTCAACGGTTCTGTCTCCAGAGATGGGTCAAACTGCTCGCTGTCTATAGAAGTCTATTGAAAGAGGAAGACAATCAAGAGAGGTGAACACAAAAATAAACAGTTGTAGCTCTCTAGGGCAGATTCTCGGGCAACACAATGCTTGGGCTGGTGGCCCCATTTTTCCAGCTGATGGCCCTTTAATCTTTCCTTACATTGTGAGCACATAGTGTTCATTACTGACCGCTGCTGCTCATACAATAAAGGACTCCATCCTGCTGCGGGCCAGTGCTAGAATCAAGACGTTCACTGCAGGTGGAGTTAGCATGCTCTGCACTCCTATCTCTCTATTATGAAGGCAGCAGCATCAGTGTCTCCTTTGTGATATTTATAGCAGGCCAAGTGTCCCAGCTTTCTGACTCTGGGCACTATATTGCATCCCAAAATCCTTTGGTAATCTTCAGATTTCATGATGCCGTGCACACAGTCAAGAACCCATAATGACAGAGGCAGTAAAACAACGCAAATCATCTTTCAACCTCCTTTAAATTTGACTTTAGGTATTGTGCTCTTTTCTTTGCATTTCCTATGTTCTTTTCATTCCATTTTCAGTAAACAGTAGAATAATGTACCTTTCCAAAACGCTGCATCTTGGTCTCATGTGTCCACAAGACACTTTCCTAGAAGGGCATTGGCTTACTCATGTACAATTTAGCAAATTAGCTTTTTTATGTCTGTCAGCAGTGGGGTCCTCCTGGATCTCCTCCATAGCGTTGCATTCCATTCACATGACAATGAACAGTTTGTGCTGACACTGCTGCACCCTGAGCCTACAGGATAACTTGAATTTGTTTGGAATTTGATTGGGGTTGCTGAACTACCATCCAAAGTGTCCAGCGTTGCAACCTTTCATCAATTTTTCTCTGCCGTGCCACATCCAGGAAGATTAACGACAGTGCCATGGGTTGTAAACATCTTGATTATGTTGTGCAATGAACAAAGGAACATCAAGATTTCCGAAGATGGACTTGCAACCTTGAGATTGTTAATATTTTTCAACAATTTTGGCTTTCAAGTTCTCAGAGAGTTCGCTTTCAGTTCTCCCTGCTTAGTGTGGCAAACAGACACACGATGTAAATAGTGAACTTCTCCCCTTTATATCTGGTTTCAGGTGTGATTTTCAAATTGCCCACACCCGTTTCTTGCCACAGGTGAGTATGAACAAGCGTCACACGCTTGAAACACAGCTGTTTACCCACAATTGTGAACAGATGGCAACTATTTTGTCAAGCCCAATTTATGCGTTTCTGTGAAATTATGTCCAATTTACATTTTATTTTCCGCAGTTTTTTTTTCGTGTTAATAAACACAAAAGGAAATAAGTATGTGTATAACAAAACATGTGTAATTGCAATAATTTCAAGGGTGCCAACAGTTTTTATGCTCACATACACATACGGTATATAATAACCACAATATAGATCATTTTCAAGGTTATAATTTTGTACAGCCCACAAATGATGTTAAAAATACAAAAATAGCCCTTGGCAAAAAAAAACAAAAACGATGCTCTGCTGAAAAATCTTAGAAAAACCTGCTAAATAATGCACAACATAGGTCACAAAATGGTCAGAAATAAAGTTATTTCTTATGTATGCAAGTGACCACTTATATTTTAAAATTTAAAAATACAGAATAAGGGGGGCGGGGCCTGACCATGGCAGCGTGAGGCAGCATACTTCAGCAGCTCTGCAGACTCGGAGCTCTAAAGTCACCCTTACCATCGCGCATAGGAAAAGATATGTCCAGGAGGAGACGGCTGGACACGACCCCGTGCAGCACATCTACATCAGGGACTGAGAGAGGTGACTCCGGCATTGCTAAGCTCTTTGGAAGTGCCGGCGGGAAGACCGCGCGCTCTCCAACAATGGTGTCCAGCAGCGCTCAGAAACACCTCTCATCGGCTTCCCCCATGCAGCAGAGGAGCCCGCGCAGACAGGAGCAAGTGGCACCGACCGCTGATAAACACTGCCACAGAGGGGAGTGAACCCAGACGGCTGCAGGACAGGCAAATCCCAGGAGTGGCCGGAGCGGAGAACACAGGGAGAGGTGGTGAGTTAATGGCGGTAATAAGACAGACTCTGAGGCCTCCCTCCCCCACACAGCTCTACAGCCCTTAGTCGGAACTTCAAGCCATTAGAAATCTGATAACAGCCCTACTGTCTAATCAGGATATTGATAACATAGTGGCTAGAATGGAAGCCTCACAAGAAAGGGCATTAAATACCATTAAAGAAGATATTGACTCCCTTAAAGCTAAAGCGACTGTCGCTGAGGAGACTCTGTCCTCTCTAGAGAACAGAGTTACAATTTTGGAGGGAGATGTCACCTGTTCTCACTCTCATATTGTGGCCCTGATATTACGGTCAAACGATCAGGAGAACAGGGAACGACGGAATAATGTCCGTCTGAAGAGCATCCCTGATTCTGTTACGGCTGAAACTCTTGTACAGTGTTGGACAAAAGTATTGACACCCTTGCAATTCTGTCAGATAATACTCAGTTTCTTCCTGAAAATGATTGCAATCACAAATTCTTTGGTATTATTATCTTCATTTAATTTGTCTTCAATGAAAAAACACAAAAGAGAATGAAGCAAAAAGCAAAACATTGATCATTTCACACAAAACTCCAAAAACGGGCCAGACAAAAGTATTGGCACCCTCAGCCTAATACTTGGTTGCACAACCTTTAGCCAAAATAACTGCGATCAACCGCTTCCAATAACTATCAATGAGTTTCTTACAATGCTCTGCTGGAATTTTAGACCATTCTTCTTTGGCAAACTGCTCCAGGTCCCTGATATTTGAAAGGTGCCTTCTCCAAACTACCATTTTTAGATTTCTCCACTGGTGTTCTATGGGATTCAGGTCTGGACTCATTGCTGGCCACCTTAGAAGTCTCCAGTGCTTTCTCTCAAACCAATTTCTAGTGCTTTTTGAAGTGTGTTTTGGGTCATTGTCCTGCTGGAAGACCCATGACCTCTGAGGGAGACCCAGCTTTCTCACACTGGGCCCTACATTAGGCTGCAAAATTTGTTGGTAGTCTTCAGACTTCATAATGCCATGCACACAGTCAAGCAGTCCAGTGCCAGAGGCAGCAAAGCAACCCTGAAACATCAGGGAACCTCCGCCATGTTTGACTGTAGGGACCGTGTGCTTTTCTTTGAATGCCTCTTTTTTCTCCTGTAAACTCTATGTTGATGCCTTTGCCCAAAAAGAGAGAACATTCTTCCAAAACGTTTTAGGCTTTCTCAGGTAAGTTTTGGCAAACTCCAGCCTGGCTTTTTTATGTCTCGGGGTAAGAAGTGGGGTCTACCTGGGTATCCTACCATCACCAAACAATAATGAGTAGTCCAACACTGACTACCATACAGTCCCTTTTCATTCAGACGCCGACAGATAATACAGGTTGACACTGTTGTAGCCTCGGACTGCAGGGCAGCTTGAACTTGTTTGGATGTTAGTCGAGGTTCTTTATCGACCATCCGCACAATCTTGCGTTGAAATCTCTTGTCAATTTTTCTTTTCCATCCACATCTAGGAGGTTAGCCACAGTGCCATGGACTTTAAACTTCTTGATGACACTGCGCACGATAGGCACAGAAACATTCAGGTCATTGGAGATGGACTTGTAGCCTTGAGATTGCTCATGCTTCCTCACAATTTGGTTTCTCAAGTCCTCAGACAGTTCTTTGGTCTTCTTTGTTTTCTCCATGCTCAATGTGGTACACACAAGGACACAGGACAGAGGTTGAGTCAACTTTAATCCATGTCAACTGGCTACAAGTGTGATTTAGTTATTGCCAACACCTGTTAGGTGCCACATGTAAGTTACAGGTGCTGTTATTTACACAAATTAGAGACGCATCACATGATTTTTCTAACAGTGACAATACTTTTGTCCACCCCCTTTTTTATGTTTGGTGTGGAACTATATCCAATTTGGCTTTAGGACAATTCTTTTTGTGTTTTTAAATTGAAGACAAATTAAATGAAGATACCGTATATACTCGTGTATAAGCCGACCCGTGTATAAGCCGACCCCCCTACTTTTGCCCCAAAAATCTGGAAAAACCTATTGACTCGTGTATAAGCCGAGGGTGGACCCCAGCACAGGTATACAGCCCCCAGCAGTGTCGTATACAGGCCCCCCCAGTGGTATACAGCCCTCCCCAGTGGTAGTATACAGCAGCCCCAGAGGTAGTATACAGAAGCCCCAGTGGTAGTATATAGCATCCCCAGCAGCCCCAGTGGTAGTATATAGCAGCCCCAGTGGTAGTATATAGCAGCCCCAGCAGCCCCAGTGGTAGTATATAGCAGCCCCAGTGGTAGTATATAGCAGCCCCAGCGGTAGTATACAGCAGCCCCAGCGGTAGTATACAGCAGCCCCAGCGGTAGTATACAGCAGCCCCAGCGGTAGTATACAGCAGCCCCAGCGGTAGTATACAGCAGCCCCAGCGGTAGTATACAGCAGCCCCAGCGGTAGTATACAGCAGCCCCAGCGGTAGTATACAGCAGCCCCAGCGGTAGTATACAGCAGCCCCAGCGGTAGTATACAGCAGCCCCAGCGGTAGTATACAGCAGCCCCAGCGGTAGTATACAGCAGCCCCAGCGGTAGTATACAGCAGCCCCAGTAATCCAGGGCCCCCTAGCCTTGCTCCGGTAACCTGTAAAGTAAAATATACTTATCACTGTCCCGCTGACGTCCGCGCCCGCATCTGCCGACATCCCGATCCTCCATCTTCATGCGTCTTCTTCCGACTTCCTGTGTTCGGCGCCGGCAATGACGTCATTGCCTGCGACGAACAGAGGAAACCGGAAGAAGACGCATGAAGATGGAGGATCGGGATGTCGGCAGATGCGGGCGCGGACGGCAGCGGGACAGTGATAAGTATATTTTACTTTACAGGTTACCGGAGCAAGGCTGGGGGGGCCCTGGATTACTGAGGCTGCTGGGGCTGCCGTATTAACTCGCGTATAAGCCGAGGGGGGTACTTTTCAGCCCAATTTTTGGGCTGAAAAACTCGGCTTATACGCGAGTATATACGGTAATAATACCAAAGAATTTGTGATTGCAATCATTTTCAGGAAGAAATTGCAGGGGTGTCAATACTTTTGGCCAACACTGTAGATGCCAAATGGATATTCTAAATATGGTCACGAAACGTGATTCAGGTTCCACCTACAAGATAGACAGAATACATAGGGTATCTCGCCCCGGCCCTATAGATGATGCGAACTAACGTGACGTCCTCTGCAGGCTCCATAATTTTACAGATAAGGATGAGATTATCCGATCAGCCTGGTCTTTTGGTAAAATAACCTACAAGGATACCAACATACGTCTGTTCCCAGATGTCTCTAGCCGTACTCTTCATATGCGACGACAGTTATGGCCTCTACTTCTAAAGATCAAAGAAAAAGGAGCTTCTTATCGTTGGGGTCATCCCTTCCATCTAATTGTGAGAAAGGACAGTAAATCGTACTATCTATGGATGAAAGAAGACCTAGACGGGTTATTTGCCTTCTTGGACATTCAACCTTTCCCGGTTCCCGGATTGGTTGTCGTTAGAGGGATTCCAGAGATTCACTGGCTCAGGCCGTGGGGGAGCGGGAAATCGTACCCGCAACTCCTCAACTGACAATACAAGATGAAGGAGGAGGTCTTCTCGAGACAGTTTCCAGTCATGATCAGTGTTTTGTATACTTATTTCTTGCTTCTCACCTATTGGAGAGTGGTTCAGTTTTGCTCCTCCAGTGCTAATTGTTTCCCCTCCCCCCCTTTAAGATGCTGTCGTGCGATGATTAAAGTCGTGCGTGCAACGGGTCTAATAGCTAGACTCAGGGGAGATCGGCACCTCTGCTGTCCTTTTTGTGAGGGTATGCGGATGAGGGGCGACAGGGGGTGGGAGTTGGATCCTCTGTTAGGTCCCATAAGGTTTTCACCAATTTCTATGTATAAATGTTTACTTTCAATATGCTCCGGGTCTGCTACACGCTATTCCGTGGTTATCTACGACCCCTAGGATCCCCCCTCTTTTCTTTCCTTTTCGGCGGAGATTCGATATTCCGGCGTGTTTGGATTGGACTGAATTTGTCTCTTTTCTTTTTCCTAACTCCTGACTGTATCTATTCTTCCGCTTCTCAAGCTTACTTCTCCTCCCCCCTCCTACTTTTGCACCCCACCTCTAGTAGTTCTTAGTTCCTCCTCACCCTCTCATCCCATCCTTAGTTTCCCCCCCTCACCCCTCTCATCCCAGGTACTATTTGAATAATGCCGCCTAGTGCAATGACGGAGTTAAAGATAGGCTCTTTAAATGTAAAAGGATTACATGACCCAGGTAAAAGATCAATACTGTTTAATTATTTAAGGTCTCATAAGATTCATGTTGCCTTTCTGCAGAAGACCCATCTGAGTCATGTTAAGCCGTTTAAACTTACATGTCATTGGCTCCCTGTGGTCTACCACAGCCTTTCGAAGGAAACCCACTCATGCGGCACCAGCTCAATCCCCTGGGAACTCTTGGAATCTCGCAGTGACGATTTGGGGCAGAATGTTGACGGTTAAAGGTAACATTGCCTCTCAGGTGTACACTTTTGCCTCGCTATACCTCCCGAATGTTGGCCAAATCCCCTCCCTTTTGAAGTTTTTGGAACAAATAGAGGATTTCGCAGAGGGGACCCTAATACTTGGGGGAGACTTTAATGTTGTCTTAGATCCAGAGGTTGACACGTCCACAAGACGATCGGGACTATCCAAAGTAGCATAGCGTAAATTGAGACGAACGCTTCATGACTATCGGTTATCAGACATATGCCGTTTGTTATACCCTAGAGATAGGGAATATTCCCTTCATTCAGTATCTCATGATACATACTCCAGGCTGGATTACTTTCTCCTGCGACATGCCGATGTGGTGAGGGTGCATGAGGCAGGAATGGAACCCATCACATTTTCTGATAATGCCTTGGTCTCGGTCTCTCTCACCTCTCCGATACCATTGCAGTGGCAATGGAAGCTGAATTCTTCCTTGCTTGATGATCCAGTAGTGCTACGAGATGTAACTCAAATACTACAGGATTACTTCGATCTAAATGTTTCCTCGGGACTTTCTCCGGTGACTTTGTGGGAGGCTCACAAGTGTGTGGTCAGAGGTGCAATGATAAAGCATGGTGCCAGGTTGAAGAGGGTGGGGGAGGCGGAGATTGCGGACCTTCCATTGCATCTGAATACGTTCGAGACCAATCACAAACACCTTGCCTCAACAGATTTAAAGAAGGAACTTCTAGATACCAGAGAAGCTTTGCGCACAGCTATGCTTACAAGGGCTAAAGGGTTCCTGTCCAGATGCTGCTGCCATTATTATGAACATGCTAACAAGGCGGGTAAATCTCTGGCAAGAGCATCAAGTGTACAATGTGCGAGGCATTTCAAAAGTATTATGCCTCATTGTACAAAATAGACGAGAAGCAGTCTGCTACTGCCTTGTCGATGGCTAGATCGCATATACGAAAATATATCAAATCTTCGGGTTTGACTACCCTGCAGGATTCGACAATTCAAGCTCTGGAGGTGTCGATATCAGATCAAGAGATTGATGAAGCGATCTCTTCCACTAACTCTGGTAAAGCCCCAGGTCCTGACAAGTTTACAGTGCTATATTATAAGAAATTGCGGGAGAAGATACTGCCGCACTTGCGGGCCTCGTTTAATGCCATGGCAGAGATCAAGACGCCACCGAGGGATGTCTTGAGGGCAACTGTTGCTGTGATTCACAAGCCGGGAAAGGATCCACTACATTGTTCTAGTTACCGCCCAATTTCGTTATTAAATGTAGATATTAGATTATTTGCTAAGATTCTGGCCAACAGATTATCCCCTTTGATGAGTGGCATGTTCACCCTGACCTGAGGAAGTCCTACGACGAAACGCGTAGGGGTCTAGGGCAGGCCTGGAGGTGACTGATTTTAACATCTACGGAGGTATGTAATGACTGTCCATCACTGATATTATGCAGAGAGTGGTAGCTTTATTTCTGATGACTCTGGACTCTGTGCTTCAATATTTGTGACATGGTTTCTTTACTGTGCAGAGTTTGTTCAGGTGGTATTGTCATTTGGTCATAATGGTGGTGGATTAGTGTGTTGCTGCACATCCACTACTTTGAACCTCATGCAGCCTCACTGACTGGTGCGCAGTCTAAACACATGACACTATGAAATGTGAAGTATAAATGCAGAATCTATCTTCAGATTTATTATTGCTGATCCATTGTTTGCATTTGTGCCTAATTAGGTCTTCTTAGATGATAAAGGAGGGTCAATATTGAGATATAAGGTCTCTTGTGTCAGTCAGTTGCCTAGAGTGGATCTATTTTTGGTGTGGAGGGTCCCCATTTGAGCATACTTCAACATACAGATAGCCTTCTATATTTATCATATTGGTTCGATTGTCACTTAGTATATTAGACAAATTGGCCCATCATATATGTCTAATGATGAGTTTCAATACTTGCATGGCTACCATATAGTCACCAGGCCTTCCCTATAACTGTACCGCCGGATACTGCTTCTATTTATATGATTTTGCTATTGTAAAAATATCCAGAAGCCCTTTTTGTCGATATTTATATGTCTTTCCCCTCTTTTTTACTTACTGAATTGTATATGGAATAAACTTGTTGTCAAGTATCCTAAAATAAAAATTGTGAATTGTTTACATCCGCCTTTGTGTCTTTCGGGACTTTGATTCTTCAGATTTGTGTTGGGGAGGAAAGAAAGGGACAACACTACCAAAGCAATTACCGTATATACTCGCGTATAAGCCGCGTTTTTCAGCCCAAAAATTGGGCTGAAAAGTCCCCCCCTCGGCTTATACGCGAGTCACTGTATACTGTATACAATGTATACAGTATACAGTGCCCCCCATCTATATACAGGCCCCCCCGCCGCAATCCTGTAAAGGAAGAGATTAGTATACTTATCCCTCCGCTGCCGCTGTCCCGCCGCCATCACGATCCTCCGTCTTCTTCCAGCGTCTTCCGTCCTCTTCCGGCTTCCTCCGATGGTCGCAGGCAATGACGTCATTGCCTGCGCGACCGAGGAGGAAGCCGGAAGAAGACGGAGGATCGTGATGGCGGCGGGACAGCGGCAGCGGAGGGATAAGTATACTAATCTCTTCCTTTACAGGATTGCGGCGGGGGGGGGGCCTGTATATAGATGGGGGGACCTCTGGGGCATCTGTATACTACCACTGGGGCTGCTGTATACTGATGGGGGGGCCTGTATATACCTGTGGGGCTGCTGTATACTACCACTGGGGCTGTATATACCTGTGGGGCTGCTGTATACTACCACTGGGGCTGTATATACCTGTGGGGCTGCTGTATACTACCACTGGGGCTGTATATACCTCTGGGGCTGCTGTATACTACCACTGGGGCTGTATATATCTGTGGGGCTGCTGTATACTACCACTGGGGCTGTATATACCTGTGGGGCTGCTGTATACTAACTACTGGGGCTGCTGCTGTATATACCACTGGCGATGCTGCTGTATACTACCACTGGGGCTGCTGTATATACCTCTGGGGCTGCTGTATACTACCACTGGGGCTGTATATATCTGTGGGGCTGCTGTATACTACCACTGGGGCTGTATATAAACCCGTGGGGCTGCTGTATACTAACTACTGGGGCTGCTGCTGTATATACCACTGGCGCTGCTGCTGTATACTACCACTGGGGCTGCTGTATATACGTCTGGGGCTGCTGTATACTACCACTGGGGCTGTATATATCTGTGGGGCTGCTGTATACTACCACTGGGGCTGTATATACCTGTGGGGCTGCTGCTGTATATACCACTGGCATTGCTGCTGTATACTACCACTGGGGCTGCTGTATATACCTCTGGGGCTGCTGTATACTACCACTGGGGCTGTATATATCTGTGGGGCTGCTGTATACTACTACTGGGGCTGTATATACCTGTGGGGCTGCTGTATACTAACTACTGGGGCTGCTGCTTTATATACCACTGGGGCTGCTGCTGTATACTACCACTGGGGCTGCTGCTGTATACTACCACTGGGGCTGCTGTATATACCTCTGGGGCTGCTGTATACCTGTGCTGGGGTCCACCCTCGGCTTATACACGAGTCAATAGGTTTTCCCAGGTTTTGGGGGCAAAAGTAGGGGGGTCGGCTTATACACGGGTCGGCTTATACACGAGTATATACGGTAACCTGATTTATAAAGTCAAAATTTCGAATTCCTCGATGATGTTATTGTCAACACACGCGGAAAAAGCGTTTGACCGTGTCAACTGGACATTCTTGGAAGAAACCCTGGGCCATGTTGACCTAGGAGCAAAAATGTTGAGGTGGGTGTTGTCCCCGTATTCGGTCCCATCGGCCAGAGTCCGGATTAATGGTATACTGTCTGATCCCTTTGATACCACCAATGGCACCCGCCAGGGTTGTCCATTGTCCCCACTAATGTTCATACTAACACTTGAACCACTATTGAGACATATAAGGGCAAATATGGACATAACTGGAGTGAAAATTAAGTCATGTGTACACAAAATTGCAGTGTAAGCAGACAATTTGTTGTTTTTTGTGTCGAGGCCTGAGATCTCTCTTCCTAACCTTCTAAAAGAGCTGGAGGTGTACTCCAACCTCTCTAATTTTACAATTAACCGGTCTAAATTGGAGGCACTCAGTGTTGGTCTTCCTTCCCGGCTTGCCGACAGACTAAAAGGCACTTTTGGGTTTCGCTGATCGAAGTGAGCTATTAAATATTTGGGAATACGGATTACAGCAGATGTACGAGGTCTTTATGGAACCAATTTTCCTACCCTCTTGAACACGATTCGTACGGACTGTGATAGGTGGACCAAATTAACATTCACATGGCTGGGTAGATGCCAGCTTTTTAAGATGACTATTTTACCCAAGATCCTATAATACTTGAATGCTTTACCGGTTAGGATTCCAACGTCCGTATTTAAATCCATATCCCAAATTCAGACAAATTTTATATGGAATAATATAAAGGGCCGACTGACGAAGTTGATATTATTCAAGCCAAAGAGGGAAGGGGGCTTCCTGACAATAAATCATACTATTTGGTAAGCCATCTGATGAGGGTATCGGATTGGTGTAGAAATAAAGATAACAAACTTTGGAGCCAGATCAAACAAATTTTTACTCCATTTCAATTGCATATGCTGCCCTGGGTTGTAGTAGAGGGAAGAGGGGAATTATACGACCACCTGACTATTGGACCCACGTTATTTGAATGTAACAAGAAGATAGAAGGGATTAACAAATTGCGGACTAACTCAACCCTGACCCCAATTCTAAGTCATCCAAAGTTTAAGCCAAGTATTGCTGATCCAATCTTTAGACAGTGGATTACAGCAGGCATAGACAGGATTGACAGTTGGGGTGCTGGAGAAACATGGCCGTCCTAAACAGTGTTGGGCTCCATTTCAACTCCTTGTCCCTTAGGATTTTGGAGAAGTTTGCAACTCAATCACTATTTCTGTAGTCTCCCTCTTAAGTCGGACTGGCGGAAATCTAAGACGGCTTTTGGAGCAATATGTCAAAACACGTGTCGACATGCTCTTTCTAAAATACATGCTTTACTGATCTCCCCCCTCCCCACCTGGATTCTCCAACACCTCCATTTATGTTAAAATGGGAGGCAGATTTGGGATAGGAGCTTGATTTAGAGCAAAGAACACGAATCTACACATTGGCTCATACAACCCCATTAAGTTCCTGATTTCAGGAGGCAAACTATAAACAGCTTACAAGATGGCATAGGGTCCCTTCGCATCTTCATAAAATATTCCCTGCTGTTGACCCACTGTGCTGGAGGTGTGGCGAGGCTAAAGGTACATTGGTCCATGTATTCTGGGAATGCAGGGTTCTCCACCCTTTCTGGTCGAAGGTGAGTGATATCATTAGACAATTACGGACTACAGGGTGACCTGGGCCCAGCATTGTTCATTCTCCATCACCGCAAAGTCCCTGCTAAAAACTATCAACACTCACTGTTGAGATTCTTGGTCATGGCGGCCCGTTCCAGCATTCCACTCTTATGGAAAACGAGGACTTGCCCTGAGCTGTCTATGTGGATCTTGAAGGTGAATGACCTCATGTTCCTGGAGGACTTAACCTCTACAATTCACGATTCGTACACACAATTTTGTGGTACGTGGTATACCTGGCTTGAATTCCAACAGTCAGAAACATACAAGGAGTGCCGTGACATAGGAGATTGTTGAGGTAGCGACATTCAAGCTATAGCGAGACAGAAAGACTAGGACATTCCTCCTCCCTCCCTCCCTTTCCTTCTTTTCCTTCCCCTTTGGTCCTCCTCGCCTTTTCTGCTTTTTCTTCTTCTTACCTCTCTCTTGTGCTATTGGATTTGGTTTTTATTTTTGTGGCCTTCCTCAGTGTTTTATGGATTTAATTCCGTGAGATACAGTATAGCATGTTTCCAGTAACACGGATGGGTCTGTTTTTTTCAAAAAAAAATTTCTTATGCTTAAATTTCTTAAAATCTAAATAAATAATAATAATAAAAAATAAAAATACAGAATAAAAAAATGAGAAAAAGTAAATTAAAAATATTTTTTTTCTATTGAGCTAACAAATGTAAAATTTTGGCTGATGGATATCTAAAAATGTTAAAGGGATCCTGTCACCCCCAAAACGCATGTAAACCTATTAAAACCTGTCCCTAGAGCATATTAACACTATCCCTACACTCTTTTTACCTCCTAAAAGCATTAAGTGACATTGAATAAAAACGTTTTATAAGTACCTGATTAGTGCTGATAATGAGTGACTATGCTATTCATAGTCACTCATCAAGACTGCCCCTCTGTGCGCATTTTGAAGCTAACAGCGCGGCGCCGGTCTAAATACGTCACCAGGCGCCGGGAATGACGCGGATCGCGTCACCAGCCACACTGCAGCCTCCTACGACACAGGGCACAGCGGGGAGGCACGAATTTGAATCCTGGATGTAGATCACGCCTATTCAGGCGTGCTATGAAGCAGAGGGGCAGTCTTGATGAGTGACTATGAATAGCATAGTCACTCATTATCAGCACTAATCAGGTACTTATAAAACGTTTTTATTCAATGTCACTTAATGCTTTTAGGAGGTAAAAAGAGTGTAGGGATAGTGTTAATATGCTCTAGGGACAGGTTTTAATAGGTTTACATGCGTTTTGGGGGTGACAGGATCCCTTTAAGCATTATATCTTTCCTCTAGAATGTCCTGCATCCCGTGTAGAGCTAATTCAGATATTAGCTTTCGGAACACATTCACTCCACTCTTTCCCCGATGAAGACCATCTGCATCTGTTGTCTACAAATACACATCAAAAAAACCTCAGCTATTGGAAAGTCCCCTGGGTGATAACAACCCCCAATTTACGCACAGATTGTGTTTTCTGAAAAAGAGCGTGAAACTGGCACAGAATAAAACGGCACATTATGTTGGCATCTGAGGATGAGTAGTAATTGGACAAATTTAATGCACTTATTTTGATACACACATTTATTTTACTTGCAGCCTCTAAAGAGAGATATGTTTGCAAAATGATAATTTTACATCAAGGTTCTAGTTACAAACATTGAACGTACTCGTTCACAAACCTGAACTTCGTGGTGATGCTTTTGGAATATTTATTGGCTGTTGTTGTATCTGTTATAAGTATAAAAAAATTCTCTATCTTGCAGAAATCGGATCAGACAGAGGTCAGATTATCAAATATTCTAGATTATTGTATGTTTATAATAAATGACAAAGGGGAAAAATATTCAACACATGAAGGAGAGGTGCAAAAAGCCTTCAAAAGTCATGACACCGGCTGAAAACTCTCAGTAATTGGAAAGTAATTTAGTTTAAATGATGGTGTTTTATTACCAAGGCACCACACAAAAAAACTCTCATGATTGGTAAAACCAGTGAGCTGTCTCAAAACGTTTACAACCTTATTGTTAAAAACATACTGATGGCATTGGTTACAGAATAATTTCTAAACTACTGAAGATTCCAGTGAGCACTGCTGGAGCCATAACTTAGAAATGGAAAGGACATAGGCCGACCAAGACCAGGTGCTCCCCCAGCAAGATTTCAAATAGAGGGGTGAAAAAAATGAACAGAAGACTAAGGCTGCTTTCACACCATAGTGTGATCAGGTCCGGGACTGTCCGGTGTGAACCTGACAGCCCCGGACCAGATTTTGACACAATGTAGCCCTATGGTGCCGGATAGGGTCGGATGGCAGTGATTTGCCATCCGGTTTTATCCCTGTCCGGCAGCATCAGGCTGCATTAGTTTTTTGCCCCGGACACAAAATCAGAGCTTGCAGCATTTTTGTGTCCGGGGCAAAAAAATTAAACCAAACCGGATTCTGTCGGATTCTCTCGGATGCCGGGTGCTGAGCCTCAGCACCGGCCACGCTGGCCTTAAGCACCTGGAGCTGTCCCCTGCTGAGATTTCAGGACCGCAGCTAGCTTCCAGCAAGCCGCAATCCTGACATTTCAGCAGGGACAGCTCCTGAACACTGTGATCTGCCGATTCCGGCAGAAAACCGGACAAGAGGGCATATTTGTCCTCCGGTTCTGACCTATCTAGGGCTGTCAGGTTCTGTCTGGTGTTTCCTGCAAAACACCGGACAGAACCTGATACACCTTGTGGTGTGAAGCCACCCTTATCCAATAGCCAAGGACCACCTATGAAGAACTATAGAAAGACCTGGAATTAGCAGGTACAACTGTTTCAAAGAAAACTATAAGTAACACTCAACTTTCAAACATTGGGACCAGTCAATCATGATCTTAGGCTGCTAATGGAATTAAACAGTGAGGCTTCTCCCTCTATTACCCATCTAAATGCCTCTCTACATATTGACAGCAGCACCTAGGGGGTTTAAAACCATGACGGTTGTCAACACTGATAATTGGTTGATGCAACAGCGTGTGAGCTATAATATTTAGCTGACATCCACATCAGGGGATTGCCATTTTCTTATTTGTCATGTCAATAAAAAGGCATATGGTTATCAATTACTTTCTCTATATCTATGGCTATTATCTTGTCACAGAACAGTTTTGGAGTGCAAGAAGTAACAAAAAAGTATCCAGACAAAATCTACACAGATAAGAACATAAACCCCCCAGGGCTTGGTTTTAAAACAGGATCCTGGCGCTTCAAGACAAAAATGTTAATCGCTAATCCATTGCCAACTGGGTCATATAACGGTGGAGGTGATGGACCCTCTCCAGTGGCTAACATTAAGGAATTGTGCGAGGTGATGGAAAGTGCATAGTTTACAAATGAACTCATATTTTCTGATATTTGAACAATACCTTAAAAGATGATCTGCTGATCTGCTAAAAGAAAGAGTCAGTATGAAACAAAGATGAACACAAGGCTAATGCCTCTGGACAACATCTGGAAAGCAAGTATTCCAGTGACAGCGAATTAATGAGGCAGCCAGGAGAGATGTAACAGTAACAGACATGAATGAAAGACGGGTGGTGAGAGGGCAGCTGAAGACTACGGAGGAAAGGATCAAAAAGCATCAAATCGACTTTCTTCACAAAAACATCAAACGACCGATGGGCTGCTCTGCATGATTTCAGAAAATAGTCTAAGTGAATTACAGTCAGGCCGACTTTTATTGAACTTCCGCTCATGAATTTCTAATAAGAAAAAAAATACATTCAAAGACTTTTTTTTTTTTTTTTTTAGAATTACAGCCAGTGACGTCAGCCTCCAACTGCAAGTATTATTAGAAATATGCATAATCCGGGATTTCAGCATTCAGTTACATTATATCCAGATACGAGGTATGTAGAAAAGAAATCGGAGCGCAATGTGAAGAAACCCACTGAACGTTAAACTGACATAGGTCAACAATTAATTTCTGCAGGACAAAGTACCTCTTGGTCCGAGCTGCTGTGTTCGTATGATGGAAAAACCAGACACACCAATATGCCTGGATATGGTAGTAGCTAGTTTATTTTCCAAACTAGCTACTACCATATCCAGGCATACCGATGTCTGTGGTTTTTCCATCATACAAAAATAGCAGCTCGGACCAAGAGGTACTTTGTCCTGCAGAAACCTATTGTGACCACAGTGACCAATGGAGGTACGGTCCTTGGAGCACCTGTATTGTACTGAGCGATCACGCCGGCTGTGTGCTACACAACCCCATCAGGTGAGCAGTTCGCAGATTGCACCTTTAACAATATGCGCATTCTCACCCTTATTCTAGATAGGGGAACAATTGGCCATTCACCAAATGGGTTGTGCACCCCTGCACGACCTTGTTTTAAGGCCTTTAGTTTGGTATCCTTCGTGAAGGTGAAGAGGAGCCGCCGGCTGGATGGGATCACATGATCGGAAGAAACAGGAAACATGTCACCGCAGGTCCTGTGTGAGAGGAGTCCGCTCGGTAAAGCCTTTCCAGGTCCTTCAGGGGGAAATAAGAAACCAGCCACCAAAGCAGCTCCTGCCAGTCTCCCCCAAAGGGGATTAAACATCTGGAAAACGGATTTGACGGTCAATAGAGCGCTAGGAGTAGGAATCAAAAGAGGGGGCTGTAAATGGTAACTAAACCTTTTTTAACTCCTTATACAAGGCCACCAGATGAAGTCAGCACTCTTGCTGTTGAAATGCATTGTGGCCTTGTATAAGGGGATAATAAAAGTTTGGTTAACATTCACAGCCCCCTCTTGATTCCTACTCCTAGCGCTCCATTGACCGTCAAATCCGTTTTCTACAGATAGGAGGTATGGGATGGCTTTCCATAATGGCTTCCATTGGATTGCATTGTGAGTATAGAAGCTGGTCTCTCTGCTTGGACCCTTCCCACAAATTTCAAATAATGCATAACAGGATTTTCCAAGAACTACGCTGATCAACACAACAAATGGGCAAGGGCAAATTCTGGCCTTTTCACTGCAGTGTTTGGCACAGGGTGGATTTGATTTAAATCACTAGTCAGTAAGGCTTGATTTAAATCAGTGATTTAAATCAAAGTTTCTACCTAAACTAGTTCTTGCTACTTTAACATGCAAGTAGATGAAGATTTTCAGAATCACTTTTTATATTACTTTTTTCTCCCCAGTTTAATGGGTTAAGCATTCATATTTGGACACCACTGTTCTGTTGTACTTAGGAAGGAGAAAAATAATCCTGACCTAAATAACAATTTAAATAGATTTATTCAACTGAAACAATAACAACATTACAGCATAAGTTATTTGCTTAAACAAACATCCATGTTTGTTAACTAATTTGGCTAAACAAAATATATATATATTTTAAGAAACTTAGACTGTCAGCCCAGCCGACACATGAAAAACTTAAATACTACTGTCCCTGCTGTCCTCTGTAGCTCACTTGTCGTCATCTTCATCATCATCATCTTCCTCTTTGTTCCTATTCATAATCTGGAAAAGAAAAACAAGCTTTCCTGCTTTATTGGGTCCCAACCGATTTCTCAATTTAGAATGAATGAGTCCAAAGGAAGAGAATATTCTTTCAACGCCTGCAGAAGAAGCTACTGCTGTTAAAAGTGAAATCATTACTTGAACAGTCTCTAAATCCAAGCGCTTAAGTGACTTCCACCAGTTTACTGGTGTGACCTTCCTTAAAATATCTTCAGCAAACATATATTTCTTGAATGGTTCCCCCTTAGCTCTGAAGTTTATTATAGTTGGCATTAAAGATGGATGATTGCTGGATACCCATGTCATAGCTAACTCCTCTTCCTCAGCACTTAGGTTTTGACCCTGATATTGGATATTGACAATATTTGCCAAAAAACGAGCTGGAGTCAGTGCTTGTCCCATTCGTTTGTTTACTGCTTGTAATTTAATTCTGTCCATGTGTAGTTCTGTTTTTAAGTGTTCACTCAGTTCCTTCCAAATTTCAACAGCATCCGCAATAAAACAGCTATTTTTCTGTATTTTGTTTAAAGCTTGAGAGATCCTGCCTGTTCAGAAGTGTTTCTTTGGTCATCTTCATCACTGCACTTCTCATGATGTTGCCTCATTCGCGCCACCAGGCTTGCATCTCTTTGTTGCATCGTTTGCATTTTGCACGCATGCCTGCCTTACCGATAGGTGAAGGAGCTTCATTAAAATATTCCCAAACTGGGTCTCTTTTACGGCCTGCTGCCATTATAAGGACAGAATGTAATAAACCTCAGATCGTACACACAAACAGATCCAGACTTGTCTGTCTGTGGCTATGCTGCAGTATTGTGCTCAAAGTTACACTTTCATTTTCTTGTCTGCTTGCCCTTCCTCCTCCTCACACTTAGATTCACATTCTTCTTGTGTTGTGCAGATCTATTCCACTCCAAACAATCAGAAACATATTGTCTAACTTCTTGGACTTGGCACTGAAGGGGTTGATTCTGTATTCATAGGTTTGTAGAACAATAGGATTAAGGTCTTTTTCTCAACTCTGTTCATGTTGTAACATTTTTGCCGTGAAGAAGAGGCTGGGACCTCTGCGGAGTCAAATTCAGTTTTGAGAACTGCGTAAGTAAAGCGAGCGTCTGTGATAATATAGGAGAGAAACTGCCTACTAATCCTACAGAAACCTCTGGAAGAGCATGGCATTGTGAATGTTACACATAAACAACTCAGCTTTATCTCATGATGGAAGAACCTTTGGATGGTAAAATATTTTCCTCAAAAAGCAGTTTATTGAAAAAAATCCGATTTAAATCAAAAAAATCCACCCTGGTTTGGCATAAAGCCAGCCTTGTGCCTGGTACTTTCAGGTGAATAGTGACAACTCTGGCTAAGTTGCAGTTCATGATGATCATTAGAGGTAATCCAAAGGATGGAAACATGATAACATAGAAAACCACTTTAAAGGAACCCTAAATAATAGAAATAATAATTCTCATTGTCCTTCTCATTCCCCAAGTTTGGCCATATTAAATGTCGCATAAGCTCTGGGAACCCAAACACTGACATTGCTGGAATTGTGCAAACAAAACAGTAGAATATAAGCTTTTATTTATTTTTTTTTATTTTATTTTAATGGAGCCAAACATGGGGAATAAGAATAATTGACAACTCCTAACAGAAAAAAAACTCCCTTAATCTTCTCCCTTTCTTTTATTTGGTGTCTCAATAAGGAAATCTTCTCTGTGTCTCAGAAGCTCAGTCATGTTCTCCTCACTGTACTCTCTGCGGCTTTAGGACAACTGGCTGCAGCAGAAACTTGCGGTGCCTGGTCTACAGTATGATAAACTATCACTGAGCACGTCCATTCTGCTAAGGGGCCAGAGCTTCAGCTGGTAACCATCTCAAAGAACTGAGCAGCACATCCATAAGCTACAACCATATGACTGCACAATCAAAGTGCGTTATACAAATGAGGAGCTGCGACGTACATCACAATGACATTTATAGTATGCTCTATGATGAGCACTCTGTGGGGTGGGGAGAGGGGTTAGAGCTTGATCCCTTAAAACAGAATACAGACATAACATCTCATGAATGTATTTACTGCATGATGTGATGGTTCTCAAAACAACAAAGTGGGACACAATTGTGAAGTGGAACGAAATTTATTGGATATTTTAAACTATTTTAACAAATAAAAAACTGAAAAGTGGGGCGTGCAATATTATTCGGCCCATGTGAGTTAATACTTTGTAGCTCCATCTTTTGCTGTGATTACAGCTGCATGTTGCTTAGGATATGTCTCTATCAGTTTTGCACATCGAGAGACTGAAATTCTTGTCCATTCTTCCTTGCAAAACAGCTGGAGCTCAGTGAGGTTGGATGGAGAGCGTTTGTGAACTGCAGTTTTCAGCTCTTTCCACAGATTCTCGATTGGATTCAGGTCTGGACTGTGACTTGGCCATTCTAACACCTGGATACGTTTATTTTTGAACCATTCCATTGTAGATTTTGCTTTATGTTTGGGATCATTGTCTTGTTGGAAAATAAATCTCCGTCCCAGTCTCAGGTCTTTTGCAGACTCCAACAGGTTTTCTTCCAGAATGATCCTGTATTTGGCTCCGTCCATCTTCCCATCAATTTTAACCATCTTCCCTGTCCCTGTGAAGAAAAGCAGGCCCAAACCATGATGCTGCCACAACCATGTTTGACAGTGGGGATGGTGTTTGGAGGGTAATGAGCTGTGTTGCTTTAACGCTAAACATATCGTTTTGCTTTGTGGCCAAAAAGTTCGATTTTGGTTTCATCTGACCAGAGCCCCTTATTCCACATGTTTGGTGTCTCCCAGGTGGATTGTGGTAAACTTCAAACAAGACTTTTTATGGATATCTTTGAGAAATGGCTTTCTTCTTGCCACTCTTCTATAAAGGCCAGATTTGTGCAGTGTACGACTGATTGTTGTCCTATGGACAGACTCTTCCACCTCAGCTGTAGATCTCTGCAGTTCATCCAGAGTGATCATGGGCCTTTTGGCTGAATTTCTGATCAGTCTTCTCCTTGTTCGAGATGGAAGTTTAGAGGGACGTCAGGGTCTTGGTAGATTTGCACTGGTCTGATACTCCTTCCGTTTCAATATGATCACTTCCACAGTGTTCCTTGAGATGTTTAAAACTTGGGAAATCTTTTTGTATCCAAATCCGGCTTTAAACTTTGCCACAACAGAATCTCGGACCTGCCTGGTGTGTTCCTTGGTCTTCATGATGCTCTCTGCATTTGAAACAACCCTGAGACTATCACAGAGCAGGTGCATTTATACGGAGACTTGATTACACACATGTGGATTCTATTTATCATTACCAGTTATTTAGGACAAAATTGGATCATTCAGAGATCCTCACTGAACTTCTGGAGTGCGTTTGCTGCACTGAAAGTAAAGGGGACGAATATTATTGCACGTCCCACTTTTTAGTTTTAGATTTGTTAAAAAAGTTTAAAATATCCAATAAATTTCGTTCCACTTCATGATTGTGTCCCACTTGTTGTTGATTCTTCTCAAAAAAATTTAAATTTATATGTTTATGTTTGAAGCCTGAAATATGGCAAAAGGTGGAAAAGTTAAAGGGGGCCAAGTACTTTCACAAGGCACTGTATCGGTATGCCACGGTGGGGTACTACACCCAAATAAGAGTGTGTGGTATTCCTGTGACCTAGGGAATTGGGCAAGTGAATAAGAGAACCTGACAACACCCATTCATACACCAGAGTAAAGGACTGTGGGTGAACCCGATGTAGGGAAGACCCAGTCCTATGGGAGGAGTCAGGTGGGTAGAAAATTGTATGGGTGGGAGGACAGAGGCAGTGAGTGAAGAACAGTTGGAGAGAGAGTGAGGAGTGAGGACGACGCAGGAAGATCATCATGACAGGAGGGAAACCCTAGGGGTACCAGGCGTGGCGGTGTGCCCGAATCTGAACCCGGTATGACTACCGACCAGAGGGGTCTGGTCCGGGCAGAGGAACGGCTCTGAACACAGTGCGGGAGTTCAACCCCAAACCGTTAAACCGGAGGCCCCGAGCTTCTCTAGGAAGTTGCGGGCAAAGACCCGGCACATCTTTTGAAAAGGCATACTGAACTAGGGTCAGGGGGGAATGAAGTGGAGTCCCCCACTGAAGATCCGTGGGAGCTAACTTGAGGCTCTGCACGCGGAGGCACTGCATGGTAGAGAGGAGAAGAGTGTGCAGTGAGAGACCGGCAGGCACACCACCGAGGTTCCTGAGTGAATCATCTCAGTTTTCCTGGTGACTACCCAGACCAGAGAGAGACTCGAGTGACTGTAACATCTGTTAATTTGCCTGTGTGACGTACTTTATTTCCCTCACTTGAAGAGCCGCAAACTTGCTGAATTGAAAGAACAAGTGACTGAGCTGCATGGTAAGCTGCCTCCCTGTGTAAAAACAACTCATACGACTGCCCGGGGATCTCGCTCCACCTACGGGGAGGGTAACCATCTGGCTCCCTACAATCACCCCAGAGGTCTTACCTGCAGCCCCGCTAACCATACCGGAACCGTAGGTGGCATCACAAACTACCTTTATTTTTACTGACTCTTTTCAGCGACCACCAGGGCCACGGGACCGGGTACAGGCCCCCAGTGACTTCCCCAGCGAATCAATGCCAAGAACAGAGCACCCCATGGCCCTGGGGCGGATCAGAGGTTCCCAACTCCAGGCCTCAAGGGCCGCCAACAGTGCAGGTTTTCAGGATTTCCTTAGCATTGCACAGGTGCTAATGTGATCATCTGCACAGGTAATGATTCCAAGCCCTGTGCAATACTAAGGAAATCCTGAAAACCTGCACTGTTGGCGGCCCGTGAGGCCTGGATTTGGGGACCTCTGATATATATACTATATAATTGCTGAGGCCGAAATCACGTGCCATAGATGGAAGTGGCCAGTATGCAAAAGAGGGGCGCAGCTCTCCTCGAAGCCCCCCCGCTCCTTCTGCCTGCTCTCCCTGTGGCCCCCGGCGGCACCCCCACATCTTCTGTCCTCCCCCCTTGCCCCCCCTCCGGTGTCACCCCCGCCTGGCATTAACTGGATGCATTGCTGAAGGCTTCAGGAAGAGACTGTGTGGAGTAGGTCATATGACAGGGCGGGTTGATGTGACTTCACACAGGCCGTGTTACATGACCAGCTCCACAGAGTGAGAGTGTCTTCCTGGAGCCTTCAGCAGCTGCCATCGGTAATGCCAGGCGGGGGTGACACTGGAGAGGGGGCGATAGGGTAGGACACAGCACAGGGGGAGAGGTAGAGAGACAGGGGCACAGGCACAGAGGCAGGGGGCACAAAGGGACAGTCACAGAGGCAGGGGGACAGGCAGAGGTGCACGGGACAAGCAGGGAGGCGCAGGGGGACAGGCAGAGAGGCAGGGGGGCAGGGGGGCACAGGGGGACAGGCACAGAGACAGGGATGTGCAGGGGGACAGGCACAGAGACAGGGATGTGCAGGGGGATAGGCACAGAGACAGGGATGTGCAGGGGGACAGGCACAGAGACAGGGATGTGCAGGGGGACAGGCACAGAGACAGGGGTACAGGCACAGAGACAGGGGTACAGGCACAGAGACAGGGGAACAGGCACAGAGACAGGGGTACAGGCACAGAGACAGGGGTACAGGCACAGAGACAGGGGTACAGGCACAGAGACAGGGGTACAGGCACAGAGACAGGGGTACAGGCACAGAGACAGGGGTACAGGCACAGAGACAGGGGTACAGGCACAAAGCTAGGGGGCACAGGGACAACCACAGAGGCAGGGGGGCACAAGGGGACAGGCTCAGTGGCATAGGGGCACAGGCACAGAGGCAGGGGAACAGCCACAGAGGCAGGGGGGGGTGCAAGGGGACAGGCTGAGTGGCAGGGGGACAGGCAGGGGGGCACAGGCACAGAGGCAGGGGGCCACAGGCCCAGAGGAAGTGGGGGCACAGGGAGAGAGGCAGGCGGACAGGCACAGAGGCAGGGTTACTGGCAAAGGCGCAGGGGGACAAGCAGAGAGGCAGAGGGACAGACACAGAGGCATGAGACGCAGGGGGACAGGCACAGAGGCAGGGGGTGCAGGAAGACAGAGGCACAAGAGGATAGGCGGAGAGGCACAAGAGGATAGGCGGAGAGGCACAAGAGGATAGGCGGAGAGGCACAGGGGGACAGGTATAGAGGCAGGGGGACAGGCACAGAGGCAGGAGGCATAAGGAGACAGGCACAGGGGCAGGGAAACAAGCATAAAGCCAGGGGGCGCAGGGAGACAGGCATAGAGGCAGGGGGCACAGATGGGGGAGACCGCACAGATGGGGGAGACAGGCACAGAGATGAGAGACAGCGCAACACACCACCCTCCTGATGCGATAGCAGGAGAAACAGGAGGAGAGACGGAAAAGCGGGGACACGGAGAAGCGGTGACAGGAAAAGCGATGACAGGAGGAGACACGGAGGAGACGCGGCAGGAGGAGACGCGGCAGGAGGAGAGGCGGCAGGAGGAGAGACGGCAGGAGGAGAGACGGCAGGAGGAGAGACGGCAGGAGGAGAGACGGCAGGAGGAGAGACGGCAGGAGGAGAGACGGCAGGAGGAGAGACGGCAGGAGGAGAGACGGCAGGAGGACAGACGGCAGGAGGAGAGACGGCAGGAGGAGAGACAGCAGGAGGAGAGACAGCAGGAGGAGAGACAGCAGGAGGACAGACAGCAGGAGGACAGACAGCAGGAGGAGAGACAGCAGGAGGACAGACAGCAGGAGGACAGACAGCAGGAGGACAGACAGCAGGAGGACAGACAGCAGGAGGACAGACAGCAGGAGGACAGACAGCAGGAGGACAGACAGCAGGAGGAGCAGGGACAGGAGGAAAGACGGAGGAGTGGTAACAGAAGGAGCGGTGTAGTTCACTCAAGTTCACTGAACAAGTTCTGTCAGTCAAAGTATGTCAACTACATACATCAAGGCGATGTTTCGGTTCTGAGAACCTTCTTCTAGCCTAGAGGAAGGTTCTCAGAACGAAAAGTCGCCTTGATGTCCTGAAGGCCTAATAAAGGCATGCTTAATCTTTTTTGGAGTGCTGCGGTAAATTTTTGACACATATATATATATATATTTATATTTATATATACACACACTCACACACACACATCTCTAAAGGCCGCTTCACATGCTAGGATGTAGGTGAACGAGATCATTAGCTATGTCACGTGACCACGTTCCTTCCGACATAGTTAGTTCGTTGTCACACGCAAGGATATCGTTAATGTTCCAGCTATTTGGAGAAGAACGTTTGAACGATTTTACAAAGCGGCAGGAATAGGAGAAATATGAACGACATCGTTCAAAAAGGTGGTCACACTGAACGATGTTGCTTCTTCCCATGATGTTAATTGGATGACGAACGATAGATTTGAGGTCCGGATCTCAAAATTTTGATGACCGTTCTAACGATTTTTCCTTCCTACATCGTTCATTTACACGATCACAAATCTGACGTTTGAACAATATCGTTAACAATATCCTAGCGTGTGAAACGGCCTTAAGTGTATACAATATATATTTTGATGGAGAGCGAGAAACGTAGATTGAGACACAGAGCGAGAGATGGATGGATATCCAAGAAGACTTGAGCAGCACGGTTGGTGCAAAGGGTGCAAATCAATCCAAGCTAACCTTTTACTTGCTCTGTTAGATAATCCAAAAATGGACTGCAGCACACTTTTATTGAGGTTGTAGATGGCTTTAATGGGCCAACAGGGTAACAGTGCAACGTTTCAGCCTCGAATAGGTTTTTTTCCAGCCCATTCAGGGCTGAAGCATCCCGCTGTTACCCTGATGGCCCATTAAAGGCATCTACAACCTCTATCAAGGTGTGCTGCAGTCGATTATTTGGGATGAATGGATGGATAGACAGACAATAAAAGAAAATACTTTAGAGCAGCACTAAGTAACAATCCTTTAAAGGTTAGGTGCAAAGTCCCCAAACAGTGTTCAGCTGCTGTAGATAATTCGAATATCAAAAATGGACAGCACTCAGCAATTCAAACTTATACTTCTCCTGTTTATTGGCCCATATTGACCGCAATGTTTCGGCAGCAGAGTCTGCCTTTCTCTAGCAGCACTCTGCTGCCGAAACGTTGCGGTCGGTATGGGCCAATAAACAGGAGAAATTTAAGTTTGAGTTGCTGAGTGCTGTCCATTTTTGATATTCTAGACCAGGGGTGGGCAACTCCAGGCCTCGAGGGCCGCAACAGTCCAGGTTTTCTGGATATCCTTAGCATTTAACACTAGGAATCCTCACTTGTGCTGGAGATTAAATTACCAACTGTCTAATGCATCTGCCGTTTCTACCACCTAACGGCTGCAATTGCGGCAAGTCCCATGCATGGTCTATGGGGCTCGCGGCAGGTGCAGCAAAGACGCGGTACCAGCACTTGCGGGCGTGGAAAAAAACGTGGTCATTGGCTTTTTTTCCGCGGCTGCAACTGCCAGTATCGCGTCTTTGCTGCACCTGCCGCGAGCCCCATAGACAATGCATGGGGCTTGCCGTTGAGTGGTAGATACGGCAGATGCGGTATATCTGCCGCAATTTGACAAAAACGCTAGTGTGGAAGGGGCCTAACCTGGACTGTGTGCGACCCTCGAGGTCTGGAGCTACCCATCCCTGATCTAGATAGATAGAGTTTGTAACACTGAAAAGACAGGCATGTACTGAATGGAGGTCTATCATTATGTTGCCTAACTGAAGTCAATAGCTCCATCGAGAAGGCATACAAATTCAGTATTTCAGGAAATCAGAATGTCAAAAACAAGGACCAAGATAAAGTGTAATCACAGCCTTAGCTGTAACTAAGAGTTTCCACAAAGTAGTGCTCTACAAGAACAGCAAAATATTAAAATTCTGCATTTTAGCTTTAGACATGAAGAAGATCGCCTCGGGTAACTCAAGACAAGAATGTAGAGCAAATTATTAACTTAATGATTTTCATGTTATGCAACTTTTCAATGTATTCATTATGAACACAACTAAGTTTCTTGTTCTGAGCAGTTTCCTTCAGTTAACAGATTCTGAGTGTTACAAAATGAAACCCTTCTAGTCAATACGGCCTACGAGGCCACATTTCCTCCAGGACAGCTTTGATACATGAGGTCTATTGTGAATTGTGACCCTCTTTCGCTCCGCCAGCAGCACATGTGTGGTCTGTAGGACGCAAACTTCATCAATCAAACAGAAGAACAATGAAAGTTACAAAAAAAAGAAACAAGCCTTTACTTACAATCACTTTGTCAGCTTTCCTGTTCACCAGAGCATCCACTTTGGCATCAAGTTCTGCCTGGATTAGATCTCTTCTTCTCATCACTCCCTAAGACAAAATTGTACTCAAATTAATACATTAATGAGGCACAGAGGAATCTATAATTAAATGAATTTCAGTTCAGAGCTGTCAAATGCAGTTTTTGTGATATTTTATGTTTTGTCTTCCACAAGCCTCAAAAGAATACGGTCATCATAAAATTACCTAAATGTTTATAGGCACACAATTTTTCCCCAAAAATGGAAACAATGTAAAATGTAAAGAAATCAAACTCAAAAGCCCACATTACACAGTGATGTTCCAGCGATCCCACCAACGATCCAACCAGGCAGGAATCGCTCGAACATCGCTATGTGGTTGCTGGTGAGATGCCATACAGGCTGACTTACCTGCAATCACCCAGCAATGAGCCGACACCCATCAGTCGTTGGGATCGTTCAGGGTCTCGGGCGCAGACTGGGGATCGCTGGTCGTCGCCCCCTGTCACACACACAGCGATGCAGCCTGGCCAGTGGGAGATCGCCAATCGAAAAACGGTCGAGGCCATTCATTGCCGATCAGTGATCTCCCAGAGGGGATGGGGGGGGGGGAGCGCTCACTGCTAAGTGTCACACACAGCAATATTGTTGGCGAGATCGTCACAACGTGACGTTGCAGCGATATCTTTAATGACATTGCTGTGTGTAACGGGGCCTTAAGGATTTGGGAATCTTATATGGTCATATTAGACAATTCTCCACTTCATTTGGGAAAAAAATGGAATGGTCTTCACTACTATGGAGTCAACCCATCACACAGTAAAGTGTATTGCACCTCCTTATTGTTTTAGGTTATTATCAAATAGCTTTTCCATGTAACATATACACCCAGTAAGGACCTATACCGGAGATTTAGTGTAATCACCCTTACAGGAGAGTTCAGAGATGGTGAAAGACCATATAATCTCTATGTTCACACTGAATCATTGACATCTTTAAACAAAAACTGAAAAGAATGACTGGAATTTAATAGCATACAAGAAATGCGAACAGTGATAGATTTGATTTCATCATATTTGCTTTATAAGTAATAAAAGCACCTGATCCCAGAGGGCAAAGGACTAATCCCAAACTAGCAAAAGCATTGAGCACTACGTAGCTGACTATACTACATGGTTGTTAAGTCTATATAGAGTCCTTCGTTAGTCATGTGAACATCACGTTTTTTCGTTGTTCCTTTTTTTAGTATTACTCCCACCCACATGATATTGAAGTATAGCCACATCACTTCAGTAACGTTTCTAGTTAGGTCCTGTCAACATCTTTGTTCAAATATTTTTATTGGTTTGCAAATAAAAGAACGATATAACATACAGTATGATTAGCATAAATGATACAGAAATCAATGAAGTACAATAAAAGGAGATTAGTAATCTAGGTGGTACAATATGAAGAAAGATGTACAATCGAGGATGAATCAGAAATATATAACACTACTCAAGACTTTAGTCGCTCGGTCAATGATTTACATAAATATCAATCATATTCCATTACTTTGATTATTTAATGTATAGCGAGTTGCTAAACAGTAACTTAACTATTTACATACATGGAAGTACAAAGAGTATATAAGAATGCCCGCTATGAATTAACTTGGGTATGATTTTCTTGAAATAGTAATGCTAAATAAGTTGGATTGGGGTACGAAGATTTATCTGGTCTTGTACAATGTTGAGGTCTTTATGGTTGATTTGTAGGAGACATAATTTTATTCCACTCCTTCCAACTCCTTCCTGTCAACATTTATAAGCCTCCAAGAACACAAAGGCCTTGCAACCCATAATGAAGTAAGCTGGAGGGTGCAAATGTGTAGAAGCATTCACCAGAAAGTCAGAGAAGCCAGGAAAATGTATGATAAAAGAGAAGGCTGCTGGCATTACTGTACAAGTAGCAAATAGAACCTCACTGTCCTGATGAGAAGGGAAAGGTTCTGTTCTGGTAACGTTGTAGCCGTTATTACACTGAAGCCAATGTTACATTTGTAAAACCCATTACATGAGCGCGATGACTGGAGTAAGCGGTCAGAAGATGGGTAGACCATAATCAACACAGATCGATGTCAACAATCGTTTGTTAATATTTGGTGTTTACCGGTGAACACTGATGTTAAACAGGTTGTCTCATCTTCTTAAATGGGTTTGTGAAAATGAGAAACTTTGCAATTTAAGCCTTTTTGAAGAAAACCTCTCTATTCAAGAACAGAGGGATTTTTACTTTTATAGTTGACTGCTCGTTGCTTGAATATGGCCACTGCTGTAGTCTATCAGCCATAGCTAGCGTCTTAGACAAGGAGCGCAGCACCTGGAAGCCCAGCACTGAACCTGGATCAGGATATTGGATCCTGTGCTCCCAGGAAAAAGCTGCCTCCGTTTGCATTTTGGAAAAACCACACAGTTTGGGCCAAGGGTACAACCATTAAGACAACCTGGTAATTCCAAGAACCCCCAGAGTCACCATATTGATGCTAAACTTAGTGTGGACACCTGATCAACATAGCACTGGGCAGCCCAGAACGCGCGGACGCAAGCAATCCGCCAGCCTCAGCCACCCAGTAGCTGGGATTACAGGTGCACGCCACCACATCCGACATTGCTAGCGTCCGGGAGTTCTGGGCTGCCCTGTGCTATGTTGATCAGGTGTCCACACTAAGTTCAGCATCAATATGGTGACTCTGGGGGATCTTGGAATTACCAGGTTGTCTTAACAAGGGTACAACCGTGCAGGTGGTTCGAAATGTCAATAGTCAGAAAAAGATCCTCAAAGCAAGAACATGACAAGATCTCTTTAGCGTTTGCCAATATGCATTTCCACATGAATATGCTACCACCAGTGACCTGAAAGTTTTGAGGAGTCTCTCTGAACTTCCAGGCAATAATTAAAAATGTTTAAATTTTTCAGGGGTCTTGTGTTAAGAAGTATTTCTCTGGTGTAGGATTAAGCCACTTGCTTACAGCAAATGTCAGACAAAAGATTTGCATCCCAGTCCCCCATACACTAGGCTTGGATGTGCATGTGATCCAACTTGTGAGAGGGAAGTGAGCCGCTGAAAGTTACTTTTGGCAAAATTAAACCCACAGCTCACTTACCCTCCCCGTCCTGATTGGCAACTTCATTCAGGGTGGAGAGCTGGGATACCCCAATATACTTCAGACCATAAGTGGATTGGGGCGACAATGTTATTGGTCACTTTTCCTTTGCTGTAGTTAGCAGAATGATGGTGCTCCGTTTGTCTGGTTGTTGATGCATATTAAACCCCACTTACTTGATTGGAAACCTCTGGCCACAGCTGATGCCTGGTGGTTTAGGCCAAAAACAAATTCAGTTCACCCACCTTTAATGGCTACTGATTGCAGCATGTTCTCCATAGTTAGAGTTACAATTCATACAACACATAATAGACTAGACTAATACATTGGGGATTTTTAATTTACAATAATTCACATTGACAAGTTCACTTTAACAGTCATACATTAGCCAGCAGTACTGAAAAATTTATCAAGGCACGCACACTACTCAAACCTCCAAGTCACTAGTTTAGATTGCTAATCAGGTTACCGCCATTGACTCAATGTAATCCCCAGTGTAACATAAAACATCCATAGTTAGGCAGTACTTACCGAAAGGGTTTCACTGTACAGAACATATTCATGAATAATTGGAATAAGATCATTGGAGAGCTTAGAATTTAAGGCTTCGGTCACCTTGCAGCACTTGTCTATGCAGCCTGCCACCCCTCTCAAGGGGTCCACTAGGTCCTCTTCAGAGGCGGACCACAAAGTATAGATAGGACCATATTCTTTCATCTCCTCATAATAATCTATGGAGAAATATAAAAGATGTAGAATAAAAGTTAAACAGAAAATGTTTTGCTTTGCTGAGAAGTTCCTATTTAGGTTGGAGTAGACTAGAGTATTAAAAGGAACCTGTAAGCATATTACATATGGAAGTCATAGTATGGTTATAGAGGAACTTGCACCACAATAGACAAAATTATTAACCAGTAAGGGGATCTTTCGGAACCAATGACAACAACACGGAGCGTGATGATCCACCCTTCAAGGACAGGACACATAGGATGAAAGGGCGCTACCTCTCCCATGCATCAGTTGGATTACAGAGTATAAGTGGACCTCATTTAACATCAATGCTCTCACACCAAAAATGAAATATTGATCACCCCTAGAGATGGGATGGAATATGAGGGTGCTGTTATGGGTTTTAAAAACGCCCATTACCTGTTAGTAATTCTGGATTTTTCACTCACCTGTGACAGCATCATGGAGAGAATTACTGAGAAATAAAAGCTTAGGGAGTGACCACAGCCTGCAGAACCCTTCCCCCAAAAGTGAGATCAGAAGAGGAAGACATATGCAGCCTATAATGTCTCTAAAAGCTAGAGGGAGAGGACCTTGTCGCTGCCCTATAAATTTGCTCTATAGGCACATACAGTCTCTCTGCCCAGGATGTAGCCTTGGCTCTTGTCGAGTGCACCTTTAACCCTTATGGAATAGTCTTACCATTCACGGCATAAACTGAGGTACCCTGACTTCCAGTAGGTTTCGGGATGAAATCCTCAGACCCATTGTGAGACCATTTGCAGGTGCAGTGGGCCCTGGTTATCTTCTGGGCACTGCTCTTCCTTGCACAAAGGAGGAGGTAGCAGTCCTGCTGCTGGGTTATTGCCTGTTTACGGCCCCCTCCATGTCGTCTTGCACACTGACCTGTCTCCTGCTATCTGCTCCATGCTCTAGACCAGAGGTCCCCAAATCCAGGCCTCAAGGGCCGCCAACAGTGCAGGTTTTCAGGATTTCCTTAGTATTGCACAGGGCTTGGAATCATTACCTGTGCAGATAATCACATTAGCACCTGTGCAATACTAAGGAAATCCTGAAAACCTGCACTGTTGGCGGCCCTTGAGGCCTGGAGTTGGGGACCTCTGCTCTAGACACTGTGCTAACAGACACAGCTACCTTTTGCCACAGCTCGCATTTATATGCCATCCTGGATGAACTGCACTACCTGAGCGACATATGTGGGATGTAGACACTGCTTCATGCTACTGCTGGGGGGACAGCAATGACAAACTGCATGTGTGACCAAAACAGCAGCCAAAAAGGATGAGAACAGAAAAATCGTCTGTGGTACCACCTGCAGAACTGCTCCTTTATAGGGGGAGTCTTGTTAATTGGCGATCATTCCTACCTGATGTCTGTTCCATTTGCACAATAACAGGAGAAAATGATTCACAATCAGTGTTGCTTCATAACTAGACAGGTTGATTTCACAGAAGAGAGACTAACTTGGAGTTACATTGTGTTGTTTAATTGTTCTCTTTATTTTTCTGAGCAGTGTAGAATAGACTGGTATTCAGTCTTCCAGCTTTGCTTCTGAAGTGGCCAAGAATTTTCTCCAGGTTCTACCAAAAATTAGCACTTGAGGACTAGATCCTGTTACACTCCAGCTCCAGAATAACGTCTTCAATTGAAGGTCTGTTCTCAACATAATCTATTTCCTGGAACCTGACCATCACTTGCAACGGTTTGATAAAGGCCTTCGATGCGTCGGCCGAAACGTCTGTTACAATCCCTGTCACCACTAGGCACAAGTCAATAAACTTTCACCATTTTTGCAAAGGAAACAAATGAGTGTGCAGTGTTACTTCTGACTTCTTGTGAGTAAGGGTCCACCGGATTCCTACACTAGCACCTCCAACCATAACCTAGTGTGCACACCATTTTGCTCTGATCTAGAATTGACTGGTATTCAGTCTTCCAGCTTTGCGTGGCCAAGAATTTTCTCCAGGTTCTACCAAAGATGTTCATGAAGACTGTTTTCCCACTCTGGAACAGGGTAGAAATTAGAAAAGGAGAAAACTCTGTATTAACAGTTACATCTTAAGTTCCTCTCTATTAAATATAGGCTGGCTGCCTGAAGATATCGAGCCAGCCCCTAGGAGAGTAAATCCGGGACCTCCTGTGACACCCACAGTATTGTGACGGACATATTTCCCACAGCCTCTTAGTCTGCCTTCTAGATCTCTTCTTCTCTTATATGTAAGGCTGTCAGAGAAAGGAGATGCTTCTCTGCCATCTGAAATATCCAGCCCTTAACCTCTATCAAAGTATTGGACAAAGTACGTCCTTGATGATTTAGATAGGCCAAAGTCACCCGATTGTAGAATTCTTACATAATGAACCTCCAAGGAGGGTATCAGCTCTGTTATGGCATATTCCACTGTTTGTAACGTCAGGTTTAAAGACACTGACTTTTTCCTTGTGCATATTCCTTGGAACAGGTGTTACTGTAAATGAGCTCCCAAACTCTTGTGACTCGTATCGGTAGTAATTATCCTCAATATCTGGTTTATCCAGGGTATCACATGTCCAACTACCAAAGAAGGGACCAGGTCATTAACGGAGATACTTTTATGCTTCCTTCCAGACATCCTTCCAAGGTGATTTAGTTCCCTAGCATGTTTCACTGCAATTTTCTGGTCTCAAGTTGGGCCTAAACCACTGTTGGGATACACCAGGTCAGAGAACACAACAATGTAATAGTCCTCCTAAGAAAAATGGTGAGGACTTTTACTGCCTCTGAAACTTGGCTGTGTACGTTTTCTATTTCACACTCTAGAATGTGACTCTCTTGATTCCTGGAGTCCAGCATGAGGCCTAAAAAGACGTGCACTCTCAGGGACGCCAGTTTCAATTTGTGTTAACATTTAAGAGCCAACCAGTCTTCTTTAAGGTAGCGCTAATCACTTGTACCTGAATGTTGCAGTGATAAAGTGAAATGCCTATAAGGAAATTGTCTGAATATGGGACTACTAGAGTATCTTTCTCTCTTCCGATATTTTTTGTAAAGATCCACTTGGATACTGCCAGTCTGAACTGAAGGGCTCTGTACTGGAAATGTCCGATTTCTCCCTTTATTGTTAAGACTACCCTGAGGAACCTTTAGTATTCCACATGTACTAGAACATTAGAATACTCGTCCTTCAGATCCAGTAACACTATGTAACAGTTTGGAAAAAGCATCTTTATTATTGATCTTACAAACTCCATCTTGAACATCTGGGCTTTTAAGAATCTGTTCAGGCCCCTCAGCTTGATTATTGTCCTTAAAGCTCAGTCTGAATATATCAAAAATAGAGGGGAATAAAATTCTTTCCCTCTTCTTGTACAGAGACCTTTAAAAGGAAAAATATATTAACCAGATCTAGAACTTCTGATTGCAAATCTAGCGGATTCCTTGAAGAAGCACGTGGAGATGTAAGAATAAACTTCTGCAGAAAAACGTGAAAATCTTGCATTAGGCTGATTATCACTAGGTTGAGAATTCAGCTGCTTGAAAAATTTTCCAATGCAGGAAGAAAGAAAGAGAATCTTCACCTTACCTGGGGACAGGAGTAATGGGGAGGATTACTTTCCTTCATGGGAAGGACCTCTAAACAAAGGCTCTACTTTTCTTTCTTTGGCCACTCCATATATCCTGATTCTCTGGAGGGAGTCTTCTCTGGTTATATCTTCTCTTCCAAAAGGATCTTTTATATGATGAAAAGGACACATTTGGAAAACCATTTTTCCTGTCTCCAACTTATTCCAAACTTTAACTAAACTGCTCTACAGGCTGCATTAGACTGGCATTGATTTAGACGTGAGTCTTGTTGAATCCGCTGAAGCAGGACATAGAAATGCTGCTACCATGGTATCAATGGAATAGTATCCAAAATACTGCCCCTAGCCACCTTATTCTTTAGCTGATCTTCCAGTTGATCCAACCAAACCATCAGCAATCCGACAGTAAATGTTGTTGAGACGGATGGTTTTAGTGCCTCCGTCACAGATTCCCAAGTACCCTAATGGTACCTTTACACGCGGCCACAGGAAGGTAGGAACAGGCAGGCATCGGACACAATTGTGCCTTTTGCCTTGAAAAGACCACGATGTGTCGGTGTGTAATTCAGGTTGTTCCTTCCTGTGTGTTTGGATACCTGTGTTTGAGCCGTGCTCAAAAACAATCAGGCATAATCCCTATGGTGGCGGCGTGTAATCCGGGCAAAGGCAAGGTATTTGCGTGCCCTAGTGAATTCCCTGCGCTGGCTGGCCAATCATGATGCTATTGCATTGTCCAATAACCGTATGAGCGTCACGTAATACACAACTCTGTCACGCCTATGTAGTTACGGCGCACAATATGTACGCCCAGATTCCCTTGTGGTGGTGGCGTGTAAATCAGGGAAGGTACTCCACAGAAGGTAACCTGCGGCACCCGTCGGCACTTCCGGGGAACGAAAATACCTTCTGTGGAGCACCTTGTGGCGGCGTGTATATGCGGCATCAGGCACCGTTAGCAACCGTTGAAAACGCGCGCGTGCACGTGCAGTGTCTGCCTGTTGCTGCCCTCTGTGGCGGTGTGTAAAAGTACCATTAAAGAAGCGGTCTGCCTTTCTTTCCAGGGGATCCTTATGTATCTGAGTCAGTCAACAGGGTAGGGGGTACTCGGATACCGGGACAGGTTGCTACTTCAGTGGGGATCACGGCTGGTCGGGTCCCAGTCCCGTGCCCTGGACACTCAATGGCTGAGGGGGAAAACTATTTGGGATGGCGTATTATACGTGACACCACTTGTGGTACCTGCTAATGTAGTTACCAGATCTGCAGCCGGCCGCTGAGGTGATGGTGATGCAGCTTTGTGTAGTACAGCTACACCTCAGGGCAGCGGGGATAGATGAGGGGAGTAGTAGTCCTCACCTCTGTGATGCTCTGGAGGCCCTCCGGGCAGCGGATGAAAGGTGACCAGAGAACAGATCAGCTCAAGCAGTTCTTTATTGGCACCAGGTGGAAAAGGTACACGGTACAGTCTGATTCACTGGGGGGTTGTAGCCGCAGATTTTGAAGGCTTTTCCAGAGTTTGTCAGAGGTGTCTCTACAATAACTTTCTTGGTCTGCGTTTTGCTTTAGCTCCCTTGTCACCCACACTAAAGAGACCGATCGCCGGTTCCCAGGTCTGTTACTAAAAAGTACTTCTGACCCCTTTCTGTATGGACGGGAGCGATAACAAGACAATCCTCCCGCCATCGGTATTTAGTCCTTTCCCTTGTTAGTGTCTTGGACCCACTTTGGGACAGAGGTGGGATTTAGCCTTGTGGTGATGTGGCTCCTATTTTAGGCCCACAGCCTGCAGGTCTGCAGTTTGGGACAAACTGTTAACTAACCGCCTCGGTTCCGATTTACCGGTGATGACCTGGACTCTCCAGCCGGCTCCAACCAGTCCTGGAGTGTCCCCTTCTTTGTCAGGGTCACCTCTCTTCTTAGAGATGCCCTCCTGTCATGACTGCAGGGTCCCCTGCGCCCGTCCTCTCTGCTCTTCTGTCACCGTCTGACTGACTTGTGTAAATTGTCACTCACGTCTTCCTGCTCTTCTAGACTCCACCCCCCTGGGACCTACTGAATACCAGTCCCCTGTACTAAGGTGTCTATGATTGGGATATTGTGGTTTTTAATACAGACTCTGTAGCTCCCCCAATTTACTGTGGCGTGCAGAGGTGCAGAAGTCACAGCGCTCACCCTTGGCTACCGTCCTGGGCACATTCACACTGCTTCCCTCGCTCCTGCTAGGGCTCCAGTTGCTGCTGCTTCTCCATCTTGCTGGAGGAATTAAAGGGAACCTGTCACCTGTTTTATGTCCCCATACCTATCACTAACTGTCCCTGCAGCGTCCTAGTACATCCCTAAGCATCCCTGTTTGACCTAATACTGTACTGTAATCGTTGAGAAAACGATGATAACCTAATTTCCAAGCGCATTCCCGCCATCTAAATTTTATGGGCTCCTTTTGTGTATGATGCTGCAGCCGCGTCATTTCCAGTACTGTGCATTGTGTGGGTGTATTGGGTGTGCTGGCCGGCTACAGAGCATGCACACTGCGCGTTCTGAAGCCAGCGAGTACACCCACATACTAACCCAAAATGCAGGAGCCTCTGCATTTGAAATGCTGGGGCCGTGCTTTTATCACGCTCACTGGGGCGTGATAACCACAGAACGAGGGGGAACATGGAGGTTGAAAAAACGCCCAGAGTGTCTATACTCCAAAGACACAATCCTTATTACTACAAGAACATCTAAGTTATAAGATGATTTTTCTCACCGATTACAGTACAGAATTAGGTCAGACAGGGATGCTTAGGTATGTACTTGGAAGCTGCAGGGACGGGTAATGAGAAGTTTGGGGTCATTAAGTTGCTGACAGGCTCGCTTTAAGCTAGAGCAAATAAGCCAATCTGTTGATGGTCTAACTGCATTTTAACTGCGGGACCTGCCAGATACAACCAATCCTCTCCAATAACGTCTCTTCAACGCCTTACCCCAAAGTGCAACATCACCTCTGGGTCAAATGTCACTGGTGAGCTTGCCATCAAGATGTGCCTAAAAAGGTGTGAGCACTGCGCATGGACACATCCAAGAAGCACAGCAGCCAACCAACCATAAGAGAGCGTGCCACTACTCGTGCCCTTGCGCTAGTCAAGTACCCCTGGATGCACTGCGGTACTTTAAAAACTACAGTCACAGCAGAGAAGGACCCGATGAGTGCATTGACCGGACAGGCCTGGGTAAGATATTCTCTCTTCGTCCATGTACCGCCACCTCCATGAAGGTTCCCCCATCAAGGACAGAAAACCAACTGATGCGTGGGAAAGGTACCACCCTTTTATCCTGTAGTTTTCCTGCCCTTAAAGAGCAGATACGATTTCTCCGTGGTCCTGTCATCTGTGAGTGATAAAAAAAAAAAAAAAAAAAAAAAAATAGATACTGTTCTTTGTAGAGATCCGATGAGGAAGTCATGATAAATCAACATGCAAATCAGGCTAGAAGTGCCAAAGTGCATTGACACACCCAATATGCATGTCTAGCTTGATTTGTATAGGACTTCTAGATTTCTCATGAATAGCACATTAGATTTTTATTGGTGGGGGGAGTGGCAAGCACAATATAGCCATATCACTGCATCCAAATGTAAAAGAGTGCGAAAAGGTCATCTTTAAAGAGGGTCAGCCACTGGGAGGGGTTATCCATGATTTAAAAGGGATAGCTGGAATTGGGGTGCAAGCTCACTTACTAGATGGGAGCAGTTTCTGTGTAAATACAAAGATGCTTATTTGAAGATCCTGAAAAAACCCGTTAAGCTCAAGGTAAAGATTTTACTGGTATTTTTTTATTACATTGCTAAAAATTGAATTCATCAGTGTTATTTAATTACATTGGAGAATGTCAACCACTTTGGGCACCAAAATAGCTTTTCAAAATTCCTGAATTATAACATCTGCATTACTTATGCTAGGAACCACCAGGGATATCTGGGCAACCATCCATGCAAGCCGCAGTTTACAAGTAAAGGCATCACTTTATCGTGAAAATGTCACAGGTAAAATAGATCCAAGTCCGCTAACATCCAACAACTCTGCCAGAAGCAATATTAAATAAATTCAGTCTACTCTTCAGATTGCTCCTACATCAGGCCACAGTCATTGAATAATAGCAGGAGCCTAGTCTATAGTCAGGAGGAGATCTGAACTGCAACACCATGTATATTGTGAGGACAGAGGCTCTGAGCTGGTTTACTCGACTGGTGGTGGTGATGGGTGTGTGTGTGTGTGTGTGAAGGGGGGACGTAATACAGAGCCTTAGTAAAACTGGCGTGACACTTCTATGGTTAATCTCTGATCCTGGGTCTACTAACCCAACAGTCTCAAAGGAGCCAACATCTCACGAAAAGAATAAAAAAAGAGTCAAGTGAGGCTGGATCAGGAGACCCATGGAATGGACAGTCCACAAACTGTAGTCCGTGTGTGAAACCAGACAAAAGGAAGAAAAAGTCTTGTCAAGTTACTAGCGTAACTTAAAATTTTAATTACCATATTTTGCAATTATAAAACGCACTGGATTATAACACGCAACCCCAACTTTAGCGGAATAATTTGGGAAAATTATTTTTAATAATAAAAAGCGAGAGTCTCAAATTCTGAGTTTGTTTTACAATCCGTATATAGCATACCTAGGGGCTCGGTTGAGTAGGATCACAGATGAAGGAAGTCAGCGATGGCACGGCATGCTACTGGCCTGAGGCTGGCGGAGAGGGTGTCCTGGCGTGGAAATGCTGTGGGCCTGAGGCTAGAAGGTGGGGGTTGTCCTGGCAGCGTACGGCAGTGGACATGAAGGGCTTAAGGAAAATGGCCAAGGAGGTAGTGCATATGCGCCCCCTTCCCCGGTAAGAATATTCAGGATATAAGACGCACTCAGTGGTGCGAAGTCTCTTACAATCAAAATGCTGATGGGAAGGTCAGCGTTCCTAGTAAAGATTAACCTGTAATTAAATATTCTGTACCTTTTTCTTCTTTATGAATTCTCTGCGACACTTTGTCCAAAACTGATATTTTTTGGCTGAAAGCTTCCACATATTCTCCCAGTTCTGTAAACTCATCGGGGCGATTTTTCACTCCCCTGACAGAAGACGCCACAGCCTTGATTGTCTGCCCCATTCTGCTGAGCAGTCCTGGACCCTGTTTTTTGTGAGACGTAAGTTCCTAAAAGAAAGGAAAAAATAAACAGACAAAAAAAAAACCATGCTGCTTAAATCCAACACATACGCATATAAGAAATGTCAATTAAGTAGGTGAGGGTGACGGCAGCACTATTACTCATATTAGGGGTCTGATTTGTCAGGTGTAAAATACATTAAACACTATAGCGGTCGGTCTCTAGGGCTGTCCATCACTTTTGACAGAATCACTAAGATAGTGGGGTCACATAAGCACAGCAGCCAAACAGCAAACAACGCTTGGTTAAAGCTTCAGTCTAAGTTGTGAAAGGGCTCAGAGAAAAGTGAACGACGCAGCCAATCAGACCAACAATACGGGATTATCAATACTGGATGCAGTGCTGAATACGAAGGAGTGACACCAACCAAGGAGGGGAGGATCTTTTCGACAACCTCTGCAGTTCCTGTCATGCATTTCCCCCTGCTTTACCCCATACAGATACAAAGAGCTCGGAAAGATCTGTGTGACATTGTCTCTGCTGTCTTCTGTAAATCCACGGCAAACTGCAGTTAGTTTACAGCGGATGTTATCCAAATGTTGAACAGGTAAAATCCAAAGCATGATTAAGAAAAAAAAAAAAAAATCTACATTAAAGGGAACCTGTCACCCTTTTTTGGCATTCTAAACTGTGCCCACCAGCTTTAACATTATGTTCCTGTAACCCCTCTATGTGCAAAGATGTCCCCCTCACACCTGAGAAATGAACTTTTATTGTCTCCTGCGCTGCATCTTAAAAGATCCGGGAGTTCTGCTCTCTGGTCTGGTGTATTTGGATCCTCGCCGCCCACTGCCTGCTAAACCCACCCTGCTGTTTCAAAATTGCAGCCCTCTTGTGGATGGCTGTTGATTGACAGGCATACTGGCGGCTGCGCAGTGCAGCGGGTCATCGTGCTCCTCCATTAAAGATACACAGTGCCCGAAGTCTCGCAAGACTTCACTAATCTCGCGAGACTTCAGGCACTGTGTATCTTCAATGAAGCATGGTGATCCACTCCACTGCGAAGGCGTGAGTATGCCTGTCAATCAACAGCAGTCCACAAGAGGGGCGGCAATTTTGAAACAGCGGGGCGGGTTTTCAGGTAGGGCCGGCGAGGATCCAAACACACCAGACCAGAGAGTAGACCTCCTGGACCTTTTAAGATGTAGCGTGGGAGACAATAAAAGTATATTTCTCATGAATGAGGGGGACATCTTGGCACATAGAGGGGTTACAGGAACCCCAATTACATAATGTTAAAGATGGTGGGCACATTTTAGAATGCCCAAAGGGGGTGACCGGTTCCCTTTAAGCTTTTGTTTTCAGCTAAAAAATGTTTGCACTACGTATAAATGGAGATTTCAAAACCCCCTCTTCTTGTGCTGTAAAAGCAGTGGAAAAGAGGTGCATAACCCACACTGCACAAAATCAGCGATAGCGCCATGTACAACGATAGCCTAAAGGGCAGGGTTGTGGAGTCAGTAACACAAACATTCGACTCCTCAATTCCGCTAAATCGGACTCCACCAAAATGGACAGCGACTCAGACTTCCCAGCCCTGCTACAGGGTACCAGATAAAGCCAGAAAACCAACAAGTAACACTGACAGCATTGTTTCCTTGTGTTGCCGCCACTTTTTAGCCTTTCTAGTGTTGGTCAGATATTGTCTGCACATCTTAGAGCTATATCGCTAATGTTCATACTTAGACAATCCCTTTAAATCTGTCATCAATTAGACTGGATTGTTACCAGTGACAGACTTTATAATCCAGACAATTCCACATTCAACGAATTAATCCAGCTCCAAAAGTGAAGCAAATTATTTTCCTAAAAGAAAATATGCTATTCCATTTCCTAGAAAGAAGTGTTTAAAGATTAAAATTCATAAAAGGAAAGCACTTGTGCAGAAGTAAAACAATGAAATTAAAGCAGTAATGATTAAGGCGAAAAAAATAACTTTTCAAACTATTACAGAACTCTTACCCACGCCTGAGCGGTGAGGAAAATCTTGAAGTCTTCATTAAACGTTAATGTGGGATGATCGGCGATTCTGTTCAAAAATTTATGCAATGCTTTTCTCCGAGTCTCAATGAAGTCGTCATTAAACCTTTCCACCATTCCTTTGACTATGAATTTCTCTGGTAAAGGCTTGAAAAGAAAGTCAAAAAACTAATTAATGAGGACTTCTAAAACACACAAGTAATTTACTAATTATCAATATCTGGCTTTCACTGCCCTGTAGTAATGATGTTTCGGAGATGTCGGAAAGTAACCCAAGGAATTTCAACTTTCTGGAATATCAATGTAATCCCAAGTGCCAAGATCCTCAGGCAAAAACTACTGAAGCCAGAGCTTGGAACGATCATGAAAGACGCGGGGCCAAATGTTGTTCGGTTTCAAACCGCATCATTTTGTATTTGAAGTCGTCATCAAAAAACATTTGTAGAGATTAGAGTTTTGTTTTTCAGCTTTAGATATCCATGAATGCTGCTGGAGCTGGATGGGTTTCTCTAGGATGGCCATACTCATGAGAAAAGTAACCCAAAACTGAACATGGGGTCCCCGCTTCTCCACAGATGGCCCAGAAAAAAAGGATCAAGCATATAAATTTTACCATGCCGGATCCTGTTTTCAAAGACAAGAGCTGCAGGATTCCTTGTTCCTTTCTCTCCAAAGAGAAGTCATAGTGGAATAGCCTTCAGTAGTGAGAGGGCAGCCAGCAGTCAACCTGATCCACCTGTTTGCAAAAGTTGTGTACTACCCCATAGCTGAATTTCGAAAGAACGTTGATAACGAGGTGTCCCTCACCCCCCCACACATCGCATTGCCAAGCTTAACCTTATGTACCGTAAATTGAACAAAACCACAAACAAGTGATGGGGAGTTTGGGAGGCGAAAAACACCTTCCATGCATCTATTAAAGGGAACCTGTCACCTCGATTTAAGCCCCCACACTATCACTAGCTGTGCATACACCTTCCTAGCTGCTCCCTATCTATCCCTCTGTGAGCTAAAGGGGCCCTATAAAGCTGCAGAAAAATAAGTTATAACTTACAGGAGTCCCTGAGGCTGGGGACTGGAAAGGCGGCCCCAGGCTCCATTCTCCCCTCCTCGATACGGCAGTGCACGCCCCGCCGGGGCGGCATTATTCTGTATTTATTGCCGCCTCCTCTATTTAGAATCTCTCGCCCTCTGTACAGCTAGTATGCACCGGCCGCTACTTCACATTCGGCGCGGTGCATTATGGGGCTAATCATGTGATCGGCCCCAGTGCATTATGCGCCTTATCATGTGATCAGCCCGGCTTTCAATAAGCGCATTGCGCATGCGCGGAGCCGGGCTGATCACATGATCAAGCCCATAATGCACTGGGGCCGATCACGTGATCAGCCCCATAATGCACCGCGCCGGATGTGACGTAGCGGCCGGTGCATACTAGCTGTACAGAAAGCGGGAAATTCCAAATAGAGGAGGTGGCGAAGAATAAAGAATAATGCCGCCCAGCGGGGCAAGTGCTGCTGGATCGAGGAGGGCAGAATGGAGCCTGGGGACCCTTTCCAGTCCCCAGCCTTTGCGACTTCTTTAAGTTATAAGTTATTTTTCTGAAGTTTTATAGGGTCCCTTTAGCTCACAGAGGGATAGATAGGGAGCAGCTAGGAAGGTGCAGGGCCAGGTAGTGATAGTGTAGGGGCTTAAATCGAGGTGACAGGTTCCCTTTAAGACACCGAGAATGGCAACTTGCAAAGATTCAAAGGCAGGACTTACCGGAATGATTAAAGTTGGATGAGCGGCTTCAAGTCTGCTTTTTAACCATAAAAAATCTTGATATCGTCTTCTAACTTCAAACTCGCTGGAGTCAAATTCGCTACGAGTGGTCTAAAAAGAAATCATTTAAAAATGTAAAAATCTATGGACAACTTTGAAAACGAAATAATATTTTGACATATAGTAGTGCAAGATAGGTTAAAGGGAACCTGTCACCTGGTTTTCGCCATCCCATCTGAGAGCAGTATAATGTAGAGACAGAGACCCGGATTCCAGTGATGTGTAATTTACTGAGCTGCTTGCTGTCATTTGCATAAAATTACTGTTTTCTCTGTTGCAGATTTAGCAGTCTGTGAATATACCAGTCCACTTGGCGGGCAGGCCAAGTAGACTGCTAATGATAATCTACCAGCTGTTTAAACAGTGATTTTATGAAAACTACACTGAGCAGCTCAGTAAGTGACACATCGCTGGAATCAGGATCTTGGGTCCTATATTATGCTATTCTCAGATTAGGCTGCAAAAACCTGGTGACAGGTTCCCTTTAAGTCTGCATCCTTCATTTTCAGACCAACTGATAAGCAGTCTGCAGCCTGATCCAAATTTCAGATTTTTCTCCTGCAGAAATGTCTCTCCCAGTAATGTGCAGCTCCAGATAAAACGAGTGATATTGTAAGCGCTAAAGTACATTAACAGGACACGGCTCACATAAGTATTACCTTTCAGCTTTAATGATTCAGCATATGGATCCCTTTAGCCACAATGCGTTTCAGCGCCAATTGCGCCTTTTTCAAGTGATTGCCGGGACCCTGACATACAATTGCTTATATACAATTCACCCCAAGGGGGAGGGGAGGGGGTTTTTAGGTTCATGCTAATCTGAGTAATGGAATCCGGAATGGATCCATTGTGACCATATTATTTAGATTAGCAAGTATATAAAGTTCATTATAATGATATACATAATAAAAAGAGGTAAAGATTAGTAGTGAACAATGCTTAAAATATTAAAAATGAAATAAAAATACATATCAATAAAACATTATAAAAACACATTGCTTCCAGATTGAGATTAACTAGCACTCCCATAGTAATAAAACACAAGGAAAATTACAAACACTTTAAACATTAATTTGCTAAAACAATTACATTAAAATATATATATATATATTTGATATAAAATTGTTATTTTTTTTTTTCAATTATTATTATTATATTTTATTTATATTATTATTATATTATTTTTTTCTTTTTTATATTTTTTTATATATTTTTTTTATATTATTATAAATATTTTTTTTATATATATAATGCGTATATTTTAATGTAATTGTTTTAGCAAATTAATGTTTAAAGTGTTTGTAATTTTCCTTGTGTTTTATTACTATGGGAGTGCTAGTTAATCTCAATCTGGAAGCAATGTGTTTTTATAATGTTTTATTGATATGTATTTTTATTTCATTTTTAATATTTTAAGCATTGTTCACTACTAATCTTTACCTCTTTTTATTATGTATACATTATAATGAACTTTATATACTTGCTAATCTAAATAATATGGTCACAATGGATCCATTCCGGATTCCATTACTCAGATTAGCATGAACCTAAAAAACCCCTCCCCTCCCCCTTGGGGTGAATTGTATATAAGTAATTGTATGTCAGGTCCCGGTAATCACTTGAAAAAGGCGCAATTGGCGCTGAAACGCGTTGTGGCTAAAGGGATCCATATGCTGAATCATTAAAGCTGAAAGGTAATACTTATGTGAGCCGTGTCCTGTTAATGTACCTTAGCGCTTACAATATCACTCGTTTTATCTGGAGCTGCAAATTTCTTCCCTGCTGGGAAGTGTGATACAGAGCAGCTTAGGAATACAGGACCTGGCAGACGTCACACCATCACTCCCCCCGAGCTGTCACGTGCACCGGGACACACGGGAAATACGTGCACTTTTCACCTCGTTGCTTGGAGCCCAACTAGGAGAGCCCAGCTGGGAGATATATTAAACTCTTACTCCAGTTGTGCGGACAGGCACAACAATAGAAGGTGAGCAGAGGGGATCATTCACCGATCCCACAATTTAATGAAAGCAGTTTGGCGCAAACCTTTTGTGTATTTTGTCTCCCAATAATGTAGGTTGGATGTGCAGCTATCTTCACTAGCACCTAGCTCATCACAGCTTCTATGCTGCACTTATTTCCTCTTTATGAACTCTCCCCTTATCTATTCCCCATTTTTACGGTCCCCTCTGTGAAGACACAGCTTGTCTCAATGCAAGTCGGGGGGGGGGGGTTAATGTTCTTAGTTTCTCCAGACTATTGACCTTTTGCGTGTTCCCATGTTTGCAAAGTCATTGTTTATTGCTGGACACTTCTGAGCCTTCAGTTGTCCATGGGCCTGTGTGTTGCTAGTTCAATGTAAAGTACCTGACTCCCGAACTCCTTTGGTCAGAGACTGTCATGACTCAAAAGGAAATTATGTATGCTGCTTGAAATCAAACCAAAAAGAACCAAGCCTTATTCCACCAATCCTGAAAGACCAACATGTCCTAAAATGGGTGTGGGGGATATACAAGGGAGGCCAGCTTTATTCACGAAGAGTCATATGCTATATGGTTTCAATCTAGGGGCTGTGGTCCCAGTTGCAATACCATAACCACAGCCTAGGAATTTCGATTCCGGATGCCAAGATAACATTGTGTCATCATACCAGACTATTAAACGAAGATAACCAGGTTGGGACAATGCAGTCACCTAGCTACAGACTTTCCTATGCTCGGTCACCTTCGTAAGGTTGTTGCTACTCCTTTGTCGATGAGTGCCCGCCAAAAGCGGGGTGCTGCTGGATTGGAGTAAGTGGTCCTGGAAGCAGCAGGTTGTAGTCACATAGCAGAACATGGGAATCTCAATCCTAAACTTTTTCAGATAAGAAGCCTTAATCATGGATCTATGATTATGGCTTCCTAGCTGAAACGTGTAGGATTAAGTGTACCATGTCCTGCTATGTGACTACAAACTGCTGCACTGATGTTTTATCGAATGGAATAAACTGAACGTTTTATTATTACCCTCGCTGTCCGTGATCGCTGGATTTCCATATTTGTTCCATGGTTTCCGGCCTGGGTAAGGTGTTTGAGCGCCAGTGGAGGATTCAGAAGCACGACTAAGGGGGTGAGTTGAATTTTTTCTCTATTTCACATATGTTTTGAAAATATGACCAATTTACCTTTATTTTTAATACATATTTTTGTGTTGTTCTAATAGTTACACACAAAAAATACACATCTGAATGACAAAACATGTATAACTGCAATGATCTTCTGAAAGAAATACTAGTGTATCTCAATGAATTAGAATATTATCAAAAAGTTAATTCATTTCAGTAATTCAATCCAAAAAGTAAAACGCATATATTATATAGAGTCATTACACACAGAGGCATCTATTTCAAGTATTTATGTTAATCTTGATGAATATGGCTTACAGCCAATGAAAACCCAAAGGTCATTATCTCAGAAAATAAAAGTAGGGAGGATGAAGGGTAAAAAATCGCGCTGCCGTAAACCACCAAACATGAAAGGGTAAATATTATATTGATTAGTTAACGCATTTCAGGGCTCCCAGAAACGTCCTGAAACATGGCAATGGGATATTGATTATGATAATATTCTAATTCATTGAGATGCACAAGTTATTTACCGTATATACTCGTGTATAAGCCGAGTTTTTCAGCCCAAAAATTGGGCTGAAAAGTCCCCCCCTCGGCTTATACACGGGTCAATACGGTAATCCTATGGTGGGGGCTGTGTCCGGGTGCTGGGGAGGCTGTAGCAGGCGGGGGGAGGCTGCTGACAGAGCGGCGCATCACGTCACGCCGCTCATTAGATATGCACGGCTCCCCCCGCCCATCACAGCGGCAGGGGGAGCCGTGCATACAGCCCCCCAGTGTATACAGGCAGCCCCCCTCCTGCTGGCCTCCACACTGTGCAGAGCCCCCCGCTGCATTAACTTACATCCAACGTCTTCATCACGCGCTGTGTTCAGATCACGTGATCCGCGATGACGTCATGCCGCAGCGGAGGCGGGTCACGTGAGACCGGGAAAACAGCGCGAGGACGGACCCGAGGGCCAGCGGTGATGAAGACGCTGGATGGTAAGTTAATGCTGCGGCTTTAAGTGAACCTGCAAGACTGTCACATATCTATGTAGTCCACAGGGTTTATAGATCACCACTACGACTGTATAAAATGGGGCTGAGGGAAACCTCTGCATGTCCTAGGTGTGGGAGTGACGGTGCGGGTATACTCCACATGATGTGGGAGTGCCCCAGGTTGGCCACATTCTGGTCTGGAGTATTGGATATGATTGGAGGGGCGTACAGATGTGTGGTTTCTGGAGATCCTGTTACATGCTTGTTGGGGTATGTGGAGGAGATTCCAGTTGTGTCTTATATGAAAATAGCCATTGCAAGGTTATTCTACTGTGCTAGGAAATTAATTGCGCAACATAGGACTGGGAATGACCCTCCTACTAACGAGGAGTTTTCCAAAAGAGTGGAGTATATCATACAACTAGAAAGGAGCATCTATGAAAAGAGAGGGAAGAATTCCCTGCATGACATCATATGGGACCATGGATTCAGTTTAAAGGATTGTGAGATCTGCTGTACGTTCTGAGGTGTGCGGGAGGGAGGATGAGCTGCTGACGTGGGAGGAAGCCAGATTATGGGAAAATAACATAGTTCCTTGCTGCATTGTTTGTGAAGGGTATGGAGGGAGGTACTGCTGCCGAGGGATGGGGAGGGTGGGGTTCATATTAAAATGATTGTATTTATGCCATGCTGAATTGAAATTACTGATATGTGTTTACCAAAAGTTCAATAAAAAAGTATTTGATTTAAAAAAAAAAGTTAATGCTGCGGGGGGGGAAGGGCTATGCCCAGCATGGGGGGCGAGTGCCGGCAGGAGGGGCTGCATCAGTTAGTGCACTGCATGTATACTCCTGGGGGATGCTGTATACTCCTGGGGGATGCTGTATACTCCTGGGGGATGCTGTATACTCCTGGGGGATGCTGTATACTCCTGGGGGATGCTGTATACTCCTGGGGGATGCTGTATACCACTGGGGGCCTGCTGTATACCATACTGCTGGGGGCTGTATACCACACTGCTGGGGGCTGTATACCACACTGCTGGGGGCTGTATACCACACTGCTGGGGGCTGTATACCACACTGCTGGGGGCTGTATAACCACACTGCTGGGGGCTGTATACCACACTGCTGGGGGCTGTATACCACACTGCTGGGGGCTGTATACCACACTGCTGGGGTCCACCCTCGGCTTATACGCGAGTCAATAGGTTTTCCCAGTTTTTGGGGGGCAAAAGTAGGGGGGTCGGCTTATACATGGTCGGCTTATACACGAGTATATACGGTAGCTTCTAGAACAATTTCAAAGGTCCCAACACTTTCCGCCATGGCTATACCACACACACTATTAGTCAGTGACACAATAATTACATGTAAACTATTAAGCATGTAGAGTTTATATTTCTTGTTGTTTTATGTTCATTTGCACATTACATTTACTAATTAAAGGTGTACAATGGGTGTACTCGGGAGGCGCATTATTATTTAATATTTGGGGGAAATGTATTTTTTTTAATATTCAAGCAGCAAATTGTATTTTAATGTAAAATTCAGAGTTCATAGTAATGTTCAGAGAGGCACAATATCTTTTTTTTTTATATTTGTGTTCATATTCGAGTGGGAACGAAATCTGTTTTTGTTGAAGGATTGAGAGTGCGTCCTGCAAAAATAAGGCCACAGACTCAAGTCTTGTGCAAGAGGACACAAGCCAAGTGTCATATGAAAAAGTATGTTTTTTTCCCCAATTTTTAAGTGAAATCCTGATTTGTAGACATGTGTATTTAGTTGTTGGGCATTTGTAGAAAAAAGAAAATAAAAATGTTATTTATTTTTTAAATAAATCTGTAATACTCCAAAGCAGCTAAAGTTGGAAAACAATGCCTTCGATACTTTCCCTCTCTCTACTCTTTAGATCAGTATACAATCTTCATGCTGCTATTACTAATTGTATGGTCACACGTCACGATATCGTGTAGGATATCGCATAGAAGTCACGTGTTTGGAGGTGTGGCTGCAATATCAGAATGATGTTGTAAGTGCGTCGTAGCGCGTGACACCTCGATATCAGTGTGAGATATTGTGAGATCGCACATCGCAGATTTGAGAACATGTTCTCACATCAGGCGATCTGCGATAATGCCATCTGCTGCATCGTGTGGAGTGACACCGCGATAACGATGCGACTCCGAAGGATTAGCAACATTTTTACACCCATCTAAATTTGATAAATAAAAAAAATAAAAAAATAAAAAACTTAAAGGGAACCTGTCACCAGGATTTTGCAACCTAATCTGAAAATAACATAATATAGGACCCGAAATCCTGATTCCAGCGATGTGTCACTTACTGGGCTGCTCAGTGTAGATTTGATAAAATCACTGTTTGATCAGCTGGAGATTATCATTAGCAGTCTACTTGGCCTGCTGCCAGGTCGTCTGGCATATTCACAGACTGCTCAATCTGCAACAGAGAAAACACTAATGTTATTACAATGAGAGCAAGCAGCTCAGTAAGTGACACGTCGCTGGAATCAGGATCTCTATTTCTACATTATGCTGCTCTCAGATGGGATGGCAAAAACCTGGTGACGGGTTCCCTTTAAGACACCACTCACTGAAGCAAAATCATTTTTCTTGTTGATCTGGACACAACCTAATAGTTGGTTGCCATAGTGTGGAGTAAAATGTTTTATTTTGCCAGGTTAAGGTGGTTTCACACCGGCAAATGGGCAAATCCGTGTCCATTAGTTTGGTAAATGATCACCACAGATCTGTTATGGCCTCCCATGTTATCCTATGGGCACGGATTGGTCCAAAGTTGCCATCCGTGTGTGTCAATTTCATCATGGGTCAGTTGGTGTCAGCTTTTTTCATGTGCCCTGAATTGGAGACTGCTCCGTTTCTGGGCCTCCTTGAAAATCGCAGACACCAATGGACAGACATGGATCCGTTGGTGTCTGCATCAAATAACATGGATCTCTATGGAGCGTGGATCCATATGAATCCATGAAAAAAACGGATCCATGAAATAGATCCGTTTTACAGTACTGAGCAAGGTACCACCCCTATCTCTGGTAATGGATGACGTACCAGTAAAAAAAGTTCCGTGGACATCAGTTGGCATCCGTTTGCACAGATCTGTTGCCTGTCTGTGTGGTTCCTTGAAATTCAAGGATCCATACGGACTTGTACATTTCCCAGTGTGAAACCAGCCTTAGACCAGGAGATCAGCACTGTCTGTAATTACATGTCTCACACACTGAGAGATCGGCTGTAAGCTATGTTTGGTAAGCTCATTAGGTGCCAAATTCCTTCATTGCTATTCGGTATTTATACCCAACTGCCCATCAATGTGTTACAAATGCCCTGTCGTTCCGGGGCGTAACTACTACAGGTGCAGAGGTTGCGATCGCACCCGGGCCCTGCAGCCTAGGGGGGCCCCAAATGTCCCTTTGGCCCACAGAAAAAGGCTAATATTATTAAAGATTTGCAATAATTGTGGGGCCCATTGGAGCTTTCGCATCAGGGCCCCAGAGCCTGAAGTTACGCCACTGGTCATTACATTATCTTTTGAACAACAATAAAGTGATTTTTTGGCTTCCTTTTTTCGCCAACATTTTATTCAAAGTATGGTGTGACAAACAGTCGAATAATTGTAACATTTCCATACAGACCTTTGTAGCAATCCTGTAAGTAATAAAGGTTTCGATGGCTGTGATGTGACTTTCAGGCTCATCAACTGTAATGAAGAGGTCCCTGACTTCAGGCTCATCCTCAAACTTAACTTGGTTGATCATGGATGACGGAGAGGCCAACAGCAATGGACTAAATGAATTGCCATCATTCAGAGTCGCGTCCTAGAACAAAGAAATAAATGGATAATTAGAGCGTAACACGGTGGTGGATCATTCGCTCAATGTACTAACTGAAGAACACCACACCGGGATTGTCATTGATAGATCATGTCAGCTGGTTCAGAACTCAAATGTAAAGCTCCAGAAAAATAAATATATATAGAAACAATAAGGCTTTCTCAAAGCTAATAATCCTTCATTATCCCGAAATGTCGCAGGGCGTATCATTACATCTTACTGCATGAACAACGCAGCTCCTGGGAGGTAATGATACATTCCCAAAAATAGGATTGTCTGCACATGACCAACCTATAAGAAATATTACCTCAACTAAGAGATAAAATGAGAAAACAAATCCTGAAAATCACAAAGTCTGATTTGGAAAGAATTTTTTCCAAGTTTTGGTGGAAAATATGCACTTTGTCAATAACAAAAGTTCATCTCAATACTTTATTATATATCCTTTGTTGGCAATGACAGAGGACAAACGTGTTCTGTAAGTCTTCACGAGGTTGGCACACTCTGGTGCTGGTATGTTGGCCATTCCTCCATGCAGATCTCCTTTAGAGCAGTGATATTTTGGGGCTGTCGCTGGGCAATATGGACTTTCAACTCCTTCCAAATGTTTTCTATAGGGTTGAGATCTGGAGACTGGGTAGGCCACTCCAGGACCTTGAAATGCTTCTTACGAAGCCTCTTTTTAGTTGCCCTGCCAGTGTACTTAGGATCATTGTCAGGCTGAAAGACCCAGCTACGTTTCATCTTCAATGCCCTTGCTGATGGAAGGAGGTCTGCACTCAAAATCTCTCAATACATGGCCCCATTCATTTTCTTTCATATACACGGATCAGTCGTCCTGGTCCCTTGGCAGAGAAACAGCCCCTAAGCATTATGTTGCCACCCCCATTCTTCACTTTAGGTATGGTGTTATTTGGATGCAACTCAGTATTCTTGCTCCTCCAAACACGAGGAGTTACGTTTCTACCAAACGGTTCTACTTTGGTTTCATCTGACCATAGGACATTCTCCCAATACTCTTCTGGATCATCCAAATGCTCTCTAGCAAACTTCAGACAGGCCCGGACATGTAATGGCTTAAGCAGGGAGACACGTCTGGCACTGCAGGATCTGGCGGCATAGTATGTTACTGATGGTAGCTTGTGTAACGTTGGTCTCAACTCTCTGCAGGTCATTCACTAGGTCCCACTGTGGTTCTGGGATGTTTGCTCACTGTTCCTGAGATCATTTTGACTTTGTGGGGTGAGATTAGTGGTCTTGTATATCTTCCATTTTTTAATTATTGCTCCAACAGTTGATTTCTTCACACCAAGCTGTTTGCCTATTGCAGATTCAGTTTTCCAGCCTGGTGCAGGGTTACAGTTTTGTTTCTGGTGTCCTTCGACAGCTCTTTGGTCTTCATCATAGTGGAGTTTGGAGTGTGGCGGTTTGAGGTTGCAGACAGGTGTCTTTTATACTGATAAGAAGTTTAAACAAGAGCCAGTACTACAGGTAATGAGTGGAGGACAGAGGAGCCTCTTAAAGAAGTAGTTCCAGGTCTGTGAGAGACAGAAATCTTGTTTGTTTGTAGGTGACCAAATATTTATTTTTCACCAAACTTTGAAAAAAAATTATTTCCAAATAAAACAATGTGATTTTCAGGATTTGTTTTCTCATTTTGGTCTCTCATAGTTGAGATCACCTATGATGTCAATTACAGGCCTCTCTCATCTTTCTAAGTGGGAGAACTTGCACAATTGGTAGCTGACTAAACACCCACTGTATATATGGACCCTTTGCAGTGCAATAGCTCATCAGGGCTAAGCAAAGGCACATATAAAAAAGACCAGGGTATTTTAATAGATCACGGCATAAACATTAGTCATCAGTGCAGCACCAAAAAAGTCAATTCTGGGATGTATTAACAGAAGCATACAGTCTAGATCATGTGAAGTAATTATAGCCCCCTACTCCTCCTTAGTCAGACCTTATCAAGGTGTCCCACAAGAAGCATTGCATGATGGGTAAAATCCGTGAGCTGTCTCAATACGTTCACAACCTAATTGTTGCAAAAGTGATGGCATTGGTTACAGAAGATTTTTGAAAATACTGAAGGTTCCAGTGAAAACTAAGGCAGAGGTCCCCAAATCCAGGCCTCAAGGGCTGCCAACAGTGCAGGTTTTCAGGATTTCCTTAGTATTGCACAGGGGTTGGAATCATTAACTGTGCAGATGATCACATTATAACCTGTGCAATACTAAGGAAATCCTGAAAACCTGCATTGTTGGCAGCCCTTGAGACCTGGAGTTGGGGACCTCTGCTCTAAGGGTACCTTTACACACAGCTACATTTGTAGCTTGTCACCAGGTAACTTACTGGTTGCAATGAAAAAGAGAATTTTGTTTACGTACCGTAAATTCTTTTTTCTTGAATCATCAATGGGAGACCCAGACAATGGGGTTTAGGGCGCTGCCCTCCGGAGGTCACACTAGGTACTACAAATTTGTAGCACCGCCTCCTCCGCTTATAAACCCCCACCGTAGGAGACATCCTCAGTTTAGTCCATAAGCTGCGAGGAGAAATAAACCACACCCGAAACATCGGGAAGAATGCCGTGCACAGACGGTGTAACAACCCGGAAACACTGTCTCAACAGAGAACAGATCAAATGCAAACATGCAACGGAACAACTGGGTGGGTGCTGGGTCTCCCATTGATGATTCAAGAAAAAAGAATTTACGGTACGTAAACAAAATTCTCTTTTTTCTGATCATCATAATGGGAGACCCAGACAATGGGGATGTCCTAAAGCAATACCCCAGGGCGGGAAGAGTTCCTCAACAAGACGGATAACACATGGTTCCCTTTTAAAGGTGGGCAACCGCCGCCTGGAGAACCCGCCTGCCCAAACTCGCATCCGCAGAGGCATGGGCATGCACCATATAGTGCTTAGAGAAAGTGTGCAGGCTGGACCAAGTGGCCGCTTGACACACCTGTAGAGCAGAAGCTCGATGTCGCAAGGCCCAAGAGGCACCTACAGCTCTAGTAGAGTGTGCCTTCAAACCCACCGGGAGAGGCAAACCAGAAGACCGGTAAGCCTCCTGAATGGGAGCCTTGATCCATCTGGCCAAGGTCGACTTCGAAGCCGCGGACCCCTTACAGCGACCCATCGTGAGGACAAATAAGGAATCCGAACTCCTAAAGGAGGCGGTCCTGGACACATAAATGCGTACAGCTCTCACGAGGTCCAGAGTATGGAGGTCGCGCTCAACCTGATGAACGGGAGCGGGGCAAAATGATGGGAGAACAATCTCCTGGTTCAAGTGGAATGTTGAAACCACCTTCGGCAAAAATTCAGGCCGTGGGCGTAACACCACCTTGTCCTGGTGAACCACCAGAAAGGGTGACTTGCACGAGAGTGCAGCCAATTCTGAGACCCTTCTCAGAGACGTAATCGCCACCAGAAAGACCACCTTCTGGGACAGACGAGATAGAGAGACATCTCTCAGTGGCTCAAACGGCGGTTTCTGCAGTGTCGTCAGGACCATGTTTAGGTCCCAAGGGTCCAGAGGTCGCCTATAGGGCGGGACCACCCGCGACACCCCCTGCAGGAATTGACGTACCTTCGGGAGGAGCGCCAAGCGCCTGTCAAACAACACTGAAAGTGCTGATACTTGACCTTTCAGAGAGCCAAGGATAATCCCAACTCCAACCCCGACTGTAGGAAGGCCAGCAATGTCGGGATAGACAAAGGCCACGGTGAGCGGCCACCAGAGGCACACCAGGTAAAAAAGATTTTCCACGTTCTGTGGTATATCTTCCTGGAAACAGGTTTCCTTGCCCGATTCATAGTGGCAACCACTGTAGGAGAGAAACCTCGATGTCAGCAGCCAGGCCTCAAGAGCCATGCAGTCAATCTGAGAGCCCTGGAATTGAGGTGGAAGAATGGCCCTTGCGCGAGTAGATCTGCGCGTTCTGGAAGAGCCCACCTGTGTCCGCCTGACAGTTGCCACAGGTCCGGGTACCAAGACCTCCTGGGCCAATCTGGAGCCACTAGAATGGCCACTCTGCATTCTGTCCTGATCTTCCACAGGACCCTGGGAATCAGAGCCAGAGGCGGAAACACATATGGCAGCTGGAATCTGGACCAGCTCAGAATCAGGGCGTCCGCCCCCAGAGACTGGGGATCCCAAGATCTTGCCATGTATTGGGGCACCTGATGATTCAGCCGTGAGGCCATCAGATCCACGTCCGGAGTGCCCCACCTGCCGCAGATGTCCCGGAAGACGTCTGGATGTAGAGACCACTCTCCGGCGTCCATCCCCTGTCGGCTCAGATAGTCGGCCTCCCAGTTCTCGACCCCTGGGATGTGAACTGCGGAGATCAGGCAGCCGTTTTCCTCCACCCAGAGTAGAATGCGGTGGACTTCGGCGAGGGCCTGAGCACTTCTGGTCCCTCCCTGATGATTTATGTAGGCGACGGCCGTCGCATTGTCGGACTGTACCCGAATGGGCTGTCCTGACAGGAATTTCTGAAACGCCAGTAGCGCCAGATAGACCGCCTTGATCTCCAGCACGTTGATCTGCAACGCCGACTCCGACTGAGTCCAGAGGCCTTGAGCCCTGTGGTGCAAGAACACCGCCCCCCAGCCCTTCAGACTGGCGTCGGTGGTCACCACTAACCATGACGGTTTTAGGAAAGACCGGCCCCGTGACAGGTGAAGTGGCTGGAGCCACCACTGTAGAGAGTCCCTGGTTGGTTGTGACAGTGTCACCAGCCGATTCAGAGAGATCGTCCTCTTGTCCCATCTGCGAAGAATCTCCAGCTGGAGAGGACGGAGGCGAAACTGTGCGACCGGCACCGCCTCTATCGCCGCTACCATGCGACCCACCAGTCTCATCAATACCCGTAGGGATGACTGTGGAGACAGGAGGACATTCTGCACTCCTGATTGGATCGCAAGCTGCTTGGCTTGAGGTAGGGACACCAGGGCCGAGTCCGTGTGGAAGTCCATGCCCAGATATGTCAATGACTGGGTCGGAACCAGGGTCGACTTCTGAATGTTGATAAGCCACCCGAACCGTTCCAGGGACTTCATGGTCACCTCCAGGCTTACCCGACAAAGGTCTTCCGATGGCGCCCTGACCAACAGGTCGTCCAAATAGGGTATGACGGCGTGTCCCTGCGCATGCAGGAGAGCCATCATGGAGGCCATCACCTTTGTGAACACCCGTGGTGCTGAGGCTAGCCCGAATGGCAGTGCCACAAATTGGAAGTGCTCTTCCCCCACTGCGAATCTCAACCAGCGCTGATGAGCTGGTGCAATGGGGACGTGAAGGTAAGCGTCCCTGATATCGATGGACGCTAGGAAGTCTCCCTGTGACACAGCCGCGATCACTGAGCGCAGGGATTCCATGCGGAACTTCCGAACCAACACGTGACGGTTGAACAACTTGAGGTCCAAAACCGGGCGAAAAGAGCCGTCCTTTTTTGGGACAATAAAGAGGTTGGAGTAAAAACCCCTGAACCTCTCTTCCGTGGGCACAGGGACCACCACTCCGTCTCTGCGGAGTCCCTCCAACACCAGGTAAAAAGCCTGAGCCTTTTCTGGAGATGGAACCGACCGATGGAATCGGTGTATTGGTTGTGACGTCATCTCTATCCTGTAACCTCTTGAGACTACGTCTCGAACCCACTGATCTTGAATGTGAAGAAGCCACGTGTCCTGAAAGCGGGACAGGCGGCCCCCCACCTGTGGGGAGGCAGGATGAGATAGAGAGTCATGTCGAGGCGGGCTTGGGGGTGGCAGCCGCTGCCCCCGCCGGCTTCTTCTGACGACTCTTGGAACGCCACTGAGTAGCAGGCTTGCCCCCTCGGTCTGAGCGAGTGGACGCCGTTGATGACTGTGAACCGGAGCGAAAGGACCACTGCTTAGGGTTCCTTTTCACGGTGTACCGTGGCTTAGGCTTATTCTGCGGTATCTTAGACTCAGCAGAATCCTTTATCAATTTATCCAGTTCGGTGCCAAAAAGCCTGTCACCAGCGAACGGAAGATTTTGTAAAATCTTCTTAGATGTGGCATCTGAGTCCCAGAGACGCAGCCACAATAGCCTGCGGATCGCAATTGCATTGGCCGAGGCCACAGCAGAGCGAGTGGCAGTTTCCAAAGATGCCGTCCTGGCATAGTCCGCATAGGCCCTTGCTCTCTCAGTGAGAGCCAGGACCTCTGGACTGGACCTAGCTAGATCAGTGATACCATCCAAACAGATAGTGATCGCTTGTAGGGTCCAGACTGACCATAAGGGCTGCCTCCTCCTCCTCCAGACTGCCTCAGCAATGGAGGTGCCGGAGCCCGCAGCGCGGGAAACGAGAGTGAATATCACCACACACACTCTCAGACTGCATGTACACATAAAAACACCCGCAGTCTACAGCCTCAGCCCCTGTGAAACACAGGGCGGTCAGCCAGAGAGACCCCAGCACAGGGTCACCGCCAGAACCGCGGACCCAAGGGTAACCGCGCGGTCTGAGTGTCATGACACCACAGTGACAGACACTACCCCCAGGCACACAGGAGACACACCAGGTGCCTCAGTGCCGGTCCGGTCTGTAAGCACCTTTAGGGAGGCCTCGGACGGGGGTACAGCACCAGTCCGGAGTGTAAGCACCATTTAGGGAGGCCTCGGACTGGGCTGGCTCCGTCCGGTCTGTAAGCACCATTTAGGGAGGCCTCGGACGGAGCGGAGCTGTGCAAGGCTCCAGGCTCCCCCTATCCAGAGCCTCCATGGAGGGATGGAAAGGAAAGGAGCACGACAGCGTACCGGGAGAACACTAAAGTATCCAGGCTAAAAGCCCTCCGGTACCTCCACCAGCGTGTTCCACCAGGGTGAGCGGGGAGGCTGTCGAGGATCCCGAATGGGACCATTTTACCTTGTCTTCATACGCCATCACGTAAGTTGTGAGAATGCAGTGAAGTGCAAGCAAAGCGTGATCCTCCGAGCACACTAAGTTTAAAACTGAGGATGTCTCCTACGGTGGGGGTTTATAAGCGGAGGAGGCGGTGCTACAAATTTGTAGTACCTAGTGTGACCTCCGGAGGGCAGCGCCCTAAACCCCATTGTCTGGGTCTCCCATTATGATGATCAGAAAATCATGGATACATGATTCCATTTGTACACAGCAACAAGATAGAACCATGTATCCATGATTTCACTGCAACCAGTAAGTTACCTGGTGACAAGCTACAAATGTAGCCGTGTGTAAAGGGCCCCTAAGGGCCACGTCACACCTGGGGACGCCGCCGGAGATGTCAGCGGCGACGGGCGGGAGCGCGCACGTTTTTGGCACCCCATCAGCGTCGCCATCAAGAGAGGGCGCGAAACAACGTAGTATCCCCGCGTCCTCTCACCCGCTGTGCACAACCTGTTGTATGAAGATTGAATAAATATCCACTGCCAGAAGCCTTGAGTGCGGCTCCATTTCTTCTCTATTTGATTGAATTGCCCAGGCACATTGGGCGACGCATTGGTGATGTCGGCGGCAATAGGCCATGCCCCAGCTTCGCCATAAAAAAAATCGCCACCGACATTGCCAGGTGTGACGGTACCCTTACAGCCATAATACGGAAGAGGAAAGAATGTATCTTTATTATAAACCGGCCATGACCAGGTGCTCCCCACAACACTTCAGACAAAGGAGTGAAAAGAATTATCAGTACAGTTGCCAAAAGCCAAGAACCACCTGTAGGGAGCTACAGAAAGACCTGGAATTTGCAGGTACAATTGTTTTAAAGAAAACAGTAAGTAATGCAGTCACCCTCCATGGTCTGTATGCATGATCACCACACGACTCCAAGGCTAAACAAAAAGCATGTTTGAAATGAAATACGGGAGAATATAGTCTGGTAGGAAGAGACCTAAATGTAATACACAGAATGTTTGGAGTATAAAAGTCACTGGATATCACCCCAAAAACCCCATACCATCAGTGAAGTTTGGAGGTGGGAACATCATGGTGTGAGGCTGTTTTTTCAGCATACGCCACTTGCAAACTTCATATACTTGAAGGAAGGATGAATGAATGAACAAATGTACAGAGACAGTCATGATAAAAATCTGCTTCCATCTGCCAGGATGGTGAAGGAACAAGGGTGGACATTTCAGCCAGACCGTGATTCCAAACACACCGCCAAGGAAACTCCCAAGTGGTTTCAAAGACAGAAAATAAAGCTGCTTGAACGACCGAGCCGATCACCTGACCTGATCCAATATAAAAATGTATGGAAGGAACTAACGCTCATAGAAGGAGCCCACGGGACCTTCGTGATTTGAAGAGTGTTTGTGAGGAAGAATGGGACAAAATCACACCTGAGTGATGCATGTGACTAGTTTACCCATGCAGAAAGCAGCTTGAAGCTTAATCACCAGCAAAGGCTTTTGTACCAGTAAATTAATTTCTTTAAGTGTGATCCATAGTTTTTCCCTCAATCATATCTCATATTAGGACACATCACTTTATGTGCGAACATCTATGGTTTGATTTCTTTGCCTGTGTGGATTGGATGGGTTGTTACTAACATCTGGTGAGAATTTAATGTCATTAACACCTATAGGAATATAGGAAACCCAGTACTTAGAAAATTGGTGACATGTTTAATACTTATTTCACCCACTGTATAACACCAAGTCTGAAAGTTGATACCTTGTTCTGATTAAAACTGGTATTAAAAACACTGTAGGTTATCTAAATATTCACTGTAGAACGCTGTTTTAATTAGATCACTAATTAGGAGTTTGTTTTTAGGTTTGCTGCGAGCCGTCCCCTTCCATATGGCTGAAGAATTCTCGCCTGGGTTAATTATTAAATATATTTCCAGTTTAAATCTGTCTACAGAAGTGAGAAAGTTTCACATTTCAGCAGTAACATAAGGCTCCCCCAACTCTACCCAAACCGCAATAACGATGACAATGTGTGCGGTCTCCTCCACTTTCTGTGCAGCACATGGCAGTCACTAGATTAGCTGTGAAGAGATGATGTACAGCTCCTCCGAAGGACCTGTCACATCTTGTATTGTTATTTGTAGATGTCCTAGCGCTCTGCGCTCTTTACAGTCTGTGGGAAAATACTAAATAAATGATATCTACAAGTGACGGACATAAAGAAGGGAAGCTTTTATATTCCTACACTGAATTCATATTTGTCCATTTTTACTTCATTATTTTTTTATTTGTTTTTTTTAAAGCTAGATGTCTAGCACCACAAAGTTTTCAAAAGAAGAGTCGTGGTAAACTAAGAAAAAAAAATTATGTCCCGCGAATATAATACATGTATCTATAAGTGGGTATATCATGGTTTTTCTTACTTTAAGATGTGTTGTCTTTTTAAGTGTGTACCAGATTTTATAATAAATTATATATAAATATATAAATATATATATATATATATACATATATATATATTATAATAAAATATATGTGTGCGTGTGTGTGTATGAGTGTATGAGTGTGAGTGATCATGTGAGATTGAACATGTGAGAGTGTGAGAGAGTGTGTGTGTATGAGTGAACAGGTGTGAGAGTGTGAGAGTGTGTGTGTGATGAGTGAACAGGTGTGAGAGTGTGAGAGAGTGTGTGTGTATGAGGTTGAACAGGTGTGAGAGTGTGAGAGAGTGTGTGTGTATGAGAGAACAGATGTGAGAGTGTGAGAGAGTGTGTGTGTATGAGTGAACAGGTGTGAGAGTGGGAGAGAGTGAGTGCGTTAACATGTGAGACTGAACAGATGTGAGTGAGTGTGAGAAAGCGAGAATGTGAGTGTGAGTGTGTGTGTGTATGCATATACCTGGGATGACAGTCTGTAAGCCAAACATTCGACTCCACCAAAAATGGACACCGACTCTGACTCCATACCCAGGGCTGTGAAGTCGGTAACCCACATATACGACTCAGTTTCCCTGCATCTGACTCAGACTCCACCCAAAATGGGCACCAAATGAGACTCCAGAGCCCTAAAGTGGAGTGTATGAACACAGTACATCATTTGAGCCCTGCAGCCAACCAGTGGCCATTGCACTTCTTTCCTTTGAACAACACGGACACCCAGAAGAAGTGAGGGTCGCTACTGCGCTCTGACTTGCTCTGCATGTCAGTTATGTCTGAGCAAGGAAAGAGTGAAGGGGCCATTGCTTGGCATAACAATGTCACATGAGCCCTGGGAAACCAAGCACACACAATGCGGGAACAAGATCTGCACCTGAGGTTTGTTTAGCGGTTATTACTTCACACGAGATTAATATAGTCATTGAGAAGGTTTGCGAGAGTAGTGGACAACACATCCTTCCCGAATATTAATGGAAACCTATGCTTGACTGGATCTACCGGTCTGATACTGAAGTAAAGTAGTTATGAGCATCTGGGCTCCTGGTCACTTCCACACACCAGACCCAACAACTGTAATGGGTGTTAGTGAGAGCAGATCAAGGGGGACAGCGGCGTTCCGTTATCAGCACCTACCAGCTGTTCAGGCCCCCTTTATTAGATTATGTATGTATCTTAAAAATCTTATGTGTCAGCGTTGAAGCTATCTGCTACTAATTACATTTCCTCGTTCTCAATATATTTAGAAAGAAAAGGGTCGCTGCACTTTTGCACAGTCTTCAAAATGCTAAACTGTGTGCTGCCATGGTTACTGCCGTGCCATGTATAAGCCGTGCATCTATAACGGAACATATAGAGCTTTCTAATTAAAGCATCGGCAGGGTTTCTAGCAGTGGCGGTTATACGCGGAGCTGTGGCATAACAAGACGGGCTTGTCAATCACTGCCACATGAGTCACCGCACACCTATTTACAGACAAGTACAGCACTGTCTTATTTTTCCGGATTTAACCGATGAAGAACCAACTTTTTCTTCTTAGCACGAGGCAGAGTGACTTTAACACGCTGCTCAGCTTCCTCCACTGCTCTTTTGATTTGCTTTTATCTTATGGTGTTTGATCCACAGTGATATAATATTGTATGATAGCCGCTATCATCAGCCATGTGACGCCATAATGGATATGTTCTGAGGATAAATCCAATCATTTACCACGAGGACCAAAAAGTCGACAATGGCTAATGACATTTTTTCAGACAGAGGTGCTGATAGTGAATCTCACCAGGTTTTTGCTATGTAATAAGAGTACCATGGCAGTGTGCCCATAGTCTGGACCCGATACCCCTCTTCCCTTATTCACATTGAGGTCTGGTCTGACACAGGGTAAGGTTTTAATATTAGCGAGTGTAGGACTGTCCTGATTGGATATACCTAATCGTTGTGGGACGGCTTTATGCTTTCTTAATCAAAAATAGTGTTAACTAAGTACCCAATGTTATTTATAAGTCCTTGTTATTTATTAATTTAGAGCAATGTATGTGCTCATTTTATGTTTCTTAGGTTTTTTAAGAACAATAATATAAGGACAGAGACCTTAGATTCAGTGATGTGTCACTAAGTAGCTTTGCCTTTTCAATGTGCTCAACCAAGTGTTTTATCAGCAGGAGGTTATCACTACAGAATAAACTGTCATTTGTCTCTTGGTCCAACCATGCTCCTATCATTGATTGCAGCTTCCTCTGCACAGTATACACAGAAAGCTGTCAATCTGCACTATGGGCGGAGTTATACACAGCTCAGCATTCAGAGAGCCGCTAAAACTTCAGAAGAAAACTGATTCTATCATAACTGTTGCACCCAGTAAAACCAGGTGACATCAATAGAATCAGAATCTCAGTCCTTACCACATCCTGCTGTCAGATTACATGCTAAAACTTGCTGAAAGATTCCCTTTAAAGAAGACTTGTCATTAGGTCAAAAGTGGACAGATTTTGCACTTCATTCTCACTGCTTCCCTGAGAATCCAAGTGCTATTGTTTATAGTCTTTACCAATGGGACATGGCTCATAAGATGTAGAACAGTCAAAAGTCTCAACCCAGATACTTGTGTGAGCCATGACCCCTTTGGCGAGACCATGAACTAATTTCCCGATATCAACCAAGTTGTAATCTTCGATCCTCCCAAGACAAGACCTCCTTTTTTTCCTCCACTCTTGTACTTTCCTCATCTAACCGCCTGCAAGACTTCGCAAGCATCCCCCATTCTCTGTAATTCTGCACCCCAAAACGTCCGACTGTCCCCCACACTCGGAACCTTCAAGTGTAACCTGAAAACCCATCTCTTCAGAACAGCCTACAACCTGCAATGCCACAGTGCCACCTCACCATCACTGGACCTGGAGCTCCACCACCATCAAACCCAGCGCTCCACCTTCACCAGAGCAGACCCAACCTACTGTCTTCCTCCCATTGCCCTGTAGAATGTCCTCTCTCCCCTCTGTATCAGTCGGTCACCGTTAGCTTGTTCCTCGTATATTTAACTTGTTTGTATGTAACCTTTCTCATGTACAGCACCATGGAACCAATGGTGCTCTATAAATAAATAATAATAATATACATTTTTCAATAAAAAAAACCATTATCATTGGGACTATGTCCGATTTAAAAAAAAAAAATAAATGGAAAAAAAATGGATAACTCCAGGGGCATCACACACTGTATACAAATACAGAAATGATCACAAACCGCATATGTTCATATACAATGCTCATATATACTAAATAAACACAATTCAGAGATCCTGATGAAAGGATTGTTCAAGTTTACAATCTTTACTGATAGAAATTTTGTAATTTGATGAGAACAAAAAGACTTAAGGGTCAACGGAAAACAAGGTCTTCAACAGACAGAGGGCTGAACTCTAAATCAACCAGAAAATAAAAGTAAATAATTGAAATCACAGGTGGATCCAACATGGACAACATGGATGACAGTAAATCATAATGTAATTCAGTAGTATGTATAATCCCGCGTGCCTGTGTGCACCCTTGACAACATCTGGGCATGCTCCAAAGACCGGTGTCCTCCCCCCTCCAGGCATAAGAGAGTCAGGGAGCTCCTGATCAGTGTATGACTTTATTGGGGGGGGTGGGTGGTAAGATGCACCAATACATTTTATACTGATCCTAGAACAGCAGCCAGGGTACCGTGGGGCTCAGATGGACGTATGTCCAACCCTCCAAACACTGACCCATTGCCAAACTAGTCATGGTGAGGTTTCCACCAGAGCGTCTCCAGATCCTTCTACGTCTCTCACAAGCTTAAAGAGAACCTGTCAGCAGGATTTAGCACAACATTATAAAGTAAAGCCATGGCCATAATGGTGCTGTGATGCTGAGTAAACTGATACCTGCTGTGAATAAATCCAATCTGTGCTTGTTGAATGATCATCCTCTAAAGGTGGCTTCACACCAGGCAACGTTGCTAGCAACATCGCCGGAAAAGTGACGTCACAGCGATGTTGCTAGCGACGTTGCGCTGTGTGACAGCGCGACGCGACCGCGTTTTATCGCTAGTCGCAGGTTGTCAGGTTTACGGGAAGAACTGTAAACCTGACAACCTGCGACCTGCGATTAGGCTGGATCGCGCCGTGTGACATCGCCAGAGCGATGTCAGCGGCGATCCAGCCTATACCGCAGCGTTGCTGCGGATCGCTCGCTGGGCTGAGCCCAGCCCAGCGAGCGATGTCACCGCCCGCATCGCTGCGGCATCGCCGGCCGCAGCCGTGCTGTGTGACAGCTGGCCAGCGATGTCGGAACCGAGCGGGCACCCGCGCATCGCTTCCGACATCGCTGGCCAGGTTGTGCTGTGTGACGGCACCTTAAAGGTTTCATCCAAAGATATCTTCTGTGCCTTGGGGCTATTGGGGTAGAGTCTTCTTTTCCGCACCTCTGTTTCTATATATATTCTATATATCAATCACAGAATATTCAGTGATCTGCCTCTTTTTGAAATTCCATGCTGCCGTCGTTATTGGAGTGGGTTAGTATCTCAGATTGTCTAAAATAAAATGGCACCTGAGATGGTGCCTGCACAGATTACGTTTTTGGTATAATAAAGAGGTTAATGAGCTAAAATCTCGATCTGCGCAAGCGCCGCCTCTGGAGCCATCTTATTGACGACCTGCAGAAAAGCCCTAGAGTTACGCACATGCCGCCCACCCCTATGACTGAGGTGGTGTGCAGGTGATTGAATAATCAGTGACCTGTAATACAAAGAGGAGTCAAGCAAAGGGGCAGAGAAGCAGAAGACCCTAGCCCCAACCCCACCCAATGCACAGGAGACATCATTAGATTAAAATGGTTAGAGGGTAATTCAACAACCACAAATCAGATTTTTCTCCCGCAGGTATCAGTTTAATCAGCATTACAGCTCTATTACGGCCCTGGCTTTACTTTAAGGTACTATCACACCTGGCGACGGGGCTGGAGATGTTGGCGGCGACGGGCGGGAGTGCGCACGTTTTTGGCGCCCCGCCAGCGTTGCCGTCCCCCATTTATATGGGGCGACATCTCCAGCCTCGCATCGACGATCTGACAGGCGGCATCGCCGCTGGGGTGTCTCAAAACCCCAGCGGCGATGCAGGACAATGGGGGCCTATAGCTCCCATCGCCTGTCAGGTCACCGGCGGCCAGTTACATGGGGCGATGTGTACACATCGCCCCATATCAGCCGCCTGGTTTCACATCACTGACGTGAAACCAGGCGACCTCTCGGAGGCGCCGACATCGCCCCTTTACATTAGGCGACGTAGGGGCGATGTCGCCGCCGATAGGCCACGCCCCTACGTCGCCTATGTAATCGGTGGCGATGTCGCCAGGTGTGACAGTACCTTTAGAGTGCTTAATCCTGCTGACAGGTTACCTTTAATGTGAATTTGCTCTCATTGGCAAAGAACAGGACATCAATGGCGTACCTGTCAATTCTGAAGTTCTTTGGTGAATCCCAATCAAGCTGCCCAGTGCTGGTTTTTGAGCACAGGTCCCACTACAGGATGCCAGGTTCTTATTTCATAAAGTCTGTTTTGACAGTTTGGTTAGAAGCATCCACCACATTAGCTAGACGTTGGGACAATTTTTAGGGCTCCAACAGTGATTGTCCTGGACTAATGAGCAGATACCAACCTGGATTGCGAGTGACGTCCTTCTACGGCCATCTAACGCTCTTTGTGCAAAGGCCTGTTTCCTGGTATCAGCTCCATGCTCCTGAGACTGTGTGGAAGTCCCATATCGGAGAACCTTAACTAACTGTGCTAGCTGAGCAAGCTGCATGTACTGCTTCACTCTAGTAGTAGTTATAAAGACACAAGCAAAACTATTTAGGAATCAGTCTGGATGGATAAGGTGAGGGTAATTGCCTGCGGCCACCACATGCAATGCCATTCCCTTTTGGGAGTTAACTTGCTGTTGCCTCTCCATAACCTGGTATCACTTATATTTGTACCAGGGCAGGCAAATCCAATTCACAATCACTTATGCTTCATAACAGACAGAATAACATCCATGAAACTTAAGTTCATACTGTGACATGCAATTCCCTTATAGGGAATCTGTCAGCAAGTTTTTTTGTTTTTTTTTATCTATTCTCAGAGCACCTTACTGTAGGGTCAGAAAGCCTGATTCCAGAGATGGTCACATATTAGTCTGTGTGCTGTAGTTTCACTGCAATCAATGTTTTATCAGCAGACTGTTATCATTCAAATACTAGGTCTCACATGCTGGTCATACAGGCTAATCTGTGTAACTCTGCCCCCATCAGTGATTGACACCCTGCAGACAACTCACAGTCTGCACAAGCTGCCAATCAGTGGTGTGGGCGGGGCTATACACAGTTCAGCATTCTGATCACTGTTACATCTACAGCAGAGAAAACAAGGATTCTATCAAAACTAAACCACACTGCTCAGTCAGTGACACATCGCTGGAATCAGGATCTCAGACCCTATATCATGATGCTCTCAGATTACATAGTAAAAAGTTTAGGTCATTCACAGAACAAAGGTAAAGTCCTCAGTGCTGCACCTGTAATACATTTAATTCCTGTGTTCAGGAGGTGGTTGTGTTTGTATCTGCACCATAAAACCAGGAGGTTGCACATCATTTATGGTCGAGGCATCCAACGTAATGGCTGAGGCTGTCAACTCAAATCTCCACTGTTTTTCAGTGAAAGTGTTGATGTTGTTGTAACTATGGTAACCACTACAAAGTGATAACTGAGGTTTCCTAGGAGACGGGGCACCCCTGGGTCCTAGAGAGATCTACATATCAGATATAACAAAGTTAATGGGGTTCTCAGAAAAATGTGATGAACTACATTTTGAAATATTAATAATTTTCTAAAATCTTTATTAAGCAAAAAGGTAATAAATCAGCCATAAATCAGCATGCGCCCATCCTAGGAGCGGCTGAGTGAAAAGCAAGATGGATTTATTCCCTGCAGTGCACTAAAACTGTCAGGCTGATTGAGATGGATGTTCATTCTCAGTCAGCTAAAGAAAGGTGTTTCTCTTCTCCTTTAGTCCTCTCTGCTCAGAGTCCCGTCAGGTGGACTGAACAGAAGAAAGCAAGTTCACGATGCCTGAACGGAAACTCCTCTAACCGGACATATGTATTAAGTAGATTTTCCTGAAAGCAGCTGTCCAGCTCAGTGTCCTCTAAACATTTTTGGAACAAAAAGCTTATAAACCAGTCCGGCTGGGATATGTTGATCTCAATGGACTGACCATGAGGAAGAGTTAAGGCCCAGTTACACCTAGCGATAGTCCAGCGATCCCAACAATGATACGACCTGGCAGGGATCGCTGGAATGTCACTAAGTGGTCGATGGTGCGATGCCACACAGGCAGATCTACTCACCGATGCGGTGACCCCCGACGGTCAGTGGGATGTGTCACTGTCACGGGCGTAACATGGAGATTGTTGGTCGTTTTCCCTTTTTCCCTATCACACACAACCGATGCAGCAGGCCCAGCGAGAGACCGACGATGAAAAAATGGTCCAGGCCATTCCGTAACGATCAGCGATCTCACAGCGGGGTCCGCTCGCTGCTACGTGTCACATGCAGTGATATCGCTGGCGAAGTCACTGCTACGTCACAAAACCTGTGACGTTGTTGTGATATCTCTACATGTAACAGGGCCTTTAGGTTGTAATTAGTCTTCAGCCAGATCCTGTCTGGGAACGATGGATGGATGAGGGTGCACAGCTCCTCAGTACAGTCTTTTGCTGTTGTACACTTATGCCATGGGTCCACTTAAGTCATTTCGTCTTCAAATACATCCATCTTGCATTAGACACAAGATAAGTTATGAAGAACAAAACGTTTGATCACTGGGACGAGATGCCCTGTTGTAAGATGACAAAAAGTAGAGCAGAGCCAAAACCTTGATGTACGGATGAACAGACTGGCTGGTAGGGTGCGGTTGGGCACCGTCTCCTGACCATGCATCTGTGCCAACAGACTTAGCATAGATTACATCAGAAGGCTGAGAAACATCAGGACCACGCTCAAGCATGTCAAGCTCATCCCAAATTATTACAAACGATCGATGGCCAAACCCAAGAGCATTTACAAAGTGTCTACTTGGCTTTAAAAACATAAAGGTGTGCTCCACCCAACAGTCAGTGGAATGTGTATTTAGAGTATTTAGAGACCCGTGACTCTGTAGCTGGATAGTTCATTAGATTGCATTGACTTATTAAGCCGTTCATGGACATTTATCATATTTGTATCTACATTTAGTCAATTATGTCAGATAACATCAAAACGTAGTGGTGGGAAAAGGCCAGGAACACAAGGACGAGGCATTAATTTGTTAATTTCCTCTGATAAATTGTGTTTTTAATGATCCTGTGCTGCCTGGTGTCGGGGTGGCTTTTAATGACAACCTTGCTACGGCTCAGTCATTCTAAATTACATATCGCTAATAGGGCTGATGATGAAACAGAAGCCATGGTGTCCCTTCCAGACGGATGCGGTGGATGCCTTGTAGATATGACACACACCGTGCCGCTCAGTGGAGGGGATTTGTCATGTCTGCCCGCTTACTAGTAAACGTCAAGGAACACATGGGAATAAATAAGCAAGTCTTGGCTGGTGTATTACCATAATTAATTCTGATTAATGATGGTGGGAAAAAAAAATATTTCATAGGATATGTAAGCCACACTCAGGAAAATACAGAAATACTATACCTCCATGTAAACCCTTAACATCAATTGAGAATTAATTACCGACACTTTGTATATTAGCTGCATGACTGCAGGTTACAAGTCTTTTACTTACAAATCACAAATGTCGTTTTTTTCTCTAAGCAGAGTCGCAACCGAAATAATAGTGCAATGTCACCCCCTGGTGGCATTTTACTTGTACTACAAGACATACATTTTCATTCAATCGAACACTAGCCATCCACTTTATAGATTGGGATATTCCCAAATCCAGAGGAGTCTTGACCTCGCTCCGCTTAGATAACACATTCCAACTACTGGACTTGTTCAGCACTGTAGAGAGCAAGCCAAGCGGCTCATCATCAAGGCCGTGTTAAGATCAGCAATATAGATTTCTGTATTTGGAAATGAGCGCTAGCTACAATTCATTATAACTGGATCAATGAGACCTATAGAGTCAGATATGGAAAAAACAAAAAAAAAAAAAGATTACTTTTCAGGGTGCCAGCAGGGAAAAAGTAATGAGTCCAATATTCAGGTGTAACTCTAGGGGGTGTCAGAGGTGGGATCCATATCCATTTTGAGGATGGGGTCCTGTCTACGCCTCTCTGAACGGAGAGGTAAATTTTATATGTAAGATTTCACAACAGTTTAGTATCAAAGATCAGGCAATCTAAAGGCCAGGTTATACACTGCAACATCACAGGTTTTGTGACCTCACCAGCAACGTCGCTGCATGTGACATGCCGCAAAGTCCAGCGATCAGTTCGGTCTGCCGCTGTCATGCATGCATCGGCATGTGAGACAGGGTCAACGACCAGCGACACCCAGTGTGCACCTGACACCCTGACCGGTCCCAGTGACCGTCGGGTGTCAGGGCATCGCTGGGTGATCGCTGGTGAGATCTGCCTGTCTGGCATCTCACCAGCGATCACATAGCGATGTTCCAGCGATCCAGGCCACGTCGGATCGTTGGTGGGATCGCTGGAACATCGCTATGTGTAACGGGGCCTTAAGGTAAGTGGGGCCTCCTGATCTCCCTCGACACATGAAGTTTAAAAAAACAAATTACCTTTTTGATCAACTTAGGTTTGCAAATTCATGATTTTTTTCCTTCTTTTAAAAAAAAATCCACATTTTTTAGTTTGATTCAAGACAAAATAAAGATGAATGTGGCTCAAACCATACAAATGCAATCAACAGGAATCGTGCACCATCCTATGCACTAGAATAGGACAGTAATCACATATGCAGGTTTTCAAGCCAAAGCTAGAATTGGATTCAAAATTATTATTATTAATTATTATTAATAAGTATTTATATAGCGCTATTAGGATACATGGCGCTTTACAATTTAGAGGGTAGACATAGACAAGTGGTCGAAGACAATGACCACAAACAGCGACAAACGATGACAGATAACAAGTAGTAATACGGGTACAATAGGGCCGGGGATACTGTCCGCGAGGGCTCACAGTCTAAAGGGGTGGGGAGGGAGACAGTAGGAGGGGGACAGGTGAGTTGGTGCAGTGGATAGGGTCTCAGTGTGTGTTGTAGGCTTGTAGGAAGAGGTCGGTCTTCAGGTTTTTCTTGAAGGTTCCCAGGGTCGGGAAGTGTCTGATGTGGTGAGGGAGGGAGTTCCAGAGTCTGGCAGAAGCACGAGAGAAGTCTTGTGTGTGGTTATGGGAGGTGGAGATGCGGGGGGTTGAGAGAAGGCGTTCTTGGGAGGAGCGCAAGTTGCGCGAAGGGAGGTAGCGGGAGACTAGGTCGGAGATGTAGGGAGGGGACAGGTTGTGGATGGCTTTGTATGTCAGGCTTAGGGTTTTGAAGCGAGATCGCTGGGGGAAGGGGAGCCAGTGGAGGGCTCGGCGGAGAGCGGAGGGGAGGCGGGGGAGTAGCGGGGAGATAGGTGGATGAGTCGGTCAGCAGAGTTGAGGATGGTGTGGAGAGGATCAAGGGAGGTGGCAGGGAGGCCGGTGAACAGGAGATTGCAGTAGTCCAGGCGGGAGATGATGAGTGCGTGGACGAGTGTCTTAGTCGTGTTGTGGTCAAGGAAGGAGCGGATGCGGGCAATGTTTTTTAGTTGAAGTCGGCAGGCGGTGGCGAGGGCTTGGATGTGGGGCTTGAAGGAGAGGGAGGAGTCGAGGATTACCCCAAGACATTTGGCATGGGGGACGGGTGAGAGGGAGCAGTCTTTAACGGTGATGGATAGGTCAGGAAGGGGGGGGAGGGTTGTTAGGGGAAAAGACGATGAATTCAGTCTTGTCCATGTTGAGTTTGAAGAAGCGGGTGGAAAAGAAGGATGCAATGGCGGATAGGCATGGAGGAATTTTGGATAGAAGAGAGGAGATGTCGGGGCCAGACAGATAGAGCTGGGTGTCGTCATCGTAGAGGTGGTAATGGAGGCCGTGTGACTCGATGAGGTTGCCTAGGCCGAGGGTGTAAATGGAGAAGAGTAGTGGTCCCAGGACCGAGCCTTGGGGGACACCTACGGAGAGGGGGTGGGGCGAGGAAGTGGTGTGGGAGTGGGTGACACTGAAGGTCCTGTCCATCAGGTAGGAGGAGATCCAGGAGAGGGCAAGGTCAGTAATGCCAAGAGACTCAAGAATTTGGAGTAAGAGGGAGTGGTCAACAGTGTCAAAGGCAGCAGAGAGGTCGAGAAGGATGAGGACGGAGTAGTGTCGTTTGCTCTTGGCGATCAGAAGGTCGTTAGTGACTTTGGTTAGGGCTGTTTCGGTTGAGTGTTGCGGTCGGAAGCCGGATTGTAGGCGATCAAAGAGAGCACAGGAAGAGAGGTGGGAGGACAGTTCGGAATAGACGTGTTGTTCAAGAAGTTTTGAGGCAAACGGGAGAAGAGATATGGGGCGATAGTTGGAGACTGATGTAGGGTCGAGGGATGTATTTTTTTAGGATGGGCGTGATTAGGGCGTGCTTGAAGGGTGAGGGGAATGTGCCGGATTTGAGTGATATGTTGAAGAGGTGCGTCAGGGCGGGGATGACGACTGTGGTAAGGTTAGGGATGAGGTGGGAGGGGAGTGGGTCCAGGGCGCAGGTAGTGAGGTGTGATCGTGATAGAAGGGAGGAGAGGTGGTCCTCGGTCATGGGGGTGAAATTGCATTTGGGTGGGGGGGATGGGCTGGAGGTGGGATGGGGTGAGGGGAGTGTGGGTCGAAGCTTTGTCTGAGTTTGTCAATTTTGTCTTTGAAGAAGGTGGCAAAGTCGTCAGCGGAGATGAGAAGTGAGGGAGGAGGTGGGAATATAATAGGACTTTTACCTAAGAAAGTTTTGGTTCAAGCAGCAGAAGATTATTTTATTAGCCACATGAAATTTCTTTTGCAGTTTATAAAGTAATATTTTTTTCATTGTTTGTCCAATGCTGGAATCTACCCTCAATGTCTATTGCCCTCACCTGGTTTCCACCAAGCAATCTGTGCATCTCCATGAACAATCCCACAGGTGATGAACTCGAAGGGAAAAATGCTGAGGGTGAGAGGACTTGCTTGAGGACATTGGGCTCCTGGTGGTACGTCTTAGTGTCCAAAACAGAATGTATAGACCACTGCTGCAGAATGTATGGGCTCCTGGTGGTATATATTAGTGAGGACATGAGAATGTATGGGCTCCTAGTGGTATATATTAGTGAGGACATGAGAATGTATGGGCTCCTAGTGGTATATATTAGTGAGGACATGAGAATGTATGGGCTCCTAGTGGGTATAAGTGAAGACATGAGAATGTATGGGCTCCTGGTGGTATATATTAGCGAGGGCATGAGAATGTATGGACTCCTGGTGGTATATATTAGCGAGGGCATGAGAATGTATGGACTCCTGGTGGTATATATTAGCGAGGGCATGAGAATGTATGGACTCCTGGTGGTATATATTAGCGAGGGCATGAGAATGTATGGACTCCTGGTGGTATATTTTAGCGAGGGCATGAGAATGTATGGACTCCTGGTGGTATATATTAGTGAGGACATGAGAATGTATAGACTCCTGGTGGTATATATTAGTAAGGACATGAGAATGTATGGGCTCCTGGTGGTATATATTAATGAGAACATGAGAATGTATGGGCTCCTGGTGGTACATACTGTATTAGTGAAAACAAAGAGAATTTTGTTTACGTACCGTAAATTCTTTTTTCTTGAATCATCAATGGGAGACCCAGACAATGGGGTTTAGGGCACTGCCCTCCGGAGGCCACACTAGGTACTACAAGAACTGTAGACACCGCCCCCTCCGCTTATAAACCCCTACCGCAGGGAACATCCTCAGTTTGGTCCATAAGCTGCGAGGAGACAACAGAAAACCACACCCGAAACCTCGGGAAGACACCGTGAACAGACGGGTCAACAACCCGGATAAACTGCCCCAACAGGGGACAGATCAGCCGTAACATACAACGGAACACTGGGTGGGTGCTGGGTCTCCCATTGATGATTCAAGAAAAAAGAATTTACGGTACGTAAACAAAATTCTCTTTTTTCTGATCATCATAATGGGAGACCCAGACAATGGGGATGTCCTAAAGCAATACCCCAGGGCGGGAAAAAGTTCCTCAAAAGACGTTTGCATACGCGGTCCCAGTCAAAGGTGGGCAACCGCCGCCTGGAGGACCCGCCTGCCCAAACTTGCATCCGCAGAGGCATGGGCATGCACCATATAATGCTTAGAGAAGGTGTGCAGGCTAGACCAAGTGGCCGCCTGACACACCTGCAGAGCAGAGGCGCGATGTCGCAAGGCCCAGGAGGCACCGACAGCTCTTGTCGAGTGTGCCTTCAAGCCTACCGGGAGAGGCAAACCAGAAGACCGGTAAGCCTCTTGAATGGGTGCCTTGATCCATCTGGCCAAAGTAGATTTTGACGCCGCTGACCCCTTACAGCGACCTGCCGTAAGTACGAACAAGGAGTCCGAACTCCGGAAGGAGGCAGTTCTGGACACATAAATGCGTACAGCCCGTACGAGGTCCAGAGTATGGAGGTCGCGTTCAATCTGATGAACAGGAGCGGGACAAAATGATGGGAGCACAATCTCCTGGTTCAAATGAAAAGTGGAAACCACTTTTGGCAGGAATTCCGCCCGCGGGCGTAACACCACTTTGTCTTGGTGAACCACCAGAAAGGGTGACTTGCACGATAGTGCCGCCAGTTCAGAGACCCGTCTCAGGGACGTAATAGCCACCAGAAAAACCACTTTCTGTGACAAGTAAGAAAGAGAGACTTCTCTCAATGGCTCAAAAGGTGGTTTCTGCAAAGCCGCCAAGACCATGTTGAGATCCCAAGGGTCCAGAGGCCGCCTATACGGCGGAACCACTCGAGACACCCCTTGGAGAAATTGACGAACCTTTGGGAGGAGCGCCAAGCGCCTGTCGAACAATACAGACAGCGCTGATACCTGACCCTTCAGAGAACTGAGGGAAAGGCCCAACTCCAAACCTGACTGCAAAAAAGCCAATAGGGTCGGGATCGACAAGGGCCAAGGTACATGTCCCCCAGAGGAGCACCAGGCGAAAAAGACTTTTCACGTTCTGTGGTAAATCTTCCGTGACGTGGGCCGTCTAGCTCTGTTCATGGTGGAAACAACCGCAGGAGAGAAACCCCTGGATGTTAAGAGCCAGGCCTCAAGAGCCATGCAGTCAATCTGAGGGCCCTGGAATTGGGGCGGAAGAAGGGGCCCTGCGCGAGAAGATCTGCGCGGTCTGGAAGAGCCCACCGGTGTCCGCCGGACAGTTGCCACAGATCCGGATACCAGGACCTCCTCGGCCAATCCGGAGCCACTAGAATGGCTGTGTGACATTCCGTCTTGATTTTCCACAGGACCTTGGGCATCAGCGCCAGGGGCGGGAAAACATATGGCAGGCGAAAATCTGACCAACTCAGGACTAGAGCATCTGCCCCCAGAGACTGAGGGTCCCACGATCTCGCCATGTATTGTGGCACCTGATGATTCAGCCGGGAGGCCATCAGATCCACATCCGGGGTCCCCCATCTGATGCAGATGTCCCGGAAGACGTCCGGATGGAGAGACCATTCTCCGGCGTCCATCCCCTGTCGGCTCAGGTAATCTGCCTCCCAATTCTCGACACCTGGGATGTAGACTGCGGAAATCAAGCAGTTGTTGGCTTCCACCCATGATAGAATGCGGTGGACTTCCGCTAGAGCCTGTGCACTCCTGGTTCCTCCTTGGTGATTTATATAGGCGACAGTCGTCGCATTGTCGGACTGAACCCGAATTGGTTGTCCGGATAGGAACACCCGAAAGGCCAGGAGAGCCAGATAGACCGCCCTGAGCTCCAGCACGTTGATCTGCAACGTCGTCTCTGCACGTGTCCAGAGACCTTGAGCTCTGTGGTGTAAAAACACCGCGCCCCAGCCCTTCAGGCTGGCGTCGGTGGTCACCACTAACCATGATGGCTTCAGGAAGGATCGTCCCTTTGATAAGTGACTCGGCTGAAGCCACCACTGCAGAGCATCCCTGGTCGGCTGGGAGAGGACCACCAGCTGATTCAGAGAGGACGTCCTCTTGTCCCACCTCTGGAGGATTTCCAGTTGCAGAGGACGGAGGCGAAACTGTGCGAAGGGCACCGCCTCTATTGCTGCCACCATGCGTCCCACCATCTTCATCAATACCCGTAGGGATGAATGAGGCGATTCGAGGAGATCGCGTACTCCTGACTGGATGGCCAGTTGTTTGGCTCGTGGTAGGGACACTAGAGCAGAGTCCGTGTGGAATTCCATGCCCAGGTACGTCAGTGACTGGGTTGGAACCAGGGTGGACTTCGGGATGTTGAGAAGCCACCCGAACTGCTCCAGAGACTGCATGGTCGCCTGCAGGCTTCGCTGACACAGGTGTTCCGATGGCGCTCTGACCAGTAGGTCGTCCAAATAAGGAATGACGGCGTGTCCCTGCGCATGCAGTAAGGCCATCATTGATGCCATCACTTTCGTGAACACCCGGGGAGCCGAGGCCAACCCGAAGGGCAGCGCCACGAATTGGAAGTGCTCCTCCCCCACCGCGAATCTCAACCATCGTTGATGAGACGGTGCAATGGGTATGTGAAGGTAAGCGTCGCGAATGTCTATGGACGCCAGGAAGTCGCCCTGCGACACAGCCGCGATCACGGAGCGCAGGGATTCCATGCGGAACTTCCGAACCAACACATGGCGGTTGAACAGCTTGAGGTCCAGAACCGGGCGGAAGGAGCCGTCCTTCTTCGGGACGATAAAGAGGTTGGAGTAGAAACCCCTGAACCTCTCCCCAGTGGGCACTGGGACCACCACTCCGTCTCTGCGGAGTCCCTTCAAGACCAGATAAAAAGCCTGAGCCTTTTCTGGAGATGGGACAGACCGATGGAATCGGTGTGTGGGTTGTGACGACAGCTCTATCCTGTATCCTCTGGAGACTACGTCTCGAACCCACTGATCTTGGATGTGGAGTCGCCATTTGTCTTGAAATTGAGACAGGCGACCTCCAACCTGTGGGGAGGCAGGAAGAGAGAGCGAGTCATGCTGAGGTGGGCTTGGGAGCGGCAGCTGTTGTACCTGCCGACTTCTTCTGGCGACTCTTGGGGCGCCATTGCTGAGAGGGCTTGGCCCCACGGTCCGCACGAGCGGAAGACGCTGACGGCTGTGAGCTGGTACGAAAGGACCACTGTTTAGGGTTCCTTTTCACAGTATACCTAGGCTTAGGTCTGTTCTGTGGGATCTTGGACTCCGTAGAGTCTTTGATCAACTTGTCCAGCTCGGCACCAAACAGCCTGTCACCAGAGAAAGGAAGATTCTGCAGAATCTTCTTTGACGTGGCATCTGAGTCCCATAGACGCAGCCACAACAATCTGCGGATCGCTATCGCATTGGCCGAAGCCACAGCCGAGCGAGTGGCAGTCTCCAGGGACGCCGTCCTAGCATAATCTGCATAGGCCTTTGCCCTCTCTGTAAGTGCCAGGACTTCAGAGTTAAAACCTGCCAGGTCAGCAATCCCATCCAGACAGGATGTGATCGCCTGCAGAGTCCAGACCGCAGCAAAACTCGGGGCAAATGAAGACCCCACAGCCTCATAAGACGACTTGGCGAGTTGTTCGACCTGTCTGTCTGTCGCATCCTTCAGTGAGGAGCTATCAGAGGCAGAGAACAGGGAGCGTGCAGCAATCCTGGTCATGGAAGCGTCCACTTTCGGGGACTGCGACCACTCCTGAAGCACCTCCTGAGGAAAGGGAAAGCGGTTGTCCTTGGATTTGCGGACATAACGCCGTCCAGGGTGTACCCTGGGAGCTCTAACCACCCTTTCAAAATTAGTGTGGTCCAAAAAGGAACCACACGATCTAGCCTCAGGTCGTAACCACTGGTAGACCTCCTTCGGGTGAACGGCTGTCTCCTGAGGGGGTAACCCGAGACGTAAAGTCTCGTTGATGGAAGACACCAGATCCTCCACCCCTTCAGCTGGTTCAGACACCGACCCGAGAGTTGAACCCCCATCATCCTCGTCACCGTCAGAGTGACGCTCCTCCTCAGAGAGGATCTGGAGCTCGGGTGAATCATCACGGCGAGCCCACTTAAGGGGTCTCACGGTGGAAGATGGAGACACCCGGGGGTAGCTTGAAGGAGTAGCTGGAGCATCCAGTCTCCTTGTTAGTGCCTCCAGGGATTGCGACATGGAGGACAATTGGGACAACAGAGAGGCATTAATCTCGCTTTGTTTTTCCCATGGCCCTGGGATCACTTGAACCTCAGGGTAAAGCACCGGAGCTGCTGACTCAGCAGTGACAGTCCGGGCGTCTGGGCGTCCGCAATTATTGCAGGACCCCTCCACCAGTGTCCCGTTGCATGTAGCACAGACAGGTGTGGTACTGGCTGCCTTAGCAGCACCTTTCTTCCCTGAGGACATACCCACGGTAGAGGAATATCAACACAGGAGAAACTTCACCGGAAACCGGTGGCTTACCGACCGCTGCACAGCGGTGGTGAAGGGAGCGGTGTGTGTGTGGCCTCCGCGAGGAAAGAAAACCTGGTCTCCCCTGGAGTGCAGCAGAGCAGTCTCCAACGATCCCAGCAGGAAAGTGAGGGGAAAAGATGGCCGCCGCTGTAGAAGCAGAGGGCGGGGCCGAAACACGCGGGAAGCACACACACACGCCCATCCAGGTCACATGGGCCGCTCCACAGCTCTCCCGGCCGCCATTACAATAATGTAAGCGCCGGAGCCCGCAGCGCGGGAGGTATTAAACATAAATACCCGGGCTCACAGACAAAGTCTGAAGCCCACAGCCGCAGCCCCTGTGTCACACAGGGCGGTCAGCCAGGGTGACCCCAGCACAGGGTACACCGCCAGAACCGCGGACCCGAAGGCAACGCGCGGTCTGAGTGTCATAAACACATCAGTGTCAGACACTACCCCCAGGCACACCGGAGACACCGGAGTATCTCAGTGCCGGTCCGGTCTGTAAGCACCATATCATGGGAGGCCTCGGACGGGGGTTCAGCACCAGTCCGGTCTGTAAGCACCATTTAGGGAGGCCTCGGACTGGGCTGGCTCTAGTCCGGTCTGTAAGCACCATTTAGGGAGGCCTCGGACAGAGCTGACTCCAGTCCGGTCTGTAAGCACCATTTAGGGAGGCCTCGGACGGAGCGGAGCTGTGCAAGGCTCCCATCTCCCACTTCTCAGAGCCCCCAGGAGGGATGGGAAGGAGCACAGCAGCGTACCGGGAGACACAGTGTGCCCAGGCACTAGGCCCTCCGGTACCTCGACCTGCATGTTCCCCGAAGGTAAACAGGGAGACTGCCGGAGGTCCCTGACTGGGACCTTCTTTACCTTGTCTTCATACGCCATCACGTAAGCTGTGAGAATGCGATGAGTGCAAGCAAAGCGTGTGGTACCTCCGAGCACACTAAGTTTAAAACTGAGGATGTTCCCTGCGGTAGGGGTTTATAAGCGGAGGGGGCGGTGTCTACAGTTCTTGTAGTACCTAGTGTGGCCTCCGGAGGGCAGTGCCCTAAACCCCATTGTCTGGGTCTCCCATTATGATGATCAGAAAAAGAGAATGTATGGGCACCTGATGGTATATATTAATGAGAACATGAGAATGCATGGGCTACTGGTGGTATATATAAGTGAGGACATGAGAATATACTTCTGGTGGGTATAGATTAGTGAGGATATCTGAATGTATAGGTTTCTGGGGGGTATAGATTAGTGAGGATATATGAATGTATATATTTCTGGTGGGTATAGATTTGTGAGGACATCTGAATGTATGGGCTCCTGGTAGGTATAAATATTAGGAAGGATATCAGAATGTATTGGTTCCTGGTGGTATATATTAGTGAGGACGTCTGAATATATGGGCTTCTGGTGGGTATAGATTAGTGAGGATATAGGAATGTATGGGCTCCTGGTGGGTATATATTGGTAATTACATCAGAATGTATGGACTGCTGGTGGAGGTGTGTAAGCAAGGACATCTAAATGCATGGGCTCCTGGCGGTATATATAAGTGAGGACATCAGAATGCATGGTCTCCTGGTGGTATATATTAGTGAGGACATCAGAATATATGACATTCTAAGCAAAACATTGCTTGATGCAAACTGCAGATGTGTTGCTAATAACATGATACTATATGGGGAGAGATTGATTATTGATTATTCTATGCCCATCATTCTACCTCCACCTGTGTAAAGAGGCCAGAAACAAGCACCGAAGGATATAATATTGATGATCCCACTTGTTTACCAGTCTGAATTCAGCGCATGTAAATACAGCCTAAACGTTTGTGTGTGATGGTGCAATACATGAACATTCGGACCCTACTTTAAACTTTCGTCCAGGGCGCCACTTTGTCTAAAACCAGCCTTAGCACCAAGTGAAGTCAGTGCAGAGTTCAATAGGGAGCCCATTGCTTGGTTCAGTGGCTCCAGACACTGGCTCCTGCAGCTCCTGCTACAAAAATAGTATTATACCAAGCATAAATAATGTGTCATCAACCTGATGGGTTGGACCAGCCTTGAAAAGTCTCAATGTTTTCATCAAAAGTATTCAAACTGTATTCCTGCAGTCATAGGACGAGCGGCAGCCGTTACAATTAACCTGCATTTAGAGATTTTTTTACTTTTATGACTCAATTTACTATGGATCAAAGTCATTACGCCCAATGACAGCAGGCAGCAGCAGCCCGGACTCACTCTGATGTGTACAGGGATGTGACGTGCACGGAACATAACTAGTTTAGTAGACCAACACCTAAGAGGGGAGGGTATGGCACATGATTCACCCCATCACCACTTTCTAAATAGTGTTGTCATATGGGAGCCTTTTTTAGAATGGCTAACCAGATTATACCTTTGCTTTAAGGGGTTGTCCGGGACTGTAACATGCTAAGGTCTCGGACACACTTTCCGAGTTACATGCGAGTCTCTCGGACGACTCTCGGAACAGGCTGGAGCAGTGACCCTGAAAAACTTCTCTCTCTCGCTGGACAGGGAATAACAGCTGCTTGTGTGTCTGTGCAGCATCGCATTCCCCGTGCAGAGAGAGAGAGGCCGTTCAGGGTCACTGCTGCAGCTTGTTCCGAGACACGTCCGTCAAACTCGGATGAGTGTGTCCGAGCTCTAAGGATAAGTCATCAGTGTCTGATCGGTGAGGGTGCGATACTTAATACACCTGCGGATAAGCTGTTCATGATGCAGGCAGTCCATGGCACTTCTCAGTTGCCGATGTGCACTGCTCTATCAACTGCACAATGACCACCGCTGGGTACTGCATATCCGCCCCCTAATCAAAGCAACACGGAGTGAAAGTGCATTACACATCCGCAGCCACTATTCCATCAGTGGAGCTGTGCTGTACAGCTCCACAACGGAGTAGATCCTGCCAGCGGCAGCGGCACTGGAAATAGCCGTTAGGCGGATTGCTAGGCGTCACCTTCGTCTATCAATTCTCTCTCCTGATTTATGGAGGAAGCCACCTTTGAGTACATGAGCACAACATATTTTAAGGTAAATACATTCTGCAATCAGCCTAAAAAAAAAAAACACTAAAGAGAATGAACAAACACCTTCTTGTGCATACCTTCAAGTCTTTTCAGCTTTTTCTAGCTGATCTGAGTTTCCAATGATGCTAAGTGGTTAAAAGTTGTGGCCTGTTCCTTCAAGCAGCTTCCACTACAATGCTGCTCCCTAGTTCATACAATACAAAGACAAAAAGAAAAACTAGCACCCAAAGATGTCGCAAAAAAGACCAAACAGCGTCTTGGATGCAGCGTCTTGCCGCTGCGTCCAAAACGCGGCATAGTACAGTAGCAGTACAGAGGATGGGATTTTCACTATTCTGCTCCTGACCACAGAGTTCAATAACTGTGGTGTGGGTTTCTGGACTTCCGCAACATGTTCATTTCATGCTGTGTAGTCGGAAGTGGCCCCCAACAGGTGCACGCAGGGAGAAGCCAACCTGCACCCACCGCAAATGGGGAGTACAGGGCGGCTGTGGTCTCCCTGCAACCAACTGTGGGTTCCTGCAGGTCTGGAGCCACAATGTCCAAGACGCAGTGGCTCCAGACTGTGAGCCTTATGGTGCAGGTGTCATTAGAAAACTGTTGAGCTTCCATTTTTCCCTATACTGTTTACCTATTTTTTTTATTGACGAACCCTTTATACAGTACTTTTTGGAGATAATCTCTTTTACATCTCCCCAGGGCCATCAACTTTTTATTACATAAAAGAAAACCTGCAATACTTTAAAGATAAACCTCCTACATAACCTTGACTTGAGGCTTCTGTTCATGTTCCTCTGTCCCAACACTTTCATCATGAAAATAGAATATCATAAGACACGCACTTTGCACTGTGTAATTACAGCAATTAAGCGACACATCAAGTGTTACAGAAACGTTATTTAATTCATAACAAAAAAGCCATTTTCCTACAACCGTTCAATTATATTTTACTCATAATAGAGTTTTAATGACATAGTAATAGGATACACAGAAAGGAGAAGATCGGCTGTGGTCTGATCACCGAAGAACAGACGTGTGGGCAACAGGTAGAGGACATTGTCATTTCATCAAACACTGTCTGGCTGCAAAGACTCGTCACCTAGAGATACTATAGGTATGGTGCTACGCTATCCTAATGAACAGTGATTTTATATTTATTCACATTGCCGTAGACATGACGACACAAGCCAGCAAATGACCACTGCACCGCTTTACTCAAGTTAATAGGGCGGTGTCTTCAGTGAGCGGGGGCATTTCTGTATAGGGAAAAGAAAAATAACTCAATAAAGGAGCCACAAAACTTGGGCCTTGGGTTTTGCACTGATGAACACCAGGCTTTTCCCTCACACTTTCTTATGGAATCCAGGCATTTACTTTTTCTTGCCACTAGTTTGAACGCCCTCAATCGTTTGCCACCTGATCTGATTTTCTGCACATAAGGGGCCTTTCACTTCAGTGTTTTCGCTGATGTGCAGCAGATTTACCGCATCTGCCCCCGGATCTGGTAAGCCCCACGCATTGTCTATGGGGCTTTGCGGTCCGATGCGGCAAGGGAGGTTACGCCGGATCGGCAAACAGAGTTTTTTTTTTTCGCGGCTGCAAGTGCCGGAACTGCCGCATCTGGAAGAACCGCACTTGCCACACCAGACTGCAAGCCCCATAAACAATGAACGGGCCTTGCCAAATCCGGGCCACAAGTCGTCCGTTAGGTGGCAGATCCGGAAGATGAGGCGCCACATGCCGAATCTGCTGCACATCAGAGAAAACGCTCATGTGAAAGGGGTTTAATTTAGGTTATTTGCATTATTTTCAATTTGGGTGTGATTGATTACTTATATGTTTATTGCGTTTTTGATGAGGCAGTTTTTGTCTCTATGGCATGCCATGTTTTAGACAAATTGCAAAATATAAAGGGAGGGGACAAGAGGCGCAATAGTGCCCTATCACTAGTGACACTAGTATGTAAATGGTGGTGCTGTGTGGCCGCTCACCTGGTCCAGTTGTGGTCCCCACAACTGGTTTAACTGCGTTTAGGAATCAATGTTCCAAGCTGCTGCAGGACCTCCACCTACCACTGGATCGTGGTGTGTTCCAAGGAAAAAATGGGAGTGTTGGTGTGCCACGGTCCGCGCTGCTTCTGGATTAGAAAAACTCACCAAAGAGCCCAGCAAACTTTCATCCTTTTTATTCCAACGCATTTCAACGCCACAACCCGGCGTCTTCCTCAGGGATATCCCTGAGGAAGACGCCGGGTTGTGGCGTTGAAACGCGTTGGAATAAAAAGGATGAAAGTTTGCTGGGCTCTTTGGTGAGTTTTTCTAATCCAGAAGCAGCGCGGACCGTGGCACACCAACACTCCCATTTTTTCCATGTTTTAGACAAAGCTGTTTTGCTCTTGCGCTTCCTTATATTTGGCGTTCACAAAACTTTACTGATACAGTCACATGCGGAATACACTGTGTGCAGAATTATTAGGCAAATGAGTATTTTGATCACATGATACTTTTTATACATGTTGTCCTACTCCAAGCTGTATAGGCTTGAGAGCCAACTACCAATTAAGTAAATCAGGTGATGTGCATCTCTGTAATGAGGAGGGGTGTGGTGTAATGACATCAACACTCTATATAAGGTGTGCTTAATTATTAGGCAAATGCCTTTCCTTAGGCAAAATGGGTCAGAAGAGAGATTTGACGGGCTCTGAAAAGTCCAAAATTGTGAGATGTCTTGCAGAGGGATGCAGCAGTCTTAAAATTGCCAAACTTTTGAAGCGTCATCACCGAACAATGGCAAATAGCCAACAGGGTCGCAAGAAGCGTGTTGGGCAAAAAAAGTGCGAAAGAACTGCCCATGAATTGAGGAAAATCAAGCGTGAAGCTGCCAAGATGCCATCTGCCACCAGTTTTGCCATATTTCAGAGCTGCAATGTTACTGGAGTATCAAAAAGCACAAGGTGTGCCATACTCAGGGACATGGCCAAGGTAAGGAAGGCTAAAAAACAACCACCTTTGAACAAGAAACGTAAGATAAAACGTTAAGACTGAGCCAAGAAATATCTTAAGACTGATTTTTCAAAGGTTTTATGGACTGATGAAATGAGAGTGACTCTTGATGGACCAGATGGATGTGCCAGAGGCTGGATCACTAAAGGGCAGAGAGCTCCACTCCGACTCAGACACAAGCAAGGTGGAGGTGGGGTACTGGTATGGGTTGGTATAATTAAAGATGAACTTGTGGGATCTTTTCGGGTTGAGGATGGAGTGAAGCTCAACTCCCAGACCTACTGCCAGTTTCTGGAAGACAACTTCTTCAATGGTACAGGAAGAAATCGGTATCATTCAAGAAAAACATGATTTTCAGCAGGACAATGCTCCATCACATGCACCAACTACTCCACAGGTGGCTAGCCAGTAAAGGTCTAAAAGAAGAAAAATAATGACATGGCCCCCTTCTTCACCTGATAAGAACACCTCTCGGAACAGTGTCTGGGAGGCTGTGGTGGCTGCTGCACGCAATGTTGATCGTAAAAAGATCAAGCAACTAACAGAATCTATGGATGGAAGGCTGTTGAGTGTCATAAAGAAAGGGGCTATATTGGTCACTAATTTTTTTTGCATGTCAGAAATGTTTTTTCTAAATTTTGTGTAGTTATATTGGTTTACCTGGTGAAAATAAACCAAGTGAGATGGGAATATATGTGGTTTTTATGAAGTTGCCTAATAATCTGCACAGTAATAGTTCCTGCACAAACAGATATCCTCCTAAGGCCCCTTTCACATCAGCGGTTTTTGCCGTTCGCGGCAGATGCAGTGAAAAAACCGCATCTGCCGCGATTACTGCATAACCGCTGCACTTGCGGCACAATTGCGGCAAGCCCCATGCAATGTCTATGGGGCTTGCGGTAAGTTTGCGGCAGGTGCGGCAAGTGCGGTTTCGGTAAAAAAACATTCCAACTTCCAAAAATATTAAGCTTTGATATTTAGGAGTCTTTTGGGTTGATTGAGAACATACTTGTTGATCAATAATAAAAATAATCCTCTAAAATACAACTTGCCTAACAATTCTGCACACAGTGTATGTAGCACATGCGAGTGTGCTTCGACTGGACATCGCTTCTGGATTATCGTCGGAGGGTATTTTTGGGGTTAGTAAATGGGAAAATGAGGGTTGTTTTTTTTTTAAAACTATTTACTTATACGATGGATAATGTACAGGTCTCATAGAAGCCTGAACGTTATCAATCTGGGCTTAATGACAGCTGTCAACACCCACGTGCCATTAACCCCTTCTATTATCCCGATGCCACAGCACCAGGACATCAGGAAGATCCAGGCACAGCGCCAGGAATTATCATTCTAATGAAAGCATCAATTTTTGGGGTGGCTGCGTGCTGCTATTATGCAGCCTGAGGGGAAGAGGGGGGAGCAGATAACTCTAGGCCTCACCACGAGTACCAGCCTTCAGCTGCCTGGTTTTTACCTTGGCTGGCAATCAAAAATAGGGCAAAGTCCATGCATTTTTTTATTATTCATTTTTTTTAAATAATGGGGGCCACTGTATTTTTGATTGCCAGTCATGAGAAATCCAAGCAGCTAGGGGTGACATCCCGTAGCTGTCCACTTTATTTGTGCTGAGAATCAAAAATACAGGGGACGCCTACACAATTTTTTAATTATTTATTTTTATACCCCTATTGATGATGGCAACAAATCACAGATACCGGACACAATGGGTGGAGGCGCAACAGCCAATTACAAACACAGTCACAGAGAGTGTGCATTTGTGAATGGCTGTTGGAAGCAGAGTTCAGTGAATAAACCGGAGGTTACCATGCAGACCCAGAAGTGGTGCTACAAGCACGATCCTCGGTAAGTATAATGCTGCTGCTTTAACCACTGCTTTGCTTTCTTGTACAACTCCTCAGCCCTTATTGCCACCTTTTCATAACTGTAAAGTCCAGGTTCGGGTTTAAGTTCGGGTCAAGTCTGATTCCGAACCCAGTCCTTAAGAAAAGTCTGGCAGGATTCGACGCACCCAAGTATCAGCAGGTTAATTTATCTCTAGCCTTAAACTGCAGATTAACCCCACATTGCATGTTAAAGCACCATTACAGTGTTTTGGGTTCTCTTTTTCAGGACTGGAAAGGAGCATTTAAACTAAGTCCGAGGCACCATCTTGTGACTGCAATTTATAACTGGCCGGAAGTCAAAAGTAACATCACAAGCTCTCAATGCAAGTCTATGAGAACCAGAAATAGCCACTCATAGACTTGCATTGTAAAGTGAGCTATGGCGCACTTCATTGGAACAACCAGCAAGTCACATGTCGTTGGAGATGAGGGAGGGATGCTGATAACAGATGAAGGCAGTGGAAGGAGAGTACAAGTCAGGGGGCCTTAAATTAGAATCATTACCCCAGCTCTGAAATATTATAAAAAAAAAAAAAAGTGTTAGAGAGTTGTTTTAATAAAAAAATTTTTTATCATCACAGGTTTCCTTTAAACCTGTAACATTATATTACTGACAAAGTCACCCTCGGCCTGTAAAGGAAATCTGTCAGTAGGATTAACCCTTCATACACCCTTCGAAGCTTCATATATGGGTGTGCATGTCTTTGACAGCTACATCCATCTACATAGTCTATCTCTTGCCGCATTGCTTAGAAATGAGCATTTTAATTCATATTCAATTGATAGGTCATTAAGTGCTCTGGGGGTGACCAAGCACGTCCTTTTCCTGAGGTTGGTTTCCTACCCAATAGCAGCCTCTTTAGTTTCATAGCTCACTGTCTGACTGGCATCAGAAGGCACACAGGCAATGAGCTAACAATCAATCTAAAGTGTTTAGCCCTCAATGTTTTTTAAATGATACAATATGGATCCCTAATATGGGGTCTTCACTTAGGCTGCTAGCTTGCCATTGCGGTCACTGTCTGACATCGCACGTCCTGCAGATATCATCTGCGAGTTCTGTCCATTACGTCCATGTCGTGACATCCAGGGCTCAGAATTCAATATGCGAGTTCGTCCTTCGGTCACATGGTCTGACCACCAGGTCCTGCAGAAATTCATCATGCAAGTTCGTCCATTATCACATGGTCGTGACACACACAGTCTGCAGAATGCAATCATGAGAGTTCTGTCCCTTACAGTCACATGGTCGTGACATCACCACAGTTCCTGCAGAAATTCAATCATGCCGAGTTCTGTCCATTACGGTCACATGGTCGTGACATCACCACAGGTCCTGCAGAAATTCAATCATGCAGAGTTCTGTCCATTACGGTCACATGGTTGTGACAACACCACAGGTCCTGCAGAAATGCAATCATGCAGAGTTCTGTCCATTACAGTCACATGGTCGTGACATCACCACAGTTCCTGCAGAAATTCAATCATGCCGAGTTCTGTCCATTACGGTCACATGGTCGTGACATCAGCACAGGTCCTGCAGTGATGTCAATTACAATGCAGGGGGCATGACGAAAAAAAAAAATCCATGAATGAACTTGAGTGACAAACCAAAAGCGCCTCCCCGATGACTGAAGCCATGTATGTGTCTGCAGTAAACACAGCATATAAAGGTTTTTTTTTTTGGTTTTTTTTTTTAAGATAAATAAGTGTAATTTTGTTTTTCGATAACCATGTTAGTGATGAACATTGCATCACTAACACCACATTGGGGGCTGTTTAATATCCCAAAACGACCCGATAGGTTCCCTTTATATAAAACATCAATTGAATTTTAATTAAATACTAGTTTCTAAGGAATGTAGCAACAGATTCAAAGTTAAGGAGGACCTGTCACCCCCCCCCCCTTGTGCATGGCAAACTGAATGCAGCATGTCTGCTGTATTCAGGGAAGGGGTCCCCCATGTCGCTAGCCCCCCCCGTAAGCTTTAAAAAAAGACTTTTTAAACAAGAGGTTGCCTGGGTGGGATCTTATTAAGAGGTCCTGGCTGGTGGCACAGTCCTCCCTGCCTTCTCCTTGTGCGTCCCGCCCCCTTTATGTGTCTGCCGCTGCCTCCTCTTCTGCTGGGTCTGCCCTCCTCTTCTGCTCCTGACGTCACAAGGTCCCACCCAGGCGATCTTTTGTAAACTGTAAGGTTTGTAAATACTTTTCTTAAGGTTACAGGGGGGCTAGAGACCCCCTCCCTGACATGTTGCATTCAGTTTGCCATGCACCGGGAGGGGAGGGGGGAGGGGGGGGAGGGTGACAGGTTCCCTTTAAATCCATCTACATCTTCTATGACCTGAATGCTCATATATGCAGCTTGGGGATGTTGATCTTACAGACTGGATCCCTTTAATAATAATAAAGCAGAATTCTTTTAATATTGTATAAAAGGTGCAGAAATGACATGTCCATGGCGGCTTCTGCTTTTTAGCACAATCATATTCCTGCAGGGCTAGCTTGTTGCAACTTTAATGTCAGTCTTTTGTTTTTCATAGCACCAAGCTTATGAAAAGGCCTTTATGACGGATCTGTAAGTGGATTTATCCACCAGTCTCCATTCACATAGATTGCCTTGGAAACAGTGGGTAGTTGTACACTATGTAATAGTCTTACTGTGTAACCCCCCTTTATAGTAAGGAGACATTCCCAGGCTGAAAATCTGTATTACAAGAATTACTGAATGCGCTGCTGATTACAATTTTTATTTGTATGGCTTGTGTATGGATATCAATGTGCATGAGTGACTTATAGGTAACCATTGCCTAATTATTTACTAAAATTTTAAATATATTTTAAGTATACATAATTGCATTAAAGGTAATCTGTCACTAGATTTTACCTCATTGGAGAGCAACATAACGTAGGGGAATGGACCCCGATTCCAGGGATGTGTCACTTAGTACAATAAGTACAGCAGAGTTTTTAGATTTAGGTAGAGCTCAGAAAGCTAACCTTGCCCACACCACGGCTCTCTGTAAACATTGTATATTGACAATGAACCGCTCATCAGTGCTGGGGGATTGGTTGGACCAGGTCTCATAGTGCACCTTGTCCGTGCAGTGATAATCTCCTGCTGATAAAACACTTATTGTATTGAAACAACAGCACACAGCCCAACATTAGAGACATTCCTGAAATCAGTAATAGGAAATTTGTTTACAGCTTTAGAATTAGGACCACCAGGCCAACAAGCCCAGCCAGACTCACATTATTGGTCCAAGGAGTCCACTTGGATGATATCAAAGGCAAAGAAGAGGCCGACAGCGTCCAAAAGGTGGTGAAAAAAAAAGGCAGATTTATTCTGCCTGAGACGTTTCGACCTCACATGGGTCTTTATCAAGAAGGCTTAATTATACAGGGTTAAAGTGTCGTTTTAAGGCAGAACAAAATCATCAGCAATTTCTTTCTTTACATTTGGATGCTGTCAGCGTCTTCTATCCCTGAAATCAGTGTCTCAGCCTCTACATGATGCTTCCCTCAGATTATAAAGCAAAAACATGCTGACAAATTCTCTCTAAAGCTACTTTAAAAGAAAGAAAAAAAAAACCTTTGGCTTCCAAGTGCCAAGACCCTAGTCCCTCCTTGTGAGCCTAGCTGCAGTTAGCACGTGCCATATAGCCCTAATGGTACCTTTACACGCCGCGACGGCAGGCTGGATACATCCCGCTACAGGCTACAAATGTAGCTTGTAGCGCCAATGTAGCCCGTCGTAGCGGCGTCTGAAGACGTGACGATACAGCCGGCAACAGATACATCTGTTTCCTAGCTCTGCTCGAAAACTGATGGCTACAACGCCAATGGTAGCGAGCCGTATCGGCGTGTAAAGAAGCAACGGAAGGGAACTCGGGACAGCCTGCGATGTAGCTAAGGCGTGACCCTGGCTCCGTGTTACCGCGCCCCATGTGCGATCATTGGTGGAAGATGGTGCGTTGCGATTGGTTGTCGCCGCACAGGGCGGCATATTTAAGGAGCTGACGAGTCACACTACACAATTGCTCGAGCGTCAAATATTAATCAGCCTCCTGCGATGCCTGGCCAATCATGGTATTATTGCTTTGTCCTATCAGCGTACGGACGTCTCGTAATCCACAATTGGAGCACGCCTATGTGCTGTCCCTGCTGCACCAGGTACGCCCATAGTAGCTGGTTGTAGCGGTGTGTAAATGAGCTACAGCTGGCTACTTGAGACACCCGGCGATGTAGCTAGCTATAGATGTAGCGTGGCGTAGCGCATCTTGTCGCGGCGTGTAAAGGTGATGCGTTGAGCGTTTGTAACCATTTGAGCGTGCTCGTGCACGTGAAGTAGCGGGATGTATCCAGCCTGCCGTCGCGGCGTGTAAAGGTACCATATAAGACTGTTGCAGCCAATAAATCATCTCAGCAGTATATAGCATGAGTCTTTCGTGGACAGTGATTGACTGCAGTGGTCACATAGGGTATACAAGAAATCATTACTGGGTAAATATTATTTTTATAGTGCTATTAAATCAAATGGGGCTTTACATATGGAAAGGGCAGATGAGGACAAGTACATTATACGTGGACAATCGAGTCACACAGGTACAGGAGAGACCCTGTCCGCGGGGGCTCACAGTCTGAGGGACAGGTGAGGATACAGGTGGGGGGGGGGGGGGGGTAGTGCTGCTCATGCAGTGGTGCGGTGGACCGAGTCTCATTGTATATGTTAAGGCAGAGAGTTCCAGAGGATAGCGGATGCATGGGAGAAATCTTGCATGCGGTTGTGAGAGGAGGAGATAAGTGAGGAGTAGAGAAGTAGAGAAGGAGCTCGAGAGGATCCCAGGTTGCGTGAGGGTAGGTATCAGGAGACAAAGTGTGAGGACCAGAAACAGCACTGGGACAAAAGAAATTAAAAGGGTTGTCTGGTCTAAACTAATATATCTGGTGTCAGTCTGTGACTGCAGACTTAGTAGTCCCCCCAGCACCTACACTGTGCGCTGCGAGGATTCAGCGGTTTCTATGCCGGTAACAGACCACAGGTGTGTGGTATGCATGTTCCCAGTCAGAACCCCCAACTACTGGGTGTGGCCTTGCTCAATACAAGTGTATGAAGAAAGGCCGTACCCACTAGATGGCCACTCCCACTAGTCAGAACCGCCCACTCCATACACTTGTATAGAGCAAGGCCACGGCCACTAGTCGTGTTGTCAGGAACATGCATACTGCATAACTGAGGTCTGCTCCCAGCATAGAAACCGCCGAATCCTCGCAGCGCCCAGTGCAGGTGCTGGGAGGATTGATAAGTCTGCAGTCACATCGAGAGCAGGGGCGGGCTGGCCCAGGTGGCAGGGGGGCAGGTGCCCCTGGGCTGGTGGTATAGTCCACATTTCGGGCCGCCCCCTACAGAAACGGGCCGCGGGAGTCGGCCGGCGTGGCGATAGCACATGACGCTGGAGGTCCGGGATGAGGTAAGGGCTGTGGCTGGCTGACAGAAACCCCCCCGGTCCTCAAGTCAGGCTGACAGCACCCGTCTCCCCCCCCCCCCGGTCCTCAAGTCAGGCTGACAGCACCTGCAGGATCCAAAGAACAGGAATGGATAGCATCGGATTGGCACCTTCAGATGCCATTTCTGTGTCCGGTCCAGTATCCGGACTCAGAAAGAGCAGCGGGGAGCCGAGCCTGTGCTGTCAGCGCTGTGTAATATCACTATAGCTGCTAAAGTGATATTAATTAAAGGGATGGTTAAAAATAAAAAATCATAAATTCTCACCTTCCGACGACTCCCGAGTGTCCCAGGCTGAATACATCTCCTGACAGTTTGAGGAACTTGCATGTTGACACTGGGAGGGACGGGGCAACCTGATCACATGACCACATCAGCGCTCTTTAAATCGCGCTGATGCGGTCATGTGATCGGATTGCCCCGCCCCTCCCAATGACATCATGCAAGGTCCTCAAACTTCCAGGAGATGTATGCAGCTTCGCCGGAAAGGTGAGAATTTATAATTTTTTTATTTTTATCCATCGCTTTATTTAATATCACTCTAGCAGTGTATGTAGATACACTGCTAAAGTGTTATTACACAGATGTACTATGGGTACAGAGTAGCGCACCTGTTCTGCGCATGCTCTGTACCATGGCATCGGATCTGGGAAACGATTCTGTTGTTTCCTGGATCCGGGGCCATAGGCTCCCATGATAATTGTGCCGGACAGGACAGGATTCATTTGTGTCCTGTTTTGTCACCGGAGCCCAAAAACGCTGCAGGCATTATTTTTGGGACCGGTGAAAAACAGGACAGAAACTAATCCTGCACCAGATTCACAAAACCGGATGACCAAATAGGGCCAATCCGGTGCCATAGGGATACATGGGGGCCAAAAACGATCCTGTTCTGTTTGTTTTTACCTTTTAAAGGAAAAAAAGCAAATACAAAAAAAAGTCCACTTAAATAGGAGCATCCAAGTTTCAAATGGGCATTTGGAGAAGCTTAGACTATAATGGGTACGTATAAAACAGACATGTGAATGGGGCCTTATTGTTGAAATACACACAAATCTCAACCCAAATCCTCTCCAGAAGAAAGAACTGCTCCACTAACATCATGAGAAACGTAGTAAAAGGAGTCCATTTATTATTCAGAACTTTTGGTCTTCCATAAAAAGTATAAAGTCTTTATTGGATCATTGAACCATCAATGGTTGGGAACAGAAACATGTAAAAAACAGATATAACAGAAAATAGAAAAACACGCACTTTCCCAGGCAATGCATTTCTGACATATATACTTTCTAGTTGGAGACAGAACAATCCCGTCAGGAAAAGGAATATATGTGACCATTGATTAGTTACTAGAGATGAGTAAACCTTTTTGGGGCTTGCATTCGGGTGACCTCTCCTAAGTTCTGGAGCGGGCAGCGCTGTCCTCCGATTTGCTTCCTACCTGACCAAGTGTGAGTCGCATACAGTGGTTGATTGGCGAGTACTGGAGCTGAAATCCTGGTTATCTGCAGCAGTGTGATGGATAAAATAAAAATAGAAAAATACCCACCCTCTGCCCCCGAAAGTGTTTTGTTAATGGCTGGCGAGCTGTACAGCCAATCAGTAACTTCCAGTGACATTTGGGTCAAAGTTCAGAACCTGACACAAACCCCATGTTCCCTCCTCTCTATTAAGGTACCGTTACACGCTTCAACGCTGAAACGATGTTGGCAACGATCTCGGGTGCGCGCGGACGTTGCCGACATCATTGATGAGATGTCACACATATAGATATCGTGGACAAATCAGCAACGATGTTGTGAGCAGGGATTGTTTGCAAACGATCCCTGCTCACTGCTGTGAATAGGCGAAGTCGGCATGCAGGAAAACCTGTCAACTCAGACTTGAACAACTATCTTTGTTTAATTGTGCGTTTACACGCAACAACTCACTAACAATGTCGTTAGTCACTTTTGAACGATGTTGAGAATGATGTTGAGCCGTGTAACGGTACCTTTAGTTACACCCACAATCAGATGTGTGCAAACAAACAAAAAAAGTAATAGAAAAACAAATAAATGCAAATAAAACGCTCAATGTTTAATATTAAAGTATCAAATGGGATGGATGGTATACAAGTTTAAAAACCATCCCTGTTAAAGTGGCGCCCCAAACGGTCGGCGTCACAGTGGGGTATTGCACCCGTAAAAGAGGTGTAATCTTCCCCAGCTGCAAGTGGATTCTAGGCTGGTGGGTGGGACCCATTCTTGCACTCCCACATTAGAATAGGAGAGGGAGGTTACCCGGGAGGAAGATGTATTCACTTCTAGGGGGAGTAGAGAGTTATAACAGTCGGAGTTAGAGTCGGAGGAGAAGGAGTGTGGAGCGAGGCGGAAGGTTAACCCGGACAGCTCTACGCTGATCCGGAGGGAAGATGAGAGAGGATCCTGAGGGGGTCCTGAGAGGGGGTGCCTGACGAGGGAGTCTGGGCCCCAGAGAGAAAGGGGAACCCCAGCGTGGAGCGACTATACTCCAGGGAATTTCCCAGTCCACCACGCGAATGTCGGACACGAGGAAACGACCAGAGTCCATCTCTGAAAGTTGTCAACCGGCTGCTGTGGTCTGTTCACCGGCTGCAGCACCCTGCCAGATGGAGTGGTCTGCCTGCTTCCTCACCATGAGGGAGGGGAGCCCCGAGTCTACCCAAATGGAGACATTGGGTACAGACTCATCCTAGGTGGGGAAGAAATGACATGGGTTCATCAACTAAGGTTTACCACGGGTTCCACCATACCACTTGGCATCCACTTGCAGCCACCCGTAAGGTTACCTGTTTGAATACCATCTTGCTGAACTGTGGACTCTGTATTTTGCTGCGGAACGTTTACAGTAAAGTACCCGGGAGAAAGTGACTTTGCCTTTGTGTCATTATCTTCATCAACCGGTTTGTTTACAGGAACGCTGCCACAGAGGACCAGCTCCACCTGTAGGGAGCTTTGCCATCGCCCTCCGGAGGACTGTGGCGGCAATGGTGACCCATCACCAGGTACTACAGGTGGCGTCACATGACAAAATCTAATCCCCTGTACACACACCCCTTATTGAAGTGTCACCCAGGCCACGGGCCGTGACATCCCTAGTGAAAACATCCACCGAGCCTGATACCCGAGTACCTCAGGGCCTGAGGCTCGACATTAACCTCTCCGCTAGTGATGAGTGAGTACCGAAATATTCGTAATCGCTATACTCGTAACAAGTACTTTGTAATACTTGGGTACTCGTCTGTATAGCGAGTCAAATGTTAGGCTCCGCTCCCACACATCCGGCCATAAAATGAGTGTTTCCGGGGCAGGGCGGGAGGGTGGGCTTTTTTGCGTTTTCAATGCATTAAAACACCTTGCTGTGCCCCCAGAGAGCCTACCATTCAATCTGCACTCCCTGAGATTCCAGCTCACTTTGTGTACTGAAGGGAGCTGGCAATTTATGTCAGATCAATAATGATGGACAGGTCACTCAGGAGCACTATCGATACTCTACTCACCGAGTAACGAGTGTCGCAAATACCATACTATCTGTGCCAGTAACTAATTGTTATGATTACAGTCCCTCATCACTACTCTCCGCCCAGAAGCCTTCATGACCAAGCCAATTTTTTTTTGCCAATTCTGACCAGTGGCACTTTATGAGGTTATAACTCTAGAACGCTTCAATGGGGTCCTGATCTGGCACAAATCCCAAATCATATTAAAGGGAACCTGTCACCTGATTTTAAGTGCCTACACTATCTGTAGCTGTCCCTACACCTTCCTAGCAGCTCTCTATCTATCCCTTTCTTATCTAAAGTGTCACTAGTAAACATGTGTAAAAGAAGTATAAACTTACTGCAGTCCCCGAGGTTGGGGGACTGGGTAGGCGTGCCCACGCTTCCATCAGCACACCTCCGTGATGTAATGCACGCCCCGCTGGGCGGCATTATTCTGTGTCCTATCTGCCCCATGTCTTTGGAATCTCCCGCCCTCTTTGTAGTTCTATGCACCGGCCGGACGTCACATCCGGCGCAGTGCATTATGGGCTTGATCACGTGATCGGCCCGGCTTCAATAAGCGCATTGCGCATGCACGGAGCCGGGCCGATCACGTGATCGGCCCCATAATGCACTAGGGCCGATCACGTGACCGGCCCCATAATGCACCGCGCCGGATGTGACGTCCGGCCGGTGCATAGAACTACAAACGACACTTTAACCCTATATAATTAAGCCTGCTTGATAAAGACCCATGTGAGGTCGAAACGTCTCAGGCAGAATAAATCTGCCATTTTTTTTCACCACAGATGCACAGATTTTACCAAAGCCTTTGTGCTACCAGTAATGTGGAAGCCCCAATACTTCAGTTTACAGATGAAGGACCTAAGTGGGGAATTTTTATTTTTTAGGAGGATTGAGTTGAAGTTTTCTTGGGAACATGTTACACAAAATTGTAAAAAAGACATTTATACGGTCTTCTACTTTGAGCACTTACATTAGGGTTTCCATCTAAATCTCCAAATTATATCTCTAATGGATTCATTCACTATAATGAGATAGCAGAGTTAGTCTGGACTCTATCTGGTGAACGGTGAATTTCTGTTCTATTGAAAAGACAGACACTAACTAATCATAGGACAGACTGAGTCCAACGTGTCTCCATCTGCCTCATTATAGGCAATAATCCTTCAGGGGTTGCGTGTGAATCACACATTTCAGAGATTTGCACGTACACCCTGATGTAAGTGCTCAGAGTAGAGAGCGGGATAAATATGAGCTGAGCCTTTCTGCGATCTTTGGGAGGAAGAATAAGCAAATAAACAGCAGGTCAAGAATTTGTATTTATTTGTTGCACTAATAACTCTGCGGTATAAGTGATTAGGTGGCTTTATTCTTTGAGTCAGTGTGACTACAGCATTACCAAATTTATATAGGTTTTTTTTTTAATGTTTGGCTACTATCACACATTAAAAAACGCTTTATACAGTACATACATATACCAATAAGTTTTTGCATCGTCATATTCTTAAAGCTATAATTCTTTCTGTATTTTTGACAACAAAGTCAATTAAGATTTTTTTTTTTTTCTTTCAGGATGTAGTGGTCTTTATGGATACCATTTTCAGGCACAACATTTTTTGACCGTTTTCTGTTCTGGATTTTGGGAGGCAGAATGAACATAAAATAGCAATTCAGGATTTGTTTTTTCTTTTTCCTACGTCATTTATCATATGGTAAAATTAATAAGACAGCGCAGCGTTATTTTGGGGGTCAGTACGATTATAGAGATACCACATTTATGTCATTTTTTATGCTTTGCCGCTTTTACACAGTAACAAATATTTTTTTTTAAATAAGAAAATATATATATATATATATATATATATATATATATGCATTCCTGTGAGCCATGGCTTTTTAATTTTTCTGCAGAGCTGAGTAGGGGCTTAATTTTTTGCAGGACAAGATGATATTTTCAACTATGCAATTTTTATTTCCATGTAACTTTTTGATTGTGTTTTATTCCACATTTTTTGGGGATGGTCTAATGAAAAAGCATTGTTTTTTTGCCACATTTTTAATTTATCATTGAGCAGCTGTTATCAGGGGTCTGGTTGTTATTAACCATGGGGCAGCCCAGGCCCCTGATGTGTGAAGTAAATGTACCAAAGGAGAGGGAGAGGGAGAGCAGCTGTCAGGTCACACTGAATTACAGGTGTTGGACAATAGAACTGCACTGTGCATCTCATCTTTATAGTTTACGATGGCATAGACCATAGAATAATTTTTTATGTCCCCAGAGTACCCCCTATAACGTCTTTGTGGTAAACAGGGCTGGGGAGTTGGTAAGCCAAACTTCCGACTCAAGAGTCCTCAATTTCCTGGAATCCAACTTCAACTCCACCAAAATGGACACAGACACCAACTTCGACTGACTGCACAGCCCTGGAGAACATCCAGTAAAGGATAATTTACAAGCTTCACAATCAATGCAGTGAACCACCTATGTAAAATTGATATTTCTAAACTGTTTTCTAAGTATTACTATCAGTAGATTTATGACTCTCAGTGGTTTTAATTGAATACTCACAATAAGAATATTTCTGTGCTGCACATTTTCGGAAACCACTACATTTAAGCTAGCATGTATTACAAATTTTTCTTCTTGATTCGAGGAGATAACACATTACATAACGTAGGGGATTTCCTAATAGAAAAACAACCGACAATGGTTAGTATTATTTCATCATTTGACAATGAGGGCAGTTGTAGACGGCCGTAGATTCTCTCATACAAGAAAATTGGGTAAATTCAATTGATAAATGTGGAGTAATGCAACTAGGACATTCTACTGATGCACATACATTAAATGGAAGTAAACTCAGGACTACAGCTCAGGAGGAAGACTTGGGTATTCTGGTTACAAGTAAGCTGAGCAGCAGTACTCAATGTCAAGCAGCAGCTGCAAAAGCAAACAAGATTTTAGGGTGTATAAAAAGAGAAATGAAACCCTGTGGTCCCAATGTATTGTTACCCCTCTGTAAATCACTTGGAAGGCCACATCTAGAATATGAGATCCAGTTTCGGGCTCCACATTTTAAACAAGATATTTGGAAGTTAGGGTCAGTTCAAAGGCTGCAACTAGATTATTACAAGGGATGCGAGGACCTCTTATACACTGTGTGCAGAATTATTAGGCAAGTTGTATAGTAGAGGATTATTTTTATTATTCATCAATAACTATGCTCTCAATCAACCCAAAAGACTCATAAATATCAAAGCTTAATATTTTTGGAAGTTGGGGTGGTTCTTTTTTTAGATTTGGCTGTTTGTGCAGGTAACTATTACTGTCTAGAAATATTAGGCAACTTAATAAAAACCCAATATATTCCCATCTCACTTGTTTATTTTCACCAGGTAAACCAATATAACTGTACAAAAGTGAGAAATAAACATTTCTGACATGCAAAAACAAAACCCAAAAAATGTAGTGACCAATATACCCTCCTTTCTTTACGATGACACTCAACAGCCTTCCATCCATAGATTCTGTCAGTTGCTTGATCTGTTTACGATCAACATTGCGTGCAGCAGCCACCACAGCCTCCCACTGTTCCGAGAGGTGTACTGTTTTCCCTCCCTGTAGATCTCACATTTTAGGAGGGACCACAGGTTCTCTGTGGGGTTCAGATCACGTGAACAAGGGGGCCATGTCATTATGTTTTCTTCTGTTAGACCTTTACTGGCCAGTCATGCTGTGGAGTTGTTGGATGTATGTGATGGAGCACAGTTCTGCATGAAAATCATGTTTTTCTTGAATGATACAGACTTCTTCCTGAAACAGGCAGTAGGTCTGGGAGTTGAGCTTCACTCCATCCTCAATCCGAAAAGGTCCCACAAGTTCATCTTTGATGATACCAGCCAATACCAGTACCCCACCTCCACCTTGCTGGCATCTGAGTCGGAGTGGAGCTCTCTGTGCCCTTTACTGATCCAGCCTCTAGCCCATCAAGAGTCACTCTCCTTTCATCAGTCCATAAAACCTTTGAAAAATCAATCTTAAGATATTTCTTGGCCCAGTCTTGACGTTTTATCCTATGTTTCTTGTTCAAAGGTGGTCGTTTTTCAGCCTTCCTTACCTTGGCCATATGCCTGAGTATCACACACCTTGTGCTTTTTGACACTCCAGTAACGTTGCGGCTCTGAAATATGGCAAAACTGGTGGCAAATGGCATCTTCACATTTGATTTTCCTCAATTCATGGCAGTTATTTTGCGCCTTTTTGCCCAACACGCTTTTTGCGACCTTGTTGGCTATTTGCCATAAAACGCTTGATTGTTTGGTGTTCACGCTTCAAAAGTTTGGCAATTTCAAGACTGCTGCATCCCTCTGCAAGACATCTCACAATTTTGGACTTTTCAGAGCCCGTCAAATCTCTCTTCTGACCCATTTTGCCTAAGCAAAGGTATTTGCCTAATAATTAAGCACATCTTATATAAGGTGTTGATGTCCTTACACCACACCCCCTCCTCATTACAGAGATGCACATCACCTGATTTACTTAATTGGTAGTTGGCTCTCAAGCCTATACAGCTTGGAGTAGGACATGTATAAAAAGTATCGTGATCAAAATACTCATTTGCCTAATAATTCTGCACACAGCGTATGATTCGCTACATGGGAGAGAAGGAGAAAGTAGAGTCCAGCAGTGCCATAGAGAATAAATGGTCCAGCGGTTGAGCATGTGCATTGCAACTCCGTTCTAACCATAAGTGGGGTTGCCAACGTTCAGACCATCCTCTGACCTAGAAGATTACAGCTGTCTGATGGATAAGGGATAACAGGGCTTGCCTGAAGAGGCTAAGTCAATGGACAGTCATGTAGTACTGTATTTTCTGGATTAGAAAATGCACTTTTGTTCCCTTCAAAGTTTGGGGGAACAAGTGTGGTTGCGTGTCCCCGCTCATTATATTCATATAATATTGCGGAATCCACTGAGAGATGGAAGGGGGGGAAAGCGGTGCATATTACATGAACCTGTTCTCACCCCCTATCCTGGCTCAGCTTCTCCATTTTGGATATGCCCCCCAGGGGGTCATGTACCAGAATAGGGCATAAATATACCAGGATGGGGGGCGGGCGGTCATGTACCAGGATGAGGGAATATATACTGATTCTAAGATGGATGGACCCGATTTAAAATTTTAAAATAAATTAATCTTTTCTTTCACCAAATTTGGGATGCGTCTTATAATGTGAAAAATACAATATATTGATAGTTAAACCCTCCATAAGAAGATAAGAATGTGCTGCCTTGAGCACCCCCTCTATAGCGCAGATATTGGTCATATCAGTAGTCTCTAGGAGAACACAAGAACTTCCTCTGTACTTTTTTCCTATTTCTATATTTCGCTAAAACAAAACACTCACAAAGTATTAAAATCATACTCTAAAACTGCTGCTAAGATTAGGAGATTATTGACTTGGACTTTGTTTTACTAAGGCTGCTTTCACATCACGATTTTTTTCCTGTCCGTGGGGATCCTGTTTTTTGCAGGACTTCACGGACCGGATCGGATGTGTGCCTTCGGATGCCATTTCTATGTCCGGGTTCTTGATTTTCATGGATCCGGACAAAGAAAGGAGGCCGAGCCTGCAAAGTGAAGTCAAGCAGGGCACTTTCACTTTTGCAATGTATATACATACATTGCGGAAGTGAAGCAAGGGTTAAAAATTAAAAAAAGATCCTCACCTCTCCAGCATGTGCGTCCCGCGATATGCGCCATTTATCTCCGAGGGCTTAAGGACATGTGTATCAGCTGACCAGGTGGGGCAACCCGATCAGCTGATCGGTCACATGACTGCATCAGCTGAGCGGTTTAAATAGCCCGCCTGCCAAAACCAATCGGCGGGCGGGAGATTTACACCGCGCTGATGCGGTCATGTGATTGATCAGCTGATCGGGTTGCCCCACCTGGTCAGCTGATACACAGGTCCTTAAGGCCTCGGAGACAGATGGCGCACATCGCGGGTGTTACCACCCGGGGGTCTGCTGCAGCGTTCCAGCGACCTCTCCCTGCACCCTCAGCAGCCAGAGAAGACCTCCCCGCCTGGCACCCACGTTCCAGCGCCCTCTGCTGGAGTAGCGCCACTCAGCTCCTCAAATTCCATGGCTACTGCTTGAGCACATGAAACAACATCTCCACACCTGTTTCTTCTGAAGAGACTGCAGAGAGCATGCTCCTCCCCTCAGCCAATCGCCTAGCCTCTGTGTTCTGCCAATCAGGACCGCCCTGCTGATATATAAGCTTCCTGTTCCTGTCAGTCTTTGCCAGGGCAACTTCTACCTAATTGAAGTAGCTAATCCTGGTCTGGTCAGGTTGTTCCTTGTTTTGCTGGTTAACTGATTTCTGTGTGTTTCCTCCTACAGATCTCCGCCTTACCGGCTCCTTGCTGACTCCCGTGTTCCGGGTCACCCTTCTGGATCCCTTCCTAGCTGAATTGCTGATTCAGGTCCCGCTCCGGATTCTCTGGTTTCCGGTTCTCTGTGTTCTATCTTACCCGGTTGCTGTATTGTTTCCACGTCGCCTTAGGTCGGTTTAACACACGTGTCCGCTTCATTGGTCCCTTCGAGGCTGGTCCCGGCGGTATCCCTGTATAGGGGGTCAAGCGTTCCGGTGCTGTGGCCGTGTGGCCCTCCCCTGGGGCGTGGGTTCTATTCTATTCTGTTCTGTTCAATAAACCTGTTAACTCGACTGTACTGGTCCGCCTCTCTATCAACCAGGTATCAGCATCCGCTTTACGCGGTCCAGTGGGTCCACGTGTGGGGTCCGTCAGTAGGACGTGACAGCGGGACACACGCAAGAGAGGTGAGGATCTTTTTTTTTTTAATTTTTAACCCTTGCTTCACTTCCGCATGCTAAAGAGCAGTTTTAGTGTAGTGTACAGAGCATGCTCAGTACCCTAAAAATCGGGTCCGGGAAACGATTCTGTTTTTTCCCAGACCCGTGCTCCATAGGTACCCATGTTAATTGCCGCGGACCACGCTGGATTCGATTGTGTCTAATTTGGTCAGTTGTCCCCAAAATTTGAGCAGTCTCCGATTCTGGGTACAGCAAAAAAAAAAGAAAAAATAAATAAAAAATTGGACACAATTGGATCCATCACAAATCAGATGGCAATAGAGCACCAATCCGTGCTCATATGAATACATGGTGGCCAAATCAGATCGTGGCTGTCCGCTTTATAACGGACAGCCATGGATGGCCAAAAATCGCAATATGAAAGCAGCCTTACTGAATAACAAGCACTAGATGTCTATCAGGCTTCCTGGTAGGAAAAGCTACAATACACGAAAATGGGATAGGTTTGGGGGCCATTGACTGCAGAGGAAGGTACTTTGTGCTCTGTCAGAAGGCTGGGAAGTCAATAAATCAAACCTCCGAATTGGACTTCTCAATTTCCCCGGATCTGCAGACTCCACCAAAATGGACACCAACTGACTCCACAGCCCTGACATGCAGTTAATGAGCCAAACCTCCAACCCCAACTCAGACTCCTCAATTTCCCTGAATCCGACACAAAGATTGATATAGCGTATGCAAGACAGTTTCCGGTCGTATCCACCCATTGGATGCGGGCACTACAATGCAGTCATCCACATGTTGCAGCCTGCCTCACATAGCAGATACAGCCAAAAATGACATCTGAAAAGCACATTGTGACTGTCTGCATCATTGCAGTCAATAGCCCCATCAGCATATATGCCTAAAGCCTGTTTTCCTGGGCTGCTAATAGAGTAAAATGTGATGTCATAGCCTAAGGTGACTACTTTAAGTGGGAGCCGATGAGCTCAAACTGACAGTATAAGGCTAGTTTCACACTTGCGTATTTTGCAATCAGTTTGCTTGCATGAAAGTCATGCAACTTCCTGGACACCCATGGTTCCAGGCAAACGGATGCCAACGAATGCTCACATAACTTTTTTTAATGGTTCAGTCAGCAGAGATACGGGTGGGAGGAGCTGTACCTTGATTCTGAGCATGCTCAGTCCACGAAACGGAACCATTTTCCATAGAATATTAGTAATATTCTTTTCATATGAGCCAAGAAGACCTTTTAGGCCCCAAGGATCTAGGGCCCGAGTACCATTACAACCCCTGTACCTTTTATAGTTATGCTATGCACAGTGCATAACACCCCCTGCTACTCCCCTGTCTCCCCCCTCTGCCAAGCCCTGCACTGGCTCCCTACTTCCCAGAGATCCCGGTTTAAAACATTAACCATGACATACAAAGCCATTCACAACCTGTCCCCTCCATACATCTCTGACATGGTCTCCCGATACCTACCCTCACGCAACCTGCGATCCTCCCAAGAGCTCCTCCTCTACTCCCCCCTCATCTCCTCTTCGCACAACCGCATACAGGATTTCTCCCGTGCTTCACCCATACTCTGGAACTCACTGCCCCAACACATCAGACATTCTCCGACCCTGGGAACCTTCAAAAGAAGCCTGAAGACCCACCTGTTCCGCCAAGCCTACCACCTGCAATAAGACCCGGTCCTCCACACCGCCTCACGACTGGAACTTCCCCCTCCCACTGTATCCCCACCCGCTCCTCGTAGACTGAGCCCTCGCGGACAGGATTTCTCCCCTCTTGTATCTGTACAACCGAATTGTCAACATTTATTGTTACTTGTATTGTTACTATGTTACTTGTCCTAGTCTGCCCCTTTTAGCATGTAAAGCGCCATGGAATATAATGGCGCTATATAAATAAATAATAATAATAAATAATAATAATAGAATCCCATTTTAATTCATGACGTATAATCACAGATCTAGGAGCGTTCATTTGTCTGCATAGGTTTCATATGAGACCAAAAATGCAACATTTTGCGTTTTTGGGGATGTGAAAAATATGCAAAGGGATTCGTGAGAAAACTGTGACAACTGGGTGCACACACAAGACAAATCTGTCACCATTGGTAATCAATGAAGACAAAAACGGATCAGTGTCCACCCATTTCATAATGCATTAGCAATGGATTGCAAAATATGCAAGTGTGGAACCAGCGTAAAATAGGCACATAGAGTCTTGTATCCGCTACAAGGCTAATAAAAAGACAACTCTAATAAAAAAAAAAGAAAAAGAAAGATTGCACCTTTAGTGCTTAGTCCAAAACAATAATTAGGGAACTCTGTGGACCCTTGAAGAGGCCAAGAGTCTCAATGTAACATTACAACTACTGGTGTTGCATGTTGCATGGGCTGCATCCATCACTGGTGATTGATGGTGCCTGCAAGTAAGCGCATTCTCTGCAGACAATGCCGTCTACAGGGAAGACAGATCTGTATATCACTGGTGATGGAGGCAGGACATGCAGAAATAGTGGTCAGAATGATGGACTCTAGGCAACATCGTGGTTACATGGAGCGCCCTAATTAGCATTACTTAAAGGGACCCAGATCACAGATGAGCTGGCGTAATGTGCTCCATAGAGCATGCGTACTGTGTAGCTTGAAGTCGGACTGCGGAGTACCGGAAATGTCGTGTTTGGCTTCATACCCCGCACTCTGCAGACGGCTGCGAGCCAGGCGGGGAGCGCGCATTGGGAAGCCAATATTACGCCCATCGGGGTGCGATAAACAAGAAAGGAGGCGAAGAGGACATAGAGAGGACGCCAAGGGGGGCGAGCAACAGTAGCCCTGCGGTTCATTATCATACTAATGAGTGAGTATTAAAAACGTTTTCTAACACAGTCGTAGGTCACATTTAGGACAGACAGGGATAGTTAGAGTAGTAATAGGAAGGTGCAGGGACAGGTAGTGATGGCCTGGGGGGCTTTAGGTAGGTTACAGGTTCCCTTTAATAAACTACAGTTACTGCTGAATGGAGACAGCAATTAGAACACATAGGGCCCAATTCATCAAGTCCAGCATTGTTTACGTGAATCTTGATGAGGGGATGTTCTGGTATCAGATTTATAAAGGGGTGTATGTATCTACAAGAATCAGGAGCGCCGGACAAGTGGTGTAGACCACAGTGTGCACCTGGCACAGGTTCTACTCCAGTCCCTCCTGGAGTAAGGTTTGTGGGGTAGAGAATGCTGTTGGCAGCAGTCACACCCCATCTCCCTCATTTAGCTGGAGCTGAGCGAAAATGGCACGAGAACGCAATAATCACAACATTTGAGCACCGTATTGATCAGAAAAGAGGCGAAATTCAAGTCAGTGACTTAGAAATAAACATGGAGTGAAGAGTATCAGGCCGGTAATATGTAAAGTGTGTGCATCAATATGCTGAGCTCTATACAAGCCAGCTATAGGTTAGGGTTAATGTGTAAACCATCTGCTGGGAGACATTGCGGCTGCTGGAAGCCCTCCTTTTCCTGTCACATCAGCAGCTCAGGCAAAGTCTGGAACAAGAGGAAGATCAGAGACTCCAAAGTACAGAAGGAGCGAAGGATAAGACTGAGCCCGGCCCACGAGCCGCACCGATCCTCCAGGAGCCCTGACATAAAGGGATCTGGACACAAGGAGACAGAACAAACCAGGGTGTGGACTGCAGACATACATACATTGATAGGGTTTCCTTTTGTGTGTTTCATCCTCTAAATACAGTAACACAACAAGAAAAAAAAAACTAATGCAAAAGGATTGGTAGATAATGTTACAAGGAAAACTGACCCCAGGGTAAAACTGCCTCTGATCTTCTGTATTAATAATAATATTTATTTATATAGCATCAACATATTCTGCAGCACTTTACAATACTGAAGATCATATTTAACAATCATAAGAAATAGTATCAGAAAATAAGATACAATACAAAAACAATACAAAGCAGAATACATTAATTAGAGAAAAAAAATGACAGCCCTGCTCATAAGAGCTTACAATCTAACAACGAGGTGGGGACAACACAAAGTACAGGGGCTTATTTACAGTGATGGTATAGTCAACTGAAGGAGATGGGGAACAACAGAAAGGAGCAGCATAAGTGGCCACCAACAATTGTGATCCACTTGAGACTGGTGGTGCGGATAGGCTATGTCTAGATGACTCTGACTAGGGATCATGATAGGCTGCCCTAAAAAGATGTGTTTTTAGGGCTCGTATGAAACTATGCAAGTTGTGGATACACCTAATTTCTTGGGGTAGAGCATTCCAGAGAATTGGTGCAGCTCATGAGAAGTCTTGGAGCCGGGAGTGGGAGGTTCGAATTAGTGAGGAAGTGAGTCTAAGGTCACTTCCAGAGCAAAGGGAACGGGTGTGGTGATAGACAGAGGTGTGGGAGAAGATGTAGGGGGCTGCTGCACTGTGAAGAGCTTTGTGGATGAGAACAAGCAGTTTGAATTGGATCCTATAGTGTATAGGCAGCCAGTGCAATGACTGGCATACAGCAGAAGTGTTCGAGTAATGGTTAGCTACAAAGGTGATTCTGGCTGCTACATTAAGGATGGACAAGAGAGGGATGAGTCTAGAGCAGGGAAAGCCGATTAATATAGAACTACAATAGTCAAGGTGGGAGTGAATCAGGGCCACGGTGAGGGTTTTTGCGGTTTCCAAGGTGAGAAAGGGGAAAATTCTAGAGATGTTCTTCAGGTGCAAGCGGCAAGAGCGGGCGAGAGATTGTATATATGGGGTAAAGGAAAGATCTGAGTCAAACATAACACCCAGACAGCGAGCCTGCTGACTAGGCGTTATTGTGGTGCCGCACACAGAGAGAGATGTCAGATTTAGGGAGGTTAGTGGAGGGCGGGAGCAGAAGAAGTTCAGTTTTGGAGAGGTTGAGTTTCAGATAGAGAGCTTTGTTCATTCCCTGAGGAAGTATGAGTGCACACGAAACGTGTTGGAATAGAGGCTTTTCTTGTACCATTTGGACTGAGTGATCCTTCTAGTGGCAGCGTGAGGATAATCCATCTGTTCCTGACTTCTACACGTGGCTGACCGACTCATTGAATGGCTCGCTGCAGCCCCAGGTCTATATAGTGGTTGTGTTGCACACAACCCGTCAAGGTGAGCGTACACATAGCACTATTACCATTGTTAATATCGGATAAGGCCCTATTTTGCGCTGTTTTCTCACCAGCTCCTCTATTTTGATTGCTTGCCCTCAGAAGGGCAGAGAGAAGTGTCTGTGCGAAGGAGTGCAATGGTTGAGACTGTGTGGATGTCGTAGGACATGTCACCCACTAGAAACAGAGAAGGAAAACCGCGATCGCTAGAAAGGAGGTGCTGGACCAAGATTAGTGACGCCCATCGGACCGGACCTTCCTGTAGAGGAGTATAATAAAAAGATTTTTTTTACATTATACAGATTAACCTGAGGACTTATATACAGTATTCCAGAATGCAGTATATAAGGCCTTACTCGCGGTGGCTGCAGCTTATATACAAGAAAAAAAGAAATCGGTAACAGATTCATTTCAACTCAGTCACCGCGCGGTGTCCGGAACCTTCCGTATTTGCAGTGTTTTGGTGGAACGCACTTCCCGCTGCATCGTATATGTACGGCAGATGTCATGAAGAGGGTAAATGCCCAGGTTGTACATGTCCACACAAATAACGTTAGCACAAGATTAGCTTTCTTTGGTGCACGGCCACCAATCCTCAGTATCAGGGGGAAACCTGTCAATCACAGCTCATGGATATGCTGGTGACAAGTCAGCTTTCCTAGTTTGGTTTAGTCATTTATTATTTCCCATAAAACTATTCCGGGGCATGTTTTCTTAGATCTCGGTTTTGTGCTGTTCTTTTAGTATTCCCATGGGAAAATTATGGACATAATCAATAAGTGGTCAAGAGGGTGTGTCCCTACACAGCGCCAGTGCCAATGGATGGTGTCAGACAGCACAGAGGGAATAGCAGAGGAAGGCAACACTGTTCTAGTAAAAGATACTAAATTGTTCTATTATTGGGAATGCAATTTACTAAAGCAGACACATACGGCATGATCCTCCAAGTAGGGTACATACCCATGATCAAGACACGCTGCGTTCTAGATAGTCAGTCCTCTTGCGGAGATGCTAGTGCCCTTGATAAGGATTCTGCAGATTTTCGCTGTGATCTCCCGCTGAGAACAGTCATCACAGCAAGAATAAATTGTCATGATGCAACTAGGGAACCCGCTGCATGTCAGGTTATGCTGCGGAGAAAAGAAGCACAGTGGGCCTGGGATCTCTATAAATCCATCCTCTATACTTGGACTGTACAACACAGTGAAAATACACAGAGTCCAAAACACGGCTAATCCCAATCATGGGCACAGGCCCTAACAAGGATTTCGGAGTTGGTGGAACAACACTGCTAGGTTTTCACATTTCCCAATTTCTGGGAATACTGTGTAATACAAGCTACAAAGTGTTCAAAATTAAAATAAGGCAATCACAAAGCAAAAATAATGCATTTTCTATCCTAAAAAATAAATCAATAAATAAAACCACATCACTGGATACTATATAAACACTGGACTAAGGCATTCATCAAGTGATCAAGGAGTCAGTGATCCTTTGCTTTTCAAAAGGTCCTTAACTTTGTAACTTGAAGTGGGCGCAAAATTAGAAATCTAGGACCAATAATTAGGACCGTAATACAACGGGGAGATTACATATACACCTCCTAGTTAGACTCTTGCAACAGAAAATTCAATAAAAATACAACTCGGAGCAGAGCTCAGTAGGTGAACTTGTATACTCATTATCCTCTGTAGTAATACACTACTAATGTGAATCTCTGACTCAAATCCAGCAGTGCTTGTTCAAGTCCACACAACCCTGTACAGACCCAACCAGGAGACATCCAGATGACCCTGTACAGACCCAACCAGACCATGACCCTGTACAGACCACCAGAGACCAGATGACCCTGTACAGACCCAACAGGAGACCAGATGACCCTGTACAGACCCAACATGGAGACCAGATGACCCTGTACAGCCCAACCAGGAGACCAGATGACCCTGTACAGCCCAACCAGGAGACCAGATGACCCTGTACAGACCCAATGGAGACCAGATGACCCTGTACAGACCCAACCGGGAGACCAGATGACCCTGCACAGACCCAACCGGGAGACCAGATGACCCTGTACAGACCCAACCGGGAGACCAGATGACCCTGACAGACCCAACCGGGAGACCAGATGACCCTGCACAGACCCAACCGGGAGACCAGATGACCCTGCACAGACCCAACCGGGAGACCAGATGACCCTGCAAGACCAACGGGAGAAACAACCCAACCGGGAGACCAGATGACCCTGCACAGACCCAACCGGGAGACCAGATGACACCCCGGCATGACGGAAAGCCGATATTTTCTGGTGTATAGTATAGTATATATCAGGTACAGGTTCTCTTGCCTTGTCCATGATTCCAGGGTTGATAGGAGCACTTGGAGCAGTGGCCCCTAAGTCATAAAAATTGCTTTAAAGGGAACCAACCACCCCAAATGACCCCCCCGGACTGTTAATATGTGTCCCTACACCCAGCACACACATTTGGGGCAATCGTTTTTGCTAAAAAAACTGTTTAGTAGAAGCTAAGATATAGCTTTATAAACTTTAAAAAATGTGGCCGACTGGGTGTTACCTAGCTTGTCCTCCTGCAGTGTTCATGTGCCTGTCAGCCTCCTCTCCCCTCCTCCCTTCAGTAAAGCCCTGCCCTTTCAGCCTCTCAGGTTTCAGCCTTTCAAGTGATCCTAAACCCAGAAACTGCCCCCCCCCCCCCGTATCTTTAGACACCTGTCCCTGCTCCCCCTCTTATCATTTCTAGCCATCCCTTTTGCAGAAAAAAATCGCTTTTGTAAAGTAAGAGAAAAGGTTATAATACTTTGTCCTGTGTGAGTTCTCTCTTTCTGTGGAAGCCGCAAATGCCCCGCCTGTCTGCTGCTGCCTTGTAATTATGCACGCCTCTCTCTGCTTCTAAGAGCCTGGCCGCGTCATGAAAGGGGCGGGGCTAAATCGCGTCATGACGCGGCCAGGCTCTTAGAAGCAGAGAGAGGCGTGCATAATTACAAGGCAGCAGCAGACAGGCGGGGCATTTGCGGCTTCCACAGAAAGAGAGAACTCACACAGGACAAAGTATTATAACCTTTTCTCTTACTTTACAAAAGCGATTTTTTCTGCAAAAGGGATGGCTAGAAATGATAAGAGGGGGAGCAGGGACAGGTCTAAAGAAAAAAAACATGGTTACCTTTCAGACAGTGTTCCGCGCTGTCTCGCTCGCTCCTGGGACTGAAGGACCTGTGGTTGCCTGGCAACCCGATCAGCTGAAAATTGACTGGCGTGCAAGAGATTTAAACCGCGCGGTCATGTGTTCAACCCGATCAGCTGATCGGTCACATGACCACTCAGCTGATCGGGTTGCCAGGCAACGCCAGGGCCTTCAGTCCCAGGAGCGAGCGAGACAGCGCGGAACACTGTCAGAAAGGTGAGCATGTTTTTTTTTTTTTTTAACACTTTGTTCACTCTCGCAATGTACCGTATATACTCGTGTATAAGCCGACCCCCCTACTTTTGCCCTCAAAACCTGGGAAAACCTATTGACTCGTGTATAAGCCGAGGGTGGACCCCAGCACAGGTATACAGCCCCCAGCAGTGTGGTATACAGCAGCCCCAGAGGTATATACAGCAGCCCCAGTGGTAGTATACAGCAGCAGCCCCAGTAGTTAATATACAGCAGCCCCAGAGGTAGTATACAGCAGCCCCAGTGGTAGTATACAGCAGCCCCAGTGGTAGTATACAGCAGCCCCAGTGGTAGTATACAGCAGCCCCAGTGGTAGTATACAGCAGCCCCAGTGGTAGTATACAGCAGCCCCAGTGGTAGTATACAGCAGCCCCAGTGGTAGTATACAGCAGCCCCAGTGGTAGTATACAGCAGCCCCAGTGGTAGTACACAGCCCCCCAGTGGTAGTACACAGCAGCCCCAGTGGTAGTACACAGCAGCCCCAGTGGTAGTACACAGCCGCCCCAGTGGTAGTACACAGCCGCCCCAGTGGTAGTACACAGCCGCCCCAGTGGTAGTACACAGCCGCCCCAGTGGTAGTACACAGCCGCCCCAGTGGTAGTACACAGCAGCCCCAGTGGTAGTACACAGCAGCCCCAGTGGTAGTACACAGCAGCCCCAGTGGTAGTACACAGCAGCCCCAGTGGTAGTACACAGCAGCCCCAGTGGTAGTACACAGCAGCCCCAGTGGTAGTACACAGCAGCCCCAGTGGTAGTACACAGCAGCCCCAGTGGTAGTACACAGCAGCCCCAGTGGTAGTACACAGCAGCCCCAGTGGTAGTACACAGCAGCCCCAGTGGTAGTACACAGCAGCCCCAGTGGTAGTACACAGCAGCCCCAGTGGTAGTACACAGCAGCCCCAGTGGTAGTACACAGCAGCCCCAGTGGTAGTACACAGCAGCCCCAGTGGTAGTACACAGCAGCCCCAGTGGTAGTATACAGCAGCCCCGGTGGTAGTATACAGCAGCTCCAGTGGTAGTATACAGCAGCCCCCAGGGGGTATATAGCAGCCCCCAAATGCTGGCACTCGCCCCCCTTGTAAGGGCCCCCCCCCGCTGCTTATCTTACCATCCCGGGCTTCTGCTCAGCGCCGTTCCTCGGTGCTCCGTTCTTCATGCTCCGTCCTCGCTGCATCCGGGATCCCCGGCCGTCGCGCGATGACGTCATATGCCTGCGACGGCCAGAGATCCCGGATGTAGCAGGACGGGAGCAGCGAGGACGGGGCACCGAGGAGCGGCGCTGTGCAGAAGACCGGGATGGTAAGATACGCCGCGGGGGGGCCCTTACAAGGGGGGAGAGTGCCAGCATTTGGGGGCCCAAATTTTGGGCTGAAAAACTCGGCTTATACACGAGTATATACGGTATATATACAGGGGTTGGACAAAATAATGGAAACACCTAGAAAAATCAACAAAAGTTAGTTTAATATGGTGTAGGTCCACCTTTTGCGGCAATTACAGCCTCAATTCTCCGAGGTATGGACTCATACAAGGTGATATTATTGGCCCGGCGGATCTCCACGAAATAGCACCCCAGATCATCACAGAACCTCCGCCATGTTTTCAGGTTGGGAGAAGGCAGTCTGGATGGAATGCTTCTTTCGGCTGTCTCCAAACGTACACTCAGCCGGAGGTTGGAAAATGGAGTAAACGATGATTTGTCTGAGAATATCACATGTTTCCACTGCTCGAGGGACCAATTCTGGAGGTTTCTACATCACTCTAAACGCTTGGAAACATTTGTCATTGAGAGCAGCGGTTTTCTAATTGCAGCTCTTCCGTGGAATCCGTGGAATCCAGATTTGTGCAGCTCCCAACTAAGGGTAAGTTCACACTTACCGGCGGGTTGGTCGGCGGCGGCTGGGCGGAACCCGCCAGGAAGCTCCGGTGCCGTCCACCGGCTTCCTGGCGGGTATGTGCGGCGGGAGCCGGGCGGGAGCCGGCGGATGCACAGCGTGTTCTCGGCGGCGATTCTGCAGCACATGATTCTGCTTGCAGCCGCTGCAGAACCGCCGTTTTTTAGAACAAGCTCATTCTTTGCTAACCCGCTGGGAAACCTGCGGGTTAGCAACGGATGACGCTGTGTAACCGCCGGTGTGTGCACAGCCTTGGGCTGTTTACATTAGTTTTAATGTTAATCCAAACGCCGGTTTGGATTAACATAAATTTAAATAAAACTAATGTAAACAAAACCCGGCCAGTGTGCACTTACCCTAACAGTCGTTTTTCGTGGAAACTGGGTTCTGTAGGTGTTCATTGAGCTCAGCAGTGATTTTCGGAGCCGTGGTCTTGCGATCCTCTCTCACAATTCACTTTAGAGTCTGACGGTCTCTCTCAGTCAACTTCGACTTTCGGCCGGACCTGTGCTTTGCTGCGAACGTTTTTCCTTCTCTTTCAAACGCAGTCATTACTTTGGAGACAGGACCTCTTGACAGCCAAGCATTCGGGCACTTTCTGTTACATTAGCGCCTGCCATACGAGCACCAACAATTTGGCCTTTTCGAAAATCTGAAAGGTCTGCCATTGGTATCAGGTTCTCATCAATGTTCTTACAATTCGGCAAAACAAACAGTTAATTTACATACACATATCACTTACCGTAACACAAATAATCAACTGCTAAACATTAATATATGTCACGGTTTGCATGTTTATAACATGTTCGAAGATTATGATGCCAAAACTTTAGGTGTTTCCATTATTTTGTCCAACCCCTGTACATATACATTGCGAGAATTAAAGTGCCCGGCTTGTCTGCACTTTCCAGGCTCGGGCTTTCTGTGTCTGGACCCGTGAAAATCAAGGACCCGGACAAGGAAAAGGCATCCAGAGGTCTCCTCGTATGCCATCCGTTCCTGTCCATGGTGTCCTACAAAAAGTAGGATCCAATGGACAGGAAAAAATACGTAATGTGCAAGCAGCCTAACAGAAGATAGAACTTAAGGTGCCGTCACATGAGGTGATATCACCGGCAACTCACGGGAGCGCGCACTTTTTTGGCGCGCTGTCATGGTTGCTGTTGCGATGTCACACGCAGTAATATTGCCGGCAACGCATCTGCGATCTTGACGGCAACTATCACAACCAGGGTTAAACTCTACTCTGGCAGCGATCCATAACATGAGAGTCTATGGGGGAAGTTGCCGGCAACATCGCAGTTGTGGCGTCACACGGGGCGATGCAGGCAGATCGCCTGAGCAATATCGCCAGGTTTCACAACATGTTGCTTAGGCAACTTATCGCCTTATTATCGCCCTGTCACAAGCGGCAACTCATGTTGCCGTCACGTAGCCACGCCCCTCAGTTGCCGGCAACATCGCCGCAGAGATCGCCCCGTGTGACGGTACCTTAAATGACGTCTAATTAAAAAGATCAGAAGAAACAAGCGAATCATGATAACAGCAGAGCGGACAGTGGCTCCGGACAATCACCGCACTGCTGGACACTACAGAGCCGGGGATCACTGCATGGGGCTGTCAAAGGTGAGGAGCTTTGTATATTCATGTGTGCACACAATGTTTATAGGTGCACAGTGCACACAGAGTCAGTATATAGAGGTACGTGCGCACAGTGCGCACACAGTCAGTATATAGAGGTACGTGCGCACAGTGCGCACACAGTCAGTATATAGAGGTACGTGCGCACACAGTCAGTATATAGAGGTACGTGCGCACACAGTCAGTATATAGAGGTACGTGCGCACAGTGCGCACACAGTCAGTATATAGAGGTACGTGCGCACAGTGCACACAGTCAGTATATAGAGGTACGTGCGCACACTGCACACAGTCAGTATATAGAGGTACGTGCGCACAGTCAGTATATAGAGGTACGTGCGCACAGTCAGTATATAGAGGTACGTGCGCACAGTGCACACAGTCAGTATATAGAGGTACGTGCGCACAGTGCACACAGTCAGTATATAGAGGTACGTGCGCACAGTCAGTATATAGAGGTACGTGCACACAGTCAGTATATAGAGGTACGTGCGCACAGTGCACACAGTCAGTATATAGAGGAACGTGCGCACAGTGCACACAGTCAGTATATAGAGGTACGTGCACACAGTGTACACAGTCAGTATATAGAGGTACGTGCACACAGTGTGTACACAGTCAGTATATAGAGGTACGTGCACACAGTGTGTACACAGTCAGTATATAGAGGTACGTGCACACAGTGTACACAGTCAGTATATAGAGGTACGTGCACACAGTGTACACAGTCAGTATATAGAGGTACGTGCACACAGTGTGTACACAGTCAGTATATAGAGGTACGTGCACACAGTGTGTACACAGTCAGTATATAGAGGTACGTGCACACAGTGTGTACACAGTCAGTATATAGAGGTACGTGCACACAGTATACAGAGGTACGTGCACACAGTGTACACAGTCAGTATATAGAGGTACGTGCACACAGTGTACACAGTTAGTATATAGAGGTACGTGCACACAGTGTACACAGTCAGTATATAGAGGTACGTGCACACAGTGTACACAGTCAGTGTATGGAGGTACGTGCACACAGTGTACACAGTCAGTGTATAGAGGTACGTGCACACAGTGTACACAGTCAGTATATAGAGGTACGTGCACACAGTGTACACAGTCAGTATATAGAGGTACGTGCACACAGTGTACACAGTCAGTATATAGAGGTACGTGCACACAGTGTGTACACAGTCAGCATATAGAGGTACGTGCACACAGTGTGTACACAGTCAGTATATAGAGGTACGTGCACACAGTGTGTACACAGTCAGTATATAGAGGTACGTGCACACAGTGTGTACACAGTCAGTATATAGAGGTACGTGCACATAGTGTGTACACAGTCAGTATATAGAGGTACATGCACACAGTGTGTACACAGTCAGTATATAGAGGTACGTGCACACAGTGTACAGTCAGTATATAGAGGTACGTGCACACAGTGTGTACACAGTCAGTATAAGGTACGTGCACACAGTCAGTATATAGAGGTACGTGCACACAGTGTGTACACAGTCAGTATATAGAGGTACGTGTACACAGTCAGTATATAGAGGTACGTGCACACAGTGTGTACACAGTCAGTATATAGAGGTACGTGTACACAGTCAGTATATAGAGGTACGTGCACACAGTGTGTACACAGTCAGTATATAGAGGTACGTGCACACAGTGTGTACACAGTCAGTATATAGAGGTAGTGCACACAGTATAAGGTACGTGCACACAGTGTACACAGTCAGTATATAGAGGTACGTGCACACAGTGTACACAGTCAGTATATAGAGGTACGTGCGCACAGTGTACACAGACAGTATATAGAGGTACGTGCACACAGTATACAGAGGTATGTGCACACAGTCAGTATATAGAGGTATGTGCACACAGTCAGTATATAGAGGTATGTGCACACAGTCAGTATATAGAGGTATGTGCACACAGTCAGTATATAGAGTATGTGCACACAGTCAGTATATAGAGGTATGTGCACACAGTCAGTATATAGAGGTATGTGCACACAGTGTATAGAGTCAGTATATAGAGGTATGAACACAGTGTATACAGAGTATGTGTACACAGTATACACAGTCAGTATATAGAGGTATGTGCACACAGTGTATACAGTCAGTATATAGAGGTACGTGCACACAGTGTATACAGTCAGTATATAGAGGTATGTGCACACAGTGTATACAGTCAGTATATAGAGGTATGTGCACACAGTTATACAGTCAGTATATAGAGGTATGTGCACACAGTATACAGAGGTATGTGCACACAGTGTATACAGTCAGTATACAGAGGTATGTGCACACAGTATACAGAGGTATGTGCACACAGTGTATACAGTCAGTATATAGAGGTACGTGCACACAGTGTATACAGTCAGTATTAGAGGTATGTGCACACAGTGTATACAGTCAGTATATAGAGGTATGTGCACACAGTATACAGAGGTATGTGCACACAGTGTATACAGTCAGTATACAGAGGTATGTGCACACAGTATACAGAGGTATGTGCACACAGTGTATACAGTCAGTATATAGAGGTATGTGCACACAGTGTATACAGTCAGTATATAGAGGTATGTGCACACAGTGTATACAGTCAGTATATAGAGGTATGTGCACACAGTATACAGAGGTTGTGCACACAGTGTATACAGTCAGTATACAGAGGTATGTGCACACAGTATACAGAGGTATGTGCACACAGTGTATACAGTCAGTATATAGAGGTATGTGCACACAGTGTATACAGTCAGTATATAGAGGTATGTGCACACAGTATACAGAGGTATGTGCACACAGTGTATACAGTCAGTATACAGAGGTATGTGCACACAGTATACAGAGGTATGTGCACACAGTGTATACAGTCAGTATATATAGAGGTATGTGCACACAGTGTATACAGTCAGTATATAGAGGTATGTGCACACAGTATACAGAGGTATGTGCACACAGTGTATACAGTCAGTATACAGAGGTATGTGCACACAGTATACAGAGGTATGTGCACACAGTGTATACAGTCAGTATATAGAGGTATGTGCACACAGTGTATACAGTCAGTATATAGAGGTATGTGCACACAGTATACAGAGGTATGTGCACACAGTGTATACAGTCAGTATACAGAGGTATGTGCACACAGTATACAGAGGTATGTGCACACAGTGTATACAGTCAGTATATAGAGGTATGTGCACACAGTGTATACAGTCAGTATATAGAGGTATGTGCACACAGTTCAGCCTCCTGATTGTGGACTCCATTATTGGAGCACAGAGAAGTTCAGTAAGTTAGTTCTGTCCTCCTCCTCCTCCTCCCGCACTCTGTACCTTACTGAACACCTCCAGATCATCATCCTCGTCGAACTGCAGCCCGTCCGGGGATAAGGGCAGTGCGGAGAGCAGAGCGCTGTGCCCCGGGGAGAGGCGTCCGGGAGCCGCGGGCAGACACGGTGCGCTGAGCTCCGGCTCCATCTGTACTCACCGCCGCCTCCTGCGTACCAGCAGGGGGCGCTCCCGCACCTCCTCCCTCCATTAGGCTTCACAGGGCCTTACTGCGCATAACCGGAAGTGCCCGGGAGAGGCGGCTCGCTGCTTAGCAACGATGAACGCCCCGAGCTGTTGTGTGCAGACCTCGTCCTGCATTGTCCCGGCCGGGATGCGCTCTGTCCCGGGGGACAAATAAGACATAATATACAAGAGAAGCCCGCGCACAGGCTGCCGTCTCCTGCACACCCGCTGCTTGTGCTCCGGGCTCGGCCCGGGTTACATCCGAATCCACAGCTCACCCAGTCAGGAGCTAGCAGTCAGATGACGGTCGCTAAGCCGCGGCGCAGGCGCAGAACACATGGGAGGATTTCATTATTGTAAGTTGTAGAGCAGGCAGGATACTAAACACAGATCATTATATATGAAGAACTATGGGGTGCTGCTGTATATATGGGGAAGTGCTGTATTGTATACAGGGTCGGACTGGGGTGTCTGGGGCCCACCAGGGAAATTGATTTCAGGGGCCCACCCACCCTTCAGCTATATATAAATACCTGGTAGCTGTTATACCCATTATATTGGCGGCTCCTGCACATCACTCTGCGCTCAGCAGTACTGCGATGTACAATTATTGTACTTTATATTAAAGAGATTCTTTGGTGAAAACAAGTTATCAGTGATCCACAGGTTCAATAGGTGATCACTTATTTATTGGTGGAATCCGACCTGTGGAAACCGTATCATCAGAAGAATGTGGGACTTATATCCCAATTATTAAAGGGGTTTTCCCATAAACAAAATTAATTTGAAAGTTCATTTTAATCAATAGATTTTGGAATAATAATTTCCATAATTTGAGGTGTTTAAAAATAATGTTCCTCTGTCGAGAGAATCCCTGTATGGTCAGACACATCCATTACACAGTACACAGCAGGGACTCATATATAAGTTTATCTCAGCCCAGGAACATTTTCTTTTAAACACATCCAATTGTGGAAATTATTATCATTACAGGGTCTACTTATTATTAAGATGAACTTTAAATTAACCTTGTTCGTGGTAAAGGCCTTTAAAATGCAGCGGCTGGTAATGATGTAAGTATTACGCATGCGTGAGGTGTACTTTACCGCAGCTCATCACATGAGCTGCCGTAAAGTATACCTCACGCATGCACAATGCACAGCTTGGGGTCTGTCGATACACCGAAAGGGTGTATCGACGTCAGCAGCGCCTGAAATGACGCAATTAGCGTCATATCGGCTGATCAGCCCATGGAGAGGGGCGAGGAGGATTCAAATAGTTTATCACGCCCATCGGGGCGTGAATACAAGCACTAAAGGCAGCGATAAGAAGTCACAGGGAACGCCCTGTGCGACTTCTCAGGAGACAAGAAGCCGTAGTTGTAGAGGTATCAAAATCACTTTTTGAAAGTTTCAAACTACACAATTTTTACACAAAGGGATAGATAGAATAGCATAATGATGGTGCAGGGACAGGTATTAATAGGATGGGGGTGATTTTTAGGGGTCAGGTTCCCTTTAAAGATTACAGCATCCACATGACTACATCACCAGAACCACCGTCAATACAATCACATATCACTAGAACCACTGTCAATACAATAATACCTCACCAGAACCACTGTCAATACAGTAATACATCACCCAAAACAGTCAATACACCACCAGAAACCCCATCAATACAATACATTACTATAACACCTGTCAGTACATAACCAGAACCATCAGCAATACAATAATACATAATCAGAACCACCGTCACTACATCACCAGAACAGTACGTTCCCTATATAAATGTGCATGTAGATTAAATGTGTTCCATACTATTCATACTCCTTCCACATGTCCCATACTGTTCACCCCCGATGTGTCCCATGCAGCTCATCTTACATCCTTATGTTGCATACAGCTCATCCTCACCCCCATTCCCATGAATCCCATGTTGCTTATCCTCCCCCAATATGTCTCATGCAGCTCATCCTTCCCCACCATCCCCCTTCCAGGTTACACGCAGCCTCTCACCTCCCATGTTCCACGCAGCCTCTCCCCTCCTATGCACCACGCGGCCTCTCCCCCATCCCTCATCCATGTAGCTTCTCCCCTCTCCCATGTTCCATGTAGCTTCTCCCCCACATTCCATGTAGCTTCTCCCCCATCCCCCATCCATGTAGATTCTCCCCCATCCACCAAACCATCCATGTACCTTCTCCCCATCCCCCCTCCATCCATGTACCTTCTCCCCCATCCATCCATTTTCTCCCCCTTTTTCCATGCCGGCCCCCATCCATCCATCCATCCAGCTACTCCCCCCTTTCCATACTACCCCTATCCATTCATCCATCCCGTTCTCTCCCCTTTTCCATAATGCCCCCCACACATCCATCCCATTCTGCCCCCTCTTCCAGGCCACACCATCCATCTATCTATCCATCTATCCCACTCTGTCCCCCCCAGGCTACTATCTTCGGCTGTAACAGCGCCTTACCTGACTCCACGTTTCTGATCCCGCATCCCGGCAGCTTCTTCCTCTGCAGCGCTCGGTCTCTCGGTCACCGGCACCAGGAACCCGGCACCAGGCAGCTTCTTCCTCTGCAGCTCCCGGTCTCTGGCACCAGGCAGCTTCTTCCTCTGTGACTCTCGGTCTCCCGCTCGCCGGCACCAGGCAGCTTCTTCCTCTGCAGCTCCCAGTCTCCCACTCGCTTGCACCAGGAACCCGGCACCAGGCACCCGGCAGCCTCTTCCTCAGCAGCTCCTGGTCTCCGGCACCAGGCTATGGGGGGCAAAAACACGCTGCTATGGGGGGGGGGGTCACAGACATACTGCTACTGCTGGGGGTGGGGGAGCACAGACACACTGTTACTGTTGTGGGGCACACACATATTGCTGCTGGGGAGCACACTGATTGCTGTTGCTGGGGGGCACATATTGCTGATGCTGCTGGGGGTCACACATTGCTTATGTTGGGGGGGGCACACATTTTGCTGCTGCTAGGGGGGGGCACACTTTATGCTGTTGCTGGTGGAGATATATTGCTGCTGGGGGCAGGGCCAGCTCCAGGTTTCTGCGGGCCCCGGGCGAAAGAGTCTCAGTGGACCCCTTTAGTACATACTGCCGCATCATGTATAAATATATATATATATATATATATATATATATATATATATTCCGCAACCTATATATATGTATATATAAATATATCCCTCGCAAATGTATTCCCTACCATGCTGTCTCTCCGATCCTGTGCATATCTCTCCCCTTGAGCGGTCTCTCCTCTCTATGTGCAGTCTCTCTCCCTTGAGCCTGTCTCTTACCTGTGCTTGTTCCCCTCCCTGTGCACTGTGTCTCTCCCCTACACTTGTCTCCCCCTTTGCCTGTCTCTTTCCTGTGCGTTGTGTCCCCCCTGCGCACCTATCTCCCCCTACGCGCCTGTCTTCCCCCTGTGCCTATCCCTATCCCTTCCCCTGTACGCTCTGTCTCCTCCCTGTGCCTGTCTTCCCTGCTGGTGTAATTTGCCCCTGACAGGGCCCCGAGTGCTAACGCACCCTCGGGGGCCCTGCACTGCCCCACACCTCACCCTCGGGGGCCCCTGAGTGCTGCCCCCACACCAGGAGGCCCTGAGTGCATCCACTACACCAGGGGGCCCCTGAGCACTTCCCTCCAACACCGGGGGGGCCCCTGAGCACTGCCCCCACACCAGGAGGCCCCTGAGTGCATCCACTACACCAGGGGGCCCCTGAGCGCTCCCCCCCCAACACCGGGGGGGGGCCCCTGAGCACTGCCCCCACATCGGGGGGGCCACTGAGCACTGCCCCCACACCAGGAGGCCCCTGAGTGCATCTACTACACCAGGGGGCCCCTGAGCGCTTACCCCCAACACCGGGGGGGGCCCTGAGCACTGCCCTCACACCGGGGGGGCCCCTGAGCACTGCCCCCACACCGTGGGGGTCCCTGAGCACTGCCCCCCCGGTGTGGGGGCAGTGCTCAGGGCCCCTGAGCACTGCCCCCACACCGGAGGGGGCCCTGAGCACTGCCCCCACACCGGGGGCCCCTGAGCACTGCCCCCACACCGGGGGGGCCCCCGAGTACATCCCCCACACCGGGGGGGCCCCTGAGTGCATCCCCCACACCAGGGGGGCCCTGAGCGCTTCCCCCAAAACCGGGGGGCCCCTGAGCGCTGCTCCCACTCTGGGGGGCCCCTGAGCGCTGCACTTACACTGGGGGGGCCCTGTGCGCTGCACACACACCAGGGGGGCCCCTGAGTGCTGCTCCCACACTGGGGGGCCCCTGAGCACTGCACTTACACTGGGGGGGCCCTGAGTGCTGCACCCACACCAGGGGGGCCCCTGAGCGCTGCACTTACACTGGGGGGGCCCTTAGCACTGCACCCACACCAGGGGGACCCTCAGGGTCCACTAAGAGCTGTCTCCCTTCTAACCTGAAGGCTGCAGCCAGTGATCTCTCAGACCTCTCCTGTCATGTAGTGTGAGCTGCCTGCAGCTGCTCTATTTCCTGTGTGCAGAGATACAGGAAATACACGGCTGCAGTGATATAAGCTAAGGAGTGAGAGCAGCTCCTCAGCACAGTTCAGGCCCCAGATTATTGTTTAACAGGACAGGTGCAGATCAACTCAGGAGACAATGATAGTTTACTCACAGGAGTGTGGGGGGCTGTGGAGTCTGTGTCCCTTGCAGAAAGACCTGTCTGCCCTCTCTTTCAAGCTGCAGTGTCTCAGACTGTGCTCTTGCTGGGCTGGCAATATGCAGCCATGGCTGTGATCCTGCTTCTCTGTCACTGAAGGCTTCCGTCTCTGCTCCCTCCAAGAGGAGCAGGAACTGGAGGAAAAAGACGTCACATGGGAGGGGAGGAGATCACAATGCTCGCTCTACCCGGAGGAGATCTCTGCACGGCAGCACAGTCAGGGGGTAGTGAGAGGCGGGGCTAGATGGGCGGGGCCTCTACACCTGAGGGCCTCCCATCACTTTAACCCGGTTACCCGGCAGAGCAGTCCGAGGCTGATTGTATACTAGCTGTGAGCCGATGCGATTGCATCGGGATTCTAGAATCTGTGTATAGGGCATTGCTCGGGCTGCTGCAACGACTCGCAACGCCCCCTTCGCGGGCATTGCGAGTGAGTCGCGTGGGCGATGCGCGCCCATGAACAAAGCCACGGAGGTAGCGGCATGTGCGAGGGAAGTCGCTACAGCAATTATATAATAGATTATCAGTATCTAATATATAATTTCCCTAACGCACTTCCGTAAGTTTCGGCGCTGTTTCCGTCGTTGTGGGCGTGGGCGCGCAGCGGCCACGCGACCTGTGAAGCATTGCTGGCGCCACTGACTCGCAAAGCCTCACTCGCAATGCCCGCCAAGCGGCCGTTGCGAGTCCTTGCAGAATAGGCGCGACTCACTAATTTATACATAATCACATACATAATACTGATAATTCCTATATAATCACATATATATATAGATGGCGGCCCGATTCTAAAGAATCGGGTAGTCTAGAATCCATATATAGTATATTTACTAATAGTTAGGGGAGTGGGGTGAAATGAATTGTGTGTATACAGGTGGCTCAGTGGTTAGCAGTGAGTGCGGTGGCTCAGTGGTTAGCAGTGAGTTCGGTGGCTCAGTGGTTAGCAGTGAGTGCGGTGGCTCAGTGGTTAGCAGTGAGTGCGGTGGCTCAGTGGTTAGCAGTGAGTGCGGTGGCTCAGTGGTTAGCAGTGAGTGCGGTGGCTCAGTGGTTAGCAGTGAGTGCGGTGGCTCAGTGGTTAGCAGTGAGTGCGGTGGCTCAGTGGTTAGCAGTGAGTGCGGTGGCTCAGTGTTTAGCAGTGAGTGCGGTGGTTCAGTGTTTAGCAGTGAGTGCGGTGGCTCAGTGGTTAGCAGTGAGTGCGGTGGCTCAGTGGTTAGCAGTGAGTGCGGTGGCTCAGTGGTTAGCAGTGAGTTCGGTGGCTCAGTGGTTAGCAGTGAGTGCGGTGGCTCAGTGGTTAGCAGTGAGTGCGGTGGCTCAGTGGTTAGCAGTGAGTGCGGTGGCTCAGTGGTTAGCAGTGAGTGCGGTGGCTCAGCGGTTAGCAGTGAGTGCGGTGGCTCAGCGGTTAGCAGTGAGTGCGGTGGCTCAGTGGTTAGCAGTGAGTGCGGTGGCTCAGTGGTTAGCAGTGAGTGCGGTGGCTCAGTGGTTAGCAGTGAGTGCGGTGGCTCAGTGGTTAGCAGTGAGTGCGGTGGCTCAGTGGTTAGCAGTGAGTGCGGTGGTTCAGTGTTTAGCAGTGAGTGCGGTGGCTCAGTGGTTAGCAGTGAGTGCGGTGGCTCAGTGGTTAGCAGTGAGTGCGGTGGCTCAGTGGTTAGCAGTGAGTGCGGTGGCTCAGTGGTTAGCAGTGAGTGCGGTGGCTCAGTGGTTAGCAGTGAGTGCGGTGGTTCAGTGTTTAGCAGTGAGTGCGGTGGCTCAGTGATTAGCAGTGAGTGCGGTGGCTCAGTGGTTAGCAGTGAGTGCGGTGGCTCAGTGGTTAGCAGTGAGTTCGGTGGCTCAGTGGTTAGCAGTGAGTGCGGTGGCTCAGTGGTTAGCAGTGAGTGCGGTGGCTCAGTGGTTAGCAGTGAGTGCGGTGGCTCAGTGGTTAGCAGTGAGTGCGGTGGCTCAGCGGTTAGCAGTGAGTGCGGTGGCTCAGCGGTTAGCAGTGAGTGCGGTGGCTCAGCGGTTAGCAGTGAGTGCGGTGGCTCAGCGGTTAGCAGTGAGTGCGGTGGCTCAGTGGTTAGCAGTGAGTGTGGTGGCTCAGTGGTTAGCAGTGAGTGCGGTGGCTCAGTGGTTAGCAGTGAGTGCGGTGGTTCAGTGTTTAGCAGTGAGTGCGGTGGCTCAGTGATTAGCAGTGAGTGCGGTGGCTCAGTGGTTAGCAGTGAGTGCGGTGGCTCAGTGGTTAGCAGTGAGTGCGGTGGCTCAGTGGTTAGCAGTGAGTGCGGTGGCTCAGTGGTTAGCAGTGAGTGCGGTGGCTCAGCGGTTAGCAGTGAGTGCGGTGGCTCAGTGGTTAGCAGTGAGTGCGGTGGCTCAGTGGTTAGCAGTGAGTGCGGTGGCTCAGTGGTTAGCAGTGAGTGCGGTGGTTCCGTGGTTAGCAGTGAGTGCGGTGGTTCAGTGGTTAGCAGTGAGTGCGGTGGCTCAGTGGTTAGCAGTGAGTGCGGTGAGATTGGTCAGCACAGTGGTGTGGGCAGAGTTGTGAGCCCAGCGGCGTGGGCAGAGTGCTGAGCGCAGCGCTGTGGGCAGAGTGGTCAGCACACACATACATACATACACACACACACACACACACTTCGCTATAGTTAGCACCGACCCTGCGTCTTCCCTGCCAGCTGAATCCTGAGTTGACATGTCGGCGCCCGCGGACGACTGCATCCAATATGGCGTCCGGGAAGTTTGGCGAGACTTTTTGGACGCTATATTCGATCCAGTAGTTCGGGGGTGGCGACATGTCGACTGAGGATCTAGGCGGCTGATGCAGGGCCGGTGGTAAGTATAGCGGAGTGTGTGTGTGTATGTGTGCGGACAAAGTGAGGAAAGTGCGGACAAAGTGAGGGAAGTGCGGACAAAGTGACGGAAGTGACTACATACACACATATATACAGATACTGTACATTGCATATGGAGGGGTGAGGAGAGCGGAGGCAGGAGGGGTGAGTAGAGCGGAGGCTGGAGGGGTGAGGAGGGGAGAGCGGAAGCTGGAGGGGAGAGCGGAGGCTGGAGGGGGAGGGTGGAGGCTGGAGGGGAGAGCGGAGGCTGGAGGGAAGAGCGGAGGCTGGAAGGGAGAGGCGTAGCTGGGGTGCTCCGGGCCCTAGGGCAAGATCAGCACCCAGGTCCCCAATGTGAGGACCGGGGGGGGTGCTGGGAGACAGATGTGGGCGGGGGGGGGTGCAGACTCACCACGGCCGGTGTGCGTCTGGTGTAGGAGGAGAGGAGGGGCGGACAGAGGTGCGGGACATGAAGTTCCTCTGCTGGGACTTGTAATCCCCTCATCCATCCCTCTGCTGGGACTTGTAGTCCTCGTCACCCTTCCCTCTGCTGGGACTTGTAGTCCTCGTCACCCTTCCCTCAGCTGGGACTTGTAGTCCTCCTCATCCATCCCTCTGCTGGGACTTGTAGTCCTCCTCACCCTTCCCTCTGCTGGGACTTGTAGGCCCCCTCATCCATCCCTCTGCTGGGATTTGTAGTCCCCCTTACCCTTCCCTCTGCTGGGACTTCGAGAGAGAGAGAGAACCTAAAATGGAATACGCTCAACAAACTGAAAACCGCAACAAGTATGTAAAACAAGCCCATGAGAGACACAAACCATGGAAGTCACCACCCGCCCCACACAGAGTGAAGCAGAGCAGAGACCTGGCAGAAATAAAGAACATGCTCAGCTGTGTGCCAAGGCACTCATGCGACTGGACCAATCACCTACAACAAGGTCACCAGTCAGAAATCCAAGATGTCCTATGCAGGGCAGCCCATTACAAGGTACACAGCTACACCATGTCAACCCTCATCATTAGTAGCTGGAACATCCAGGGCCTGAACGCTTCTGCCTTCGGATGTAAGACAAACGACCCAGACTTTAATCAGAGACTGAAAAACATTGATATACAGATCCTCTTTGAAACATGGACTAAGGCAAATAAGGAATCCTATGTCCTCACCGGATACAGGGAATTCTCTGTCTCCGCCCTGAAAAACAAAAACATAAAACAGGGCCGGAGCTCAGGAGGAATATTAGTCTGGTACAAAGAGGAGCTCCATGAACATATCAGAGCCGTCAAGAGAGGAGACAGCCACATCTGGATAAGGATAAGCTGCTCCATCCTCACCTCCCAGGCTGACATCTACCTGTGTGCAGCGTACGTACCCCCTCCAGAGTCTCCATACTTCAACCCAGACAGCTTTGAGACCCTAAAAACTGAACTGCCCACTTCCAGACTCTGGGCACTGTTCTCATCTATGGAGATCTAAATGCAAGGACTGGAAGGGAAAGAGACTACTTGACCACTGATGGAAACATCCATATATTTGGAGCAGATACCGACTGTGACAACCCAGTGCATACCGACAGGAACAGCTATGACTGTACAGTCAACAAAAGCGGCAGAACACTGCTGAACCTATGCCGAAGCCTGGGACTTCGTATCCTCAATGGCCGCACCAGGGGAGACTCATTGGGAAGACATACCTTAAACTCCCATGTGGGCAGCAGTGTGATAGACTATGCCATCACAGATATGGACCCTACAAATATTGGTGCCCTCATAGTCACCCCACAAACACACCTGTCAGACCACAACCAACTGCTCCTATACATCAAATCCACAAACAAATCATCCTCACAAACCGCGCAAAAGACTGGTCTCTTTAACCTACCGCCATCCTTCAAATGGTCCAAGATGTCGGCCCCAAAATATAAAGATGCCATCAATAGACCAGAGATCAAGGAGAAGCTCCAACACTTCCATACCAATGTGTATGAGCTTAACCCAGAAGGAGCAGAACTGGCGGTAAGGGACCTCAACAACATTCTCTATGCCATGGCGGAAATGTCCGACCTGAAAAAAAGCATCAACAAGAGGCCGAGTAAACCAAATCCCAACAACTGGTTTGATAAAGAATGTAAGACCATACGGAAGGCCCTAAGAATGGCCTCAAATGAAACACACAGAGACCCAAACAACCCCACTGTGAGAGAAGCCTACCACACCATACAACGAAGTTACAAAGCCATCCTCAGAAAGAAAAAGCAAAATCACATCTCCACCAAACTCCTCCAACTCCAAGACGCCCTGGAAGACAACAGATTCTGGGATCTGTGGAATCAACTTGGTTCTAACCAGAAAAGCAACAGCCTCCACATCCAGAGTGGCCACATCTGGCTCCAGTACTTCAAGGACCTTTACAAAGACATCCCAAGTGAAGACCTGAACCCGGCACAAGAAGAGCTTGTGAGAAAACTGAAAGATATGGAGGAAAAGATCAAAGATTTCCAAAATCCTCTGGATACACCAATCACACTGCCAGAAATAGCAGAAAGGATCACACAGATAAGAGGTAAAAAAGCCAGCGGTCCAGACGGGATCCTCCCAGAAATGCTAAAATACAGCCCACCAGACATCCTGGCAGCGATAACAAAACTATTTAATATTGTACTGCAGGCTGGCTACTTCCCCAAAATCTGGAACCAAGGCCTCATAACCCCAATACACAAAAACGGGGACAAGTACGATCCAGCAAATTACCGGGGGATATGTGTCAGCAGCAACCTGGGCAAACTCTTCAACAGCATCCTGAACAAGAGGATCCTCACCTTTCCTCACCGAGCACAACGTCCTCAGCAAGAGCCAAGCAGGGTTCATGCCGAACCACCGCACCACTGACCACATCTATACTCTGCACAGCCTCATCAAGAGCCACGTCCACAATACAAAGAATGGGAAGATATACGCTTGTTTCGTGGACTTCAAAAAGGCCTTTGACTCAGTGTGGCACCCAGGATTATTCCTAAAACTGCTGGGGAGCGGAATAGGAGGCAAAACATATGATGTCATCCGAAGCTCCTACACTGAGAACAGCTGCAGCGTGAGGGTCAATGGAAGGAGGACAGCCTATTTCCAACAAAGCCGAGGAGTGAGACAGGGCTGCAGCCTCAGTCCAACGCTCTTTAACATCTACATCAATGAGCTGGCGGTGGCCCTGGAGTCCTCCTCAGCACCAGGACTCACTCTCCATGACACCCAGGTGAAATTTCTGCTGTATGCCGATGACCTCGTGCTGCTATCCCCAACCGCAAAAGGCCTCCAAGATCATCTGAAAATCCTAGAGACCTTCAGCAGCACATGGGCAATGCCAATCAACCAGAAGAAAACTAACATCATGGTGTTCCAGAAAAGAAAGCAGAAACCAGCTGGACATCTCCCTTCACGATAGACAACTGCCCACTTACAGAAACCAACAAGTACACCTACCTGGGCCTAGAACTCAGCCAATCAGGGAGCTTCAAGCAAGCCATAGAGTTACTGAAAGACAAGGCTTCCAAAGCCTTCTATGCCATAAGAAGACGTCTGTATCATCTCAAGGCACCAGTAACAGTCTGGCTAAAAGTCTTTGACACCATCATTGCCCCAATCCTTCTTTACGGCAGTGAGGTCTGGGGTCCAGTCTCATACCAAAACTGGTCAAAGTGGGACGCTGGGCCGACTGAAATATTCCACCTAGAGTTCTGCAAGCATCTTCTCCAAGTCCATCGGAGCACATCAAACAGCGCCTGCCGAGCAGAGCTGGGGAGACTCCCGCTACACCTCGAGATCCAGAAGAAGGCGCTGTCATTCAAGGCTCATCTACAAAGCAGTAGTCCCAGCTCCTACCATCACAAAGCCTCCTGCACCAGGAAGCCCCAGGAAGCCTCCCAACACAAAGTACCCAAAGACAGCCTGACCAAGCCACCAACTCACATGGCCTGACAAAAGGCGAAATCCAGAAGATGGCACACAAAGGCAAAGAGGAATATCTCAGTATCTGGAGGAACGACATAAACAAATCACAGAAACTGACGATATACCAGAACCTACAGAGAGAGTACAAACTGGCGCCATACCTAGAGAAACTGGAAAAACCCAAAGAGCGACAGATCCTGAGCGGTACAGACTGAGCACCCACAGCCTACTCATCGAATCCGGGCAGGCACCGACAGAACTACAAGCCCCGAGAGAGCAGACTGTGCCAGCAGTGCCCCCAGGAGGTCGTGGAGGATGAGGCCCACTTCTTGCTGAGGTGCCCTAAGTACTCCGCAGTGAGGGACACTCACTTCAAGAGACTGTCTGATCTCCTCCCAGACTTCACCTCCATGGAGGAGGAAGAGAAACTGCCAATACTACTGGGGGAAGAGGAAAGTGCAGCGGCCATAGCAGCGCAATATGTCAGTGCCTGCCACAGACTAAGAGGAGACTGATATGTCATGGTCTTCTGTACCCCAACCCTAAACACTTCCCTATCCCCCAACTAAGAGCCTGATATGCCATGGACTTATATACCCCACCCTGGACATGTCCCCACCCCCTAAAAGGATCCCGATATATCATGGACTTCAATATGCCTACCCACTCCCCACTCCCGTCCCCCTATTTTTTTTACTATTTGCTTTGGCAATGCTGATATTTACTTAGTCCTGCCAATAAAGCTCATTTGAATTGAAGAGAGAGAGAGAGAGTGTGAGTGGGTTTTGGACCAAAAGACAAAGCAACACCCCACAATTTGTTGCATGTTAAAAACAAATGAATAGCACTTAAATCCTAGGAAGAAAACTTCCTCACAAGAGCAAGTTAAGACAGGCATACAGACTAAATATCAACCCAAAAGTCTGAGCACAAATAAACAATTCCAAAACAAGCACACATGTTTCCACAAGAATACAAAACCACTTTGCTTGGAAGTTTTGCAGCAGGGCAAGAAGAGACCAGGCAGAGGTGAAACACCTCCAGGAACAATTGACAACTGGCAAGGACTGAGGGAAACCTGCAAACCTAAATACCCCAATCTAACTTCCAATTATCCAATTTACCTGACCAAGACTGCAAAACAGGATCCACTGCATTAGCAGCCACAACCACAGGAGGGAGCCCACAAGTAGAATTCACAACAGTACCCCTTCCCTTGAGGAAGGGGACACCGAACCCTCACCAGAACCCTCAGGCCTATCAGGATGAGCCAGATGAAAAGCACAAACCAAATCAGCGGCATGGACATCAGAGGCAAAAACCCATGAATTATTCTCCTGACCATAACCCTTCCATTTGACAAAATACTGAAGCCTCCGCCGCAAAAAACAGAGAATCCAAAATCTTCTCAACCACATACTCCAACTCCCCATCGACCAACACAGGGTCCGGGGAGCAACAGTGGGAACCACGGACTCAACATACTTCCGCAATAACGATCTATGGAAGACATTATGGATCGCAAAAGAGGTCGGAAGCACCAATCGAAAAGACACAGCAATAATAATCTCAGAAATCCTGTAAGGACCAATAAACCGAGGCTTGAATTTAGGAGAGGAAACTTTCATAGGAACATGTCTGGAAGACAAACAGAGCAAATTGCCAACCCAAAGCCGAGAACCAACACACTGATGACGGTTAGCAAAACGTTGACCAGTCTCCTGAGACAACACCAAATTGTCAACCATATGGGCCCAAATCTGCTGCAGCTGCTCCACCACCGAATCCACACCTCGACAGGCAGAAGGCTCAACGTGCCCTGAAGAAAAATGAGGATGAAAACCAAAATTACAAAAGAAAGGCGAAACCAAGGTAGCAGAACTAGCCCTATTGTTAAGTGCAAACTCGCCAAGGGCAAGAAAGCCACCCAATCATCCTGATTAGCAGACACAAAGCATCTCAAATAAGTCTCCAAAATTTGATTGGTTCTCTCGGTCTGACCATTGGATTGTGGATGAAACACAGACGCAAAGGACAAATCAATACCCAGCTTAGTACAAAAGGCCCACCAAAACCTAAAAACAAATTGGGAACCTCTGTCAGACACAATATTCTCCAGAATACCATGCAAATGAACAACATGTTGAAAAAACAACGGAACCAATTTCGAAGAGGAAGGCAATTCAGGCAAAGGCACCAAATGAACCATCTTAGAGAACCTGTCACAAACAACCCAGATAACCGACATCCTCTGGGAGACCGGAAGATCCGAAATAAAATCCATAGAAATATGCGTCCAAGGCCTCTCAGGTACTGGCAAAGGCAAAAGCAACCCACTAGAACGTGAACAACATGGCTTGGCCCGTGCACAAGTCGCACATGACTGCACAAAAGAACGCACATCACGGGACAAGGAAGGCCTCAAAAAAGATCTACTGACCAAGTCCCTGGTACCAAAAATGCCAGGATGACCGGCCAACACAGAACAGTGAACCTCAGAAATCACTGTACTAGTCCATCTGTCAGGAACAAACAATTTCCCCAGTGGACACCGCTCAGGCCTGTCAGCCTGAAATTCCTGAAAAGCCCATTATAAATCAGGTGAAATGGCAGAAAGAACCACCCCTTCCTTTAAAATGCCCACCGGCTCCGAGACCTCAGGAGAATCAGTTAAAAAAACCCTAGAGAGAGCATCAGCCTTAACATTCTTAGAACCAGGAAGGTACGAAACCACAAAATCAAAACGGGTAAAAAACAAGGACCATCTAGCCTGTTTAGGATTGAGTCTCTTGGCAGACTCGATGTAAACCAGATTCTTGTGCTCGGTCAAGACCACAATACAATCCGTAGCCCCTCAAGCCAATGTCGCCACTCCTCAAACGCCCACTTCATAGCCAACAACTCCCGATTGCCGACATCATAATTGCGTTCAGCAGGCGAAAATTTACGGGAAAAGAAGGCACACAATTTCATGGAGGAACTGACAGGATCCCGATGAGACAAAACGGCCCCTGCCCCAATCTCAGAAGCATCAATCTCAACCTGAAACGGAAGAGAGACATCCGGTTGGCACAACACAGGAGCAGAAGTAAACCTTCGTTTAAGCTCCTGAAAAGGCAGAAACAGCCGCAGGGGACCAGTTTTCCACATCAGCGCCTTTCTTCGTCAAATCGGTTAATGGTTTAAAAACGCTGGAAAAATTGGCAATGAATCGGCACAAAAAATTTGCAAAACCCAAAAATTTCTGAAGGCTCTTCACAGACAAGGGCCGAATACAATCATGAATGGCCTGAACCTTAACCGGATCCATCTCCATAGACGAAGGAGAAAAAATGAAGCCCAAAAAAGAAACCTTCTGAACCCCAAAGAGACATTTAGACCCCTTAACATACCAAGCATTGTCACAAAGGATCTGAAATACCATCCTGAACTGTTCCACATGAGAATCCCAATCATCGGAAAAAATCAAAATATCATCCAAATTAAACAATCAAGAATTTATCAATATAATTCCTAAAGATATCATGCATAAAGGACTGAAAAACGGATGGAGCATTAGTGAGCCCGAACGGCATCACAAGGTATTCAAAATGGCCTTCAGGCGTATTGAACGCAGTCTTCCATTCGTGACACTGCTTAATACGTACAAGATTATATGCCCCCGAAGGTCAATCTTAGTAAACCAACTTGCACCCTTGATCCTAGAAAACAAGTCGGAAATCAAAGGTGAAGGGTATTGAAACTTGACCGTGATCTTATTCAAGGGCCGATAAGCAACACAGGGTCTCAAGGAGCCATCTTTCTTAGCAACAAAAAAAAACCCTGCTCACAACGATGAAGAAGACGGCCGAATATGCCCTTTCTCCAAAGACTCCTTAATATAACTCCGCATGGCAGCATGTTCAGGCACAGACAAGTTGAAAAGTCGACCCTTAGGAAACTTACAGCCCGGAATCAAGTCAATCGCACAATCACACTCCCTGTGTAGTGGAAGAAAACTGGACTTGGGCTCATCGAATACATCCTGAAAATCAGACAAAATCTCTGGAATCTCAGAAGAGGAAGAGGAGATTGACATCAAAGGAACATCATCATGTACCCCCTGACAACCCCAGCTAGTCACAGACATAGACTTCCAATCTAAAACAGGATTATGTACCTGCAACCAAGGAAAACCCAGCACGATCGTATCGTGCAAATTATGCAAAACCAGAAATCGACAATCTTCCTGATGAGCTGGCACCATGCGCATGGTCACCTGAGTCCAAAGCTGGGGCTTATTTTTAGCCAAGGGTGTAGCATCGATGCCCCTTATGGTACCTTTACACGCCGCTACCGAAAGGTAGAAACCGGCAGGTATCGGACACAATTGTACCTTTTACCTTCAAAACACTGCGAAGTGGAAGCGTGTAATTCAGGTTGTTCCTCCCTTTCTCTTTGGATACCTGTGTTTCAGCCATGCTGAAAAACAAGCAGGTATAATCCCTATGGTGGCGGCGTGTAATCGGGGCACAGGCAAGGTATTTGAGTTCCCTGGGGCGTTCTACAGCGACATGTATACCACGCCCCATCAGCTATCATTGGTGGGGCTACTGTCTACCCATTGGCTGTCCCTGCACAGGGTGGCATATTTAACGAGCAGACCAGTCACAATACACATTTGCAATAGCGTCATGTATTAGCCAGCCTCCCTGCGCTGGCTGGCCAATCATGATGTTATTGCATTGTCCAATCACCGTACGAGCGTCGCGTAATACACAACTCAGTCACGCCTATGTAGTTACGGCGCACAATATGTACGCCCAGATTCCCTTGTGGTAGCGGCGTGTAAATCAGGGAAGGTGCTCCACAGAACGTAACCTGCGGCACCCGTCGGCACTTCCAGGGAACGAAAATACCTTCTGTGGAGCACCTTGTGGCGGCGTGTAATTGCGGCATCAGGTACCGTTAGGAACCGTTGAAAACGCGCGCGTGCACGTGCGGTGCCTACCTGTTGCTACCCTCGGTAGCGGCGTGTAAAGGTACCATTAGAGGAATAGGGTTCTGCAAAGGAAAGCCACAATGCCTGGTGAACTCAAAATCCATTAAGTTCAAGGCGGCGCCTGAATCCACAAACGCCGATAACAGAAAATGATGACAATGAACAAATCAAGGACACAGATAATAAAAATTTAGGTTGTACAATACTGATGGTAAATTAACTAGCGACCCTCTTTGTCTGCTTAGGGCAGACATTAATGACATGAGAAGAGTCGCCACAATAATAACACAACCTATTCTGACGTCTAAATCCTTGGTGTTCAGTTCTGGATAGAATCCTATCACACTGCATTGGCTCAGGATTCTGCTCTGAGGACAACGCCACAGAGCGCACAGTTCTGTGCTCCCGCAAACGCCAATCAATCTGAATGGCCGAGACATAGAATCACTCAGACCGGAAGGTGTGGGAAACACTCACAGGACCCTCGCAGACAGCGGGGTGGTGCCGGCTGCAGGTTGTGATGGAGACAGGTGAGTATGACATCACTGGGATAGTCAGTGCTTTCCACGCAATGAAAGCATGGAAAGCACTGACTGTTCACAAAGGATAGCAGCCAGCGGCTGTGGACCTGCTCACTACGCTCCTGTCTATCGCTGCTCCCCTGCCGGAGATTGACAGCGGGATGCAGTGCATATGACATGAGCCTAATGAGCGGCCCGCTGTGTCCATGGGCCACAGCTGCAGCCTGTTCCAGCCCTTGGACATCGCATCCGGAATGAACCCCCTGCCCCCCCGCCTCCCCTACTGCACAGCTACTAGTTCTGCATTCTAAGGTGCACCCCCCACTTTTCCCAAAATTTGGGGTAACAAAAGTGCATCTTATAATGGGGAAAATAATGGCATATTATAATACTACTTACTGAATAAGTAAAGGGAGATCAAACGATCTGAGGACAGGTCCAGAAAATGGCGCAATACAACAAGGCGTAGTCCGAGACAAAATTCAATTCACAAGCCAGGGTCAGGGAAACCAAAAAGACGAAGACAGTTTACAGGGAGCAGGCAAAAGAGTAGTCAGGTCACAGGCAAAAGGTCCAAGTCCAGGTAAGGGAATAAAGTCACTCTGGGTCAGGTAGAGAGCACAGAGGAATCAGTCTTACGCAGGCAGCTGCAAATGTACGATTGGCACTGGCATGCTTACGTAGAGAAATTATCAAGGGAAGTGAACACAGATGATTGCAGCACAGACCCAGCACAATCAAAGCAGACTGACAGCTTCCACACAACAGTAACATAACAGACAAGAACATGTGGAAATTGTGACACACGGGACACAGGGACAATTTGTAGGCCCTGTCCCCTCCCTTATATGGTTATCTGGCAGTCAGGGATGCATGAAGCCCCCTTGCCACCTGAGCCGCGGGTGAAGAGTGGGGGGAGGGGGGTGCTGTCAGCGGCGGCCGCGGGTAAGGAGCGGCGGGGGAATTGGGGGGTGCTATGCTATTGGCGGCGGCTGCCAGTGTATGTTACCAGGATTGCTGCAGCTGTCATCCACGTAAACACATAATGTACTGAGTGGAGCAGCAGGGCCGTCCCCTTCAGCACTGCCGCTCCCCCTGCCTCCTTGCCGCCTGAGCCTAAGGGCTCACATTGTCCAATGGACAGTGCTGCCATGCTGGCGGTATTCAGTCTGTCTGAGATGTGAAGACAGATCTCAGAGAATGAGTTTTAGACGCAGCCTAGTGGGGACATCTTGTGGAAAGTTTTTGAAAGATTTTCTTCCGGATATCAAATTACTTGCTCTACATTATTATTGAATAAAATTTTAATTGCAGTTACACTTTATTGTTAAAACAACCTGGTGTACTGCAGATCTTTTGTTAGATTTCCCATAGATTGGGATTAGGATTCAGTATTTATTCTGCTCCAATATCCTGATGACAAGAAGTTTACATTTCTCTTTTAAGCAGAACAACAGTTTCCATCATAATCCCAGAAGACATGCTAAAAGATGGCAGACAAACTACCATATATACTCGTGTATAAGCCGAGTTTTTCAGCCCAAAAATTGGGCTGAAAAGTCCCCCCCTCGGCTTATACACGGGTCAATACGGTAACTCAGGCTGGAGAAGGCGGGGGGGCTGCTGTATGAGCGGCCCCATCACGTGGGGCCGCTCATTATATATGCACTGCTTCCCCCTGTCAATCAGCGGCAGGGGGAAGCAGTTCATATATGGCCCCCATATGCTGGCACTCGCCCCCCTCCTTGTAAGGCCCCCACCCGGCTGCTTAAGTTACCATCCTTGCTTTTCTGATCCGCGCCGGTCTTCCACGGTCCCGTCCTCGGCAGCATCCGGGGTCATGTGACCGGCAGGTCGCATGACGTCATCGCTACTGGCCGGGGACCCCGCATGCAGCAGAGGACGGGACCGTGGAAGACCTGCGCGGATCAGAAAAGCAAGGATGGTAACTTAAGCAGCCGGGGGGGGGATGCTTATAACGGAGGGGGACGAGTGCCAGCATTTGGGGGCACATATCACTGCTGGAGCCTGTATATACCTGTGGGGCTGCTGTATACCCCTCTGGGGCTGCTGTATACCCCTCTGGGGCTGCTATATACCCCTCTGGGGCTGCTATATACCTATGGGGCTGCTGTATACCACTGGGGCTGCTGTATACCCCTCTGGGGCTGCTGTATACCCCTCTGGGGCTGCTATATACCCCTCTGGGGCTGCTATATAGCTATGGGGCTGCTGTATACCACTGGGGCTGCTGTATACCCCTCTGGGGCTGCTGTATACCCCTCTGGGGCTGCTATATAGCTATGGGGCTGCTATATACCCCTCTGGGGCTGCTATATACCTATCAGGCTGCTGTATACCACTGGGGCTGCTGTATACCCCTCTGGGGCTGCTATATACCTATGGGGCTGCTATATACCCCTCTGGGGCTGCTATATACCTATGGGGCTACTGTATACCACTGGGGCTGCTGTATACCCCTCTGGGGCTGCTGTATACCCTCTGGGGCTGCTATATAGCTATGGGGCTGCTGTATACCACTGGGGCTGCTGTATACCCCTCTGGGGCTGCTGTATACCCCTCTGGGGCTGCTATATACCCCTCTGGGGCTGCTATATACCTATGGGGCTGCTATATACCCCTCTGGGGCTGCTATATACCACTGGGGCTGCTGTATACCACTGGGGCTGCTGTATACCCCTCTGGGGTTGCTGTATATCCCTCTGGGGTTGCTGTATACCTCTGGGACTGCTGTATACCTCTGGGGCTGCTGTATACAGCTCTGGGGCTGCTGTATACCTATGGGGCTGCTGTGAACAGCTCTGGGCTGCTGTATACCTATGGGGCTGCTGTATACAGCTCTGGGGCTGCTGTATACAGCTCTGGGGCTGCTGTATACACCTCTGGGGCTGCTGTATACCCCTCTGGCGCTGCTGTATACCCCACTGGGGCTGCTGTATACACCTCTGGGGCTGCTGTATATACCTCTGGGGAGGCTGCTGCATATACCTCTGGGGAGGCTGCTGTATATACCACTGGGGAGGCTGCTGTATACTACCACTGGGAGGCTGCTGTATACTACCACTGGGGAGGCTTCTGTATACTACCACTGGGGAGGCTGCTGTATACTACCACTGGGGAGGCTGCTGTATATACCACTGGGGAGGCTGCTGTATACTACCACTGGGGAGGCTGCTGTATACTACCACTGGGGAGGCTTCTGTATACTACCACTGGGGAGGCTGCTGTATACTACCACTGGGGAGGCTGCTGTATACTACCACTGGGGAGGCTGCTGTATACTACCACTGGGGAGGCCTGTATACCACACTGATGGGGGCTGTATACCTGTGCTGGGGTCCACCCTCGGCTTATACACGAGTCAATAGGTTTTCCCAGGTTTTGGGGGCAAAAGTAGGGGGGTCGGCTTATACACGGGTCGGCTTATACACGAGTATATACGGTACTTATGCTTTTTATCAATGTGTAGACTTTGTCATGCGTGCCTTTTACATTTGTCCTATCTGAGCAATAGTTATGTGAAACATACAGTGCGGTGCCAGCAGGACAAGACCTAGAAAACATGATAAACAGGAGTTGAAGAGGACATTACACTAGTGGTTTCTCAGAAGATTTTCCTCTTTTTTTAAATCAACAGAGAAAAGCGTTCCTTAAGACAAATTTAACATCTGACTGCTGCTTGGGGCTGTCACTCTGATAGTCTCCACCAGATGGAGGTGATTCCTTCCTGACCATTTAGCACTTGATGCTGCAGTCAATCAGTGGCTCAGTGGAAAGCACTAAGGCCCCATTCACACACTGCTTTTTTGCTGCATATTTTTACGCACAAGGTCAAAAAAAGCCAGGAGTGGAACAATCAAAACCGGGAATGGCACACTCAGAGTAAAGGTCTAATTGTGGGTTTACACGTTGCGATATCGGCGTCCAACTCCGACCAAAAGTCACGTGGTTCGTGAGTTGGAGCCGATATCGTTCCTGCGTTGTACTGTTTGAACGTACAATGCGATGCTGTAACGATGGCAAACCGATATCGGGAGTCGAATGAGCGTGCTATTCAACCGCCCGATATCGGATGCCGGTTGGAGCCGGGTCGTCCTGTGTGACAGCCCAACTCCGATGTGTACTGCCACGTCACCCATTCACTCCCATGTTAAATGGTCGTTCCTGGGTTGGGGGGCGTACACATCGTCGGGACGTTGTATCCCGATATCGGGACGTCTAAACCGCTGATGCGATCAGGGAGAAACGAGCACTAAATGCGTGCTCCTGCGCTGTTGTATTACGATATCTGAACGATATCGCAACGTGTAAACGCACCATAATGGAAACAAGTGCTCCACTTATATGTTTAATCACCCACTCCTGGTTTGTGATGAGCTTGTGGATAAAAATCCGCAGCAAAAAAAGCAGTGTGTGAATGGGGCCTAAAGCTTTCCAGTGCTGGGGTCTTGGGCTCAAATCCCTCCTAGAATAATTCTGCAAGGTTTGTATTATCTCCCCATTGTTTGCATGGGTGTTTTCCAGTTTCCTCCCACACTCCGAATACGTACAGATAGGGAATGTAGCTTGTGAGTCTTAATGGTGACAGTGATAACAATGTCTATAAAGTGCTATGGAATTAATTGTGCTGTATAACCCATGCATAATAATCAGTTGCCTCCATATTCAGATCACTGGTGGTAGTGTCATCATTACTTCTGGTGTGGCAGAGATCATTAGACCAGATTCTGAAGGTAGGCATGGCTTCTCTCTCAATATAAAAAGTGGAAAATCCCTTGATAAAAATACTAAGTCTGGGTTGCCTTTGGTGACCCTTCCAGAATTTTTTGCATTCATTTATATGGTAAATATATAAAGTAGTTGGTTACCTAAAAAACATTCCCATGATCAAAACCACAGGTTACCTGATGCCTTTCATGGTAATCCGACTACTGGTAAAGCGAATGGGCATCTCTCGTCCCATGTGTGAATGTACGTAGCTTAATGGAGTGATAACATACCTACAGGATCACTGCTGCATTCAATGTCTTTGTGACATCAGAGAAGAGTCAATAGCCAATGCCTGTTGGAGAGAACAGATGAACAGTATGTCTCCAACAAATATGTAGCAGATCAATTATCAAAAAAGTAATAGTCTAAACAAGGCTTGAACTTGTTCAACCACAGCATGAGCCACAGGTAAGGGTAGGGTCACATTTAAGGCTGACACAAGCGCTAAAAACTTTGAAAATCAGCTGCAGCTGTGCCGCCAGTGCAATGCTGCCCATAGAAACCCGCTGTTTACCTTAGCAGCGGCCACACACAAAGCTGAAGGACGAGCGCTTTACCTGAGTGCACAGGAAAATGCTGCAGACCATGTTTCCTGTGTGCAGCTTGCGTCAGCCTTAAGTGTGACTCTAGCCTAACACAGTAAAATAGCAACATAGTTTTTAAGGTTGAAGGAAGACTTTAAGTCCATCTAGTTCAACCCATAGCCTAACATGTTGATCCAGAGGAAGGCAAAAAAAAAAACCCATGAGGCAACACTAAGCTCCACATTGGGGAAAAAATTCCTTCCTGACTCCAGATACGGCAATCAGACTAGTTCCCTGGATCAACGCCCTATCAAAGAATCTAGTATATATAACTGATAATATTATAGTTTTCAAGAAAGGCATCTAGTCCCTTCTTAAATGTTAGTAGTGACTCACTCAATACAACATCATACGGCAATGACTTCCGTAGTCTCCGTGCTCTTACAGTAATGGATAAGGAAAATCCTGGTGGCAAGCTCCTTGATGACAGTGCTCAGTAATGGGATAGCAGGCCCAGCATTCAATATAGGAAATTCTGGCACATGTTGAGTTTTTTACTTCTTTAGTTTATTTTTTAGTGCATTGTCGATCTTGGTCTGTAATATTATGCCCTAAAAAATAAACTAAAGAAGCAAATAACTCAACGTGTGCAAGCATTTACTATATTGAATGCTCTTACAGTAAAGAATTTGCGTCTTTGATTATGATTAAACCTTTTTTCCTCCAGACATAGAGGATGCCCCCAAAGTCTCAGGCCTAGATGTAAAAAGATTATTAGAGAGGTCTCTGTACTGTCCCCTCATATATTTATACATTATTATGAGATCACCCCTAAGCCTTCGTTTTTGCAAACTATATAAACCCAAGTTTAATAACCTGTCTTGGTATTGCAGACCCCTCAGTCCTCTAATAACCTTGGTCGCTCTTCTCTGCACCCGCTCTAGTTCAGCTATGTCTTTCTTATACACCGGAGACCAGAATTGTACACAGTATTCTAAGTGTGGTCGCACTAGTGACTTGTATAGAGGTAAAATTATGTTCTCCTCATGAGCATCTATGCGTTTTTTAATACATCCCATTATTTTATTTGCCTTTGCAGCAGCTGCCTGACACTGGCCACCAAATGTGAGTTTGTCATCTACCCATACACCCAGGTCTTTTTCAGTGGTAGTTTTGCCCAGTGTTTTACAATAAAGCACATAATTATACCTTTTATTTCCTCCGCCCCTAGTGCATGACCTTACACTTATCCCCCATTAAAGCTCATTTGCCATTTATCAGCCCAAGCTTCTAGTTTACATGAATCCACCTATAATATGAAATTATCCTCCTCTGTATTGATTACCATGCAGAGTTTAGTGTCATCTGCAGTAGGTGCCTCAAATATAGGCATTTCCATGCAGAGAGCATCTACTGTTCTATCAATCAATTTTTTGCCCCTGCATTGTCAACCTTGTCCCTGTGCTAAATTACTCTTTAATGAATCTTACTCTCAATATATGTTTTAAATTAAGTTATAAAGGAACTAATAATGGACTCATAATGTATGGGAGTATACTAAGGGACAAAGCTAAATCGGTAACTGAATAGTGCCTTACAGGAACCCAAGTTGAAGACTGGATAAGGGTAAGGCCATTGATGCTGTTTAACTGGACTTTATAAAAACTTTTGAAATGGTACCACATAAAATATTAAGATTTGACAAAATGGGGAAGGAGAGTCAGCTTACTAGTAGTCAGTTCACCTATTTTCATAGCAGGGACTTATTGCATGGAGCTTAGGGATGGGCGAATCTACTCGCTAGGACTCGTTACTCGGCGAGTAGTAAGGGACTCGCAGGACTCGGCACTCTGCGAGTTTCCCAGTGATTACTCGCACAGTAAACGAGTCCAATGCAAATCAATATCAATCCTAGTTTTGTCACAGACTCTGACAAAACTAGGATTGCCTTTGACTTGCATTGGTCTGATTACTGTGCAAGTAATCGCTGGGAAACTCGCAAAGTAACTGCTGTTACTTTGCGAGCCGAGTCCAGCTGTCTTCCCTGTGCAGGCTGCCGCAGCTCCAGGGTCCTAGAGCCCGCCTGCTCACAGAGATGATGTAGCAGAGCTGCGATTGTTCTCAGTCTGCTCATTCCCTGTGCATAGACATCTATATCTATGCACAGGGGATGTAGCAGAGAGGACAACGCGTTTTGGACTACGTCGGACGGAAGAGGATTTTTTAAATTAAAGATGGAGTCCCTAATGGCTTTTTTTTTTTAACCCTTTATTGGAGATTCTTAGTGGCTGGGTCAAACGTGGCCTGACATTAAGAATCTTGGGCTTAATACCAGTTTGTATAACAAAGCTGGTATTAACCCCTTTATTACCCAGCGTGCCACCGCCACCAGGGCCGCTGGAAGAGCGGGGTTCAGCGCCAGAGGATGGCGCTTCAATGAACGAGCCATCTTCTGGGGCGGCTGCGGGCTGCAATTTGCAGCGGGGGGTGCCCAGAAAGCTTGGGCATCCCTGCGCTGCGGATTCCAGCCCCCAGCTGCTTAGGTGTACCTGGCTAGACATAGAAATTGCGCGGAGCCCCACGCATTTTTTTTTATTATTTCATGAAATTCATGAAATAATTAAAAAAAAGGGCTCCCCTATATTCTTGTGTCCGGCCAGGTACAAATAGGCACCTGGGGGTTGGGGGCAGCACGTCGCTGCCTGCTGGATCCGGCTGGTTCCAGACATACGGCGAAGCCCACGTGAAATTTTTTTCTGACAAATCCATAAAACAATGTAAATAAAAGGGACTGCATCTTTATTAACCCCTGGACCATGGGCGAGGGGTTAATAAAGATGCAGTCCCTTTTTTAGGATTGTTTTATTGATTTTTCAGAAAAAAAATTACATGGTCGTTCTGGAACCAGCCGGATTCAGCAGGCAGCGACGGGCTGCCCCCAACCCCCAGGTGCCTATTTGTACCTGGCCAGACACAAGAATATAGGGGAGCCCTTTTTTTTTATTATTTCATGAATTTCATGAAATAATTAAAAAAAAATGCGTGGGGCTCCGCACAATTTCTATGTCTAGCCAGGTACAGCTAAGCAGCTGGGGGCTGGAATCCGCAGCGCAGGGATGCCCAAGCTTTCTGGGCACCCCCCGCTGCAAATTGCAGCCCGCAGCCGCCCCAGAAGATGGCGCGTTCATTGAAGCGCCATCCTCTGGCGCTGAACCCTGCTCTTCCAGCGGCCCTGGTGGCGGTGGCACGCTGGGTAATAAAGAGGTTAGGGCCAGCTTTGTATTATCAGCTGGCCCTAAGCCCGAAATTTATGGCGGTCACGCCAATATTAGACATGACCGCCATGAATTTCTATTAAATTGTTTTAAAAAAAACACAACACAGAGAAAATTTTTTATTAGAAATAAAAAAAAAAGCCATTAGGGACTCCATCTTTAATTAAAAAAATCCTCTTCCATTCGATGCAGTCCAAAACGCGATGTCCTCTCTGCTACATCCCCTGTGCATAGATATAGATGTCTATGCACAGGGAATGAGCAGACTGAGAACAATCTCAGCTCTGCTACATCAGGCAGCAGGCGGGCTCTAGGACCCTGGAGCTGCGGCAGCCTGCACACAGAGCAGACAGCCGGACTCTTATCTGTGCGAGTTTCCCAGCGATTACTTGCACAGTAAACGAGTCCAATGCAAATCAATGGCAAAACTAGGATTGCTTCAGGCTGAAGCTTCCGAGACACATCTGTGATTTGTAAATCGCACACTACTCGCTATTACTCGCTTCCCCATTCATTAACATTGGACTCGCTAGACTCGCAACGAGTAGCGAGTCCCGGGCTCGGACTCGCTAGAGTCAAGCGATTCTGAGTAATTTAGGATTCGCCCATCACTAATGGAGCTGCCAGAGTCAGGATTGCAGCAAGGCAAACTTCATTATTAAGGTTATACAGCAAAACATTTAGATTCATCCGTTTTTGTCCATTTGTTGTTATCACTCACTATTTAGTCTTTTAAAGGAAAACTGTCAGGTCAAAAATCCATATTTAACTGCTATCATTTTCTAATTCCCTTCTCTAAACTCTCTCTATTTATGTATTTCTTTTATTTATATTCCCCTCCAATTTTCTGTAAACTTCAAATAAAGAGATCAAATCCATGTGTCAGTCACAGTGAATGATCCACTTAGTTCTCTGCTGTCCGCTCCTCATAAGATGAATATGCATATCACATACTTACACTACATTACTGCACAGGAGATCACTGGGGGGGCTGTATTTTCCTCTCTGCTCTCTGTGTCTGCAGTCAAGCAAGACATCAAATACAACACAGAAACTGTCACAGCACAGCAGAATATCTGCTTACAGAAACAAATGGAGTCTAGATAAGGCAGATCTGTAAAGGGTGGTTTACACGTAGCGAGAACGCTAACGAGATCGCTGCTACGTCACTGATTTTGTGATGTAGCAGCAACCTCGCCGGCGATCTCGCTGCGTGTGACACTTAGCAGCAATAAGCCCCTCGCTGGGAGATCGCTGATCTTTACAAAATGGCTTTGAATGCTTTTTGATCCATCATCTTCTGCTGGCCAGGCAGCATCGCTGTGTGTGACAGGCAGACTTACCAACGATCCTCATTCTGCATCCGAGACCCCTAACGATCCCAACAACCGTCGAGTGTCGGCGCATCGCTGGGTGATCGCTGTTGAGTTCTGCCTGTCTGACATCTCACCAGCGACGCACCAGCGATCCCGGTCAGGCAGGATCGCTGGTGCATCGCTACATGTAAAGCCCCCTTAATAGCTCTCTCTCTGTGGTGTGCTCAACAGAACAGACCTACTGTAAGTGAAACCTGACACTGCACTGTTAGCAAAGGGAGGAGGGATGAGAGAGCTGCTGAGAGGGAGTGTATAATTACATGACAGTTTATACAGCACCCGGACTATTCCTGTTTGGTTATAATGGAGAGGACTAATTCAGGAGCTCCCTGCAGGGTCTGACAATGCTGATAACATGGAAACTACAAACGGTACAATAATGATTTTACATGTTTTTAAAAGGTCTGCCATGGCACTATTCAAGGGTAATATTGTTATCATACTGAAAAATGACCTGACAATGTCCCTTTAAGACTTATAATAAATGGGGAGTGTTATCAATACTTACCTATTCATCACTAGAGAATTATTTTTCACATAAAAGATTTTTGCATAAAATGAGAACAGTGGAACTAAGGAAAATGTATGTAAATGCAGAGAAGATACAAGGTGGTTACCGTGTTTCCCCGATTGGTAAGACCCCCCTGAAAGTAAGACAGGGTAGGGGGAACGGGGGGGGGGTTCTGATAATGTAAGGCCCCCCCGAATGTAAGGCCGCCTGGGGGGGGGCGCTGGGAATGTAAGGCCTCCCTTAGTACCGTACCTTTGGTCCGACGCTGTCCCCTGGTGTGTCCAACCCCAACGTCACTGCTGTCTCCGGCTTGCTGCTGATTGGCCCATCAGCTCGAGTGCTGATTGGACGCAGATCGAGCTGTGATTGGCCCCAGCCCCGACATCACTGCAGTCCCGGCTCACTGCTGATTGGCCCATCAGCTCAAGTGCTGATTGGCCCAGCAGCTCGAGCTGTGATTGGCCAGCCAGCGCCGACGTCATGCAGTCCAGGCTCACTGCTGATTGGCCCAGCGTCCCCAGCAGCAGAAGCGTCCCACAGTTGCACCGCAGAGGAAAACGAGAGTGACCCAGAGAAAAAAAAAGTAAGGAAACGTGTGTACTGTATAACCATAACCATGGGTGTGTGTGCAAGGGGCTGTGTGTGTGTGTACTGTATGTGTACCTATGGGTATGGGTGTGTGTGTGTATGGGTACCGTATGGGTGTGTGTGTATGGGCTGTGTGTGTCTGTGTGTACGGTACACTGCAGTACTGTTATGGGAGGCTGCAGTGGAATACGGCACTGTTATGGAGGCTGCAGTGGGATACTGCACTGTTATGGGAGGCTGCAGTGGGATACGGCACTGTTATGGGAGGCTGCGGTGGGATATGGCACTGTTATGGGAGGCTGCAGTGGGATACGGCACTATTATGGGAGGCTGCAGTGGGATTACCGTATGTGGGCTGATACGTAGTAACAAGATATTCTTGATACATTTGTTTTATTCTACTGTTTGGTGATGACTGCCATACTGTTCAGCATGTTAATAAATGTTAATTTTTTTGTTAAAAAAAAATGGTCATTTTTTTTGGGCTAATGTAAGACCCCCCCGAAAGTAAGACAGGGTGCGACTTTCAGAGGTAAAATTAATGTAAGACAGGGTCTTACTTTCGGGGAAACACGGTATTAATGTATCATTCTAAATGGGTTTCAGTTAAAGGGATCCTGTCACTTCCAGAACACATCCTAAGCTAGGAAAAAACATGTCCCTGCAGCATCCCATCACTAATCTCACACTCCTTTTGTCTCCTAAAAGCATCCTGTGAAAGTGTATAAAAACGTTTTAATACGGTACTTACTCATTAGTGATTATAATTAACAGGGGCTATATTCTTTAGTCACCAGGGTGGGCTGTTTTGCCGCTCCAGGATCCACCCTCTCTCTGTCTGTGTGTTCTGCTTGTGCAGGCTTTACCCTTCCCCCTCTCTATCACTCACAGAATGCAAATCATTAGTCCTGCCTTCAGCTGCACATAACAGCAGCACAGACAGAGAGAGGGTGGATCCTCGAGGCTGCAAAACAACATGCCCTGGTGACTAAAGAATATAGCCCCTGCTAATTATAATCACTAATGAGTAAGTATTATAACGTTTTTATGCACTTTCACAGGATGCTTTTAGGAGACAAAAGAAGAGTGAGATTAGTGATAGGATGCTGCAGGGAATTGTTTTGCTAGCTTTGAGGCGTTTTGGAGGTGAAAGGATCCCTATAACATTGGGTGTAGGGATTCTGTTGTCTTCTCCAGACTGACAACTAGTGGCTGCTATTATTCAGTTTGCTAAATTGTGCTGCAATTCTACACATTATCATTGGCCTTTAGTAAGATAGATGCTGCTGAAACTGTGAAAGCCATCTTGTTTCCAGCTTGGGTCTACTTATCTACATGTGAACTTCATTCAGCACTTGAGTATTGTGTCTAGTTTAGTCTAGCTTCAGTCTCCAGCTCAGAGCAGTCTTTGCCGAGATTGCTCTCACCTAATCTAGATTGTTTCTCCAGATGTCCACTCATGCATCCTAGGACTTCTACTACACTGTGTGCAGAATTATTAGGCAAATGAGTATTTTGATCACATGATACTTTTTATATATGTTGTCCTACTCTAGACTGTATAGGCTTGAGGCCAACTACCAATTAAGTAAATCAGGTGATGTGCATCTCTATAATGGGGAGGGGTGTGGTGTAATGACATCAACACCCATATAAGGTGTGCTTAATTATTAGGCAAATGCCTTTCCTTAGGCAAAATGGGTCAGAAGAGAGATATGACGGGCTGTGAAAACTCTAAAATAGTGAGATGTCTTGCAGAGGGAGGCAGCAGTTTGGAAATTGCCAAACTTTTGAAGTGTGATCACCAAACAATCAAGTGTTTCATGGCAAATAGCCAACAGGGTCGCAAGAAGCGTGTTGGACAAAAACAGAGCAAAATAACTGCCCAAGAATTGAGGAAAATCAAGCGTGAAGCTGCCAAGATGCCATTTGCAACCCAGTTTTGCCATATTTCAGAGCTGCAACGTTACTGTAGTATCTAAGCTATACTCAGGGACATGGCCAAGGTAAGGAAGCCTGAAAAATGACCACCTTTGAACAAGAAACATAAGATATAACGTCAAGACTGGGCCAAGAAATATCTTAAGAGGTTTTATGGACTGATGAAATGAGAGTGACTCTTGATGGGCCAGATGGATGTGCCAGAGGCTGGAACAGTAAAGGGCAGAGAGCTCCACTCCGACTCGGACGCCAGCAAGGTGGAGTTGGGGTACTGGTATGGGCTGGTATCATTAAAGATGAACTTATGGAACCTTTTCGGGTTGAGGATGGAGTGAAGCTCAACTCCCGGACCTACTGCCAGTTTCTGGAAGACAACTTCTTCAATAAGTGGTACAGGAAGAAGTCGGTATCGTTCAAGAAAAACATGTCATGCAGGGCAATGCTCCATCACATGCATCCAACTACTCCACAGCGTGGCTGGCCAGTAAAGGTCTGAAAGAAGAAATAATAATGACATGGCCCCCTTGTTCACCTGATCTGAACCCCATAGACAACCTGTGGTCCCTCCTAAAATGTGAGCTCTACAGGGAGGGAAAACAGTACACCTCTCGGAACAGTGTCTGGGAAGCTGTAGTGGCTGCTGCATGCAATGTTGATCATAAATAGATCAAGCAACTGACAGAATCTATGGATGGAAGGCTGTTGAGTGTCATCATAAAGAAAGGTGGCTATATTGGTCACTAAATGTTTTGGGTTTTGTTTTTGCATGTCAGAAATGTTTCTTTCCAAATTTTGTGCAGTTACATTAGTTTACCTGGTGGAAATAAACAAATGAGATGGGAATATATTTGGTTTTTATTAAGTTGCCTAATAATTCTGCACAATTATAGTTCCCTGCACAAACAGCTATCCTCCTAAGGCCCCTTTCACATCAGCGGTTTTCGCTGATCGCGTCAGTTGCAGTGAAAGAACCGCAACTGCCGCGATCACCGCATAACGGCCGCACTTGCGGTTCACTTGCGGCAAGCCCCATACAATATCTATGGGGCTTGCGGTAAGTGTGCGGCAAGTGCGGTTTTGGCACTTGCGGCAGGTGCGGCCGCGAAAGAACCGCGGTATGCCGCGTTTTTTTCGCGGTCACGCCTGCGGCAAGTGCCGAAACCGCACTTACCCCACCTGCCGCACACTTACCGCAAGCCCCATAGACATTGTGAGGGGCTTGCCGCAAGTGAACTGCAAGTGCAGCCGTTATGCGGTAATCGCTGCAGTTGCGGTTCTTTCACCGCAACCGCCGTGATCAGCGAAAACGCTGATGTGAAAGCAGCCGAAGGGCCCTTTCACATCAGCGTTTTTTGAAATTCGCGGCAGATGCGGTGAAAAAACCGCATCTGCCGCGATTACCACATGCCGGCTGCACTTGCGGCGCGGTTGCGGTAAACGCCATACTATGTATAGGCGGACTTGTGGCAGGTGCGGCAAGTGCAGTTTTGGCACTTGCGGCAGGTGCGGCCGCGAAAAAAAATACTGTCAGCCGCGGTTTTTTTCGCGGCCGCACCTGCCGCAAGTGCCAAAACCGCACTTGCCGCACCTGCCGCAAATCCACCTATACATAGTATGGCGTTTACCGCAACCGCACCACAACCGCGCCACAAGTGCAGCCGGTATGCGGTAATCGCGCCAGATGCGGTTTTTTCACCGCATCTGCCACGATTTGAAAAGAACGCTGGTGTGAAAGGGCCCTAGGATAGCCAAATCTAAAAAAAAAACACTCCAACTTCCAAAAATATTAAGCTTTGATATTTATGAGTCTTTGGGTTGATTCAGAACATAGTTGTTGATCAATAATCAAAATAGTCCTCTAAAATACAACTTTCCTAATAATTCTGCACACAGTGTACTGTCTGTTGTTTCCTGCTTGTGCCCTTCAGCCATTGGATTCCAGCAAGTTTTCCACCAGTATCATATTAGTGGGTTACTGCAAGAGTCGGTATTGGGGCTTCTTTTATATATTTATTATTGATATTGTAGAGGGCATGACGGGAACAATTTAAATTTTTATAGATAATACTAAACTCTGCAAGGTAATCAGCATAGAGGAGCATAATTGAATATTACAGAGAGATGTATTTAAGGTAGAGGCTTGGATTAAGAAATAGTAATTGAAGATTATCTATTATATAATATAAAAGCCGAAGGCCACTTCCGTGATGGTCTACGGCCAGGGCTGGTGACGCAGCCCGGCTACAGGCACCGGCTCAGGAACGTTCCGACCTCGGAAGTTCCGTCTGCCCTACAGCCTCTCCCCTCCACCCTCTGCCCTCCAGCCAGTAGCTAGATACCGGGGGGGCAGGGGGGGCCCATTGCCCGCAACTTCGGGGGGCCACACAACCTCTGGGGGTACCCGTGCTTCCAAACGCCCGCCGCGCGCCTGGAGAGGAGGGAGGGCGGGACTTCCTGTCCTGCAGCTCTGCCCGCCCCTCCTCTCCTCCTACACCAGACGCGCGGCCCGCTGTGAGTCTGCACCCCCATACGCTCCTCTGCCCTCCAGCCTCCGCCTCCGCTCCAGCCTGTGCCCGCCGCCTCCGCTCCAGCCTGTGCCCGCCGCCTCCGCTCCAGCCTCTGCCCGCCGCCTCCTCTCCAGCCTGTGCCCGCCGCCTCCTCTCCAGCCTGTGCACTGTGCCCCCTCCAGCCTGTGCCCCGTGCCCCCTCCAGCCTGTGCCCTCTGCCCCTCCAGCCTGTGCCCCCTCCAGCCTCTACCCTGTGCCCATCCAGCCTGTGCCCTGTGCCCCCTCCAGCCTGTGCCCCCTCCAGCCTGTGCCCTGTGCCCCCTCCAGCCTGTGCCCCCTCCAGCCTGTGCCCCCTCCAGCCTGTGCCCTGTGCCCCTCTAGCCTGTGCCCCCTCCAGCCTGTGCCCTGTGCTACCTCCAGCCTGTGCCCCCTCCAGCCTGTGCCCCTCCAGCCTGTGCCCCTCCAGCCTGTGCCCTGTGCCCCCTCCAGCCTGTGCCCTGTGCCCCCTCCAGCCTGTGCCCTGTGCCCCTCTAGCCTGTGCCCCCTCCAGTCTGTGCCCCCTCCAGCCTGTGCCCTGTGCCCCCTCCAGCCTGTGCCCCCTCCAGCCTGTGCCCTGTGCCCCCTCCAGCCTGTGTCCTGTGCCCCCTCCAGCCTGTGTCCTGTGCCCCCTCCAGCCTCTGCCCTGTGCCCCCTCCAGCATGTGTCCTGTGCCCCCTCCAGCCTCTGCCCCTCCAGCCTGTGCTCTGTGCCCCCTCCAGCCTGTGCCCTGTGCCCCCTCCAGCCTGTGCCCTGTGCCCCCTCCAGCCTGTGCCCCCTCCAGCCTGTGCCCTGTGCCCCTTCAGCCTGTGCCCCCTCCAGCCTGTGCCCTGTGCCCCCTCCACCCTGTGCCCCCTCCACCCTGTGCCCCCTCCTGCCTGTGCCCCCTCCAGCCTGTGCCCTGTGCCCCCTCCAGCCTGTGCCCCCTCCAGCCTGTGCCCCCTCCAGCCTCTGCCCCCTCCAGCCTCTGCCCCCTCCTGCCTGTGCCCCCTCTAGCCTCTGCCCTGTGCCCCCTCCAGCCTCTGCCCCCTCCAGCCTCTGCCCTGTGCCCCCTCTGCCCTGTGACCCCTCCAGCCTGTAGCCTGTGCCCCCTCCAGTCTGTGCCCTGTGCCCCCTCCAGCCTGTGCCCTGTGCCCCCTCCAGCCTGTGCCCTGCCCTGTGCCCCCTCCAGCCTGTGCCCTGTCCTGTGCCCCCTCCAGCCTGTGCCCTGTCCTGTGCCCCCTCCAGCCTGTGCCCTGTCCTGTGCCCCCTCCAGCCTGTGCCCTGTCCTCTGCCCCCTCCAGCCTGTGCCCTGTCCTCTGCCCCCTCCAGCCTGTGCCCTGTCCTCTGCCCCCTCCAGCCTGTGCCCTGTCCTCTGCCCCCTCCAGCCTCCCCTGTCCTTTGCCCCCTCCAGCCTCCCCTGTCCTCTGCCCCCTCCTCACCCCTCCATATGCAAGGGACAGTATGTGTATATATGTGTGTATGTAGGCACTTCCGTCACTTTGTCCGCACTTCCCTCAACTTTGTACACACACTCCGCTATACTTACCACCGGCCCTGCGTCCGCTGCCTGGATCCTCAGTCGACATGTCGCCGCCCCCAAACTACTAGATCCAATATAGCGTCCAAGATGTCTCGCCAAACTACCCGGGCGACATATTGGATCCAGTCGTCCGGGGGCGGCGACATGTCGACTCAGGATCCAGGCGGCAGGGAAGACGCAGGGTCGGTGGTAAGTATAGCGGAGTGTCTGTGTATGTGTGTGCTTACCACTCTGCCCACCGCGCTGCGCTGACCACTCTGCCCACGGCGCTGCGCTGACCACTCTGCCCATGGCGCTGCACTGACCACTCTGCCCACGGCACTGCGCTGACCACTCTGCCCACGCCCCTGCGCTGACCACTCTGCCCACGGCGCTGCGCTGACCACTCTGCCCACGCCCCTGCGCTGACCACTCTTCCCAACCCGCTGCGCTGACCACTCTGCCCATGGCGCTGCGCTGACCACTCTACCCACGGCGCTGCGCTGACCACTCTGCCCATGGCGCTGCGCTGACCACTCTGCCCACGGCGCTGCGCTGACCACTCTGCCCACTGCGCTGCGCTGACCACTCTGCCCACGGCGCTGCGCTGACCACTCTGCCCACGGCGCTGCGCTGACCACTCTGCCCACGGCGCTGTGCTGACCACTCTGCCCACGGCGCTGCGCTGACCAATCTCACCGCACTCACTGCTAACCACTGAGCCACCGCACTCACTGCTAACCACTGAGCCACCGCACTCACTGCTAACCACTGAGCCACCGCACTCACTGCTAACCACTGAGCCACCGCACTCACTGCTAACCACTGATCCACCGCACTCACTGCTAACCACTGAGCCACCGCACTCACTGCTAACCACTGAGCCACCGCACTCACTGCTAACCACTGAGCCACCGCACTCACTGCTAACCACTGAGCCACCGCACTCACTGTTAAACACTGAGCCACCGCACACAGTACTAACCACTGAGCCATCGTATACTCTGCTACCCACTGAGCCACCTGTATACACACAATTAATTTCACCCCACTCCCCTAACTATTACTAAATAAACTATATATGGATTCTAGACTACCCGATTCTTTAGAATCGGGCCGCCATTTAGTCATAAATAAATGTAAGGGCATGCACCTGGGCTGAGGAATTAAAATGTACAGTAAAGCTATGTTCTACATAGCAAAATTGTTATTAAAAATGCTTGGATGCATTGATAGACCGCAAGCTAATCTTTAATGCCAGTACCAGGCAGCTGCTGCCAAGGCTAATAAAATAATGGAATGCTATAAAAGAGGCATAGATGCTCATGACAAGAGCAAAGTTTTGTTTCTATACAACTCACTAGTGTAACCACACTTAGAATATTGAGTACAAATTTAATCTCCGGTGTATAAGTAGGACATAGCTGAACAAGAGCAGGTGCATGAGACTCAGGAACAGCAAGGGTAATGGACACCTTGACAACTTGCAGTGGGTCTTTAGGCATAGACTGCATTGTTCAGGCACTTCCTATAAGGGGAAGTGCCTGAACTACTCTGTGTTTCTCAACCATAGGCTAAGAAGCACTTCCAGGGTGCTGACCCTTTAGGAATAGTGGGCGTGTCGCGCAACCTAACGTGCTGCCGAAACACCATGGCCAGTGTGTGCAGACCACCAGGGAGATGGAAACAGGAGATGGAACTGGGCAGATGCCGCAAGACCATGAGGAGGATGAGTATGCTGACCACAATAATCTCCCTACTGTGGAGACGTTGGTGTGGCAGCAACAGGCATTGCGTACATGATGTGAGTGGTAATTGACATATATCTGATTTACAAATGAAGATGAATAAATATAGAATATTTCCCAGGAGACTGTACAATACAAGTAGATACAGTGGGTGAAATATTGAACATGTCATCAATTTTCTAAGTAAATCTAATCGTAGTCGAAGGTGTTTGCACCCTTGAAATAATTCCAGAAAAATAAAGTATTTCTCCCAGAAAATTACTGCAATTACGTATTTTGTTGTTCACAGGTTAATTTATTTTTTGTGTATTGGAACAACGCAAATAAAAACTGAGAACAAAAGGCAAATTGGACATCATTTTACACAAAACTCCGAAAATGTTCTGGATAAAACTTGTTGGCACATTCAATGTAATATTTGGTTGCACACCCCTTAGAATAAATAACTGCAATCAATCGCTTCCTATAACCATTAACAAGCTTTTTTCTTCTCTCAACTGTAGTTTTGGACCACTCTTCTTTTGTAAACTGCTCCTGGTCTTTCACATTTGAATGCGCCTTCTCCCAACAGCAATTTTAAGATCTCTCCATAGGAGTTCAATGATATTTAGATTGGGACTCATTACTGGCTACCTCAGAACTCTCCAGCGCTTTGTTTCCATCCATTTCTGAGGGCTTCTTTAAGTATGTTTGAGGTCATTGTACTGCTGGAAGACCCCTGACCTAGGGTGCCAAACTCAGCTTTCTGACACTGGCCACTACATTGCAACTCAAAATCCTTGGGTAATCTTCATATTTCATGATCCCTTGGACACAGTCAAGACATCCAGTACCAGAGGCAGCAAACCATCCCCAAAACATCTTTGAACCTACATCATATTTGACTGTAGGTCCTGTGTTTTTTCTTTGTAAGCCTCATTCCATTTCCAGTAAATACTAGAAGGCTAAGCTTTATCAAAAAGCTCTATCTTGGTCTCATATGTCCACTAGACACTTTCCGAGAAGGATTTTAGCTTACTCACATACATTTTAGCAAACTGCAGCCTAGCTTTTTGCTGTTTCTGTGTAAGCAGTGGGGTCCTCTTGGGTCTCCTGCCATAGGGTTTCATTCGAGCCAAATGTCAATGGATAGATAGCTACACACTGACACTGATGCACTCTGAGCCTGCAGGACAGCTTGAATTTCTTTGGAACTTGATTGGGGCTGCTTATCCACCATCCAGACTATCCTGTGTTGCAATCTCTAATCAACTTTGCTCTACCGTCTCACATCCAGGGAGATTAACTACAGTGATTTGCAAATTTTTTGATTAAGTTGTGCACTGTGGACAAAGAAACATCAAGATCTCTGAGATGGACTTATAACCTTGAGATTGTTGATATTTTTCAACAATTCTGGTTCTCAAGTCCTCAGACAGTTCTGTTTTCTTCTTTCTGTTCTCTATGAGAGATGTCAACTTCTCCCCTTTTTATCTGGTTTCAGGTGTGATTTTCTTCTTGCCCACACCTGTTACTTGCCACAGGTGAGTTTGAACAAGTATTACATGCTTGAAAGAAAGATGTTACCTACAATTTTGGAAAGGTGCCAACAATTGGGTCTGATCCATTTTGGGGGTTTTGTGTGAAATTATGACCAATTTGCCTTTTGTGTGTGTTTTAAATATTACTTACAAGGGAAATAAAAATGTGTATATGACAAAATATATGTACTTGCAACAATTTTGTTGAGAACTACTTTATCTTCTGGAACATATTTAAGGGTGTCAACACTTTCAGCTATGATTGTATCTTTCTAAAGGTGCTATTTGCATGAATTTCTTACCAGGTGTCTTTAACAACCCATCCAATCTTCAAAGGCAAAGAAATCAAACTATAGGTGTCCCCAAAGTTAGAGATGTGTAATAATTTAAAACCAAAATTATTTTGATAGAGTAGGAGGTAATATTTAAATTGTTTTCAAAGGGAATATATTAATTACCAACTTTTTATAACAGAAAGAATCTTTATTGGAATTCTTAAAAGGTCACAGACCGATTCAAAGGTAGTACAGACAAAACAAACATCAAATGTAAATTGTCTCTGGAGAATCAGAAACAGTGATAAAGAGCTGGAATCAAATGCCGCGCTGACACAAGGATAAAACAGAGTAAATCACCCCCTCCGTTATTCTGCCTACACGTGTTCGTGGCACAAAGCCACTTCCTCAAGGCATCCTGTTTCTGGATTCTTCAATTCTCAGCGGGAGCTGCAGCGACCTCCTGTGTGCTTTATGTAGTTGTGACACTCACAATACATCAGGTGAGTTTAACCATTTGGGGTCTGAGGGACTGATAATAGCGTATTACTCTATGTGCGTTCTTCTCTTTAATTATAAAATTGTCTCTGTGCATACGCATATAATTGACAGATACTATTAAACTATCCCTCAATGCCTGGACCCTACACCCTATGTTTTTGGTGCCCCCATTCCACGTCGGCTCTCCCTAGGAGTGTCCCTCCCTTAGGAAAGTAAGGTGAGTCAAAACAAATTTATAGAAGGGGTGAAACAATCTTTTCCAAAGGCAGGACTTAACTTGAGAAAGTAGTCCTCCACAACGTAGCCTTTCAGACTTTCTGTATGAAACTTCTGTACTCCAGAGAAGATATGCTTCTGTTATCACCACATTTGACGCATTTCGCCTCGTCTGATTAAGCGAGGCTCATCAGAAGAAAGGAGAGTTTTTAGCAATTTGCCTTATCACATTATTCATAATCTCTCAGAGCAATCCCGGAGGAACATCAGTAGTCTCACATTCGAAATGGGGCAAAATGTGCCAAAAGACTGAAGATAGCAAATTGTGTTGACAACCACCTCGAAACCAATAGTCAGAGCTACAAATGTGGGGGAGGATAATGGGAAATGTTCCAAATCCAATAAAACTTCCAGCCTCAATGCAGATGGATAGAAAGCAGATGTCCCAAAGGCTGGGGTCACACACACAGATATCTGGGCAGATATTGTTCACAGATCTCTGGTTGCAGTGAAATCATGGACAGATTGCTCCATTTGTACACAGCCACAAAATGGAACCATATGTCCATGATTTCACTGCAACCAGAGATCTGTGAACAATATCTGCCCAGATATCTGTGTGTGTGACCCCAGCCAAATTCTCTTTAGCCTAAAATCCGAAGTAAGGGCATTATCCTCACAATTGCACCCAAAATACAAGATAATCCCCCAACAGTAGCAGCATGGACCCAGACCAAGATGGAAGATGTGTAATAATAAGAAATTACACAGTGAAAATGATTGAACCATAGCCTTTGTTGGTGATGAAGCTTCAAGATGCCTCTTGTATGGAGAAACTAATCACATGCATTGCTCAGGTGTGATTTTGGCACATTGTTCTACATAAAAACTCTTCAAAATGTGAATGTTCCGTTGGCTCCTTCTATGAACTCTGAGCTGAGTTTCTTCTATAAAATGTCTATTAGGCTGGGGTCACACACACAGATATCTGTGCAGATATTGTTCACAGATCTCTGGTTGCAGTGAAATCATGGACAGATTGGTCTATTTGTATATGGCCACAAAATGGATCAATTTGTCCATGATTTCACTGCAACCAGAGATCTGTGAACAATATCTGCCCAGAGATCTGTGTGTGTGACCCCAGCCTTAGATTCAGGTCAGATGATTGGCTGGGCCATTCTAGCAGTTTTATTTTCTTTCTCTGAAATCAATTAAGAATTTCATTGGCTGCATATTTGATTGTCTTGTTGAAATATCAACTCTTTTTTCATATTCATCATCCTGGCAGCAGATGTTTATCAAGAACGTCTAAGTACATTTGTCCATTCATCCTTCCTTCAATGATATGAAGTTTGCCAGTGTCATATGCTTAAAAACAGCCCACAACATGATGTTCCCACCTCCAAACAACAATGTTTTATGGGATTTTTGTAGTAATATGCAGTGCCTTTTGGCCTTCACACATGGTGTGTATTATGGCATCCAAAAAGTTCAATTTTGGCCTTATCTGACCAGACTATATTTCTCTGTGTTACACAGACTTGCGGAAATGTTGTTGAGCAAACTTTAAACTCACTTCAACATGCTATTTGTTTAGCATTGGAGTCTTCTGTGGTGAGCATGCATACAGGTCATGGAGGTTGAGTGTATTATTTTTTCTTTGAAACAATTGTACCTGCTAATTCCAGGTCTTCCTGTAGCTCTCCTGTCCTTGGCTTTCGGACAACTTTTCCAATAATTATTCTCATTTCTCTGTCTGAAATCTTCCAGGGAGCACCTAGTCATGGCTAATTTATGGGGAAATTATGTTCTGTCCTCTTCTTATGGCCCTAACAGAGCTCACTGGAAGTTTGAGTAGTTTATAAATTCTTCTGTAATCAATGCCATCAGTATGTTGTGTAAAAATAAGGGTACACAGGTGTTGAGATAGCTCACTGTTTTTTCTCATCATAAGATGTTTCTTGTGCCACCTTGGTAATGAGACATCTTTCTATTGGCCATCATTTCATGCAACTGATATTATTTTTCACTAAGTCACAGTATTACTTTCTACCTACTCATACGTTTCAGCTGGTGTTATGACTTTTTATCACTTTTTGTACCTCTCTTTCTTCATGTGTTCAATACTTTTTCCATGTTTGTTTTCTCATTAATGCATATAAGGTACCGTATATACTCGTGTATAAGCCGACCCGTGTATAAGCCGACCCCCCTACTTTTGCCCCCAAAACCTGGGAAAATCTATTGACTCGTGTATAAGCCGAGGGTGGACCCCAGCACAGGTATACAGCCCCCAGCAGTGTGGTATATAGCAGCCCCAGAGGTATATACAGCAGCCCCAGTGGTAGTATACAGCAGCAGCCCCAGTGGTAGTATACATGCAGCCCCAGTAGTATATACAGCCCCAGTGGTAGTATATGCAGCCCCAGTGGTAGTATATACAGCCCCAGTGGTAGTATATGCAGCCCCAGTGGTAGTATATGCAGCCCCAGTGGTAGTATATGCAGCCCCAGTGGTAGTAAACAGCCCCAGTGGTAGTAAACAGCCCCAGTGGTAGTATATGCAGCCCCAGTGGTAGTAAACAGCCCCAGTGGTAGTATATGCAGCCCCAGTGGTAGTAAACAGCCCCAGTGGTAGTATATGCAGCCCCAGTGGTAGTAAACAGCCCCAGTGGTAGTAAACAGCCCCAGTGGTAGTATATGCAGCCCCAGTGGTAGTATATACAGCCCCAGTGGTAGTAAACAGCCCCAGTGGTAGTATATGCAGCCCCAGTGGTAGTATATACAGCCCCAGTGGTAGTATATGCAGCCCCAGTGGTAGTAAACAGCCCCAGTGGTAGTATATGCAGCCCCAGTGGTAGTAAACAGCCCCAGTGGTAGTATATGCAGCCCCAGTGGTAGTATATGCAGCCCCAGTGGTAGTATATGCAGCCCCAGTGGTAGTAAACAGCCCCAGTGGTAGTATATGCAGCCCCAGTGGTAGTATATACAGCCCCAGTGGTAGTAAACAGCCCCAGTGGTAGTAAACAGCCCCAGTGGTAGTATATGCAGCCCCAGTGGTAGTAAACAGCCCCAGTGGTAGTATATGCAGCCCCAGTGGTAGTAAACAGCCCCAGTGGTAGTATATGCAGCCCCAGTGGTAGTATATACAGCCCCAGTGGTAGTAAACAGCCCCAGTGGTAGTATATGCAGCCCCAGTGGTAGTAAACAGCCCCAGTGGTAGTAAACAGCCCCAGTGGTAGTATATGCAGCCCCAGTGGTAGTATATACAGCCCCAGTGGTAGTAAACAGCCCCAGTGGTAGTATATGCAGCCCCAGTGGTAGTAAACAGCCCCAGTGGTAGTATATGCAGCCCCAGTGGTAGTATATGCAGCCCCAGTGGTAGTATATACAGCCCCAGTGGTAGTATATGCAGCCCCAGTGGTAGTAAACAGCCCCATTGGTAGTATATGCAGCCCCAGTGGTAGTAAACAGCCCCCCTCCTTATTATGGGTCCCCCAGCAGAAATAAACAGCCCCCCCTCCTTATCACGTCCCCCCCAAGGTTGCGGCAGCTGTGAAAATAACAAATAGTTTATACATCACCTTCCGACGCAGCTCCTCCGGTCCCGGCTCCTCCGCTCGCCGGCGTCTTCTTCTTCTTGTGTCGGCTTCTGTGACCGCGCGCAGGAAATGACGTCATCTCCTGCGCCCGGTCACATGACACCGGCACCAGAAGGAAGAAGACGCCGGCGAGCGGAGGAGCCGGGACCGGAGGAGCTGCGTCGGAAGGTGATGTATAAACTATTTGTTATTTTCACAGCTGCCGCAGCCTGGGGGGGACGTGATAAGGAGGGGGGGGCTGTTTATTAATACTGGGGGACCCATAATAAGGAGGGGGGCTGTGTATTGCAATATGCACGGCATCCCCCCGCCGCTGATGGGCGGGGGGATGCCGTGCATATTCATTGCACTAATGAGGCGGCCCCACGTGACCGCCTGCGGTCACTGCGGCCCCCTCCTGCCTCCTCCAGCCACCGGTCACAGCCCCCCCCCACAGCATACCGTATGACCCGTGTATAAGCCGAGGGGGGGACTTTTCAGCCCAATTTTTGGGCTGAAAAACTCGGCTTATACACGAGTATATACGGTAATTTAATTTCTGGGAATCTATGGTTTAATTTCTTTGGGTGTGTATTGCATGGGTTGTTTTCGACGCCTCATGAGATATTCATATTACCGTAATAGCACCTTTAGACATATACTTAATTAGAAAATTGGTGATGTGTTCAATACTTATTTTTTTTTAGCCACTGTACATCTTAATTATATTGAGCTATGTAAAGAGGCAGTAATGAAGAGGTACCAGACCAAATGTGATAAAGGAATCACTCTGTCCCTCTATCCCACACTCTGGCATGTGATTTGCATGGTTTCCACAGGTAGGAAAGGAATCCATTCCTGTTGCTCTATTTCTTTCACTGATCTTTAGCTTGATTAACAATGTTTTGCAGCAGAAGCTTCACCATGTTTGTACTTTTTTTTTAACATGATGCAATAAAGGAAAGATTTAAAGGAATGTTGGTACCTTGATAGTGTGTGTTTTTTCAATTATATCGAGCGACAAGGAGAAGAGTTGCCTCCATGCAAGCACTGGTCTAAAATAATGTTATGGGGAATCCAATGCAGAATTGTGATGACCGTCCTATGCAACTGGCAGAGCTGCTGGTAAGGCAGAACCCTGAGAAACTACGAGCCCCTTAAACGCTGTAAAGGGATTTGGACTTACAGCAGAGCCCAGGAGGTTACTGCCTATGGAGGAGCATCAGCCCAGAGATAGAGAGGTCGCCAAACATGAAAAAGCTGGCGGACAGGCAAAGGTTAAAAAAAAAATGGATAATAGTAAGGTCATGAAGCCAAGTCAAAACCAAGAGGACAGCAAGGTACAAAATAGTCAGGAAAACACAGAGTCAAAGAATAAATCCAAGATCAAACCAATATCATAGTGAAAAAATAAGCTGTAGCTAGAATGGGGGAACCAGAAATATACTGTAAGGCTACCTTCACATTACGATTTTTAGGGAGCCGATGCTGTCCGATATAAATCGGACAGCATCGGCTCCCTTCTGATGCCTGGAATTGGATGCCAAATAGGCCCCCGCCGTCTCCCGCCATCTTCTTTGAGGCTCCCGGTGGCTCATGCAGGCTCCCAGTGTCAGCAGAGGTCTTCCTCTGCTGTTCAGGACCTGCGGTGATGTCACAGTCACGTGACCGCGGGTTCACCATGGTAACCCGCGGTCACATGACTGTGACATCACCGCAGGTCCTGAACAGCAGAGGAAGACCTCTGCTGACACCGGGAGCCTGCATGAGCCACCGGGAGCCTCAAAGAAGATGGCGGGAGACGGCGGGGGCTCGTGGGGAGGTGAGCATAAACTTTTTTTTTTTTTTAACCCTTGTGCTCCCAGTTAGGAGCAGTTTTACTGTACTGAGCATGCTCAGTACAGTAAAATGGGGTCCGAGGAGACATCAGATGTTTCCTCGGACCCTTCTCCATAGGGCCCCATGTTATAGGGATCGGGTCAGATCGGATGTGCACTAAATGCCATCCGATTTGCTCCGATCCGAATCTGTCAGATTTTATTTTCGGTGCAAAAATCGCAGCAGGCTCCGATTTTTGCACCGATAATAAAATCGGACAGAATCGGATCGGACCAAATCGGATGGCATTTAGTGCACATCCGATTCGGTCCGATGCCCATAGGGCTGCATGGGGCCAAATTCGGATCCGATGCTGTCCGATTTTGATCGGACAGCATCGGATCTGAAAAATCCGTAATGTGAAACCAGCCTAACTGGCAACTTGTAAAACCAGTCCAGGGGACTATAAAGGGGATGGTACCTCACCATGGGCTGGATCTCAGGAACCAATGACCCCATCTGGACCGCTCACATACCAATACTATCAGGCTGTGAAGCAAAACAGGTCCCAGCCACACTAACCCCAGAGGACGGGCGAAGCCTGTACTTTACAGAATCCACCACTAGGACCTCTCCCCAACACCAGTATCACCTGCAGTATGAACACGGTGATGCCTGGTGACAGGGGCAAAAACCGCAGAAGGATGCTCTGATAGAGGAGCAATGCCTTTGTCATCAGCATCATCTATAGGACTAACATGGTGGTGCCTAGTGACTGGGGCAAGAATTACAAGAGCAGGTCCAGAGGAGAACACATCACTAACACCACCCATAGATGGGATATGGTAGCACCTAGTAGTCAGGGCAGGAAATACAGGAGCATGTTGAGATGGGGACATGACACGAATTGGAGTCTGGTTGTCGTATTTGGAGTCTGGAAGAAATTATCCCTTATTTTGGCGAAATTAACATTCGCTTCATTTGGTTTTTGCCCTCCTCTAGATCATTGAACAGGATGGTTTTGATTCTTCTTTCAACCTTGAAACTACCTTGTAACTATTAAAGATACCATGTTCTGTAGCTGTGTGACTTATGATATAAACGATTGTGCTGTAAGGAAGACACTGCCAACACTGCTATAATGCATACGTCCTCCCTTACAGCATAATGTGGGACCCATACATTTCGATCATGAAGCAGGTGAACAATATTCCAAGACTTTATTTTATATACCAATAAAAGTAGATACAAGAAAGTTGCAGCCGCTTTTGTTCTCTGTTGTTCTATATTTTTCCCGTTACATGCATACTAAGTAAAGAATGGTACCAATAAACACAGTCGTAACAAGTGTCAGAAGACTGGTAAAACCTTTATAGTAACGAGAAATGCAAAGGCAATAAGCATCTGAAAGCTTCTTCTGCCAGTTGTCTTGTCTGTTAGGTTCAGAATTAAGAGAGCCATTGTCTGTGCCTCCTGCATCTAAGTCAGCAGTGGCCTTTAATTATATGGCTGTTTATGTGCCGCTCCGAATGCTTGGGAGACACAGTGTTACAGAACGGCGACATTATAGTTGGCAGCTGTTACATTGGCGCTCCAAAGGAAGATGTGGTTTCAGTATTCAATCAATTTTACATTAGGAAATGCTTTTAAAACCTTTTGCAAATATCCTGAATTATGGATGACTGAATATGCTGAGAGTAGTGGAGTGAACTATTTACAATGTGATCTTATCTCCACTGATGGAAACTTTTGTTTGTAAATCATTTTATTAAATGCATAAAAAATAATCAGTAGTACTATTCCAATACTTTACACAGAAACTGGGATTTCATTTGCATTCGATATAGTCAGCAAATGTAAAAGCAGTCACTGACATGTAATAAAAGGACAACATCATTATGATTCCTGTATACATTCACTGACTGTAATGTAGATACTTTTTGTATCAGCTTGACTAGTGCTAGTGCTAGCCATTCTACCTACCAGATGCCAGGGTTTGCCTTGGCCCTAACACTTTAACCATGGGCGTACCCAGGATCAAAAATATTGGGGGCAAACCATGTTTGTTCAGGTTGTGCCCTATCCTGTATATATGCCCCCATCCTTTATATATGGCCCTCCATCCTGTATATATGGTTCCCCAACCTTTTGTTCATTGTCCCCATTCCTCCGCCGGACCCCAATATCTTACCCTGGGCATGGAGTGGGGGTGCCGGAGGTAGGTCTTGGAGTGTTAGGGCACATCTACAAGACCGGGGCTGCCGGGGAGAACAAAGTGTTCTTTGTGGCTGGCTGCATTCACTAACTGTGCAGCCGGTCGGTAGAGGTTGAGACTTCTACAAAATGGCCACAGCCAAATGGAGATCTGCGGCCATTTTGTAGAAGTCTTAACCTCTACCGACCGGCTGCACGGTTAGTGAATGCAGCCGGCCACAAAATAAATGGCGGCGCCCACTGCTCGCTGTCACCGCTACTCCCCAGCAGCTCCGGTCCTTTTTTTACTTCAGGGAGGGGGCAGCTGCCCTCCCTGCCCATCGCTGGATACACCCATGACTTTAACCCCTATACAAGGATTTCAATTTACACAAAGGCCCCTGGGTTAGGGTCACGGAATAGGTTGCAGTCAGTGGAGAAATCTGGCAGCAAGAAGGCTTGTCACACAGGGTCATTACGAGAAGGTGAATAACAAAAATGCAATCTGAAGTCAAAACAATTATTAGTAAAGAAGCCAAGGTCAGAACAAGAGTAATATAGGTAGAATAGAAGCTGAAAAACAAGAGTGAATTAGAAGTAGTGTAGACTATAACTCACAGTGGGGGTAGAGACTCTGGTGAATAAATGAAGCACAGAGCTCACAGTTGGGATAGACTCTAAAGAACCTGAAATGAATTCCCAAGCTTCCATGCTGTGTGGTACCATAAGTCCCAGGAATATAACAGGTATACCATGTAGTCTATAGAGGTGGTGTCACGCTAGACTAAGGGGGTGTCCGGCTACCGTGCGTGACAGTGGATGTTGCGACCAATGATGTCCGGCAAACTACACAAAACAACAGATGAGAAAACTCCGGGGGGGACAAATACATCAGAGGGTCTTGCTCATAGGGAACAGGGAAGAGGTGACCTCCTGCACTCACCTGCAGCTGTGCCCTGATCTCCCTACCATCCAATATGGGTTCTTTCAACCCATTACCGAACTAGATACTTAGTCCCTCGCTGGTCCTGATGGTTGGTGGGAGCACTAGTCCCAATTACTGCAATAAATACAACAAGAGGGAAGGGAGACAGACAGGAGTATCTCAAAAACAACTTCACGCCTGCTGCCATTCTCCGAGGCAGCAGACGGCTTCGCAATGGTCAGGTTCTCCAGAGAACGTCTTTCACCTCAGGAAGCCAGGCCAGGAACGAAGTTCAATCACCAGCAAAGGATGATAGAATCAAAGGGGATGGGAGTGATCACAAAGTTGCCACACCTGAACAAAGTACTAGCTAGCTTGCTAGCAATAGAAACTGACCTTAACTCCTAAACTGCCAAAAGAAAGAAACATGTTTAATAAGAAGTCTCAATACAATGAGACACAGTTACCAAAACTGTCAGAAGTCTCCAAAATAAGAGAGACCATCGTAACAGGTGAACACAGAGGGGACAGGTATTGTCAGGGATGTTACACTGTGCTAGAACATATTTTTGATTAATTCCTACTGCAAAATATATCTGGCACTGAAACGTTACTTTGAGCTTGGAGAAACCCTTTAATGTTTCCCTTTTTGAAAATAATAACTTACACCTCCGATGCTGTTCTGCAGTGTTGTAATAGTGGAAAGGGATATATGGATAAATCTGCTGCACTACGTTATCCAATGGAGATGATGATGTTGAACAAAAACGCAATGTTATTAAAGAGGTTGTCCGGGCTTTGCTGTAATTCATGTCTGTATCTAGGCTGCAAAATGTTCACAGTTTGTAATATACATCCTGTCAACATTTGCATAGTTACCTAGATATCACTGATTTGCGGCAGCCAAAGAACATCAGGGGGCGTGTTTGTATTGGAGCCTGCATGTAACTGGGAAGCTGGTGTTTCCTCCCAGTCTCGCCCAAACACACCCCCTCCCCCAGTCTACACTATGCCTGGAACCCCCAGGATCCTACAGGCCCTTCCCAGCCCCTAATGTCACCACCTACCCCCATTGTACACAGCGGTCCCCTGCTCCACTGACACACTATGCCAAATCCGCTGCTGTGAAGGAGATTCGGCACACTGTGTTGGTGCAGTGGGGACCACTGCATGTGTGTGCACTCACCCAGGGGAGCCGAGGTCCGCAGCCTGGGAGTTTGTGCTGTGGATCCCAATGCTTCTCTCCATACCTCCCGTACTATAGAGTGGGGCACAGAGCCGGTAGAGCGGTCCTCTCTATACTGCAGCCACCGGCTCTATGGTACGGGAGGTACGGAGGGACGAATTGGGCTCCACAGCACAGAGTGAGAAGGGGTTGTCCGAGTAGTGCAGAATCCCTTTACCAATGAGAAGTGTTGTATTGGAGGGTCAAGAGGCGTAAGGTAAGCAGTTCATCAATACAGTTTAATTGAATAGGTCAGAGCTCTGATTTTGGTGGCACAGAGTGAAACTATTATATAGGGGCTCTGTGAGTGACAGAAGGTAAAGAAAGTGAAAGGGAACAACAACAGTCAGAAGTGTAACTGGATTATATATACTTTGCCAAAATTGCATATGATTAGAACTGTACAGCATCCTGTCATTTACTAACAGCTATGTGGGATACTGTAATGTGCAAATTAAGGTGATTCTGGGACCTGTAGTGCATATGTTCACAGTCTTGTTCCAGTGTAAAAGATAATAAAAATCTGCTGCTACTATGGCACCCTAGGGTCTAAGTGCCAATGTGTCATCACTGCCCCCGGGTGGTGGTGTCACGCTGAGAGTAACAACGGGTCTTCTCATCAGGCAACTCACACACACACTCACAACACCTTCTGCCTCCAGGCCAGAAGAGGGAGACCAAACCCTGGTTCAGGGTGAGCTCCCTTATAAATTCTGTTCTGGGGCGGAGCAAGTCAGTGCAGTTCCTAGGAGGACTGTGAAGAGCACCTGGGAGTAAAAGAGCAGTGCTCAGCTCATCTCAGGTGCCGCATAGTTCAGTTCCAGGGAGGGCTGAGGAAGACATCCTGGTGGACTAGTAGCTCCTAAGCTCGTCTCAGGATTGTCAACTTGGTTCCAGGCCGAATGCTAGGGTCTGAAGAAGTCATAGGAAAACACCTGGGAGGCTGAGCGATCCCGTACTCACCCCAGAGGAAAGCGCAGAGAACAGACACCGGGTCCAAGATTGTGCAGGGTCTCCCGCTCCGGCAGTCAACACCGGAAGGTGGGGAATTCCAGGTTTCCCAGCCACACTGTGCCTGAGACACAGCAATTGAAAGGGTTGAGGAACATACATCGTGACCAGGGTTAGAAAGGACTCGAGTTGCATGTCATACCGTCACCTCGTAGGAAGAGAATGGGTCAGCAGATTAGCTGATGTAGTTGCAGGAGCCAACAAACCGATTGCAGAAAGGGAGCCAAAGAACGGTTGGGTGAGAAAGACCCCAAGTTGCTCTCAGCTAGGACCCTGCGGACAACTGCTCCTAACCAGTATCATCATCCTCAGTAAAGGACTGCTTGAACAACAAAAGAGTGAGTCTGCCTAGTGCTTGTGCTCGTCGTCCTGCACCCTACACCCTAATTTACCATCACGCCCGGGTGACTGCTCTGCCCGTGGAGAGACACTCCATCCCAGCTGCCCGTCCATCACCCCAGAGGTTCTGCAGCAGCGGTGGCCCATTTTAGCCACACACCACGGGTGGCATCACAAAACTCTCCCTTCCATACTCCCCTTCCCTTACTAAGCAAGAATCTCCCCTTTTTAGGCTGAACCCAGGGTCACGGAAGACCGGGCATCGGCCCCTGTGACTCCCCAGAGACATTATCGACTGGTTCTGAGTGCCCCATTGCCCTGGGCCCCTCCTCACTATCTCGAACATGTCAGCAAGAATTAAATCTGTTGTTACTGAGTCTTGAAGAAGGGGCATGTTGGAGTCAGACTCTCATTGAAATCCACTAAATGAATCAAAGGGCCTGACAACTGACATTCTCATCTATGTGCCACAAATCTTGCTCTAGTCAGGTATTTAAATAAGATTTCTTGGCTAAAGGAAACCAACCACCATGATTTAACCAACTGTAAATCAGTTCAGCAGGTGATTGGAGTGTGCAGCATAACATCACTTATTGTTTTATTCCTCTCCTGTGGACTTGTCTTTCTGTTGTAAGCCGACCCCCTCCCTCTCATACAGACTCATTTGAGGGGGGTTTAGATTACTGCAGAAAGACAAGCCCACAGTGGAGGAATAAGAAACAAACAAACAAATAGTGATGTCATGATGCACACTTCAATCATCTGCTGCACTGGTTAAATCTTGGTGGTTAGTTCCCTTTAAAGGATTCCCCTATCTGTCAGAAATTAGATAAACTGTGACGTCATTCCCCTTTCGCTCTCTCTCCAGCCCCAGATCTATTCATTTCGTTGAAGCTGGGTGAAACTCGTGGAAAATTCCATAGTTCACAAAAATTTACCATAAGTCCATATTGTGCAAAGATTTTGCAACTTTTCAAAGTAATTTATTCTGGCATGAGTGCTTTGACAATTTGGTGCCATAATTTAAATTTTAAGCAACCTATTTAATGTGACGGAGTATGTGAATATGCTTAACAATTTATATGTTTTATGACCAATGTAGCGGGTGCCTAATATTGAAGTTTTTTTCTACAAGCGCATGCATTTTTTCATAATACCAAACTTAGTAATGCTTTCTTTGATACACCCCCATAGTTATCTTGTACAAGCCGCAATGGAGGTCTGCGCAGGGTGTGAAAACGCTGTGTGGATGTCACAGGTCTGCTGAAGCCTGTGAGAGTTACATCAATCAGATGAATAGAACTATGTGTCATGTTTCTCTAATGATGGGGTTAAATGACTGGGTATGGCCATTGCAATGTGATGCCCGCTATCATTCAGTCGACCATCACTGATAATGCATAGCTTCTGCGTCTGTGTAATCACTGCCACATAAATGTAAGTGGTGATACTGCGCCAGAATAAGCCATGCTCTATGGATTCCCTAAAGAGACTATTGCGGACTTTAACATTGATGACCTATTCTTTGGTTAGGTCATCAATATCTGATTGGTGGGGGTGCGACACCCAGCACCCCTACTGTTCAGCTATTCAAGGTGCCACCACCGTCCGGCACTACTCTGTTGCGAAGCTGCAAAGTATAGCTCCATCTATAGGCTGGTACAGCATATCAACCCCCTATTAATTCAGGTAGGGGGCACATATCCAGTATCCATCTGCAGCCACCATACAGTTGATAGAGATGTGCAGCTCCGCAACTAGGTAATTCCATCTGGTGGTCTCAATAGGAACCCGCTAAACTGCTAATTGGTGGATGTATCGGGTATCGCACCCCCACCAATCAGACATTTACAACCTATCCTAGGGATAGGTCATCAATGTTAAAGTCCCGAACAACCTGCTTAATGTAGATTCCGAGCTTCGTTCAGCACTGAAGCTTATGAGCATCCTACTGATGGTGTCTATTTAAGGGGTTTGTCTGGTGATGAATTCCTTTTAAGTGAAGACTGCGTACCTGAATAGAGGAAGAATATTTATAGTTCAGAGAACCAGCAGAGATCCATCTCTTATATCAATTTAGAAGAGCTATTAGCCTTGTAATGTTTTGTCCGGGATGCTGCAGTACAGAAATGGATGGCAGATAATATTGATTTCCTGTAGCTAAAAATACCTGATACTCTGCATTTATGCAAACAAAGATAGCTTTGTTTTATATCACTATACTGTCAAGTGTCCTACGGTCTCTGCTATAGAAGAAGACTAATAAGATCCCTATGACCCTATATGACCCACTGCTTGGAGAAATGCTGACATAACCCAGAAGAGTAATGGAAGTATGGAAACATCTAGGAAGAAACAAAAACTAATGGAGCCTAAAGTATTGTGGAAGGCGAGCGAGTACGATTTAATGTTTCCTGTGTGCTAATTGCCGATGAAATTAGGTAGTGAATGGTTCTGCTTCCAAGTTGTCTAGTCAACATAATTTCCATCAATGCCCTTCAAACCAAGAAAAGATGCTATGTGATTTTCGCTTTCATACTGTACAAAGACTAGGATCATTTTAGGACTCGACAGTCATAAACTGGTTATCTGTCTGTCTCCTGTGTGCCGCATATCTGTCTATACATTTTGTTGCTTGATAAATCAGTTACAGTTAAAATTGTATTTTTTATTAAATAAAAGCCTTATATATTCATATTGTGGGTCCTTATTATAAACACTCATTTTGGGGCCTTCTATGCCTCCATATGCAGATACATACTGAAGTTTTCTTTTTGTGGCATGTGCCATGTTTGTTATATCGTTTGCCATATGTATGGGGCTCTTATAACATTTCAATATAAAATGTCTCTCATATAAGAGGCAGCATGGTATAGCAACACATGGAGTCTCTGTATTTCAATAATGATATAATGTACCTGTGAAATCATGCAGCCATGTTTTATAGGATCAGATATTGGGAAGATGGTGTACCACGGTCCGCGCTGCTGCCTCAGTGGAATCACAAGGAATGTAAGGTTCCAAGAAGTCACAAGGAATGCAAGGTTCCAAAAGTAACAATCTCCTTTATTCCACCAACGCGTTTCGGCGCCTATCCTGGCACCTTCATCAGAGAGAAAGCTCGCTCCATAGCCAGAGGTGAGGAAAAGAAGCCAGAAACAGAGACACCCCACAGTGAGGACGAGGGAGCCTGGTGATCCCACAGCCATACCTGGGACACTGGAGGCTAGGCTCCCACAGCCAGAGAGCCGGCTCTGTAGAGGTGACCAGGGGTACTCTAACACCCTAATCACGAGACACACTGGCATGGGTCTAGGAACACAGCCATCAGACTAGGGCTAGTGACCCTGACAGAGAGGGAATCATCACACAAGGCTAGACCAAACCAATGAGCAAGGAGACAAAGAGAGATAAGGGCCTGAAAGGACTTGAGGGAAGCAACGCAGAGGAGCTGCCTGAGTTGCATAAACCTAGTTACCTGGAGCAGTGCGAAAGTGTGACAACTGTAACTTGGAAGAGCTGAAAGAACTGTAACTTGTAAACTGTTGTGAACTGCTGCTAAAGAACCTTAAAGGGAACCAACCACCCCCAATGACCCCCCCGGACTATTAATATGGCTCCCTACACCCAGCACATACATGTGCTGCAATGTTTTTTGCTAAAAAAACTGTTTTTTAAAAGTAAAGATAATGCTTTATAAAGTTTCAAACGAAGGGACGGTTGGGCGTTACTTACATGTGGCTAAAGCCGATTTGCAGCTGCCACTCATTCTCCTCTCTCCCCTCACAGCCGTAACGGCCAGCCCTTTTTGCAGCGTCACAGCCTGGTGCACGGGCTCGCATGCCCGTGCACACGTCATCAGCTACAGCCGGGTAGCGAGCGCGCGCTCTGACTTCCTGCGCTCGGCTGTGGAAGTCAGAGCGCGCGCTCGCTACCCGGCTGTAGCTGATGACGTGTGCACGGGCATGCGAGCCCGTGCACCAGGCTGTGACGCTGCAAAAAGGGCTGGCCGTTACGGCTGTGAGGTGAGAGAGGAGAATGAGTGGCAGCTGCAAATCGGCTTTAGCCACATGTAAGTAACGCCCAACCGTCCCTTCGTTTGAAACTTTATAAAGCATTATCTTTACTTTTAAAAAACAGTTTTTTTAGCAAAAAACATTGCAGCACATGTATGTGCTGGGTGTAGGGAGTCATATTAATAGTCCGGGGGGTCATTGGGGGTGGTTGGTTCCCTTTAAGTAAAGTACCCAGTAAGCTCACCATTGCCTGAGACTGCTTCTTTCCGGCATCGCAGCAGAGTCTCGCCTGAGGAGCCACAGACTGTCGTCCCTGCACACTGGCTGGAGAAGATGCAGCAGCGAAGTAAGTGTCTTGCACAGAGCACAATTAGGGATGAGTGAGTAGAATCGTTACTATTTAGTACTCGCCAAACAGTAACGATATTCAGGCTACTCGCTACTCCCCAAGTTTCTAGTAATTACTCGAGAGTAGCGAGTAGTCCTTTAACTTTCGCAGTGTATCTATATATACACTGCGAAACTGCACTAAAAGTGAATAAAAGTTGTTAAAAAATAAAAAAATATCATACTCACCTATCTGACGCCTGCACCAGGATCGGCAAAGAAGACATCCGATCAACGACAAGGACCTGTGAGTCTGACAGCCAATGACAGGTCATTGATGCACGTTCAAGACCTGGCAATCTGGCCAATCAGGTGGCTGGTAGCGATCAGGTGGTTTGTAACATCTGGCCATCTGATTGGCCAGATCGCTACCAGCCATCTGATTGGCTGTCAGAATCACAGGTTCTTGTCATTGATCGGATGTCTTCTTTGCCGGCCCCGTTGCAGACGTCAGATAGGTGAGTATGATTTGTTTTTATTTTTTAACAACTTTTATTCACTTTTAGTGCACTTTCGCAGTGCCTATATAGATACACTACGAAAGTACTCGCCCGCCCATTCATTAACATTGGACTCGCTATACTCACAACGTGTATCGTGTATCGGGACCTACTCGTTGTGAGTATAGGGAGTCCGATTCTCGCAGTACTCGCTCATCCCTAAGCACAATCCCTCACCAGGCCTCAACACTACACCTGCCCTGAGGACCCTCAGCCCTACCCATGGACTTACCATCCACACTGCCCTCACTGTCACTGTCAAGTCACTGTCCACAGCAGGAAAATGGCTGCAGTGGTCCTACTGACCACATACACCGGGTGGCGTCACAACAAATCCCCTGTAAATAACCACTTTCATTTTTGGACTCAGCCCAGGCCACGGGACAAGGTCACGACTACCGTGATAACCCAGAGAGACAGCACCGTCCCGGCCTCGAGTACCCCATGGCCTGGGGCGCCTCATAAACAAGGTTATAGGAGAGCTGCGGCATGGCAGGGAACTATAAAAGAGGAAACACCGGTGTAAGGAGTATTTTGGTGCCAGAAAGATAGCAGGAACAGATATGTGCACAGGGATACCAGTCGGGTTCCCCTGCTAGGAGAAAGCCTGATTCCAGTGGGCTCACCATGAGTACAACCTGCAAGGAGCCAGTACCGGATTCCTGTGTGTCCCCACCAATATCTTCAGAGCAGAGCAAGATTTAGAGCTTAAGTCAGAGCCAGTGCCTGATTTCCAAGAGCTACCCCCAGACTCTGCCTGACCCAGGCACCAGAGCTATAGGGTCAAGCTGCAGATGCCAGCGGTCAGTATCCCGCACCAGCGCCACACAATCAAGCCACATATGCTACCTGTTGAGATTTGTGTTCTGGAATGGCCTGGGTCCCGGCCTCCTGCTGGGTTATGCGGTACCCAAGGGCGTGTTAATAGTTAAATAGGCCCCACCTCCATAGACCATATTGAGGGCCCTGATGATAACTTAAGGGACTTGGGTTCATTATGAGAGTACCCCAAGAAAGGGATGGATGGTCTAGTTGGTACTCTGACCTTCTAGTTGACCAGAAAGCTGTTGACCGAAGAGGTCTCCCTATTCTACAAGAAAAGTGCCCTCTAGTTTATTAGAACAACCAGTTCAGAGTTGTGTTCAAAGCTGATACAAATAATCTGTACTCCTGATTATTGTGTATGTTGAGACTCAAGTTGTAATAACCATTTGTAACTTTTACTGCTGTTCTTGTGCCACTGTTTTCACTTTTGGTGCAGTAATAAATATAGTGTAATGTCACCACTGTGTAATTCTTTTCTGTTTGTTGCATACCTAGTCTCATCTTTTTACATAACACTGCCCAGACTGGCCGGCAGCTCTCCTGACCTGAGCATGTAAGCTTCATGTATTTCTATGCAGCTGACATGCTCAGGTCCTGAGAGCTGCCAGGCATTCTGGGCTGGACTTATGGGCAGATTCAAGAACAGAAATTTGACGTAATAGGTCTGTTATTTCTGAGGAGCATATACGTTTTAAGCGAGAACCATGGGAGATGAGGACCCCCTCAAAATGCTCTTTAAAGCTTCCCACTTAATAGGAGGAGATGTCGTGTCAGAGGCATGGTCCTCTAGAAAATGTTTAATTGTCTTAATCAGGTCTAAACGGCATGTTGGATCAGTAAGAAGATTCTCATTCAGCCTCCATGTGAACTCCTGCCTGGAATCGGCTGGGAACTGCATGGTGAAGTAAATCAGGGCGTTATCCGACCAAATAATAGGGTCGATGGAGGCCGTGACTCCCACATCCAATATCGAGTGGGATACATAAAAGCGGTCTATCCTGCTATACGAGATAAAAATGGGAGAGAAATAGGTATAATCTTTTGTCAGAGGATATAAGATACGCCAGATGTCCACTAGATTAATAGCCTCCCAGTGTCTTTTGAAGCGGTGGCAGAGTGATACAGGCATAAAGGACTTACCCGTAGACGTGTATCTTCATGGACCCCGCAAACTCCTCCAGCTGTCTGCGCGTCTGTGTTCCGAATCTGCACTGCTCCTTATTCAGATAATATACATTAGCTATCACAAAAGTAAAAGATAACAATGAAATGTTTAGAAAAATTAACCGTCCCTGGGGGGTCTATTTTTTGATCTAGAATTGTAGGGGAGCAGGACCTGTGAAAAGCTATGGACACCCCTTTTGACTTCGCCTCAGGATTAGTGCTGTGAAACCATAAGGGAAAGTCTCGGGATGCACAGCTTGGTATTTTGTTGGATCTAAAATGGGTTTCCTGCAATAAGAGGACTTGAATCTTGATACAATGCATGGAATGTAAGATCTGTTGCCTTTTCTCAGGTTTGTTTAGACCTCAGACAATATAAGAACAGCACTTAAAGGAAGTCATGAGTATTCAGGAGGTATGTCACATGCCACCCGAATGTGTCAGTTCTGCTCTTTAGGATTTGGGAGTATGGGGTGAAATAGATACAAAGAGAATAGAAGAAAGAGAGAGAGAAGAAGTATACATTGAAAATTATATTGAGATGCAAAAACATTACGCACCAACGGGTGCAGTACATGTGCTCTTGCGGATGAACAAACGCCATCCGGCACGTAGGGGTATACGTGGAAACCAAACGAGGCAGGACTCTGACGCCCTTCGCCCCACCACACAATCATAAAGAAAACAGTATAACAATCACCTTACATAGGTTATTAATAGTATCATGACCAGGAGGTCACAAGAGGTAGGGAAAATGAGGTGTCAAGGGTGGAAATGTGGCACCCTGGTTGGGGCACCACAGGAACTCTTAGGACACAATGGAAAAGTACACAGCAAGCAGACCCCACTTACTTTCAACACCCCTTTCACCCCAGGCCTGTAGGGAAAGCTCCACTGGTTGCCTTAAGCCAGTTCCCCCTATAAGTACGGGTCTTGGAGGGAGAAACAGCGGAGTGTGCAGTCACTTTAGAACTGTGAACAGCTAGGAGAGCTGACCTGGTACTGGTGCCACACTAGGCCCATACCAGCACACCCGGGAAGTGGTAGACCCTCGCAACAGGGGTCATAGGAGCAGGAGGCAAATACAGACGAGGGACAGAGGAGTTAGGGTATGTGCACATTGGAAGTTTTGTGGGCTGTTTTTTAGCGTTTTCCGCCGGCGTTTTCCGCTGAGTTTTGTGTTAATTTATGTTAATCCTAACCACCGGTTGGATTAACATGCTAGTCAATGGATTTCAGAAAACGCTGTGTACATTAGAACTTTTTTTTTTCTCCTTTCCACTTTCTTCACCGGTTTTCCACCGGTTTTCAAAGATAGAGCATGTGACTTCTTTTGAGCGTTTTTCCAGCGGTTCTAGCTTACAAGTGCACAAAAAACAGTCTTAAAAACACCAAGAAAAACCGCCAGAAAACCGCCGACAAAACGCTGTATAAACGCTATAAAACCGCACAAAAAATGCTAAAAAAACGATGGACACTGCTGAGGTCAGGAATCTCAGTTTCTGAAATTCTACACCGGTTTTCTGACGGTCTGCAATGATGCAGAACCGTCCAATGTGCACATACCCTTACTTTGACTCGTCCTGACAATCCGGTCACTGGGTCCGAGCTGCAGGAGCCATAGCGCAGGCTGCAGAGAAACCAGCACCTCAACAAGGGAGTCTAGCTCCCTGGACACCTGAAGTACCGCCAGATGAGAGCCCGGAGTTTAGAATTCAACAATAATCCTTTATAGTGCCCTCAGTGCAGCAAACTCAGGTGTAACAAGTCACACCAGAAAGTGCAATCCCGGTTCGGTAGGACTCCATGTCCACCAGACCCCCTAGAAGCTACGTATATCAGGAAGCCTATACCAGTGCTTGCTGTGGAACCTCCAGAAGTGTCTACTTCATCGCCCGGTCGAGTGTACCTGATAACACTAGTAAAAGGTATGAAAAGGACTTTATGTGTCTGTGCATTCTTCCTGGATTATCCCTAAAAACAACCGAGCTGCCGTATTCCATCCAGTGCAGCCCCCGGCCCCGGGGATTACTGCTCATCCTGTGGAGAGCATCCCATCTAGCTGCCGCACATCCCCCGAAGGCTCAAGCAGCGCCGGTGCCATCACCGGACTCCAACAGGTGGTGTCACGAGACAATCAAGACTTTATCCTAATCACTGACCCCTTCCATTTGACCACCGGGCCCCACAGCCTCAAGCACGGAACCGTGACAAGTGAAGCATCGCTTGAGATCTGAGAACTCAGCAACGGTGAGTCAGAAAGAGGGGTGGGTGCTCAGGTATATCAGGAAGGGGTGAGACACGGAATAGAGAGGGAGGGAAAGGGAAGAGAAGGATAAGGGGAGGGAAACATGGTCCTTCGTATGTCCCGGCCAGGCATGCCTCCAGCGGAGGTCTCCAGAATCCCACAGGAGGCCACCCCAGAGGGCGGACAAGCCTCCTAATAGTGTCCACATCACACCAGGAGGTAGAGACTAAAGTTCCCCGACAAACAAGGCGTCAGCGGTCACGATGAGTGTATATCACGCATGAAAGAGTACCAGACAAAGTCATCAATGATCATGTGATGGAATTTCATGAATAGGATCCTTGCCATCTGGCCTGCGGGGAAGGAAGAACAGGGAGTCTGGGCCAATCTGTGAAAGGCATCTTGGGAAAATTGAATGCTTTACAAAACGTTGATAAGTCACTGATCCTGTGAAAAATAGCAGTCTTCCCCTCCTTGTGGGCCACCAATTGAAAGGGGAAACTCCAGCGGTATTGGATGTCATTATCTTTAAGGGTGGATAAAAGTGGTCTGAGCCCCCTCCTCTGGAGCAGAGTGCGTCTGGCCAGGTCCGGCCACAAGGATATTGGAGTGTCCTGGAAAGTTATTTGCCCCTTCTGTCTAGCAGCCGCCATTATAGCTTCTTTAACCGTGAAGAAATGTACCCGACATATTACGTCACGGGGTCTCGCCTCGGATGGTGGTCTGGGGGTCAGAGCTCTGTGCAATCTGTCCAGCTCAATATTAGGACCCTGCTCGTCATCCAAAAGCTGTTTGAACAGCGTCTGGACATAAGATTCAAGGTCCAGTGGGGAGACCAATTCCGGAATACCCCGGATACGGACGTTATTGCGGCGGTTGCAATTTTCTATATACTCCTGCCCATAAAGTAAGTCCTCCAGCATGGATGAATGTGATTTTAGGAGAGATCTATGCGCTTGTAGTTCGTCCAGAATCCCCTCCTGCACCTTTTCAACATCCTCCACCCTGTTGTGAATTCTGCTTGTGGGCTCCCTCCTGTGGTTGTGCCTGGTAATGCAGTTGATCCTGTTTTGCACTCTTGGTCAGGTGAATTGGATAAGTGCAATTCTGACTGGGGTATTTAAGGTTGCAGGTTTTTCTCAGGCCTTGCCAGTTGTCAATGTTCCTGGAGGTGTTTCACCTCTGTCTGTTTTCTCCTGCCCTGCTGCAAGACTTCTAAGCTAAGTGTATAGTTTTGTCTTTTGTGGCACACAAGCTGTGTGCTTGTTTCTGAACTGGTCTATTTCTGCTCAGTGAGTATGCTGTGTTAATGTCACGGGTGGCATGGATGACAGGGTAGAGGCCACGCGCAGACGGTCCCAGCGTTTGGCCAATCAGCCATAAGGTTTGAGGACGGTCCGTCTTTCAGGGGCATTTACCTTCTGTGTAGATAAAGAGAAGGTATGATAAGATCTCCCTATCTTGGGGAGACGGCTGGGAAGGTCTTGTGCTCGGTCTGGTTTCTACACCAGTATCCTGGGTCTCTAGGACCCAGCAGGTTCTTCCCACCTTTATAAGGAGTTTCATTACCCTCCCTCAGTGCAGGTGATATTTCCTTGTGGACTCATTATCCTTGCTCCAAGCAGAAGCAGAGGTTGTGGAGGTTGCTGTGCTCTGCTGCAAGATAAGTGTTTTCTTTCCCCATTGTCTGTTTTTCCTTGTGTTTGTCTTTAGTTGTTAGTGGAGGGGTCTAGTGAACCTCTCCATCTGATCCTTAGATAAGGTAGTGCAAGGATCAGAGAGGGACGAGGTTCGTGGTCGGCGACAGTTGAGGAAACTGTATAGGGACGTTAGGGCAGACAGGGTCAGCCCTAGTAAGACTAGGGGTCACCCTCTCCCTCTTGTGCCCATAGCTTTAGGGACTCCTTATTCCCCCCCCCCCCGTCGTGGTCCTACGCTGAGTGCCTCTCCCGCTCCCAGCGTGACATTATCACCTGCCAATACTGTAACTGAAGGACAGGGGAGGAACCGATTTTTCTTCCTTTCCTTATGGATCCTGTGTCTGCTTTGGCCCAGCAGCTGCAGTCCCTGTCTTTGGAGGTTGCGGACCTTCGGTCGGCTTTACAGGGCCCGCAACCGCAAAATGGTGTCTTGGGGAATCAAGCATTGGGTCAGGCCAGACCTGAACCTAAGGTTGCCCTCCCTGACAGGTTTTCAGGAGGTAGAGATAAGTTTACTGTGTTCAAAGAGGCCTGTAAATTATATTTTAGGCTTAGGCCTTATTCCACTGGTGATGAGCAGCAGCGTGTAGGAATTATTATGTCGCTACTGCAGGGAGATCCCCAGTCCTGGGCTTTCTCTCTGCCACAGGACTCTACTTGTCTCCGCTCTGTGGATGAATTTTTTGACGCCCTGGGCCTCATATATGATGACCCTGACCGTGTCTCTTTGGCTGAATCCAGGCTACGCCATCTCCACCAGGGGACTCGGTCGGCGGAATCATATTGTTCTGAGTTCCGCAGGTGGGCTACGGACACGAAGTGGAACGATCCGGCACTCCGGAGTCACTTTTGTCAGGGTCTTTCGGAGAGGCTGAAGGACGCTCTGGCGGTTTATGAGACCCCTCCGTCCCTGGAGGCGGCTATGTCGTTAGCTATTCGTATGGATAGACGCCTCCAGGAGCGGAGGGGTAGACCTCCTGTTACTGGGAGCCATTCTCGTGGTGATTCCTGGTTACCGGGAGGTCACGCGGAGGGTGAGTCGTTCCTCCCGAGTGCGGAGGAACCGATGCAGCTAGGGGGTGCGGCGGCCTCGAGGTTCTCCGCCGGTACCTCCCGGGGCAAGGGGAAGGGGGTCTGTTTTTTCTGTGGGAAGGGGGACCATTTTATTGGGGCCTGTCCCTACACCCCTAAACGGACTGGGGGGCCTGGACCTTCTGTGACTATGGGGGGTGTGGAGGTGGTCGAGCGGGAGGTGTGTGTATCCTCCATTTGTACTTCCCGTTTCCTCCTAAGTGCGGAGGTGGCGCTGGAAGGCACAACGGAGGGTATTTCTGTGTTTGTGGATAGTGGTGCGGGGGTCAGCATGGTGGATGCTCATTTTGTAGACGCTCATGGGCTTAACTGCTGTTTATTGTCTCGCCCCATCCGTATCTATGCCATCGACTCAGCACCTCTTGCTCAAGGTAGTCTCACACATATCGTTCATGACATTAAGTTGACGGTTGGATCCCAACATCAAGAGACGATATCTTGCTATGTTCTAGACGGTCTCCCCGCTCCCATTGTCCTGGGCCTGCCATGGTTGATTAAACATAATCCCGTAGTGGATTGGCAGTCCCAGGACATTGTGGAATGGAGTGATTTTTGTTCTGAGAATTGTTTGGTTACCTCGTTTTCGGTGGTGTCTGCGGTATCTCTGCCCCCGTTCCTATCGGAGTATGAGGATGTGTTCTCAGAGAAGGGGTGTCAAGACCTGCCCCCCCATCGGGCATATGATTGCCCAATCAACCTCGTTCCCGGAGTTAAACTGCCCAAAGCTAGGATGTTTGCTATATCGGGTCCGGAAAGACAGGCGATGAAGGATTTCATTTCCGAGAGTCTGCGGACGGGTCACATCAGGCCCTCAACCTCGCCGGTTGCGGCTGGTTTCTTTTTTGTTAAGAAAAAAGATGGGGGCCTCCGTCCTTGCTTGGATTTCCGGGAGTTGAATCAGATTACTGTCCGTGATCCGTACCCCCTCCCTCTGATTCCTGATTTATTCAGTCAGGTAGTGGGTGCTAAATGGTTCTCCAAGTTGGATTTGAGGGGGGCCTACAACCTGATTAGGGTCAGAGAGGGGGATGAATGGAAGACGGCATTTAATACCCCGGACGGCCATTTTGAAAGTCTCGTAATGCCGTTCGGGCTCACTAATGCCCCTGCGGTTTTCCAACACTTTGTCAATGACATATTCCATCATTTGGTGGGTAGATTTGTGGTTGTTTACCTAGATGATATCTTGATCTATTCCCCCGATTTGGAGACGCATCAGTCCCATGTCAAGCAGGTGTTACAGGTCTTACGAGACAATAAGCTGTATGCTAAACTCGAGAAATGTGTCTTCGCCGTTCAGGAGGTACGGTTTTTGGGGTACCTCCTGTCGCCGTTGGGTTTTCGGATGGATCCGGAAAAAGTCCGGGCGGTGTTGGACTGGGAACAACCGGACAATCTACGGGCATTGCAACGTTTTTTGGGGTTTACCAACTTTTACCGTAAATTTATTCGGAACTATTCGGTGCTGGTGACGCCTCTTACGGACATGACTAGGAAGGGCACAGATTTTTCCGTGTGGTCGGAGTCTGCTCGCCGGGCTTTCTCCTCCCTAAAGCGTTGTTTTGTTTCCGCGCCTATTCTCCGTCAGCCCGATCTTTCTCAGCCCTTCGTGGTGGAGGTGGATGCGTCGGAGGTGGGGGTGGGGGCTGTATTGTCGCAAGGCCCTTCGCCCGGGAGATGGGTGCCCTGCGCGTTCTTCTCCAAGAAGTTGTCCTCGGCCGAGAGGAATTATGATGTTGGTAATAGGGAGCTGTTGGCTATTAAATTGGCTTTTGAGGAATGGCGTCACTGGCTGGAGGGGGCGGTCCATCCCATCACGGTTAGTACCGACCACAAGAACCTGTCTTACCTTGAGTCCGCCAAGCGTCTCAATCCCCGGCAGGCTCGGTGGTCCTTGTTTTTCACGAGATTTAATTTTTCCGTCACTTACCGTCCGGGGGTTGAGAACGTGAAAGCTGATGCATTGTCGCGTAGTTTCCCGGGTGGTAGTGCTCATGAAAGTCCCGTTCCCATCTTGCAGGAGGGGGTGGTTGTTTCTGCTCTTTGCCCTGATCTGGAGGGGGAGGTGTTGAAGGTCCAGGGGGGCGCCCCTGCCTCCTGTCCTTCTGGGAGACTTTTTGTGCCATCCTCTTTGCGTCTCAGGGTGCTGTCAGAGCATCACGACTCCGTATTGGCAGGGCATCCCGGCAGTAGGGCCACCTTCGATCTTTTATCTCGCCGCTTTTGGTGGCCGGGGTTGAGGAAGGACGTAGCGGAATTCGTATCTGCCTGTAGTGTGTGTGCACGGGCTAAGGTTCCGCATACCCGCCCGGCTGGTTCTCTCTTGCCATTGTCTATTCCTGAGAGGCCATGGACGCATGTGTCAATGGATTTTATCACCGATCTCCCGGCGTCGGCAGGCAAGACGGTAGTGCTGGTAGTGGTGGATAGGTTCAGTAAGATGGTTCGCTTTGCGGCACTGCCCGCACTTCCTAATGCTCGGACACTGGCACAGGTGTTTGTAGGTGAGATTGTGAAGCTTCATGGAGTTCCCTCCGAGGTGGTTTCTGATCGGGGTACTCAGTTTGTCTCCAAGTTTTGGAAGGCTTTTTGTGCACGTTTAGGAATTGCTTTGTCCTTCTCTTCTGCTTTTCATCCTCAGTCTAATGGGCAGACCGAACGTATGAATCAGAATTTGGAGACTTATCTGAGGTGTTTTGTCTCTGACAATCAGGAGACTTGGGCGAGTTATCTGCCCTTGGCCGAATTTGCCCTTAATAATCGTCTTCAGGAGTCCACTGGCAAGTCACCGTTCTTCGGTGCATATGGGTTCCATCCTCAGTTTGGTACTTTTAGTGGTACTAGTCCTTCCGGAGTTCCTGAGGAGGACCGATTTACCTCATCCCTCTCCTCGGTTTGGCGGGGGGTACAGAGTAGCTTGAAGCTCTTAGGCGACAGGTACAAACGTATGGCTGACAGGAAGCGTGCGCCAGGTCCGGACCTGTGTGTGAATGACTACGTGTGGTTGTCTACCAAGAATGTGAAGTTGAAGGTACCCTCTTGGAAGTTGGGGCCCAGGTTTATTGGCCCTTATCAGATAACCGCCGTTATCAATCCCGTGGCGTTTCGTCTTGCGTTACCTCCCGCTCTTAAAATCCACAATGTTTTTCATAGGTCGCTCCTCAAACCGTATGTGCCGTCGTCTAACCCGTCTCCTTTGCCCCCGGAGCCCATCTGCGTGGCGGGGAATTTGGAATTCGAGATCTCAAAGGTGGTTGATTCTCGCAGGTTACGCCGTTCTCTTCAGTATTTGGTGCACTGGAGGGGATACGGTCCTGAGGAGCGGATGTGGGTGCCGGCGTCGGAAGTCTCCGCCGCTAGGCTGGTCCGCGCTTTTCACCGTTCCCATCCGGATAAGCCGGGTCCTGAGTGTCCGGGGGCCACTCGTGGACGGGGGGGTACTGTCACGGGTGGCATGGATGACAGGGTAGAGGCCACGCGCAGACGGTCCCAGCGTTTGGCCAATCAGCCATAAGGTTTGAGGACGGTCCGTCTTTCAGGGGCATTTACCTTCTGTGTAGATAAAGAGAAGGTATGATAAGATCTCCCTATCTTGGGGAGACGGCTGGGAAGGTCTTGTGCTCGGTCTGGTTTCTACACCAGTATCCTGGGTCTCTAGGACCCAGCAGGTTCTTCCCACCTTTATAAGGAGTTTCATTACCCTCCCTCAGTGCAGGTGATATTTCCTTGTGGACTCATTATCCTTGCTCCAAGCAGAAGCAGAGGTTGTGGAGGTTGCTGTGCTCTGCTGCAAGATAAGTGTTTTCTTTCCCCATTGTCTGTTTTTCCTTGTGTTTGTCTTTAGTTGTTAGTGGAGGGGTCTAGTGAACCTCTCCATCTGATCCTTAGATAAGGTAGTGCAAGGATCAGAGAGGGACGAGGTTCGTGGTCGGCGACAGTTGAGGAAACTGTATAGGGACGTTAGGGCAGACAGGGTCAGCCCTAGTAAGACTAGGGGTCACCCTCTCCCTCTTGTGCCCATAGCTTTAGGGACTCCTTATTCCCCCCCCCCCGTCGTGGTCCTACGCTGAGTGCCTCTCCCGCTCCCAGCGTGACAGTTAACTTGCTCTGTTAGGAAGTTTTCTTCCTAGGCTTTTTGTGCTATTCATTTGTTATTGGGTTGTTCAGCTTTTTGTGTCAGTATATATTTATATTGAGAATTGTAGGATTCACCGGAGGTCTGCAGATCTAGATGGCGTTGAGTCTTGAGTAGATTCAGGGTATTTTTGTACTATCTGCGGTGGATATTTTGGAAGGGATTTTATACTGACTGCATTAGTATCCTGTCCTGTCTTTTTCTATCTAGCTAGAAGTGCCTCATTTTGCTGATTCTATTTTCTGTCTGAGTGTGTCTTTTCCTCTATTACTCACAGTCAATATTTGTAGGGGGCTTTCTATCCTTTTGGGGTTCTGCTCTGAGGCAAGATAGCATTCCTTTTTCCCTCTTTAGGGGTAGTTAGTTCTCTGGCCGTGTTGAGGTGTCTAGGGTATGGTTAGTCACATCCCACGGCTACTTCTAGTTGCGGAGTTAGATCAGGAACTGCGGTCAGTACAGGTACCACTTCTCCTGTGAATTTTTATTCATGCAGCTCCAAGGTCACCGGATCATAACACCACCCTTGATGTAAACTCTGCCTTTAGGGTGTTTATCTCTTTTCTGTAAGAGTTTTCTAGGCGGCAAGCAAACCTCTCAAGATCAGCTATGGTCGGCAGATTTTTAAGATGTGCTTGTATTTCAGAGCCAGAAGCATCCTGAGCAGGGAGGGAGTGCTCAGAGCCCCATCTTGCTCATCTCTGAGCCCCTCGTACCTGTTCCTCCGTGCCCTCTGCTCCAGCCCCGCCGCGCCATCCTGTGAGACCGCCGCCATCTTGGGAGCCGCAGCCACCGCTTGAGGAGGCAAGCCCGAGTGCAGGAATGCGGTCTATACTGTCTTGGGGACCCGGATCTTCACCCCCGGTGCCTCCGGTATTCTTCCTGCTCTTACCCATCGACAGTGGCCGGTGATTGCTGCGGTAAGTGCGGTGTTAGGGCTCAGTAGCACGGAGCTCCGGGGGGAAGCATCCTACAGCCTCATCAGTTAGCCACACCCCCTGCCAGCCATTCTGGGATTTTTGATGGAATCCTTGTGATACATACATCAGCGCGATTCCAGCCTAAGCTAGAGAGTATGAAAAATTGTCCGAGTTTGATCCAGAAAATTTGATTTGTTTGGCGTTCACTCATATTGTCATCCATGTGCTGTTTTTGTTTATGCCTGTATGTTATCTGCATGTGATCCTTTTTCATATATCGACATTTAATGATCAATACATTTTTCTATGTTATTGATAACTATGTATTCATAACATTTTTACGGTTCCTGACTCGGTATCTGATTTTAACCAAGCTTCTATAGACTTGAATGGACTCAGAAGAGAATAGTGATTATTTTTCAAATGGACTCTCATGTCATCTGGACAGCACGGTCCTTATTATAAGCTTGTCTGATGATTCCTACAATTAAACATTATTCCCCATCCATAGATGTCGTCTTGGTCTCATGATGTCGAAATGGGAACAGCATAGTTTTTAAGGTTGAAGGTAGACTTTTAAGTTCATCTAGTTCAACTCACAGCCAAACATATTATTGAACCTAACATATCGAATAACTCTTTGATAGCTGGGGTGGTCCAACCACTATCCTAAGAATTGAGGCTCTAAATCCCAACAACACAGCTTTTCAGAGTCTTATCTGAATTAAGCAGGGTGCTCATTTCTCTCTCAATTATCATAATTGACTATGGAATTGCCAGAAAAAAATACAGCAGTGCACTTGACTATTTAAGTCAGTCTCAATCAGTAAATGGAACTGAAGATTAAGCATGTACACCTACACTTCATTCATTCAAGGCTAAGTAAAGCCACATTATTGGAAACGTCAGTGTCCTAGCAGGTTGAGCCCAACTATTGAGAGTATTAACCCTATCCTATATATAGGGGATCTCTTTCAATTTTCTGAATATCCGGTTAATGTTATTACGACTGTGATATATTTCTTCAGTACTTCATGATCCATTCTTCTATTTGATCTGCTCACTCCTCAGACATTCCTAACATTTTTTTCAAGCTTTCTGATCAGAAACTCAAGTTAAATAAGTGTGACTGAGGGTATCCGTGTGTCTTAACAGTGCCTTTCCCCCCTTCCACCACTCCCGTAATGAAAACACGGACAGGCCTAGATGGGTGAAACCGGTCGGTCACAGTTTATTAATTTTCGCAAGCCGAGAAAGGCAATTACATTTCATAACTGGCTCATCGCCGAAGGCCTTGTCTACGACCAACAGGCGAGCTGGCCAATGAGCGGTTATGACCTTTGCCCTTCTCCGCAATTTTCCGCTGTGACTTAATAGGGTTATGTTTTTTTTTATACAAGTATGATTAACATTACAATAATATCACCGGGAATATGTTGAGTATATAACGAGGGAGGGTGGGACACGCTTCCAGAATCTCACGGGGGCGAAAGAAAAGTAACGGACCCTGTGCACCTTAATTTAACCCTTGTAGGTGTGGCTGGATGCCCCTTCCCCTTTGATCCCATTGATCAGTTGGGCATCCCCAATTAGTTTTTCACTTGGAGAGTGGTGGAAGGAGGGCACTGGGCACTGAATCGTTTTCTTACTTTAGCATTATCCCTATGGGCCCCACATTCAGAGGCACGTTCCTTAGTCAGAACCGTGCCTGCCATTAGTACATACGGTGTGTATATTTATGGTGGAGCAGTGTACAGTTTTAAGGTTTTCTAAAAAATTTTTACATCGTTTAGTATACACTGTAAGGCCACATGCACAAGTTGGGTATTTGGTGAGTTTTTACCTCAATATTTGCAAATCTAAACCAGGAAAGGCTGCGTCCCTGCACTCCTCATGTCAGGGACACTGCTACACTCACTGCCTTGATTCTTCCGGCTCTGCTTGCCCGCACTCTTGGGCTCCGTTTCTCCTCGCAACCGCGCCACTCTGTTAAGGTTTAAAAAGCTAGCGTGCGCTGACCTGGAAGTGCCTCTCAGCCAATATATCAAGCAGTCTCCACTATTGGGAGGGGCCTGATTAACATGTCTAGTTAGCTTTGCTTCCTTAGTTAGTTGTCAAGTCCCCCTCATGCTGTAACGTATTACTATGCCTAATTGCTGCCTGTGTTTCACTGCATGTAAGTGTCCAGTGCTACTCTGTAGTCAGCTGTGCCCTCCTGTTACAGTCTTCTTTGGTGTCTACCTGCTACTGTCATCTGCTGTGCCAACCTGCTATGGTCACCTGCTGTGGCCACATATGCCTTCCTGTGTTTGTCTCTGGTCTCTTTTCTGTGGCACCAGCCTGCTGGGGCACTGGAATCTGCTGGGGCTGCCCTCTGCTGGCTGCCTACCAACTAAGGCTAAATCCACCTCCTGTGGCTATAGAAGAAAGCTTGGTGGTTGTTAGGGGGTGCTCCTCTGGGTCAGTGAAGGTGTTCTTGGTTCACTGGATCCACCTTCTTCCTCTGACTCACCTCATTGGGCATGACAGCCCTCATCTATCAAACTCATCAGAACATGGCTTACATTTAGAAAAAAGCTAATGATCCTCTTTGTGTATTGGTTAGTCAGAGCTGCAGTAACTTGATATAGGAAGTACACTGGAGCAGCGCTGGAAACGGTAGAAAGCAGCAGTAAATATTTTATTGTACACAATGTACATTCAATATCGGTGGCTATTGCAAGGTGTAATTAAAAAAACTAAAATGTTGTAGTTCTTTAGTCTGACACCCAATAATACAGAAAGTTTGATGAGACATTTGTTTCCGTCACGCACTGCAATGTAATGTGAATGTCACAAGACATGGAGAAGAAGTCTCATCAGAGAGAAGCAATAAGATAATTCGTCTGATTAAAAATAAGAAAACGATAGAGTATGTTTTCCATGTATCACATAAATACTTTTCATTATTTTACTCCTAGGATTTACGGGCAAAAAATGTGAAAGAACAAATATTAAAAACAGCAGTGTGTCTCCCTCTCTCCATTCTTACCCCGTTTGGAGTCATTTATCATAGCGCATGAGTTGTGCATGTTTGGATCTGCGGTTAGACAGACCACAGTGGCTGGCACCCACAGCCATAGTAATGCTGGGATATCATGTTGACTTTGAAAGAGTTTCGAATTTAAAGTGGACCTATTCTTTTTTCTTTCCTTGAATTGCTTTAAATTGGAGCATATTTGTTTCCATAAGGAATCAGTAGGATGATTCAGTTTAAAGGGAACCTGACCCCAAAAAATGAGCCCCCAGCCTCTTTTACCTGTCCTTGCACCATGCTAATACTTTTTTAGCCATCCCTTTGTGTCTGTATAGCGATATTCGAACCTTATAAAAGTTGTTTTTATTCCTTCTGATCTGCGGCTTCTCAGCATTTGAGAAGCTGCAAAAGGCGTTCCTTCCTGCTTCTCCCCACCGCCTGCTTGTTAATTATTCACGCCCCAATGGGCATGCTAGAAAGCAGAGAGCCTGTGCGCATCATCAAAGGGGCGTTAAAGCCGCTATGACGCGATCAGTAATTGCGGTCATGTGACCTGATGAAGCTCTGAGACATCATCACAGGTCCTGTAAGCACACGAACCTTGCTGGGAGGCAGCGGTGGATCGAGGATAGGTGAGCATAGTGATGTTTTATTTTTAACTCTTTCTTAGATTTCACTTCTGTAATGTATATTACATTGCAGAAGTGAAAGTGCCCCACTGTGTCCGATCCGTGATAATCACGGATCCGGACACAGAATAGGTCACCCCCTGTAGGTGACCGTTCCTGTCCGTGGGATCCTACAAAAAGTAAGATCCCACGGACAGGGAAAAAATCGTTATGTGAAAGCACCCTAAGGGGACTTGAAGGTGCAATCATCTAATCACTTGTGCTATACATAGGAGTGCATTAGCACTGCTATGTATAGCTAAAGTCACAATATTCTATGAAGGCTGGCTATGGCCTGTCTTTCACAGAATATTGATAATGAAATGCAGGGGGTCATCAACAGACCCCTGGTGGGGCATGTTAAATGCTGCTGTCAGAGTTCAATAGCAATTAACAGGTCCACAATTGTGGGTGGAGCTCTGACCTGTCTGCAGCTGTGAAAGGCAAAGGATGGTTGATTAAATCAGCCATCATCAGCTGAGGGAGAGGCAAGTTCAGCGTACGTGTTTGCATCAAAGACAGGAACATGACATATGACTTACATGTACGTAATATGTCATAAAGGTGTTAAAGAGATTGTATCAAGTATATGAGTTATTCCTTAATGATTTAATAAAAGATGTTAGTGATCTGACTTTTGGAAGCATCATTGATCTAGAGAACAGAGCTCTACTTAGAACATCTAAGTAGAGTAGAGATTGAGCTTGCAGTTCTCCACTCCATTCATCTAATTTAAAAAGCTGAGTGTATGTGGCATTAGCTACGCCCACTCCACCGGTTGCATCTCCTCATAACTGCGCCCACTCAATGGTCTGCATCTTCACATATTTACTTGCTCAATTTACTTAACTATGCCCACTCCACTTAGCCACAGCCACTTCACATAACCACACCCACTTTGCAACCTGCATCTTCACATATCCCTGCCTCCTCCACATAACCCTGTCTCCAGGACTCTGTGAAAGGTGGGGTCATGAAGGGGCATGGTTATAAATGGGGAAAGCACTATGAAAGCGGTGAGGCTACTGGGAGTGGGTGGGGCTATGCTACATACATACATAACAGTATATGGGTGATATTGTGGCGCTCCTGCGACCAGAGTGGCCACAGGTAGGAACTGCAGCCAGGCAAGTGGAGACAAGTTGTTATACACACACCTTCAAACACACACCCACCGACACAAGACCCAACCCGGAGCCCGGGACTCTAGGTGGGCAAGGGGTGGTAGGGCCAATCACAAGTGGATGGGGATGTAGGTCAGGTGAGATCCAGGTACAAAAGGGGAACACTAGGAAGAGTTAGTGAGTAGGCCAGAGGGTGCTGAACTGAAAAGACCAGTAAAGACCAAGTAGGCCGGAGTAGGCTGAGAAGAAAAGACTGAGTGACACTTCCCTGAGGGTCTAGGCTCCCTGGAGGTGCAGAATCCTGCGAGACACCATTCCCTGGAGAGAAAGCCTGCTCCATAGCCTGAAGCCCACGGGAAAAGGGAGAGACCAGACCAGTGCAGTTGGATCCGAGAAAGACGGCAGTGCTGACAAACTACTGGCAGGACAGACTCCCCTGACGTACCCAGGTAGTTACACGGGTAGGAGAGAGCCGGTGATCCCTTGCAAGATAGGGACATCCAAGGCTAGGCTGGGACCAGAGAGTCGGCTCTGGATGACTATAGCTACACGCCGGTACATGGACACACTGACGGGGAGGCACAGATTCCAGGTCTAATCACACAACACATGGGCTGGATAAACAGCAGCATATAGGACCCAGGCTTGCTACCCATACACTGGGAGAAGCCAAACAAGGGACCGAGCTGCCATCATACAGCCCACGGAAGAACAGAGGAGAGGAAAGCCTGAAGGGTTTCAGAGAGTGAAGGGTCTCAGAAAGGAAACCTGGCTGCAGAGGGTTCAGAGAGAGTGTACGTAGTTAACTGTGTGGACTGTACTGTGAACTGTACTAAGAACTTGTGAAGTAAAACCCGGTGAACCCTGCTCCAGTCTCCCGTGTGTGATTCCCTGCATATTAAACTGCATATACATATTTCATCCTGTCAGGAGCAGCCCCGACCCACGGCGGGCTCATCCATCCGGCTGCAGCACCATCCATCCTCCTGGCAGCAGACAGCAGCAGCAGTGGTCCCCCATTGACCACAACCCTTGGGTGGCGTCACAACAAATCCCGTAAATAACCCCTTTTACTTGTGGGCTCGGGACACGGTCCGGACCAAGGACCACCGTGATAACCCCCGTGATACCCCGGTCCGGTACTGAGTACCCCGTCCCAGTGGGCTCCACAATATTACCATATATGAGCATTACAACATATATGAGCATTAAGTCTGTGCAATGCCGGGCTCTACAGCTAGTTCTCTATATAAGTGGAAATTGGCTGTTCCATAGAAAATGAATGACATTTGTTCTATTCAAATACATTTTGCAGAGTCCCAGCAGTTGGACCCCAAGAGATCAATAAGTAATTCAAATATCTTTGCTACTAGGGATAACATTAAATTGGAACAACCCCTTCAAAGGCCTGTCAGAGGCCTGTCAAAAGCTGAAAAAATTGAGTTAAAGGGGTATTCCCATCACCAATATCCTTTCCCAATATGTAGTAGGTGTAATACTAGCAGTATTAGTAGTACATCCAATTAGAAATATAGTATAGTTCTCCTGGTAAGCAAAGCATTTTCCTCATGTGCTAGACATTGCAGGACCTTAGGTGTCCATGGTTATGGCTACGCATATAGGGAAAGTCAGTTAATTAGTCGCTTGTGGTCGTAACTATGGATACCTAAGGTCCTACAATGTCTTGCACATGAGGAAAATTCATTGCTTATCAGGAAAACTGACCTACATTTCTAATTGGAGGCATTTGCTAATACTGTTATTATTACACCTACTACATGTTGGGAAAGGACCTTGGAGATGGGAATACCCCTTTAAATTTGTTGTAAAAATTCCTGCACTTTCCTGATTCTGTCATTCTTTTCCATTTTGTGCTGCTTTATTACTTTGCAGAGATTTACATTAATTGCTTATGGAGCATACAAGTAGTATGTGCAATCACTGCCTGCAGACCTACTAGACGATTCTTCAGAGTCATCTATACAGCTTATCTAACAATCTCAGATACTGCCAGGCTCTGATTTGAAGCTTCAGTGAGGAGGGTGAAAGCACACACCTCCAGAATAAGTTGCACTGCATGCAGAGATTTCACATACTTATCTCCAAAAGCAACAAAAATGGATATGTATGCAAAACAGTGATGCAACAAAAAAAGGAAATGAGTGGCTGAATCAAGGGAACTCAGGGATTTTTATAGGCATGAAAAAATTAGCAAGTGACAGGTCCTCTTTAAAGGGAACCTGTCAAGTGGTGTATGCCCTATCCCCACCCCAGCTATCACTGTTTGCATCTGCAGCTTCATAATACTATTTTGTTCATCCCTGGCTGAGCTCATAGTTTAATGTTAAAGGTGGAAAAAAAGCATTTATACACTTACATTTTCTTATGTAAATGAGGCAGTCAGATTACACCTTGGAGGTCTAGTCACTCTGGCAGGTTAATAGTTATAATTTCTGCTGAAAATCAGAAGTTGCTGCAGGACCTGTGTGATGTAACGATCATGTGACTATAATAAGCTCCATAGCCCATAATGATTTTGCTTGCTTAGCGCCGCCCACTATGGTCACATGATTGTTACAAATCACTGGTCCTTTATACAGAGAAGTTAATAAGGAGTTAACTATTAACCTGCCAGAGTGACTACATCCTCCAAGGTGTAGTCACTGCCTCATTCACATAAGAAAATGTAAGTGTGTAAATGCTTTTTTCCACCTTTAACATTACACTAAGGCGGCCGTCACACTCATCAATATCGTGAGTGATATTGTTAGCGATCACGTGCACGCGCGATCGCTAACAATATCGCTCACATCGCTGGTGAGCTGTCACACAGGCAGACTCACCAGCGATGTGGACCAGCGAGATCGCTGGTAACTATGGTACACATCGGGTTACTAGGCGCCGCGCGGCGCTTAGTAACCCGACGTTTACCATAGATACCATCTCCCAGCATAGGCTCTGCCGCTGGGAGATCGTTCATCGTGGTGTCATAAACCGCGATGAAGCAGATTGATCAAGCGATGATCGCTTGATATGAGCTCCAGCTCTCATATCTGCGATGTCACGAACAAGCGATTTTACATTGTAAAATCGCTTGATTGCACGCAGCAATGCACAAACGATATCGCTTAGCATCAAAAGCAGATCACTTAAACGATATCGTGCAGGACATTGAAGCGTGTGACGGCCGCCTAAGAGCTCAGACAGGGATGATTAGATAGTAGTATGAAGCTACAGGGACAGATAGTGATAGCTGGGGGGCATAAACCACCTGATAGGTTCCCTTTAAAGCAATTTCTATATATATACAGATGTAGTATAAACTTTAAAATACAATATTTTACATCATTTACTCTTAAATGGACATTACATTAGCATTTAGATTGCAAGAAACTTTAGGAGAGACGTTTTACCATGGCAATCTGTAAGAAATATCATTCATCATCTCAGCTGTACAATCCTGTATCAGCACACACATAAATCTCATTTTGCACCACTAGAGGTCATAACCATCAAGTGTTACATAAGCGTAGAGTTTACATAGACATCATTATATTACTATAAAATGTATCTATACACGAGAGTTGATTATGTTTGATTTTGCAATCACATGTAAATGATGATATAATGGACGTGTACGGGGTAGCGAGGTTTGAGTGTTGACTCTAACGGTGGACGGATTATATAATATTATAATCATACTAGATGAGGGCACGATGCTATCGCTTCATATGTCTCTGTCATTTTTTAATTGAGCTTTTGCACACCCTATACTCACCCTGAGCAATTAGGATTTACTTTGTAATGAGCTAGGTTCCAAAATAGAAGGAAGAGAAGTAAATAAATAACACAACTGATGGCGCTTCCCAACCTGCAAGTGTGAACAGGTGCATTCTGAACATTACATATACTATAATAAAGAAATAGGTGCACTCTGAAATGGTAAGGGATGCAAAACAATGAATATAGGAATATGAACATGCATTACTGCTATGGAAATACATAAAAAATTAAAAAATTTGAGATACTTAGTTTACAAATAAGGCCAGTTTTATTTCAGCTCAACTGCAATGTCATAGTATATCTATTTACAGGGTTCCTACCTAAATAAATGCCTCTCTTTGGGTAAAAAAAAGTACCTCCTATATATGGGTGGACAGGAACCTGCTAATAGAGAATTAAGAACACCTAAAGCTAATGGGGGAAGAGTGCACAGTCAGAAGGCATGCCCCCATAATCTAAATATCAAAACAGATGGCACTTCCTAACATGCCAGTGTGAACAGGTGCATACTGATCATAACATATACTATAATTAATAGACAGTGGTACTATGAAGTGTTAAGGCATGCAAAAAGTGAGGATAAAATATGGACATGCATTACTGCTAAGGAAAACATGAAAAAAATAGATACTTAACATATAAAAAAGACTAGTTTAATTTGAGCCCAGTAGCCAAGGTCATGGTATATCTACTTATGTACCCAGTAAAGGGATACACCGTGAAGTGGTTACTGGGCTCACATAACTGGCCTTTTTATAGGCTAAGTAACTCAATTTTTTTAATGCATTTCCATAGCAGTAATGCATGTTCATATTCCTATATTCATTGTTTAACATTTTAGAGTGCATTGTCTTTATTAGACTAGGGTCACATTTGCGGTTGCTTTTTCAAATCTGGATCCGGATTTGACCATTAAAAATGGTCAAAATCGGATCCAGATCCGCAGCCATAGGCTGCAATAGAAAAACCGGATTGCACTTAATGCAATCCGGTTACCGCATCCGGTTTTGCAGCCTGTGCAGAATCATGCAGGCTGCGTTGCAGTCAAGGGGGTGTATACATAAAGAACATAACCAAATATTTACACATTTTTCAATATCATTTTCAAAAGGCCAGTTAAAATGCTATTGTTTTAATTTACATCCATATTCTTGGTTGCCCATCTCTACAGCTTGTGCTGCCATGCTCAGTCACAGGGGGCAGCGCTGCAGTTACTTTATACCATTTCTTGCATTGTTGTCCCCTCTGAACACATCCTGGATCCTGGGTATTAAATGCTGTGGGAAATGTGAATGCAGCGCTGGCTTTCTGCTTCTATCTATCTAGTTTATAACTAACATTTAGTCCCTGTGTAAATTTAATGAAATAAATGATTTAATCCAAACAGCTGTTCCCTGTCTAGGTAGTATTTATATGTGTATATACAATCTAAGAACATTTAATGTGTAATGAAATATGTATTTTAATTTGTTTATGTATCTAATATTTTTTTTAGTGTTTAATAATTTTATCTTTACTGATTGAGAACTATGGCTATAAAAACGTGGGGTAGATCGTCCCAGAAACGCGAGGTGAAATTAAAAGGTTAAATGAACTGGCAGCAGTATCTGGCTTCTGTGTATCAGCAGTGCCCTGGATCAATCACCATTTTTATCCAAATTTACCTTTACGGATCAATACTCCGACCTGGGTGTAGAGCAGCAGCTGTGTGTGAGGGTGATGAGCGGAGGACCGGGCGGTCAGCAGCACAAATGAAACTCTTATCTTGACACTAAGCAGTCAATGCACTCCAGAAACCTATGTGACAAAGGTATTGAAGGGGTATGACAGCAGTAATGCACAACTGGAGACTATCCCACTGCCTTTAAGCAGAGTTATGCCTTGATGCCCACCTTTGATAGGTCAGCGTGTTCACCTTTATTACTAACAGACCCCTTAAAGATTTGCGCAGGAGCACTCCTTTGTTCTTTTACTCCATTCAACGGAAGCAAGCCAATTACAATTCCTAGCACAAACATCACTGTGTAGGTAACAATTAAGGTACTGTCACATGTAACGATATCATTGCCGATATCATTCAAAGGTCACGTGTTTAGTGACGCTTGAATGATGTCGAAACGACATCGTTTCGAGTGACACTACTAACAGGCAGCATCTCTGCATGTGACACCGGGAGACCAACGATGAACGAGCTCCCAGCGCTTCACAGCCTATGGTGGGAGCTCGTATCCATGGTAAACATGCGGTTACTAAGCGCAGCGCGGCGCCTAGTAACCAGATGTTTACTATGGTTACCAGCGATCTCGCTGGTCCACATCACTGGTGAGTCTGCCTGTGTGACAGCTCACCAGCGATGTGAACGATGTTGTTAGCGATCGCGCGTGCACGTGATCACTAACAACATCGTTCATTAAAATTGTAGCATGTGACGGCATCTTTAGAAGGGAAAATAACCTGGGATGGACACACACTTGGGCCAGGAGTTCAAGAGTAATGGGGACCTCATCCAGTTCCAAAGCAGATGGAAATGTCCATTGTGAGGAGCTATTGGACTGAAAAGTGCCCATACATTGTTCTTGCACAGGGTTGTTCTTCAGTCTGTGTCTGCTCCTGGGTATAACCATACAATTTCTTCATTCTTAGTAAAGTTGAGGGTCCCAGAGGCCAAACCTTTTTGATCATAATGTGATGAGATACACTGTCAGCATGCAATTACTTTAAATGGAAAACCGCTTTCGGCATGTAGACTATTAACCTTCCACCAATACAGTATGTAGAGTTTATTATCTTAGGCCACCGCACATGACTGAATGACGTAAACAGGGAATTCCCTGGTCATGCACGGTACGAGCCGGGAGCCGCCGCATGTGGTCAGTTGACAACTTCCGGTACACGGTGAAGGAGGAAATGCAGATGCAGGTCTGCAGAAGACATGAGATTCATTTAATGGGGCACACGCACATTATATATATATATATATATATATATATATACAGTTAGGGCCAGAAATATTTGGACAGTGACACAATTTTCGCGAGTTGGGCTCTGCATGCCACCACATTGGATTTGAAATGAAACCTCTACAACAGAATTCATGTGCACATTGTAACGTTTAATTTGAAGGGTTGAACAAAAATATCTGATAGAAAATGTAGGAATTGTACACATTTCTTTACAAACACTCCACATTTTAGGAGGTCAAAAGTAATTGGACAAATAAACATAACCCAAACAAAATATTTTTATTTTCAATATTTTGTTGCTAAGCCTTTGGAGGCAATCACTGCCTTAAGTCTGGAACCCATGGACATCACCAAACGCTGGGTTTCCTCCTTCTTAATGCTTTGCCAGGCCTTTACAGCCGCAGCCTTCAGGTCTTGCTTGTTTGTGGGTCTTTCCCTCTTAAGTCTGGATTTGAGCAAGTGAAATGCATGCTCAATTGGGTTAAGATCTGGTGATAGACTTGGCCATTGCAGAATGTTCCACTTTTTTGCACTCATGAACTCCTGGGTAGCTTTGGCTGTATGCTTGGGGTCATTGTCCATCTGTACTATGAAGCGCCGTCCGATTAAGTTTGCAGCATTTGGCTGAATCTGGGCTGAAAGTATATCCGGTACACTTCAGAATTCATCCGGCTACTCTTGTCTGCTGTTATGTCATCAATAAACACAAGTGACCCAGTGCAATTGAAAGCCATGCATGCCCATGCCATCACGTTGCCTCCACCATGTTTTACAGAGGATGTGGTGTGCCTTGGATCATGTGCCGTTCCCTTTCTTCTCCAAACTTTTTTCTTCCCATCATTCTGGTACAGGTTGATCTTTGTCTCATCTGTCCATAGAATACTTTTCCAGAACTGAGCTGGCTTCTTGAGGTGTTTTTCAGCAAATTTAACTCTGGCCTGTCTATTTTTGGAATTGATAAATGGTTTGCATCTAGATGTGAACCCTTTGTATTTACTTTCATGAGTCTTCTCTTTACTGTTGACTTAGAGACAGATACACCTACTTCACTGAGAGTGTTCTGGACTTCAGTTGATGTTGTGAACGGGTTCTTCTTCACCAAAGAAAGTATGCGGCGATCATCCACCACTGTTGTCATCCGTGGACGCCCAGGCCTTTTTGAGTTCCCAAGCTCACCAGTCAATTCCTTTTTTCTCAGAATGTACCCGACTGTTGATTTTGCAACTCCAAGCATGTCTGCTATCTCTCTGATGGATTTTTTCTTTTTTTTCAGCCTCAGGATGTTCTGCTTCACCTCAATTGAGAGTTCCTTTGACCGCATGTTGTCTGGTCACAGCAACAGCTTCCAAATGCAAAACCACACACCTCGAATCCACCCCAGACCTTTTCACTACTTCATTGATTACAGGTTAACAAGGGAGACGCGTTCAGAGTTAATTGCAGCCCTTAGAGTCCATTGTCCAATTACTTTTGGTCCCTTGAAAAAGAGGAGGCTATGCATTACAGAGCTATGATTCCTAAACCCTTTCTCCGATTTGGATGTGGAAACTCTCATATTGCAGCTGGGAGTGTGCACTTTCAGCCCATATTATATATATAATTGTATTTCTTAACATGTTTTTGTAAACAGCTAAAATAACAAAACTTGTGTCACTGTCCAAATATTTCTGGCCCTAACTGTATATATATATATAATATATATATATATATAGTTAGCAAGACATGGAGGCACTCACTGCATCCCTGGAAGAGGGTACTTACCGAAACGTGTATAGTGCCATGTCCAGACACTGACTGGTGCACACTATCTCTCAATATGGGTAAGATCTACAACTGATAGTTACTATGACAATTGGTTTGAGATGAGGAAGGGTCACCCACTGTTGTGTAGTTAAAAGATGGAATGAGAAAGGCCTATGGGTATGTTGACATCCATAAGGATGATTACTATAAACACTATTGGCAAAGTGTTTCTCTTAAATTACCCATGTTAGAGAAGTTGGGGGGATACTATTGATATTCACAGAATTAGAGTGACAACAGTGTGTATTAATCTATACAGAGAAAAGGGGCAGAGAAAGAGACGCAAATGCGTCTTATCGTTTTATTGATAAGGTAGTACCATCATAGGTGTATGTGCTCACCTGATCCAGTTGTGTTCCCCCACAACTGGTAATTAGCTCAGACAGCTGCTGTTGGATCCGCACTCCCACGTAACAATGGTGATATATACAGGAAAAAACAGGAAGAGATCGTGCTTTAGTGAACCGTGCTGCCATCCCTCTGTACTCAAAAAAATGCCAGGGAAGCCAAGAGTATGTACGCTGCTTCTTTATTCCATCACTACTTTCAGAAGTACTGATGGAATAATGAAGCAGCGTACATACTCTTGGCTTCCCTGGCATTTTTTCGAGAACAGTGGGATGGCAGCACGGATCACTAAAGCACGATCTCTTCCTGTTTTTTCCTGAACAGTGTGTATTGTCTTGTGTATAATTTACCCTGTGGAATTATAGTACTCTCTAACAGAAGTGGCTAGTGGATGTGCAATTAGCTATGTATTGGACCCTACATTGGGTTTCCCTTGTCTTACCTCTATTGCTATCCCCTAGTGGGAAGTATATGTTGTACATTTTAAAGAATGTAAAATAAATAAGTTTATACAGCAACTCCAATTGTGTGGTCAGATATATTTAAAGTATGTAGAGTTTAATAACATTCCACCCCTACTATATAAGAGTTGGCTTGCGTTAGCGGTGATTTTCAATGTTTGATTTCTATTACGGCTACTGAATTTTTCCACCCTGTGATATTTTTCAATGTTTTCTTGAATCTTTTATTATTACATGACTTGAATAAAGGGCATAACTAATATTACAATGGAAATGATTACATGTATTTTACCTGCAGCGGCCTTCATGATCAAAGGGGTCTGCAGCCGGGAGTCATTGTACATATGTGATTATGGAAGTTATAAGTACTTTGTGCTCATTATGATTAGTGAAAGGATTTTGATGTTTGGGGTCATTTTGCTTCTAAGAATAGGATAAGATTGAAGCGCTGATGGAGAGCACTCTTTTATACATTAGTAGTAATGCACTATATACTATAGCTGTAATCGCAATGCAATATTTTATCAAATAGTCAGGAACTGAAAAGAATTAAATCCTGGTGATTGTATTATTTTTTTCTTTCATATTTTCTTTCCATAGAAAATAGCCATGGGATTTTGTGTAAGACTAAAGTAACCGTACAATGGAGCTCCCAGAGTATGTAAGTAGCTCCTTTTATTACTAACTACATAAAGCCTAGCTCCACAAAAAGACATGAAAATTGAGGTTTAGCTGCAATTAACCCCTATAACTCAACTCAGGTTTCACACTTACAGAGGCTCACCTAGGTGGAGAACGTTTTAATCAGGGTTTTAAGAACCACCTGCGACCATTGATTTCGAACCCCTATGAAAACAGTGGCTTACCTAGTAAAAGAAATTAATTTTGACTTATAGTACGTGTAGTTAATTTTAACAACAATTACCGTAATTGGTACTTCATGGCAGTTGCTAGTGTTACCTGAGGGATCATCCCCTATAAGAAAAAAAAATCAGGGGTTCCTTTTACCTTATTTTACCCATTCATATCAGCATCTACTTTGACGGAGTGTGTGACAGAGCAGGAAGGGACACCGGGCCAATGAACAAACCAACAAGTGTTATTGAGGCAGGGAGCATAGAACATCAAACATGACTATTGTTCTTCAGAGTTCACAATGAATCCTCAAAGTTCTGGGGCGCCACCCAGCAATCTGACGCCAGAGAAAATGTAGAAATTATCCGTGGAAGAGTTCAATGGACCCAACAGATGAGGGACACAACACAATCTCATGTGGCATCTTCTAACCATCCACACGCGGGCACCAGGGTCTTGTCTCAGCATAAGATGCCAGCGCCTTGCACCTCAGCACACAACTGACTGGGCCAAAATATGAGTCTATTGTTCTGTGTCCTGGGATCTGCCCATGTTCGGGGAGGGGGGGAGGGTTCACACGTACTTTTCAATATCTGGTACATTGAGACATTTCCAGAAACCCCTGGTTGCGTTCTGTCTATGAATTTGTATACTGGATGAGTCCCATACTTAGAAGAACAAAGACAGAGATAGTACAAGAGATGTTGACCTGTTGGCCTGATTACATTACAGTCCAGGAACACTCAGGGAGGGACATGCTGTTACAACCACTTCTAACATTGGAGACGTGTCTGCTTTTGCTCATGGTTGTATCCACTGTAGTACATGGCAGATAAAGATATACTGGGGACCCCATTCAGCCAATTATGTTGTACCCAGTATATATAATGACATTTTAATAAATATGTTTGGAATGTCATGTTTGCTATGCACATATAATGCAGATTATAACAGGTAAGTCGCTGAGGCAGTGGCAGACTTGAGACAATGTGGCTAATACTGGAGGCACTAATGGCCATGGTATTTTCCATTAAAACTTTCACTACATAAATTTAGTCTATAGCTGAATTAGGAAATCAACTCTAATGCTGCGGATCTAGCTGTCACAGTGTAGGGAATAATGATAATGGAATGGCAGTTACGGGCAGGGTGACCAGGGAAGACTAGTCTGACCCTAGTCTAGGAACCCTGAATGGCCCTGCTCCTGGAGGTATCTTCGATGGTGAAAAGGTTCGGGCCTCCAGCCTCTCCCTAAAACTCCTCCACCAGCTCTGCGCTATTCCCCCCTCACCTCCCTCCACAGAAACGGGATACAGGATACACCTGGTGGAAGGAGAGGCTACTTAAAGGCTGGCGGAGGGGAGTTCAGGTGAGTCACACATTAACCCCTCAACCAGCAGTTGCACCTAATTGTGAATGCAGTTCTGGAGAACCACACAGGAGGCAAGGATCTTCACAACTATCAACCATGCAGCTCTTAAAGACAAACAACATACACAGCAGCATCCACCAGCAATGTCAATGCCAACTAAGCACGTGACACTAGCTGACCCCCAGTGTAGAATGCATTAGCAAAATCTGAAATGGAGACAGACAGATGACACCAATTTTCAGTAGAAGGTCAGTATGTCATGCTTGTCTTCTGTGCCTTGGAGACTTGTGAGAAGTTTGGGCTCAGAGTCTCTTTGGCTTGAGACTCTGGATTAAACGTTGATTTCTTCTTGCACACTATGGGTTAATGTCAGTTCTGCTAGCAAGCCCCATGATCTGCTCAGGTGTGACCACTCCCATTGTGGAGCCCACTGGGACGGGGGTACTCGGTACCGGACCGGACGGTGCCGGAGAAGTCACGGGTGGCTTGGTCCGGACCGTGTCCCTGGCTCACACAATGGATTAGGGGAATATTTACAGGGGAAATGTCACGTGTGACGCCACCCACTTGGTGCGGCCAGTGATGGGGCCGCCGCTGCTGCAGAACCTCTGGGGGTGATGGAATGGCAGCGGAGATGGTGTAGTTCCAGTGGGAAGAACTGTATCCCCCGGGGCAGTAAGGGTTAAGTCTCTGGTGCGGTTGTAGCACACTTACTTGCAGGCACTGCAGGGATCTCTCCTCCTGGCTGGTGCTGACAGGCTGGATCTGTATGAGGGAGAATAGTGTGCAGGCAGAGGCAGACAAGAGAGGCAATTCAGGGTTTTCCAAAGCTTTACTCTCTGTTCTTTCCAAGCAGGTTACAAGTCATTTGCAGGTCTTTACAAGTTTAAGCACAGTTCTTAACACGCGGGTGCATTCTCCCTCTCTGGGTTCCCTTCACTTCTGCAGCCAGGCCTCTCTCTCCCTGTGACCCCTCACACAGTCTTTAGTGTCCCTTTCCGGGCTGTTGCATTCTCTTTCTCTGTGTTGTGCGACACTGGACAGTATGGTGGTGACTCGGGCTCCTGTGAGTCCTAAGTGCGTCACTGAGCTGCCTGTCCTTTGGGTTAGGGATCTCATTCTGAAACTCAGACCCCTCGTCGTGTTGTCTGGGGATGCCGGGTGAACTACGGTCCCCTCTAGAGCTGACACTCTACTTAGCCCAGCCTCCAGTAGTCCTCAGCACAAGGCTCTACCAGGCTCCTTCTCTCTGTTCCTTTCAGTATCATAGGAGGGACTTCTCTACCTGCAGTCAGTGGCTTTAGCTGCTGTCTAGGGCCTGGGTTACACCGTCCCTCTCCGTTCTCTCACACTCCTGGTGGCATCAGCATCGGACGGGCTTTCTCTCCCCTCTGGCTCGCACTGGCTCAGTACGGATTCTACGCTCCTAGCCTTGCACTCACAGCAGTGTGATTGTCCTTCAGTCTTTACAGCTCAGCTTCTGGTCTTTGCATCTCGGCTCACTCCGGCCTACTAACTTCCTTCACTCCTCCCCCTCACTATATACTGTCAGTCACCTGACCTCTGGTGTGCCCAACCCACTCCTCTGAATCCACCACCCCTCGATCTCATAGAGTTCTAACCTCAGGGCTGGATGTAACCTTCTCTGACACGTGGGTTGTGTGGGCTGTGAGGGTGTTGTTGTGCAACAATGTCCTACCTGCCTGGCTGCAGTTCCCTTTGTGGCCTCCTGGACGCAGGGACGCCACACCATCACCTTTAAATAGTCTATTACATTTTCTTTAGTACAGAGCCCTGATATGCCTGTTTGATATTATTATAGCATCACCACATATTGCAACTGCGGCCTAAAAATTGATGTCATAGGGAAACAAAGAGAAAGTGATCTGTAGAGAATATTACTTAGTTCATCACTGGGATCATTCATCTCTATAAGTTCACCCACTCAGCAACCTAACCACCACTCTAATTTTGGTATGCTGTACTAATTGACCATTGGCAACCATTAGCAGTTCTATGTAGACATTGTGGTTTTGATTTGCTGTTTATAGGGCTCGCACCTATTTCATTTTGAAACAATTAACAGCTTATACATGCACGCTGTTGGTTAAATTAATCATTCATTTATTTATATGTCTGCAAAGTAAGGTTCTCATTTGGTGTTTTCATCCTAAAACATACTGCAAGTCTTGTTAAAGAGTTAAATTTTACTTTTAGGAATGCTACTTCCAATTGGTGGCACTAGAGTTTGTCTTCTTTCTCTCTGAAGAGACAGTGTGCATATTTATTTTCCCATATCAGCATTGTGGCTTTGAAGTCTACTCATACTGGCATGCCAGACCTGGTGTGTCACTCTCCGTAAAGAGAAATGTTATCCCTTAGATCCCCAGTGTTAGCCAAATCAGATCTCATACTTTGCACTGATGAGTGGCAAATGCCCCTAAAACCTGTGTCTGCAAATCAAGGTTCTGATTTGGCTTTTTAATCCTAAATCATGTTGCTAAGCTCGTTAAAGGATCGATTTTGACTTTTAGGATTGCTACTTCCGAATTGTGCGCCCCAACACGTCAGATTATCCACCACACTCGGATCCTTCAGATGGAACTTGAAAACCTATCTCTTCAGGAAAGCTTACAGCCTGCAATAACCGAGCTGCCGCCCCACCGCCTCCGGAGCTGATGCCCCACCGCCACCGGAGCTGCTGCCCCACCGCCACCGGAGCTGCCGCCTCTCCACCACCAGATCTGCTGCAACCCGGACCTATTATCTCCTCCCCACTGCCCCGTAGAATGTAAGCCTGCAAGGGCAGGGTCCTCTCCCCCTGTATCAGTCTGTCATTGATAATTTGTTTACTGTAAACCAGATCTATAATTTTGTATGTAACCCCTTCTCATGTACAGCACCATGGAATTAATGGTGCTATATAAATTAATAATAATAATATAATAATAATAGGTGGCACTAGACTTTGTTTTTTTCCTCTCTGAAGAGACAATTTGCATGTTTATTTTTTATAATGCATTTTATTATGACATCACAATAGAGCTCAGCCTATAAACACACATCATTTTTGCATTGTATTTATCGATTTGCTCTTCTTTAATATCTCAATACAATCTACTATATAATTGTCTAATGTTCTCTGTCTGTCACGGAAATCGCGCGCCAGACAGAGGCCGCTCATTGGCTCATGAGCGAAGACTATACAAATTCAAATAGACGCGAGAATTCAAAGTTCCAATTTCGCGCCAATTTGTAGCCCAGCGACAGCGTCGCGTTGGCGGCTCTCCTCACAGCCCCCCCGCGCCTCCTGTCCCCGCTCCCCGCGGCCCCCCCGCTCTTCCTGCCCCCCTCTGCTCCTCCTGCCTCTCCTGCCCCCTCCGCTCCCCTCCTTTTTATTTTTACTTTTACTGTGGAGGAGCGGGGGGCCACGGGGAGCGGAGTATCGCCATATACCACAGTGCTGCTATATATGTACTATAACGTAACGCCTTATACCATAGCGCTGCTATACATGTACTGTAATGTACCGCCATATACTATAGTGCTGCTATACATGTACTGTAATGTACCGCCATATACTATAGTGCTGCTATGCATGTGCTGTAATGTACCACCATATACTATAGTGCTGCTCTACATGTACTGTAATGTACCACCATATTCCATAGCGCTGCTATATATATATATATGTAGTTCACTCACGTTGACTGAACAAGCTCTGTCAGTCACAGTATGTCAACTACATTCATATTATTGCGTTAGAATCGGGCCGCCATCTAGTACATCCTATACATACACACTAAGAAAATCATACAAGTCATCAATGAGTTCTATTGTGATATTGCAACATTACAATAGTCTATAAATGCACATACAAGTATTTTCTCTACTTTGACGTCACAACAAAGCACAACCTATACCTGTTTGCTGTCATGATATTTGTTGTTCTCTTGTGTTATATGTGTATGCTGTACTCAATAGTGAAATCATAATTGAACACAGCCTATAAATACACATGTACGCATATGCAAATTTCATGATAAAAAATTGTAGTGATCATTAGTCTGAAAGTTACATTCTTTTCTGACCATTTAATTACACCTAAAGTTCACATCATTGCAGTTTGAGTGTTGTCTAACATAAGTAGAACATCCATCTACTTACAAGCTCCAATGGTATCCAATGGGGTAGACAAGTCAGATCAAGAAAATGAGTCCTTCTCTCCAATAAGGGATGTGGGGAAGAGTTGCTTGAGCTGACACCAGAAAGGGAAGATTATGATATGGGATGTAGATGATTTGGTTTGCAAAAAATATGTAAATTTGACCTGTAATCAAAATAAGTGCAATGGTGTGTAATCACAATACAATATAATGTGCATTCTTGACATTTTCAGCTATTAAACTAAGACTACTAATCATAATAACAACTGAAAAAGCTATCTTTCATGCATAAGCCCCATCTATTGCCCTTTTAGTTTGTAGAACATTTCTCCTCAGCATTTAGGTTCCTCTTTAATGCTCATGTTTCTTGCATTTTCATATACAGAGCATTCAAACGTGGGATTTTGTGACTCTTCCAGGATTAAATTTAGGTTGATATTTTTTTATGTTAAGCTGAAAATGCTTGATGGTGATGATCAAACCTTTTGATATTTTCCCCAAAATTGACTTGTGGTGAATAAATGAATATGTGTGGGGTAATGGAGAGAGAGTGTGATGTCTGTATAAAGGCCAAAGACACAAAATGGTTATCCCGGACAAATTGCAAAAGCCGCTCCGTTTGGCAGAATCCCGAGAAACGCCAACACCCTATAACCCCCATACAGGGATCTGAATTTACAATGGTGTTGAGATAATTCCTGCCTATGGATGGGCTTCAGTCCAGAGACCGGAATAGTTGCCAAGAAGGGTCAAAACTGGGAGGTTATGAAAAGGCCTAAATCAGGATAACTTAGACAAGTTGGAGAGCCAGGTCAAAACTGAGATGGCAGCAGGGTACATAATCATCAGGCAGCAGAAGTGTTCAAAAAGCAGACGTATGTAAAAACCAATACAGAGCAGGAGACTTGCCAGTGAAGCAACAAGCCATATCTGGCCGCTTCCAGTAGAAAGCTGCGGCTGTTAGTAGGGTGTAGTGTTTTCTAATAGGCTGAAGCCAGGAGCTGATGATTTCAGCAGGACAGCACACACATCTACTTTCTCAGACTGTGAAGATTTCAGAACCCAGTTACTCTAACCTTAGTGGATGGCAGAACCTGCTCTCTCCAGGGTTTCTGGCACTGACTTCTCTATCACCAGCCCTACCTACCAAGTGAATACCGCGGTACCTGATAACAGAAACAGATGTTGCAGGCACAGGCTCTGGTGGAGATGTGACAGAGACAGAGAGACACATAACCATATGAAGAACCATAAGAAGTGAGAGAGAGAGCACCCTGCTGACAATAAGAGATTACACTTTACAGACAAGAGAAAGAGAGAGAGGCTCCTTGCTGACCATAAGAATTTAGGGTCCTGTCACACTTGCTGACGTTCCAGCGATCCCGACAAGGATACGACCTGGTTAGGATCACTGAAATGTCGCTTACGTGGTCGCTGGTGAGATGTCAAACAGTCAGATTTACTGAACGATGCAGCAATGATATGGTGACCCGTATAATGGCCTCGGTGGTTGTTTGGACCCTGTCCCACAGCAGCTAGTCTGATAACTCAGACCTACATGGGGCTGAGTTCTGAGTTGCCAATGAGGTCATTGTTAAGGCGTCAAACACACCGATGCATGCTGCTCAGCAGGAACCCGATGATCAAAAAATGGTCCAGGCCATTCTGACACAATCGGTGATGTCACAGCGGGGGCCCGGTCGCTTCTACGTGTCAAACATAGCGAGATCGCTGGTGAGGTCTCTGTTGCGGCACAAAACCTGTGACGTAACAGCGATCTCGCTAGCGATCTCACTATTCGTGACTGGGGCTTTACATTCTACGGGAGAGAGAGTGTACCCTTCTACAATAAGAGCCTATACACTATAGAAGAAAGAAAGAAAGAGAGAGAAAGAGAAGAAAGAAAGAAAGAAAGAAAGAAAGAAAGAAAGAAAGAAAGAAAGAAAGAAAGAAAGAAAGAAAGAAAGAAAGAAAAAGCAAGAGGGAGAGAAATGAAAGAAAGAAAGAAAGAAAGAAAGAGCACCCTGATGATAATAAGATCTTACATACTACATGAAATACTGACCCAGTAACTTGAGATAGAAAGTGATTCTGCCATACAAACTGTGGTCAACTGGAAGCCGCTGTTCTATGATGACCCAGGTACCGATGACCAATGTACAAGGTGAGATGTCAGAGGCCCATGCAACAATGATGCATAATTGTAGCATGTTTTGATGTTTCAGCAGTATGGCAATTCTTTAAAAAAAAATTTTCTGCAATCCAAGAATCGAATCTTTAAATGTTCTGCAAATATCAAGGAATTCGACTTGAATTCAATCCTTCGCTGATCGATCGGCTCATCTTTAACACTTGACCTCATTTCTTTCTTTGATGTTTTCTCCTGTTTCCACCACTTATGACTCTATCTCCAAACCCTCACCCTTTATGGTTAAACTAGTGCTTGGACATTGTTGGCGTTGATGCCAGGTTGCTTGGATTCTTGGATAATTGGATCTGAATTAATTCGATCTGAATTACCATCATTTTACTACGTGTAATTTTACTGAAATTACTGTGTACAAACCTGGAAATGGTTAAGAAACAAAGACTTGTCTCTCAATGATGCGGCCGATGTCCACTAGATGCTGCTGTTGTATCAAGATCCTTCGTCTTCCCACCGCGCTTAACAATGACTAATTTACCTTTGATACATGTATGTATATAATTAGGTATTTCAAGAAATGAAGTGAGTTTACAATTGCTAATTGGACATTTCTAATGAGCTGGATTTCAGTTAAAGATCACCCAACGCAATCTGACAAACTTTCATAACTATAATCATTTCACGCTCACCTCCCGCCCTGCGTTTAACTGTCACATGTATGTATATATATATTTTTTGCATTTTCTTTCTTGTCATTTACATTGTGTTTTTGTATTTTTTTTTCTAGCTAGAAATCCTTTTGTTTTTCCAGCATGGCTCTGTCACATTGTAAATTATAAGGAAAGTGATTGCGGCATTGTGATTGAAGGCAGGTTCATTTGAATACCTTTTTATTAACAAAGGCTGAACAATGTAAAATTAGTTGACAAAGGAGCAGAGTTTAGCAGCAGACAGATGTAGATCGGGAATAAACATGCTTTATCTATTTATACCAGCATAAATAGATTTTTTTCCTTGTGACATAGCAACAAACTTTCAGTGTCTAAGTGAATTTCTGCAATATGTATTATATTCATTTGTGCCTTCTATATTAGGAACACTCACAATTCATTGTGCCAGTGCAATATGTTCTTGTGTTAAGGTCATAAACATTAATATAGTAAGAATGAAAAATTCAGACTACATACAACTGTTAAATAACTAATCAATAAAATATTCCATCTATCAGGGATAGTTAAAATGGTTGTCTGGTCCTTTATACACATTAAATTAATCCTGATAGTGACTGGTGTGGCCGACAATCTCATGTGTTTTGGGGCCTCAGGCACAGGAGAATAAAAGAAAATTTCCACTACTAATGTGACCCCCTTTATTTTGTCCTAACTCTTCCTAACTAACATTTTCCTAATATACTGTGCTCCTACTACCTACCCCGCTCCTGTATGCTTATCTCTAATGGTGGGTTTACACGCCGCGATATCGGCATCCAACTCCGACCCAACTCCGACAAAAAGTCACGTGGGTCGCGAGTTGGAGCCGATATCGTTTGCGCGTTGTACGGTTTGAGCGTACAACGCGATGCTGGAACAATGCCAAAACGATATCGGAGTTGAATAGCTGAGCTATTCAACTACCCGATATCGCATGGCCGTTGTAGCAGCATCGCAGCGTGTGACAGCCCAACTCTGATCTGTACGCCGACGCTACCCTTAACTCCCATGTTAAATGGTCGTTACTGGGTTGGTGGGCGTAGACATCGGAGGGACGTTGTTTCCCGATATCGCAGCGTGTAAACCGCCGATGCGATATCGGGAAAAGGGCTGAAAAAATGCGCGATATCGGGACGTGTAACCCCACCATAAGAGGCTCTTAAAACCTGTTGTTCCAGCTTTGATCCTTCCGATCTGCAGACAGGATTCTGACCAACTGAGCAGGGCACATCACTGGTTGGGGCTGAGAGAAGAGTGAAGTATGTTCTGGGCATGTGTTCCCATATTGCTGTCACTCACAGAGAGACAGCCCCACCCTCACCAGTGACATGCCCCTGCTCAATTCGGTCTCCAGGCCAGAAGGATTAAAGATACAACAACAATAAAGGTATGTACAAGTCTCTTTGAGATAGGCATACAGAAGCAGAGTAGATCGCAGAACTATATTGGGAAAGTGTTAGTGTTAGTTACAAAGAGTTAGAACAAGAGAAAGGGGATCACATTAATAGTGGAAAACCTCTCTAATGATTCAGCATGTCATATTTCGGACTGATGATCCTTTTTTCTCCTGGTAAAGCCAGCTGTGCCTTGTGGCAGTTCTCTCACTGTGAATACGAAGGCGACCAGCTGAGCGAACACTCCTGTGTATGGGAAAGCCAACGAAGATGGAGGCTAGCTGATCTAATGTGTTTGGCAGTTTTCAAAAGCAAAGCCTGCAGTCACTGTATGTGACTGAAAACTGCTGAATCGTGAGATTGTGTGATGCGTGCACAATCACACTTCTTCTGTATACCCCATGTAAGTGACCAGTCGTGTGGCTGCATATATGCAATTTGCATTGCCGTGGTCACGTACTATACAAAGAAAAAAGGGGAGACAAAGAGGGGCAAATGGGTCTTATCGTTTTATGGATAAGGTAGTACCGGCATAGGTGTATGTGCTCACCTGATCCAGTTGTGTTTCCAGACAACAGGTAAATTAGCTGCTGCTGGGTCTGCACTTCCACGTAACAGTGGTGATCTATCCAAGAAAAAGACCAGAGAGAGGTATACCCTGAGGAAGGTACAAGGTCTGTACCGAAACACGTTGGATGGAAATACTAATGGAATAAAGAAGCAGCTTGCATACTCTTGGCTTCCCTGGCATTTATTCAGGTACGGTGGGATGGCAGCGCGAATCATTAAAGCACAATCTCTCTCTGGTCTTTTTTTTGTGGTCACGTACTGACTATTTACATCCTGCTTCCTTCAGTAAAAGAAAATTGAGGGAAATGCAGGAGTTTTGTTGGTATATGACCACAAGTATGCAAATTACATGTATGCGATTAAGTTACTAGCACAAGGCATATAGGGGAATTGAGACAGTGTGTGCATTGCACAATGTCATGATTTGGCAGTCTGCAGATACATGAGGTGTGATTTTAGATTTTGATTCTCCTTTTGATAGCCGTTTTCCGTGGCTATAGATGAGGTTATCTATAGGCTGTAGATGAGGTTATCTATCTATTATATAATCACGAATGGGTTTTTTGCCCCTTTTGAGTCCGCTCACGCTGCGAGTCAGCGTGGTCATGTGGATACGCCCGAAGCATTGGCCGCGCAGCGGCCATTGCGAGTCAGAGACTCGCTCTGCTAGAATCCCGATGCATGTGCATCGGGCTCCCAGCTAGTAGCTTAATAAAAAAATACAAAAAAAAGAAGCAGTATTCTCCTTCATGAGTCCCATGCTCAACTCTATTTTACCTGGCCTCTATCAAGAAATAGGATTGTTCTCTGTAAGACTCAATACAAAAACACATATGTTAAATATCAGTACCGATGCCTTCAGTGCTATCAATCAATGTCCCATCAATATGTAATCCTTGTGTCATAAGTGTTTTTCCAATACGCCTAAAGAAACAAAGATATTACAAAGATTCTCCTCTACTTTCAATGGTAAAAATATACAGCACACTGACGACACACGGATGTATCCATGCACTGTACGAGGTTTAAACGGACCCATAGACTTGAATTGTCCCTTTTCATTCATGCTGCCGAAAAAAAAAAAAAAGACAGATGCAATGGCCGCACTGTTTGGGGGTACTCGGCAGCTGGGCAAGCTGATTCCTTGGAGAGTCACGGTGGCTGTGACCCGGCTCTATGGCCCTGGACATGTAGTAAAGGGGAATTTACAGGGGATTTTCGTGACGCCACTTATGGTACTCGGCCAGGGATGGCTAACGCTGCAGATTTGGACCACTGGGGCAGATGTTGCAGCAACCCGGATGTTATTGCTCCCCACAGGTGGAGCGGGGCCCCAGGGTTAGTGTGACAGTCTATTGGGATGGTGATGGTCATTGGGGTGCAGGATGGAAGGTGCAGAAAATAACTGTAGGACACAAAAGGGTGCAGATCCCTTTACCATGACTTTGTAGATGTTGGTGCAGTCTGGGGCACTGGTTACCAGGGTGTGAAAGGGTCCGGGTGGCCTGGAAGCATTTGGGGATCCACCTCGCCAGTTGGGTTCGGAGGCCTTCCTTTTGTGCTTTCCCTTCTGGGTCCCTGCTGCTTATAGCTATGCTGTGGCTCTTTTCCTGCATGTTGGATTCTATCCTGTATGGCAGATAGCATGAGCCTTTCACAGGCACCGCCTTGCTGATGGCAGCTCCGGGCTCTCAATCCGCTGTGGTGCCACCGGGTCTTCAGTGCGGCCAGGAGACTTGCAGCCTCCTGCCCTCCAGATTCGGTTGCCAGGACATACAGTGCCCGTGCAACCAAAGACTCTGGTGTCCTTTCTAGTGCCACTCTGGGTTGAGATCTCTCGCAGCTGCATTCCCCAGAGTTCTCCTCTCCACGTCTTCTCCTTTCCCTCTCCTCAAACTAACTGCCCTAACCCCTCCTTCTTACCAGAACCAGAGCAGCTCCCTTGAACTCAGGTGCAGTGAGGCGGTCGCCAGGGTAGGGGGTACTCAGATACCGGGGCTGATGGTGACTTGGATGGGGGATCACAGCTGGTCGGTCCCTGGTCCCATGCCCTGGAACTCAATGGCGGGGGATGGTGGGGGATGATGGTGGTGAGGGGGATTAGTTACGTGACGCCACCTGTGGTACCTGGTAATGGGTATACCAGCCCTTCGGCCGGCCGCTAAGGTGATGGAGGTGCAGCTCAGTGTAGTACAGCTCCCCACAGCTGGAGCTTTACCTCAGGGCAGCGGGGATGGATGAGGGGAGTCGTAGTAGCGTCTCTGCGGCTAACACTGTGGATGGCGGTGGTTAAACAGGCACATGCACACACACAGCTGATGGGGGTAGGGAATAGGAAGCTGTTCACCTCAACACTCATCGGATTCCCAGGCACCTGGAACAGTGACTGGCTCCACCAATCAGTTCAGAAGAAAAATGGTATTTTCCAGGGCCACTGGACCATACTGACAGCGACTTTATTAGAACATATTAAAAACACTTACATCCCGCCGGCGGAGCTTTACCTCAGGGCAGCGGGGATGGATGAGGGGAGTCGTAGTAGCGTCTCTGCGGCTAACACTGTGGATGGCGGTGGTTAAACAGGCACATGCACACACAGTAGTCTTTGTTTCGGTACCTTTTACTGGTGACAGGGTAGCAGGTACAGTCCAGAGAAGTAACCAGGTCCCCGATGCAATTTGAGACCTTCACCTTAGAGAGTTGTGAGGCCTCCTTTGTCTCTGTGTACTGTGGTTTGGGGTAAGTCCTGCCTGTAACTGAACTCACCGCTCCTTCTCCCTCCCAGGGCTTTACTCTGTTGCTGACAATGAGGTCCTTCTGCGGGGTCCCTATTCTTCCTTTGGCCCCTGGTCCTATGTTTGGTCAGTTTGAGTGTCTCTTAATTTACCTCAGGGGGATTTGGTCCTCCTGGTCCTCCAGGGCTTTTACTGCTGCTGTGGATGCTTGCAGTGTCGAACTCCGGTGTCCGGGTGTACTACAGGGAAACAGGTGTTGTTCCCTTCCTTAATTCTCCTACTCTCCACTGGCCTCCGACCCTCTCCCAATGGTGCAGCACGGCTGGGTCAGTGTTCCCTGGTCCTGGGCCTGGATCCTCCCAGTGACCAGCTCCTCACTCCTGCTCTCTTCACTGTCTGACTGGAACTAACTGCTTCTCACTGGACCAACTGACTCCTCCCATCAGGCCTGGATCTTTTAAAGGGGATCTGGCTTAAGGCAGCCAGTAGAGCTCCCCCTACAGCTCTGGGGTGGAAGGTGTTGTGTGCTGTGTGTACCAAGGTGTAAATCCCTCCTTGCACCGGTGGATCCTGTGGCAATCCCCTGCAGGGGTGCCACAGCAGAGCTTCCCCTTCTGTCCTGGAGTCAGGTCTGATGTTGGATGCTGGGTTTTACCTAACGTGCGAGGAAGGCAATGTCACTGTGACAACCAGACCACTAGGGTGCCACACATGTCTATATGAAAACATGCCACATCTACTGCTAACAAGGACATGTGAAGTAGACAAAGATGAACATTTTGGAAAGAAAAGACAAAGATGGTAAAACTCAATTGCTTGGTGGGAAATTAATAGTGAATTAGGTAATTGACCTCCTTAAGGATCAATGGAAAAGACAACATCTCAATATTTGAGATCTGCAGGATTGTATGTGTAGCTTAGAAAATAAGATATGTGTTACAAAATATTACTGAGTAGAAGGGTGCCCAATGCTTTTGCATCACGAGGGTGGCAGCCGTCTCTCCCCCAGTGTGCTCTTCTCCCTTGTCCGTACTCTATGTCCGTGAGAGACATAATTCAATGATACATACCTTCCACTTACTTAATGAATTCTGGATATGGAAACTGACTCTACTGTAGAAACTGTCCGTCTGAGCACAACTTCTTGGGATCGGTGGTGTCTTGATGGTCAAACACCTACAGTTGGAAATCTATTCCCAATGTTATGGATAGGAGATAACTTTCAAACTTGAGAACATCCCTATAACTACTAGTTTATGCTTTCTGAAAATTTTTTTTAATTCTTCATGCCACTGATGTAAATCATATCTCTGAATGCTCCAGGAAGATAGCCGTTCCCATAATTATATGCAACAAATAAAATTACAAAATCTATACCCAGAAAATTGAACAATTAAATAAAGAATGAGTATCTGCATGTCTCTACTTTAACCCCTTCCCACCGCCACCAATGTTCATTTTTTCCCCTCCCCTTATCCAAACGGCCACATCTTTTTCATTTTCCCATTAACATAGCATAATAAGAGATTGTTTTTCCAGAAAACATTATAGTTTTATCATATTTAATAAACACAAAAAAAATTCCAATGCAGCTCTGCCATTTCATTTTTAACAGCATTCATTTGGCAGTAAAAATTATCTGTCACAATAATTCTTCAGGTGGATATCATTAGGGAGATACAAAATCTGTACAGTTTTTATAGTTTATGTTAACTTTTTTTTAGAAAAGTGCGGTTTGTGTTACAATTGTTTAAGACCCATAATTTTAACTTTTCTGTGGAGCTGAGTGAGAGGCTTTTTTGTGTGTGGCAAACTATTGTATATATTGGTTCCTTTTGGGAAACATCTATTGACTGCTTTTACTAAGTAGTAAAAATGACAATATCTTTTGAAGCTCAGCCACAGGCTGGGCTTCATAGGAGTTCAAAGATGGCAGTTATAGGATAAAGCAGAGATTGACAGCTGTATGAGTATGGATTGAAGGTAACACTGGTGTTAGAGGTGGATGCTGGTTATTTTAAACAGCTGGCATACTGTCATGGGTGTATCACCTCCTGATGTGACCTCTAGGGGATCTGAGATCACAAAGCATAATTGATCACAGATCCACATTGCTTCCTGCTTGACTATTATCAGGTATTGGAGTGGTTTTACTTTCCTTTAGTTCTGAAAGGGTTAAGGTCTCTTTCTCTTCTGGCTGAGAACTTGAAGTTTCTATCTCAGCTGTAGAACGTTTGGGCCACCACTTAGGCTATATTTATGCACTCCTGGCTGCCATCCAGTGCTGGTTGTATTCTATATGCTGTCCAGTTTGAAGGAGCCCATCTCTGGAGAAGTTTGGGAGCTTGTTGCTGTTACTTCAGAATAGCTCCTGCTAGAGCAGGGTTCTTTAACTCCAGTCCTTGAGGGCCACCTACATTGTCGTATTTTTCGATTTCCTTAGCATTGCACAAGGGTTGAATTAATTACCTGTGCAACTCATTCAATTACATCTTGTGCAATACCAAGGAAATCCTTAAAGCCTGCTCTGTTGGTGGCCCTTGAGGTCTGGAGGTTGAGACCCTTGTGCTAGAGCATCTGAAGATTGTTGTTTGTTGTGTATTTCACCATCTGTATGTCTTTCCTACCTTGTGTTGTCTTATTATAGTAGTGAGTCTAGTGGCTCACTAGCCTGCACACTAGGCAGGATGAGTCCTGGGCCAGTTAGGGCCTAGTCACATTGTAACAAAAAAGATATCTGCACTCTGAATACTAAGCTATGCAATAACAAACATTCAGGAAAATGAACTTGCATTATAGCTAAATAAATATATATAAAAATATAGATACTTACCATATAAATATGGCAATATCCATAACCACCCAATAGCCACGAAGAGGCATGTCTCTTTACTGGGAACCTACACTATATGTCACTGCCTCTCTTTGGATTTGAAAACCTCCTTCGGAATGGGCAAGTAGGAACCTGCTAACAGAGAACAATAGTACCTAAGTTAGTGTGGGTATGACCCCATAATCCACACAAAAGAAAAAGAGAAAACAGCTGCACTCCCTAGCATATAGTGTGTACAGGTGCAAAGCCAAACATGATACATTGTAACAAAAAAGGAAGCTGCACTCTGAATAGGTATAGGTACATGACAGCGATGGGGGAAGGACCTGTATAGGGATGTTAAGGGAGTGCAGAGTTCAACCTCAGGAGAGTGTTGGGAGGTGACCCCTTGCTTCTTCTCCCTAAAACCAGGGCCTTCTGTTATCATCTTCGCTGGTGTTTCCATCTGTCTTGCACTGCACGCAGCGCGTTCCCTGGCTCGGGCGTGACATATATGCCCTGTTTATAACGAGCTCAGCTCCTGAGACTGATCCGTACATGCACACCACTCTTAGCACATACTAATACATCCTATGTCAGGAAAGAGGTAAAAATGTCCTGGAATCCTAAGCAATTTATAGCATGTTATAAGAGACCCCTTCAAACCCTTAGGTAACACAATCACAGAGATCCCCACCTCATCTATCCCATTTTTATAGCATGTAGCATAAGAATCCAGATCATCACAGGTTGTGTGGAGCACCGTAGACAACGACATCTTCCCCAGACTGTCTGACACTGCTACTAACCCAACACTTTATATTATCATAAAGCATTCTGCTATACCACACTCTTCCCTATTCCAAAGATGAACAATATCATAAAACATATTATATTTGAAAACCTTACATTTCCTTTATTATTTTCTTTATTGTTATTGGTGTATTATACAAGGTACACACATCCTCTAGAAAGAAACAAATGTGATTGCAGCAAATAATCTGATTGTTATCTTCTTTGAGATGCTAAGGGTACAGTATGATGATATAGTTGTACATTCAGCTTTCATCTGTAACCTTTGAAATAAATTGGAATATCCTCTCCCTCTACTTTAGCACAAATACTCACACACACACACTGGGAGATCATAAACAATAATTCCAGAAAGGTCACTCATACAGGACGAGCTAGCAGCTTACAGCGATGATTGCACATGACTATTAAAAGGTCAGGTTTTGTGAATCATATTCTTTGCATTAAAAACATATCGCAGGTAACATCGCTGTATTTCAGCTAAATTCACATTTAGAACATTAATTTGGCTGGATTTGTATTTTATAGATAGTAATTCAGCCGAGAGAGCAGGGGGCTTGATAATATAGCCCTATGTTGTATGTAGATTTTCACAATTTAACAATTATATATAGGGAGCGGGTTGTGAGAAAATGACCAATTGTTGAAATCAGGTTTTTATGTAATTAATACTTTTTAATTTTTTTTCGTAATTTTTCAAACCACAATCTAAATATAAATTAAATAAACAATCTTGCAATGTTCACATCGGTCACTAGAAGACATGAGTGGATCAGGTAATATTTGAATTTGCCCTTTTCGCGAGTATTTTCCTGAGAAATTCAGCTGGCAGGGAAGTTATTCTCTGTGATATGTATGTACCTTCCTCACATGACATATCCAGTTCTTCTTACATCTTTTGTCCTGAGAAATTCAGTTTGCAGAGAAGTTGTTCTCTGTGATATGTATGTACCTTTTTTTATGTCCTGGGGTCTCTCTAAAGACTCCAGAGCATAATAAATGTAAGATGTAAAAAAAAACATTATACTCACCTACTCACCTCTCCTGCCCATCCCTTCCTCACATGACAAATCCAGCTCTTCTTACATCTTTTATTCCTGAGAAATTCAGTTTGCAGAGAAGTTAATCTCTGTGATATGTATGTACCTTTTTTTATGTCCTGGGATCTCTCTAAAGACTCCAGAGCATAATAAATGTAAGATGTAAAAACAAAAATAATACTCACCTACTCACCTCTCCTGCCCATCCCTTCTTTACATGACATATCCAGTTCTTCTCACATCTCCTTATCAGTCTTGCAAGCCTTGAATCTCTGGGCCTCTTCACACGTGTCCTGGACGATCTTGTGCAAGTGTGTGTAAGGTCACGATGTTATGACGGGCACTGAAGGGTCCCTATAAAGGTGGGTTTACACGCTTCAATCTAGTTCCGATATCGCAGTTCAATGGCGCGGGAGCGCGCATTTAGTGCACGTTTCTCCCGCATCGCATTGGATGTTTACACGCTGCGATATCGGGATACAACGTCCGTGCGATGTCTACGCCTCCCAATCCAGGATCGCACACTTAACATTGGAGTGAATGGGTGACGTTTCAAATCGCATCGTAGTTGGGCGTTTACACAGCACGATCCGGCTTCAATCGCTATGCAATATCGGAGCATTGAATAGCACGCTCATTCAATCCCCGATATCGCATTGACATCGTTCCTGCATCGTATTGGACGTTCACACCATACAACGCAGGTACGATTTCGGCTCCGACGATGGAACCACGTGACTTTTGATTGAAATCGTACTACGATATCGCGACGTGTAAACCCGCCATAAGAGTTGAAAGTCCTTGCCTGGTGTGCAGTAGACAGGAGATTAATGGCTTGCAGCAGGGATGAGATGCAACAAGAACCGGACAAGTGATGGTGAACAGCATTGGTCAGCAATAATCTTGTGAAGACCGTTTACCGTTCAGCAAAATGATGGCTAGCAGCCTCCTTTTTTGGAATCCACGTAGAAACTAATTTAAAAAAATCAAAATTTTGATGATTGTTGCTTTTTGTAAAATTCGAGTGAAATTCAATTTCACCTGAATATATTCTCTCATCTGTGCTAAGTTTAATTTAGGATTTGTACTTCTTGTAATTCACATGGAGATAAGCAGCAACAGAATCCTTGTGAGTTTGTAATCTAAGTCTCCAAAGTTTGTTCATTGTGAGGTGAAAAAAGGGAGCAGGTGATCTGTCACATCTCTTTTAGGAATGTTGGATCTTGAGGTACCTTCTGTATATACAGTCATGGCCAAAAGTATTGACACCCCTGCAATTCTGTCAGATAATACTCAGTTTCTTCCTGAAAATGATTGCAATCACAAATTCTTTGGTATTATTATCTTCATTTAATTTCTCTTCAATGAAAAAAAACACAAAATGAATTGTCCTAAAGCCAAATTGGATATAATTCCACACCAAACATAAAAAAGGGGGTGGACAAAAGTATTGGCACTGGTAGAAAAAATGATGTGATTCTTCTATAATTTGTGTAATTAATAGCACCTGTAACTTACCTGTGGCAGCGAACAGATGTTGGCAATAACCAAATCACACTTGCAGCCAGTTGACATGGATTAAAGTTGACTCAACTTCTGTCCTGTGTCCTTGTGTGTACCACATTGAGCATGGAGAAAAGAAAGAAGACCAAAGAACTGTCTGAGGACTTGAGAAACCAAATTATGAGGAAGCATGAGCAATCTCAAGGCTACAAGTCCATCTCCAAAGACCTGAATGTTCCTGTGTCTACCGTGTGCAGTGTCATCAAGAAGTTTAAAGCCCATGGCACTGTGGCTAACCTCCCTAGATGTGGACGGAAAAGAAAAATTGACAAGAGATTTCAATGCAAGATTGTGCGGATGGTGGATAAAGAACCTCAACTAACATCCAAACAAGTTCAAGCTGCCCTGCAGTCTGAGGGTACAACAGTGTCAACCCGTACTATCCGTCGGTGTCTGAATGAAAAGGGACTGTATGGTAGGATACCCAGGAAGACCCCACTTCTTACCCCGAGACATAAAAAAGCCAGGCTGGAGTTTGCCAAAACCTACCTGAGAAAGCCTAAAATGTTTTGGAAGAATGTTCTCTCTTTTTGGGCAAAGGCATCAACATAGAGTTTACAGGAGAAAAAAAAACATTCAAAGAAAAGAACACGGTCCCTACAGTCAAACATGGTGGAGGTTCCCTGATGTTTTGGGGTTGTTTTGCTGCCTCTGGCACTGGACTGTTTGACCGTGTGCATGGCATTATGAAGTCTGAAGACTACCAACAAATTTTGCAGCATAATGTAGGGCCCAGTGTGAGAAAGCTGGGTCTCCCTCAGAGGTCATGGGCCTTCCAGCAGGACAATGACCCAAAACACACTTCAAAAAGCACTAGAAAATGGTTTGAGAGAAAGCACTGGAGACTTCTAAGGTGGCCAGCAATGAGTCCAGACCTGAATCCCATAGAACACCTGTGGAGAGATCTAAAAATGGCAGTTTGGAGAAGGCACCCTTCAAATATCAGGGACCTGGAGCAGTTTGCCAAAGAAGAATGGTCTACAATTCCAGCAGAGCATTGTAAGAAATTCATTGATGGTTACCGGAAGCGGTTGATCGCAGTTATTTTGGCTAAAGGTTGTGCAACCAAGTATTAGGCTGAGGGTGCCAATACTTTTGTCCGGCCCATTTTTGGAGTTTTGTGTGAAATGATCAATGTTTTGCTTTTTGCTTCATTCTCTTTTGTGTTTTTTCATTGAAGACAAATTAAATGAAAATAATAATACCAAAGAATTTGTGATTGCAATCATTGTCAGGAAGAAACTGAGTATTATCTGACAGAATTGCAGGGGTGTCAATACTTTTGGCCAACACTGTGGAGGTGTTAATTAATGCAACAAAAACAAAATAGAAAATAGTGGAATTTAGTACCACCAACATATAGTGCTTATCCTTTATTGAAACAAATACATAGCTGTGCAGACACTATCTGACTCAACCAATGCCTTCTTGTTTGAACTTGCAAATGGAGTCCTTGGAGCATCGTTTAAGAGTCTCAAACACCTGTAGTACCACCTGTAGTACCTGGTGAGGGATCAACTGCGCCACCACAGTCCTCCGGAGGGCGTTGGAAATGCGGTAAGGGTGGTATAGCTTCCTACAGGTGAAGCTGGGCCTCCGGGGCAGCGATTGCTGAAATAAAAGTCACTGATCGCTGCACACAGACACAACAGCAGGTTCAATCTTTCCGGGTACTTTACTGAAAAAGAGCATCCAATGAATACACAGTGCAGTAAAGATGGAATGCACAGGTGACCCTTCGGGTGACTGTAAGCAGATGCAAGGCGGAGTGAAGGTATCCGCGGTATGCCTTAGTTAAAGAACCTGTGTCCTTTTAGCCCTGCCCGGGTAAGTCTCTTCCCAGTCCCGCTGAGGTAGTAATGGAGTTCCTCTCTCTCTCCCTCTCCGCTGCTTAGACCCCAACCTCTTGGAGAACCAGCTGGAACGCTCCGTGAGTGGCAGGGTGCTGTGGCTGATAAACAGGCCACAGCATCCGGTAGATGGCTACAGAGGTGGACTCCGGCCGTTTCCTCGGAGCCGGCTTTCCGTGTACTGAGAAGCTCCCCGGTGTATAGTCGCTCCGCACTGGGGTTCCCCCTTTCTCTCTCGCGCCCATGCGTCATGCACCCTTGCTCAAGGTCCCCTCAGGACCTACTTTCATCTTCCCTCAGGTCTAGTCTGCAACTCGCCTGTTCTGACCTTCTGACTCTCCTAACCATCCCCCCGGGGGAGCGCATCCCCAGATTGAGCATGGGAGTGCTGGAATTGGGTCCCTCCTAACAACCCTGCATCCACTTACAGTGGGGATAATTACACCACTTTTATGGGTGTAATACCCCGGTGTGACGCCTGACCAACGGGGCCCCATAGATCACGTAGTCATGACCAGTTATAGTGAAATTATATTCTTTCCACTTCCAGATTATGGTCCCAACAGTTCAAAGTTTTATGACTCCTCAGGTCTCGAGTCTGATAAAGACCTGAGACGTTTCGAAATCTTTCTATATATTACCTACCATCTTTTCAGTTAGCCATTAAAAGGTATCAAACATTGAGGACTCTCACATTTTTTTTACATTTCTATCTACCAATTGACATGATACAAAGATATATTTTTCATGTTTTCATCACCTTTTCTCTGTGTGATCACTAAAATTTTGGACATCTCTAGCTTGATTTCTTTGCCTGTTGTGAGATAGCAACCGGGGAACCCGCTTGCATAACGACAAAACACGTGTTTATAAGTTTAACCAATGTCTACCCGTTTATTTTTCACATATAATAACATAACCCGGGTAGCATGTTTGACACATATCACATTGATTACAGACACTTCACATAAATACACCATACATTTACATATAACATTACATAATACATATATTGCACATAGCGCTTATAGTAACCCGGGACCTGTAACCATCTCTCTGTCCCCATTGGAGCTCTACTAACAGCTCCCGTGGTGGCTACGGCCTCCGGCCTATATACATTTCACATACATTTAACATCAAGTACCATATCAACGGGCCCCATGGGTCCCAATGGCGGAACCAGCCGCCTGGCTCTATTTCCCCAGCTTCATACTACCCCGGAATCAGGACTCCAGCCTGACCGGGTTCTTACATACAATATGTGATCCATCCTATAAGCCACCATGGACCACACACGTCCTTTCTCTCGCTCACAGCCCATCATACACATCCATGGACTGTGGCTCCTCTGGGCTCAGAACAGGGATTGGCAAACCCTAGTAACTTGTGGGGTGAACCACCCGTTACCCAGTACGGGAGCCCTTCTAACCCCTGCTTCTCTCGTACACACATTCCGGTTCATCAGGTCCTTTAACTGAGTACTCCGACTCGGACCCAAAGGCGGTCTATGCCCGCCTGGCACACTACATAAAATCGCCTCCCGAAGGGCTACATTCAATCGCCTCCCGAAAGGCTACATACAATCCGGTTCATCAGATTGTACTGACTATACTGAGTCGGTCCCAAGGGGGTCTATGCCCGCCTGGCACACTACATACAATCGCCTCCCGAAGGGCTACATACATTCCGGTTCATCATGACCTTTAACTGACTCCACTGAGTCGGTCCCAAGGGCGGTCTATGCCCGCCTGGCACACTTCATACATCGGCCCCTATAGGGCTACATTCACTCGCTGGGTCTTTTAAAAAGCCATACAGTACTTATAAGGTTCAACAGGTCCTTCACTGGACCTAAAGGCGGCTACACTCGCCCAGCATGATTTACACCCAAGGTGCACAGTTCACACAATCATTCAGGAACTGCTTTTCTTACCGGACACGGATCCGGGTCTCGCTACCTGGTCACAGGTTCCACCAGGCATCCCCACGGGCCCCTTCCCGGACGTGAGGTGAACCACGCCCGGACCAGCGTCCACGGGTCAACCACGGCTTCCCCCTGCAGGTGCGGACACGACCCCGGACCTCGGCACCGGCATGGAGCTAGCATGCTCCCTTCACCATCGCAACATGGCGGAATGGACTCGCACTCCCAGTCCCTCACACAGACTGGCTCTGCTCGGCTCTCAGGCTGGTAATCAGCCCACATCCTCTCAGGCTGATGTCTGGCTGAGAATGGCTCTCTCAATCACTCAGCTGGCTGCCTCTTATCGTGCCGGCCACACCCACACTGAGTCACCCAGCTGGGCTGCTATTCCTCCGGACACACCCACCTGACACACCCACCTGGGCTGTCAGCAATCACTCCTTACATCCTATTCCTCATGGACTCCTCAATTTCATGAGCCACTCATTAGTCACATGAAACGTTGTGTTCACAGTTGGTTCACACAGCATTATCACAGTCAAACCGGCCAGTGTAAACAGGATCATACCTTGATCCTGCATGTGATGCGCCCCGGCCATGAGGATCATGCCGGCGGTGCCTCACACTGTGTAGTTTGGATAGGTTCTTACCGATGTGTGGTGAGAAATCCATATCAATAGTACTTTTAGAAATAAATTTACGTAGAAATTTATGATGTGTTCAATACTTACTTCACGTGTGTGTGTGTATATATATACAGTATTTGCAGTCATCGCCAAAAGTGTTGGCACCCTTGAAAATGTTCTAGAAAATAAAGTACTATTGAAATTACACATATTTTGTTACACACATTTATTTCCTTTGAGTGTACTGGAAAAACTCCAAAATGCAGAGGAAGACAAGGCAAATTGGCCATAATTTCACATCAAACTGCAAAATGGGCCAGAGAAAATTGTTGGCACTCTCAGTCTAATATTTGGTTACACACCCTTTGGAATTAATAGCTGCAATCAATCATTTGCTATAACCATCATCAAGCTTCTTACTCCTCTCACCTGGAATTTTGAGCTCTTCTTTTGCAAACTGCTCCAGGTCTCTCATATGCTAAGGCGTCTTCTCCTAACAACAAGTTTAAAATGTTTCAACAGGGGTACAATGGGATTTAGATCTGATCTCATTGCTTCCACTTCAGAACTCTCCAGTGCTTTGTTCCCATCCACTTTTAGAGGCTTCTTGAAGTAAGTTTTGGATCATTTTCCTGCTGGAATACCCATGACCTAGGATGCAAATCCCACCTTTCTGACACTGGGCACTACATTGCGATCTCAAATCCTTTGGTAATCTTAAGATTTCTTGATGCCTTGCACACAGTCATGGCACCCAATGCCAGAAGCAGGAAAAAAACTTCAAAACATATTTGAGCCTCCACCATACTTGACTGTAGGTTCTGTGTTGTTTTCTTTGTATGTCTCATTTGGTTTTTGGTAAACTGTAGAATGATGTGCTTTTCCAAAAGAACTCTATCTTGGTCTAATTTGTCCACTAGATGCTTTCCCAGAAGGATTTTGGCTTACTCACATACATTTTGTCGAACTGCAGTCCAGCATTTTTTATTTCTTTGTGTCAGCAGTGAGGTCCTCCTGGGTCTATTTCCAAATTCTGGTGCAGCTGGGGGCTACTATTCTTAGTTTGGGGGCTCAATAAACTATGTGCCTCCCAGGGGGAGAATACCAACCCCAAGCTGTGTGCTTTATATTGGCTGAGTATCATATTAGTGGGAATCCCATGCCGTTTTTTTAAATTATTTATTTAGTTAAAAAACCTACGTGGGGTCCCCGTATTTTTACTCTCAGCCGAAATAAAGCACACAGCTGGGATCTGCAGGCTGCAGCTGTCCACTTTGTCTGTGCTAAGAATCAAAAATACACAGGACACAATCCATTTTTTTTCTTATTTATTTAGTTTTACACACATATGATGGGAGGTTTGTTGCTATAGATTAGTGTGTATAGCAACCAGTCACAGACACTGGGCAATCAGTGAGGGCACTGTCTGACTTTAACAGCCAATCATATACGCTGGAAACAAAAATAAAAAGGAAATATAAGCGCAATAGGGTCTTATCTTTTTAAAACACTCTTTATAATGAGACAGATGTCACTGGTCTCCTTAGTTGGTAGTGTGACACACAACCAATATAAGCGTATGATATGGCTGCTGCAGGATCCACCCTCCACGTGCACACAGTGGTAGTGTTGCGCCTTGGGGGACTCGGGTATCAGGCTCCAAAGGGGTTATCTGCTGTGTCACATAGTAACATAGTAACATAGTAACATAGTTTTTAAGGTTGAAGGAAGACTTTAAGTCCATTTAGTTCAACCCATAGCCTAACATGTTGATCCAGAGGAAGGCAAAAAAAAACCCATGTGGCAACACTAAGCTCCAAATTGGGGAAAAAAATTCCTTCCTGACTCCAGATATGGCAATCAGACTAATTCCCTGGATCAACGCCCCATCAAAGAATCTACTATATATAACTGGTAATATTATAGTTTTCAAGAACGGCTTCCAGGCCCTTCTTAAATGTTAGTAGTGACTCACTCATTACAACATAATGTGGCAGAGAGTTCCATAGTCTCACTGCTCTTACAGTAAAGAATCCACGTCTGTGATTATGATTAAACCTTCTTTCCTCCAGAAGTAGAGGATGCCCCCTTGTCCCAGTCTCAGGCCTAAGAGTAAAGAGATCATTAAAAACGTCTCTGTACTGTCCCCTCATATATTTATACATTATTATAAGATCACCCCTAAGCCTTCGTTTTTCCAAGCTAAATAACCCCAAGTTTAATAACCTGTCTTGGTATTGCAGACCCCTCAGTCCTCTAATAACCTTGGTTGCTCTTCTCTGGACCCGCTCTAGTTCAGCTATGTCTTTCTTATACACCGGAGACCAGAATTGTACACAGTATTCTAAGTGTGGTAGCTCTAGTGACTTGTATACAGGTAAAATTATGTTCTCTTCATGAGCATCTATGCCTCTATTAATGCATCCCATTATCTTATTTGCCTTTGCAGCAGCTGCCTGACACTGGCCACTAAATGTGAGTTTGTCATCTACCCATACACCCAGGTCTTTTTCAGTGATAGTTTTGCCCAGTGTTTTACAATTAAGCACATAATTATATCTTTTGTTTCCTCTGCCCAAGTGCATGACTTTACATTTATCCCCATTAAAGCTCATTTGCCATTTATCAGCCCAAGCCTCTCGTTTACATAAATCCTCCTGTAATATAAAATTGTCCTCCTCTGTATTGAGTAGCCTGTAGAGCTTAGTGTCATCTGCAAATATTGAGATTCTACACTGTATGCCCCCTACAAGGTCATTAATAAATATATTAAAAAGAAGCGGGCCCAACACTGACCCCTGTGGTACCCCACTATTAACTGTGACCCATTCTGAGTGCGTTCCATTAATTACCACCCTTTGTTTCCTATCACTAAGCCAGTTCTTAACCCACTTACACATATTTTCCCCTATCCCCATTGCTCTCATTTTATGTATCAACCTTTTGTGTGGCACCGTATCAAAAGCTTTTGAAAAGTCCATATACACCACATCCACTGCATTTATTTGGTCCAGTCCAGAACTTACTTCTTCATAGAAGCTTATCAGATTAGTTTGACAGGAACGGTCCCTCGTAAAACCATGTTGACATTGGGCCATGAGGTTATTTTTCTTCAGATACTCCAGTATAGCATCTCTTAGAAAACCCTCTAGGATTTTACCTACAGTAGAGGTTAAGCTTACTGGTCTATAATTTCCATATTCAGTTTTTGTCCCCTTTTTGAATATAGGTACCACATTTGCTATATGCCAGTCCTGTGGTACAGACCCTGTTATTATGTAATCTTTAAATATTAAAAATAATGGTCTATCTATGACAGTACTTAATTCCTACAGCACTCTCGGGTGTATCACATCCGGGCTCGGGGATTTGTCAATTTTAGTGATTTTTAGACGATGCCATACTTCCTGCTGGGTTAAGCAGGTGACATTTAATTGAGAGTTTTTGTTATCACTGATCATATTGTCTGTCATGGGATTTTCTTGTGTAAATACTGTTGAAAAAAAGTCATTTAGCATATTGGCTTTTTCCTCATCCTCATCCACCATTTCACCCAGACTATTTTTAAAGGGGCCAACACCATCATTTTTTAGTTTCTTACTATTTATATAGTTAAAAAATATTTTGGGATTATTTTTACTTTCTCTGGCAATGAGTCTCTGTGTCTCAATCTTTGCTTCCTTGATTTGCTTTTTACAGATGTTATTTAATTTTCTGTATTTATTTAATGCTTCATCACTACCTACTTGCTTTAATTCCCTAAATGCTTTCTTTTTGTCACTTATTGCGCCTCTTACCGCTTTATTTAGCCATAGTGGTTTCCTCCTATTTCTAGCATGCTTATTCCCATAGGGTATATATTGTGCACAGGTCCTATTCAGGATGCTAATAAACGTCTCCCATTTGCTTTGTGTACTTTTATGTCTCAGGACATCGTCTCAGTTTATTGCACTAAGATCATCTCTCAACCGTTGGAAATTTGCCTTCCTGAAGTTTAGTGTCCTTGTAGCCCCTCTACTACACATCTTATTAAAGGATACTTGAAAACTTATTATGTTATGATCACTATTACCCAAGGGACCTCCAACCCGTATATTTGATATGCGGTCCGGCCTGTTGGTTAATATTAGGTCTAACAGTGCCCCCCTTCTTGTTGGGTCCTGAACCAGTTGTGAAAGGTAATTGTCTCTCATAGTTTTCAGGATGGTGCCCGCGCCTGATCCCGTGTCCTGGGCCTATCTTCCAAAAAAGGGGTGATATTTACAGGGAATTATGTACAAAGTTTGTCATGACGCCACCTGTAGTATTTGGTGAGATGCCACCAGCGCCACTACAGTGCGCCGGAGGTAGATGGTATTGTGGCTAGTGTGGCAAAGTCCTCCACAGGTAGGACTGGACCTCCAGGGCATGGTTCCTGTAGGGGAACAAAGTCATTCACAAGGAAATGCAGCAGAGTCAAGTTCACTTCTCTCCGGGTACTTTACTGGAAATTTGTAGCATTTTAAGTTGCAGTTTACAGTGCAGCATAAGATGTTTTAACAGGTAGCTAACGGGTGGCTGCAAGCGGATCCCAGGTGGTATGATGGAACCCGTGGTGTGTGCCTCCTTTCCTGTCTGTTCCTTCCTGCTTCCCAGTGGTTATATGAAGCCCGGTGACTTGAAATCAGCCTGACCTCCACTCTTTCTCTCACCCTTGCTGCCGTCGGGTAACCCTCTACTCGCTGGCCGCCTGCTCCTTCAGCAATGCCTGGTTCTCTCTTCTGGTTGCTTAGGTGCCTGGGGTGACTTGTAGACTCCCCACGACTCCGGATTCTCTGTGGTCCTATAGTATCCCACAGGTGCTGACTCCGGTGCCTGGTAACTGTCTGCGCCTGGGAGCCCTTTCTCCAACTCCCTTCTTCTTCCTCAGAGGTCAAAGGACCAAGGACCTCCTTGTTCCCCCTAGAGGTGGTTTTGTTTCCTCCCGGGTACCCTCCCACCGTGTAATCTAGTGTGGGAGTGCTGGTTATGGGTTCCACCCACCATCCTAGAGTCTTGCAGCTGGAGTATCTGCACTGCTTTTATAGGTGCAGTACCCCTCTGTGACGCCTGCATGGCGGGTCACCACAGTAGCCAAAAAACTAACCCAAAGGGACAATGTGCATATGATCCATGCTGCTGTACGATGAAAGGACTCCAAAGATCTCTCAAGCAATGGTGGCTTTATTCAAATAAAGCCACCATTGCTTCACAGATCCTTGTGGGTCTTTCGCCGTACTGCAGCGCGGCTCATATGCACATTGTCCCTTTGGAATCACATATGCTGTCACAAAGAGTGCAGTGAATAAACATGAGACTTAATGAGTGGACTTGTAGGCAAATGTGGCCACAGCAGAAGACTGGTAAGTATTATTCTCCTATTTTCATTGCCATTTTGCTTTCTTTAACAGCACCCCTAGCTGAACCCAAACCTGAACAGTAGCACAGACAGGGAAGTCTATGTATGTTCGGGGTACGTGCCCGAACACTAGGCCTTCAGTATGGACCCCTAACTTTACAATTTGGGTTCACTTATCACTAACAGATATACAATGAAAAGATTGTGACATCATCTCCCCTTTTTATCTGGTTTCAGGTGTGATTTTTATATTGCCCACACCTGTTACTTACCACAGGGGAGTATGAACGAGCATCACAAGCTTGAGTCAAAGTTGTTTACCCGCAATTTTGGAAAGGTGTCAACAATTTTGTCCAACTTATTTTGGGTTTTTGTGTGAATTATGTGAAATGTGTAATTATTTTTTCATTTGTTTTGTGTTTCTCCAATACTTGCAAAGGGAATACAGGTGTGTATAATAAAATGTGTAATTGCAATAATTTACACAGAGAAATACTTAATTTTCTGAAACAATTTCAAGGGTGACTGCCAACACCTTTGGCAATGAATCTATCTATGTACGGTATATATATATGTATATGTAAAATGTATAAATATAGAAACACTCTGTGTCGTCAATTCTGGCAATGCCTTCATAGTTACTAATAAATAACCTTTCCAATTAGGTAATGAATGCAGATCATGCTATTGTATAATGTAATGTGTGACTGGTACACACAATTATTAATTATTAATAACTAGCTCCATAATCTCATCTGTTTACTTAATATCATTGTCACCAGCTTTGGCTCTAGGTGCACGGCATATTTTATTTCTAATTAAAACTGAATAAAAGCTTCCTGCTGACATCATCTGCTCTAATTGTATTTAATATGAAATAATCTCCATGCTTAAGAGTTGTAAGCGTTTCCCTGATTTTATATTTAGAAGAACGAAGTTCCAGCTGTTCAGGTCTCCTGCATTACATTACCTGTGTGGGTTTGTTGTGTCTTAAATTGTGTTATAATCGTTTCTGCATGGGAAAAAATATGTAAATGCTACGTGCTAAAGAGAATATATTATCAGGATGTATACCTATATTTACAGTTAAACATATCCTTGGGGATCATGAGGCAATGTTACATAGAATATTCAACTCTCCACACTCATATTTCATTAAAGCACCACTCCAGTGTTTTCTTTCAGCACTTGAGTGGCACTTTAAATGTCCTCTACCCCTATACTCACTTTGTGGCATCTCCACCTTTTACCAACGCTGCTACGGCGCCATCTTGTGCCCGTAGGTTTTGACTGTCCGGGAGTTAGAAGTTATGTTCGTCCACAATATCTAGACGTTTGACATCTCACCAACGGTCTCTAAACGATCTTTAGAAAGAGCTTCTAAGAGCTGCACTGCTTGTCTCAAGGCCCAGTTACACAGCACGACATTGTCAGCGACATTGCTGATACGTCACGGGTTTGGAGGCGTACCAGCGACGTTGTTGCGACCTCGTAGCGTGTGACACTGCCAAGTTGCAGTGATAAATTGCTGGATCGGAGTTGACAGGTTTACTAACTTGTTGGAAAACCTGGCGATGTCGTTCAATCGATCCGGTAGCATCACTCTGTGTGACACTGCGATAAGGATGTTGTGAGCGACTTTGCCCATTCACAGCAATGAGCAGGGATCGTCCAAAGGGTTTGCGAACGATACCTGCTCACTACATCACTGACGAGTTGCTCACGATATCTATACGTGTGACATCTCTAAAGCGATCTTGGCAAAATGCCAAAAATGTGCGCGCTCACATGAAATCGCTGCCGACATCGCTTCAACGCCGTGTCGTGTAACAGTGCCTTCAGAGTCTGGCTACCACTGATAGACTGCAGAGGTAATATTCTAGGAAATGAGCAGCAAATTATAAATAGTAGAGATAAGGATTTTTTATAATTAGCTTCATGGAAATTCAGCAAAATCGCAACTAGCTACGCTTGCCATCCATACTTTACTGCTCACGTCTCTGGCCACCCTTGCTGCTCCCTGCCCACCGTCAAGTATTCTGTGCCTCTATTGCATCGCCTTTCTGACCCTGTCTTTACCTTAGGCCTTGGCTTTCAGGTGCGTGCAGGCCCCGTCACTCACTGTATATGCTCAGGGCCAACTTGTGTCGAGCCCCAGGCCCTGGAGTACTAGGCTCGGTGGGTTGTGTTAGGGATGTCACGGGTGGCAGCCCCTGATCCCGTGGCCTGGATGACACTTCAAAAAGGGGTTATTTGCAGGGGAATAAATGTTTTTGTCATGTGACGCCACCTGTAGTGTCTGGTGATGGGTCACCAGCGCTGCCACAGTCCGCCGGAGGTGGATGGTAGTGCGGCTGAGTTGGCAAAGCCCCCGACAGGTAGGGCTGTTCCTCGGGGCAGTGTTCCTGCAAGGGAACAGGTAGATGTAGAAACTCACACGCAGAGGCAAAGTCACCTTCTCCCGGGTACTTTACTGTCAACTTGTAGCAGCATCAGATACAGTTCACAGTTCAGCGTTAGATGTTACAAATAACAGGTGGCTTTATGGGTGGCTGCAAGTGGATCCCAGGTGGTATGGTGGAACCCTTGGTGTACCTTCGTTGACAAATCTGTGTCCATTCTTCCCCGCCTAGGATGGGAATATACCTAGTAGCTCCATGTAGGTAGTACCGGGGATCCTCTCCCTCGTGGTGAGGAAGCAGGCAGACCGCTCCACTGGCAGGGTGCTGCGACTGATAAACAAGCCACAGCAGCCAGTTGCCGACTGCAAAGCTGGACTTTGGCCGGATCCGTGGTGGACTGGAGTATCCCCTGGAGTATGGCTGCTCCACTCTGAGAATCTCCCTTTCCCTCTAGGGACTTCTCTCGTCGGGCGCCCTCTTTCAGGACCTCCTCAAGGTCCCTTCTTCTTCACTCCAGTTCGGCCTGAAACCGCCCTGGTTTGACCTTCCGCCTTGTTCCACACTCTTTCCAACTCTCCTCCTTCGACTATTCCAAACCCTCTCCCTCTCTTACACACTAGAGAGGGACTACTCTTGCTCCTAGTTAGCCATTCTGCTGACAAAGACCTCCTTGAGCCCCCTAAAGGTGAATATATCCCCTCCCGGGTAACCTCCCACCGCTCAGCTAATGTGGGAGTGCTGGGAATGGGTCCCACCCACCATCCTAGGGTCCACTTGCAGCTGGGGCAATTGCACTTCTTTTACGGGTACAATACCCCTCTGTGACGCCAGCATATGGATCTTAGATAACTTGAACCCCCCGTCAACCCAAAATGGTTCTAGGGGACCTATAACAACAAGTGAGACTAGATCCTAGTTTGTATCCTTGTGTACATAAGATAGCACACCTTTTCAGATACCCAATAAGCATCACTAACTATAAATAGGAGGAGGTATATACATGTGCAGAGTATAGTTGGAGCTTACAAATGTTGAATGCATACTTCAGGAAATCCATACGGGTTCCCAATTATATAGATAGCCCAAGCATATCCATAGTGAGTAGAATTGCCCAATGGGAGAGCCGGGGGCCAATATTTAAATGTTCTGGTTCCTGACTCCCTCTGAGGGGCAGTCCCCATAAACCTAAATATTCAAACTAATTGGGTAGAATCACTTGTTGAGAAGCTTACCAAATAGAAATGAATATACCACGGTTGGCATATAGACCACAGCATCCCATGGACGCTGTGCACATATTTCCTCCTAATGCTCCTCCACACTGGCCCCTAACCATAGACGCGGTTCCCCTTCCTCTCCAACGTACCCCCCCCTTGAGATTAGTGGGAGCCCCTTTTATAAATTTATGGTGCACTGTACAAAGCGCTAAACTGTGTGCCCAATAATAAACAATGTGTGCACATATAGAAATAATTGTTTCCTCATCAAGAGATGTTTTATTAACACCTCTGATGAGGTACCCATGATAATGCGCAAACTGTGCTCCCAACATTAAATCAACATTATGTCCAAATGGAAGAATTAAAATCGTCACCAAGAGATGATCTAGCGACACCTTTGGTGAAATAGCGAAAAAGTAGCGCAAGCGCACCAAGCGCCTATACACTAAGCACTAACAGTGGCCGGGGATAGTGAAACCGGAAGTTACGTAACGCACATGCGCAGTGACCGCTTTCGAGTTCCAGACGTGGAACGCACGCCGTCAGCACAAACTGCCAACAACCTCCTGTGGGCGGTTGCCTCAGGATCAGATGGTAGGACTATATTAACCAGTCAGATGGGCCGGCGGGGCTGATAGTGCTGCGGACAGGGAGCAGCATCAACGCAGCATCACTGGAGGAGCCCACCACAGGGAAACTGAAGGAGAAATCTAAAGTATGGAAAGGAGATTAACCCTCTCCATACCAAATGGGCCTTTGAACACTGTAAAGTGTATAAATGTAACTAGCAGGGAGATGAATTGAGATATAATCTTCCACAGGTATACTTTGAACATGATTCATCCACATATCTGAAGGGATTGCATAAAAGCACTAATAGATACGGACATAGAGCTTATCTATCAGAACTGACCAGCACCGTTTTCCTCTGGAAAAGTGTGATGGAGGTGGGTTGTCTCTTTGGGTTTTGGTTATCACATATAATGAAACTCCCTCCAACTATATCTACCTGCACATTAAAAATGACTCTATTCATATAAAGATAAAGAGAACTATAAAGAGGCTACACAGACATTGATATCTTGTGACATCAGGAACTGTAGACAGGTGGAAATATAACGTATTGCAGTAAGAGGGGAGGTACTGTTACTAATAATTTCTTGAACTAATGTATATTAGAGATGGGCGAATCCTAAATTACTCGGACTCGCTAGACTGTAACGAGTCTGAGTCCAGGACTCGCTACTCGTTGCGAGTCTAGCGAGTCCAATGTAAATGAATGGGGAGGCGAGTATTGCAGCGATTCCTGTGCTGCCGGACCCTATAAGGGGTCTGGCAGCAGTAGAAAAACCTGCAAATCCCCATGTTATTCTTTTAAAGCCAGCGCAAAAAGACGCCGGCTTTTAAAGAATAATAATAAAAAAAAAAAAAAGATTGAAGGGGGAGGGGGGAAGGGGGGGTCAGGGGGGGTGAGGGGGGAGAGGGGGGGTGCACCGGCCCGGCCGGCTACTTACCCCTGCCTCCCGCCGCCGCTGCCGCCTCAGCCGCAGACTCGCTCCCGAGTCTCTCTGCTTCTGTTTCCGGAGATTCCCGAATGGTGACAAGAGCAGTGAATAAATTAACTTGCGTCACTGCTCGGGAATCTCCGGAGCAGAGCGAGTCTGGCTGACAGCAGAGTTCAGCTCAGGTCCTAATGCCCTGAGCTGAACTCTGACTGTTTAGTCAGTTCTCAGCTCTGCTACATCCCTGTCTGTCTAAGCACAGACAGGGAAGTAGCAGAGCTGAGATTGCGTTTTGGACTACGTCGGACGGAAGAGGATTTTTAAAATAAAGATGGAGTCCCTAATGGCTTTTTTGTTTTATTTTTAATAAAAAATTTTCTCTGTGTTTTTTTTTTTTTATATTGATTACTGGAAATTCATGGCGGTCATGTCTAATATTGGCGTGACCGCCATAAATTTCGGGCTTAGGGCCAGCTGATAATACAAAGCTGGCCCTAACCCCTTAATTACCCAGTGAGCCATTGCCACCAGGGCCACTGGAAGAGCGGGGTTCAGCGCCAGAGGATGGCGCTTCAATGAACGCGCCATCTTCTGGGGCGGTTGCGGGCTGCAATTTGCAGCGCGGGGTGCCCAGAAAGCTTGGGCATCCCTGCGCTGCGGATTCCAGCCCCCAGCTGCTTAGCTGTACCTGGCTAGACATAGAAATTGCGCGGAGCCCCACGCATTTTTTCTTTAATTATTTCATGAAATTCATGAAATAATAAAAAAAAAGGGCTCCCCTATATTCTTGTGTCCGGCCAGGTACAAATAGGCACCTGGGGGTCGGGGGCAGCCCGTCGCTGCCTGCTGGATCTGGCTGGTTCCAGAAATACGGCGAAGCCCACGTGAAATTTTTCTGAAAAATCCATAAAACAATCCTAAAAAAGGGACTGCCTCTTTATTAACCCCTCCACCATGGTCGAGGGGTTAGTAAAGATGCAATCCTTTTTTAGGATTGTTTTATAGATTTTTCAAAAAAAAAAATTACGTGGGCTTCGCCGTATTTTTGTAACCAGCCGGATCCAGCAGGCAGCGACGAGCTGCCCCCAACCCCCAGGTGCCTATTTGTACCTGGCCGGACACAAGAATATAGGCGAGCCCTTTTTTTTATTATTTCATGAATTTCATGAAATAATAAAAAAAAAAATGCGTGGGGCTCCGCGCAATTTCTATGTCTAGCCAGGTACAGCTAAGCAGCTGGGGGCTGGAATCCGCAGCGCAGGGATGCCCAAGCTTTCTGGGCACCCCCCGCTGCAAATTGCAGCCCGCAGCCGCCCCAGAAGATGGCGCATTCATTGAAGCGCCATCTTCTGGCGCTGAACCCCGCTCTTCCAGCGGCCCTGGTGGCATTGGCACGCTGGGTAATAAAGAGGTTAGGGCCAGCTTTGTATTATCAGCTGGCCCTAAGCCCGAAATTTATGGCGGTCACGCCAATATTAGACATGACCGCCATGAATTTCTATTAAATTGTTTTAAAAAAAACACAACACAGAGAAAAATTTTTTATTAAAAATAAAACAAAAAAGACATTAGAGACTCCATCTTTACTCCAAAAATCCTCTTCCGTCCGACGTAGTCCAAAAACGACATCTTCACTGCCACAACCCTGTGCATACATATACATATCTATGCACAGGGAGTGAGCAGGCTGAGAACTATCTCAGCTCTGCTACATCTCTGTGTAGGCGGGCTCTAGGACCCTGGAGCTGCCGCAGCCAGCAAGTCCCAGTGCCCAGCACACAGCACATAGCAGAAGCCGGAAGAGAGGTAAGGAGCATTTCTCCCCCCTCTCTTCCTTCGCTCTCTGCGGACTCGTTACTGACTGCGAGTCATCCCTGAGATTACTCGCAGTGTAACGAGTCGGGCGAATCCCTTACTACTCGGCGAGTACCGAGTAGTAACGAGTAGATTCGCCCATCCCTAATGTATATATAACACCCTAGCCAAGATAATTTACAACTTATTCAAACAAAAGTTGTATTTTAGATGAGGTCCAATGAAGTTGAAATCATAGCGGACACTACGACGGACTGGGAGCTAACATGGCAACCTGCGGGTATGCTACGTGTCACTTATTTATAGTGAGCAATATAACACACACATATATATATAATACTGGTGAACTAAAGACAGACATCAGCACGGGTTACCCCATAGCTCAAAAGGGTGATGGTGTTATGCTCCAAGAAATAATACACCTACTAAAACTACCCCCCCTTTTCTTCTCTGTATGTTTGTTTTAGGAACCATAAAACAGCATCCCACCTGACGAAATTACCTGACAGCCTCTAATGATTTTCCTTAATCTGGATCTTTTTGGGTCTGAATACCGGACTCATAACAATAGGGGCACATCTGACTTGTGTGACCCTATATAACCGGATAGAGCATATTTACCGATGCCCCTGAAGAGCCTCTAAAGCTACTTGTGAGAGGCGAAACGCGTCAGGCGTTTTTTGCTAAAGACGAATATCAATGGTTGGTCAGTGATGAAATTACCTGGCCACCACGTTTGTAGGACTTTGAACTGAGGGTCGAGTTGGACCTTGGACATAGGGTCAATATACAGACTAACTGACTCAACACTGAACAATGGAGCGTGGGGCCGCCTTTCCAGTCCCCAGCCTCAGGGACTTCTGTAAGTTAAAAGTTATTTTTCTGATGTTTAATAGGGCCCCTTTAGATCAGAAAGGGATAGATAGGGAGCAGCTTGGAAGGTGTAGGGACAGGTAGTGATAGTGTAGGGCCTTAAATCTAGGTGACAGGTTCCCTTTAAGGCTGGTTTTACACCAGCAATTATTGAAATCCAGCAGAAATACAGCTTGTGAGCAAAAAGCGGATCCAGCAGAGATCCGGTTTTTGTTCATAGAGTTATAATGGAGTGCAGTTGCATACAGTAGCTTCTGGTTTCTGCCAGATGAGGTGGAACGTATTATTTTAATGAGTTCCAAAGATGCATAATTTATCATATTTTGGAAATATAGATTCTGAGGGCACCACAAAATTTTTATGCAAATAAATGCAGGGGATCTGCTCCAACACATCTGAAAAATATCAATAGTAACTATCGATGGTTGTTCCTCTAACAATATAGCACAGACCCATGGCTTTGGGGCATTTTAATCTTACCATGTACAGTGGCAAGTATTTTGCTATACACCTGCTGACAATTTATAATCATGACTTGTTTTTGTCTCCCATCTGTCTCCCCTCCTTCTCCACTACTCCACTACCCGCACTGTTCCCCCCGCTGAAGTGGGGGTTAGTGACAACACAGCACCGTCCTTCGCTACTATGTACAAGGAGGTGGCCATTTCGGCTCTCTCATAAAGGCTGGTTTCACACGTCCGTGTCATCACGGACGTGTGAAACAAGGCCGTTTGGGGGCGGAGCATGGATTCATGTGTCACACCTCTGCAGCCGCGGGTGAGGACCGGGGGGTGGGGGGTTCTGTCAGAATACAGCACCGCCGCGCTGCCCCTGAAGCTAGCACCGCCGCCCCTGTATCAGTGGTGTGGAGGGCCGCCACTCTGAGGGTCTTACCTGCACCTTGCCGCCGGCGCCATGGCTGGGGAACGTTGTGTTGATATGGCGCCGCCCCCTTCTACTAAGCCGCTCCCCCTGCCAGCTTGTTGCCGCCTGAGTGTAAGGGCTCACACTGTCCAATGGACGGTGCGGCCCTGGCTGTCGGTGTGCTATCCGTGCAGCCACAGATAGCACACGGACAGCCTGTCACCACATACTGACCTTGCTCCAGCGCTGATAGTTCCTCTCACTTCCGGGCCGCTGTCAGGCTCAGTGAAGTGAAAATTCATGAGCCTAATGAGCGGCATCGGAAGAGAGAGGAGCTGTCAGCGCTGGAGCGACGTGAGTATGAAATTCTTTATTTTTAAGGTTTTCACTTTCGTCCGTGGTCCGTGCACATGGATGTCACACGGATGACATCTGTGCGCATGGACGTTTCATGGCAAAAGCAGTCCGTGTGTCTGCTAAAAAACGGACTTGTCGTCATGTGGAGCACACGGACACGCATGTGCTCCACATGGAGACATAGTCCGTGCCGAAATACGGAAGTGTGAATTTGCCCATAGGGGAACATCTGTCCCCGAATGTCCGTGCCTCCGGCATGTGTCGGCACAGACCGCACACGTACCAGAGGCACGGATGTGTGAAACAGGCTCGAAGCTGAGTGCCCCTAGGAGCATGTGCACAAGATGCAGAGCGGTGTATCACCGCCTACATCACTGCTGGTCATGTGTGCTGTGATTGTGACCATGATCAGTTTACTACAGGTGCTATCACTTGCTTAATTAACAGAGATGTGTACATAGACATTCACTGCAGCATTGTGCAGGATCCCCTTGATGAAGCCACTGTGGTGACGTGGCACCGAGGGGTCCTTTGCTGTTGGACCATAGGCCATAAATAATTAGCCACTATACACTTGAAAGAGCTTGACCTTAGTATAAGTTTCTTTTCTCACTGAGTTTTCATTTTTACTATCTCATTACTGTTTGCAGGATTGTGGAGTGCAGGTCTCTGAGCACAGGGTATGTAGCTTAGGCGGCCGTCACACGGTTCAATATCGCTAGCAATATTGCTAGCGATCACATGCACGCGCGATCGCTAACAATATCGCTCACATCGCTGGTGAGCTGTCACACAGACAGACTCACCAGCGATGTGGAGCAGCGAGATCGCTGGTAACTATGGTACACATCGGGTTACTAGGCGCCGCGCGGCACTTAGTAACCCGACGTTTACCATAGATACCATCCCCCAGCATAGGCTCTGCCGCTGGGAGATGGATCATCGTGGTGTCACACACCACGATGAGGCAGATTGATCAAGCATTTATCGCTTGATATGAGCTCCGGCTCTCATATCTGCGATGTAACGATCAAGCGATTTGCACGCAGCGATGCACAAACGATATTGCTTAAGCGATCAAAAAGCAGATCACTTAAGCGATATCGTGCATTATATTGATGCGTGTGACGGCCGCCTTATATGAATCATAATCCTGATGAGCATCTGGCTAACCAGAGCCGCGTTTTTGCAAACAAAGCTGCGCCCTTATAGATAAAATACTATTGGATTAATACGAGCCTAGTTGCACTTTATACTTATGTATACCTGGTGCAAAGTATGACTATATAATGTATGTTGCACTCTGTCATTAAGTACATCTTATGACCTTTTTCCCACTATTTGCACTATGTTGTGATTGTTAATTATTTTTGGAATTGTCTGGCTCATTGTTATTTTTTGAATATTTGGTAAAGTATATTGGTCTGTACAGCAGGGGATTACTTCTCCCCCTTTAGCATGTAGGCTTTCAGCCTTTTTAAATGTTTTTATTGAATCTTGTATAATGTGTGCTGTGTTTTCTATTAATAAAATTTGATATTTATTAACCCAGAGGTGATCGCTCATTTATAACATATCTCTTCTTCCGTGAAATGTATCATATTTTGGGTTCAATAAAAATAAACATCTCCAACCAGATCTGGTATGAAATGTAATGTATGTCAATGGGTGCTGGATCTGTTGTTTTCCGTATCATGCCAATTCTGGTGAAAAAGCCGTAAAAAACACTCAGTAGCCTTTTCTGGAAAGATATATATGTATATGCTTGCTACTTGTGCATCAATTGGTTCTGAGAACTCTGGTCTGGCTGCTGTGGTCTGTCCATCCTCCATGCTTGGATGTAACCAAACACAACGTAATATGCACATCACATCACAACAATGATGTTGCTCCATTCATATACGGTACATCATAATAAAAACCTTGGGTAACGGCAGGTAGGATAGATACTGTCTGGTGACCACTGAACGCTGACACTTTTTTAAACATTCCCTATAAAACTTCTTATCCCCATGGGATAACACTTAACTTATAAATTAATTTCCCATACTGTACACTGCTGATATATGGTGGACTTACTTCTATGAAGTTCAGCCTCCTCTTTGCTTCTCTTTAGGCTGCATCTTATTTTCTAGATTTTTTCCTTAACTATATTCCACTCTACTCTGTCAATCTTATGATGCATCAGTATTTTATTACATCACCAGCGTGTTCAATTACAATATTTGACTGCTGAGAAGACAGCGTCATGATGACTTCCAAATATATTACTTTAAATAAACCAAGAGTCAGGGAGAATAAACAGTCATCTCTTATTTATATTTGTGTGACAGGTGCTATGCAATCATCATCAGCAACTGTGATATTTGTTTTTTTCAATCCTGTGTAGAACCCCCGTAGTGCAGTCCATACGGTTTCATCATATAGGAAATTTTGCTAACTGTGATGGTGACTTTGTGCACAGAACATTAAGCTCTGTAAATTCCCGGTGATGAGTTAGGGGTAGAAAAGAGAAGCTATGGGAATGAAGTTACCATTTGATACCATGACCCATCTATGGAGAAAGAATCAATGACTTTTCAGGTTTGAAGGAACAACTATATATGGTAATATTAGCTGACTTTAATATATTTGGGGACTAGTGACAGAATACATTGAAGAAAAAGTCTAATATTGTACTGTATATATGGTCCTGTGGTTTATCCTACCTGACCAATGGCAGCAGTGTCTGCCTCCCTTTAAAATATGTATTGATTTGACGATTACATTTCTATAATAGCATCAGACACACTTTTTATTTTGTCTAATTAGTACATTTTATAATTTTGTATAGCAAAGTGTAACTTGAATGCTGTTGATGCAGCCCACTCATCTAATGGGCAGAGTGAACTGAACCTAGTGAACAGAAAATTAAGCTTTTCTCTACAGTGGAGGCACCCACCCATGTATATCAAGTTACATTACCTACTTTGGACACATCATACGAAGCGAAAAATCACTAGAGTAATGGTGCCGTCACACCTGCCGACGTCGCTAGCGACATCGCCGAAAAAGTGACGTATCAGCGATGTCGCTAGCGACGTCGCGCTGTGTAAACGAGCGCCGCGACCACGTTTTATCGCTGGTCGCAGGTTGACAGGTTTACGGGAAGAACCGTAAACCTGTCAACCGGCGACCTGCGATAAGGCTGGATCGCGCCGTGTAACATCGCCAGAGCGATGTCGGCGGCGATCCAGCCTATACCGCAGCGTTGCTGCGGATCGCTCGCTGGGCTGAACCCAGCTCAGCGAGTGATGTCACCGCCCGCATCGCTGCGGTGTCGCCGGCCGCAGCGATGCTGTGTGACAGCTGGCCAGCGATGTCGGAACCGAGCTGGCACCCGCGCATCGCTTCCGACATCGCTGGCCAGATCGTGCTGTGTGACGGCACCATAAGACATTATGGTAGGAAGAATAGAAGGTACAAGGTGAAGAGGAAGACCAGCAACCCAATGGCTTGATACTGTCATGATAACGGTGGAGAAGACCTTGGTGGACCTATCTAGGCTCGTTCAAGATCGATCTTCCTACAGAGCATTTATCCATCAAGTCGCCATGGCTCGAGTTCAAGCTGAAGGTCAATAAATAAATAAATGATTACTTAATGCATTCTGATCCCACATTTACTATTGCCTTTTTGCAGACCACTCTTATAGCCTGTCTCTATATTCTAATCCCAGGCCTTGGCTGTCATTTACTACAATATTAATAAACCTCACATAGGTTGAGAAGAGTCAGCTAATCACAGTATTTTCTATATAATAATAGCAAGACTTAGACACAAGTGAACTGGAATAACAGCATAAATATATCATTATGGGAACCCAGTGGTCCCAGATTTTCCACTACGGCTTTGGATGGCAGGTGTTCTGTGTTGTCCTCTCTGTTGTAGAATAATTAGGAAATCATCAGTTAAATTACATTAATCCATCCAGAGCTATTTAATTCTGCTGGACCGAGTATACCGCTGTGCATAAATGGTTTATAGTAATGGTATGAGCTATATACTGTGGGAATATTAATAAAAAGTGGTTACTGTAACATGATGTGAACAATTCTTCTAGCTTCTGAGTAGCTGATACAATGTGTACCTGCATGATATCTATCTATGTTATGGTATTGTATGCTACTAATTTTGAATTATACAATTTGTATTCACTTGCATAAATGTATTTTAAACTGGATTTACTACAGCAATGTTGGCCCCTGTTGCCAGACATCATTGCATTCACTGGTGATTGAGGAGGCAGCATTAGCGATATTACAGATGTGGATGAGACTTGCTGCGCCATTCAGCAAGAGGGAGTGTAGGCATGTGCAGTCCCGCAGCTTAACAGGTGTAACCAACTTCCCATTGTGGCCAAAAAGTTATTACCACATCCACACCCTATTTAAACTCCCAGTAGACTGTTGGTAGTTGCCAGTTATTGTTTGATTTACTCCTTGATTCCTGGTGCTATCCTCCTGTCTTGATTCTGATCTGGTAAGAGCAAGCGAGCCAGACTAAGTCTCCCTCCATAATTCCATTAAAGGTAGCGTTTCCACTTGCATATGACTCACCGAATCTCGCAGTGGCATCATTCAGTATGGCCACCCGCGTCCTCAACACATGTGGCAGCAGGCTCCTGTCCACGAAGCGGGCAGCTGCGCCAGGTGATGACATGGCCAGCCATACGCAAGTGGAAACGCACCCTAATCGTGAGATTGGCTTGCTTGACTTTGCTTTTGACTGTTCTGTTCATTTCTGATGCAAACTAATTCTCTGAATATACTTATATCTCCTTGTTCTGTTTCTTGTTAGATTCCCTTGAGTTACTTACCTGTCTAGTTTGACTGCTCTTACCTCAGGCTCTATCTGCTAGCCAGACGCTAGTCCATGGATACAATCTAGTGACCCCTTTTTAAGTCCACATACCTGTCTATAAAATGGCTAGTGCCAAGTCCAAATAACCAGTTTCAGTTGACAGGATAAAACAGAATTACAAAAAAAAGCTAAATGATTACTTGCCAGAGTAAACATGGCAGGACATTACCTATTTTATCTCAATGGGATACACAGTATAAAGGTTATGAAATTAAATATTGTGGTCAAAAGTAGCTAATGGTATAAAATAAATAAGCAACAGTTATTTATCTCTTGAGTTCTCAACCGATTCAGCATCTCTGCTGTGGTGACCAAAAAAGATTTTGCAGCAGTGATGGGATGTATCTTTCATATTGCCTCAGAGTTGATGTTTGCATATGTGACATGTGATAATCACTAAAGTCCAGGTAAGGGGCTAGCTGGCCCAGAGGGCTGGGTGGCAGATGCCCCCCAGGCCAGTGGTCATTCAGCAGTTTTTGGGCCGCCCGGCTATCTGTCATGTTGGTTTGGGCTCACTGCTCATGGGCCGCTAATGTGTGCTTGCCCCCAGGCCGAAATTTGCCAATCAGCCCTTGGTCCAGGTAGATGGGATAGCATCACTGTTGGACCAGTGGGGACCACTTAAGTAGTGTTGAGCTCCAGGCCCTGGGGTACTCGAGTATCAGACTCAGGTGAAATGCTTGGGATGTCAAAGGTGGCAGTGCCTGAGCCCGTGGCCTGGGTGACACTTCAAAAAGGGGGTATTTACAGGGGATCAGAGTTTGTCATGTGACGCCACCTGTATGGGTCACCAGCGCCACCACAATCCTCCGGAGGTAGATGGTACTGCGGGTAGGTTGGCAAAACTCCCTGCAGGCGAAGCTATTCCTCCGAGGCAGCGTTCCTGCAAGGGAACAGGTAAATGTAGAAACTCACACACAGGCAAAGTCACTTTCTCCCGGGTACTTTACTGTCAACTTGTAGCAGTATCAAACAAAGCTCACAGTCCAGCATCTGATGTTACAATAACAGGTGGCTCTACGGGTGGATGCAAGTGGACCCTAGGTGGTATGGTGAAACCCATGGTGTACCTTAGTTGATGAACCCGTGTCCTTTCTGCCCCGCCTAGGATGGGCCTATACCCAATGGCTCCGTGTAGGTAGTATTGGGGGTCCTCTCCCTCGTGGTGAGGAAGCAGGCAGACCGCTCCATCTGGCAGGGTGCTGTGGCGATATACGGACCACAGCAGCCGGTTGCCGACTGCAAAGACGGACTTTGGCCGGATCCACGGGCTCGGCGTTCCTGTGGTGGACTGGAGATTCCCCTGGAGTATGGTCGCTCCACTCTGGGGATCTCCCTTTCTCTCTAGAGCCTCGACTCCGCTCGTCGGGCGCCCACTTTCAGGATCTCCTCAAGACCCCTTCTCCTTCCCTCCGGATCAGCTTGAAACCGTCCGGGTAAACCTTGCGCCTCGTTCCACACTCTTTCCAACTTTCCTCCTTCTCCGACTGTTTCAACCCTCTCCCTCTCTCACTGACTAGAGAGAGACTACTCTTTCTCCTAGCTGGCCATTCTGCTGAAGACCAAAGACCTCCTTTATCCCCCTAGACGTGAATATATCCCCTCGCGGGTAACCTCTCACCATTCAGCTAATGTGGGAGTGCTTTGAATGGGTCCCACACACCAACCTAGGGTCCACTTGCAGCTGGGGAAATTACACCTCTTTTACAGATGCAATACCCCTCTGTGACGCCAGCATATGCGGGGTGCCACACTTGCAACTGGAGGCAGATCTGCAATGCAATAGAGGTGTTAAATACTGCACATTGAGAAGGGAGAGGTGGGAGCTACAGGAGAAGTGAGCTGAGGATGACTGTCACACTTCCGGGGGAAGGCGTCCTGGAGTAGACCCACTGGGCCGTGGTACCGAACTCTCCTGGGTGAGCTGGCTATGTGGGACGCCACAGTAGCAACACATGAACTGCAGGGATTTAATGAGTAAGAAAATAGTAGAAAACACATTTAGTACCGTTGACGCATACTATTGGAGAAATAAGTTGAAAACTGATCATTCTAGATCAATGTTCTCCAACTCCGATCCTCCAGAGCTACCAACAGGTCATGTTTTCAGGATTTCCTCAGAATTGCACTTGTTAGAATGATCAATTGTGCAAGCAATTAAATTATCAGCTCTGCAGCACTAAGAAAATCCTGAAAACATGCACTGTTGGTGGCTCTAGAGGACTGAAGTTGGGGAACACTGTTGTAGCTCATAAAATGTCCATGTTCCTCCTTGCAATATGTTTTAAGCATATATTGATGTTACATTTATCCCCAATAAAGAAGCACTACTTGCATGGATGCAGCTGTCCCGTGATGTTCAAAGGTGAAATCCAGAGTTATGTCAATGACCTCTTCACTTTTTATATGTGATTTTAAAGCTCTGTCTGTCCAGTAATCTTTTTTTGCAGTGAAGAATTAATATTGAATGCTGCATCCATGTCTTTTCTGGTTATAAAACTGAAGGAGGGGAGACGCATGGAGATCCTAGTGTCTAACCTATGGTAAAGAATATCATCTGTGCCTGAACTCTGTTGAGAAGTGAAATTTGAGCATCCTCATGTACGTGGATTGAAAGATAAGCTAAATCTAGCAATTGTGCAGACTTGTTATTACAGGTAACTATATTAGACACACTTAAAGGGACTCTGTCAGGTTATTTCCAGTATAATACTAATAGTACCCTTGAATAGTGCCTGGGCAGACCTTTAAAAACATGCAAAAATCATTACAGCTCCCTCTGTAGCTTTCATGCTATAATAATTTTCACAGCCTAAAGGCAGCTGACTGCACTAGTGTGGCTCATTGCTTTAATTGTTGAGTAGTCCACAGTATGTAAATGTTATTTGAATAACCACACCTATCCAAGCTGGTATTCTGTCCCTCCCCTCTGTGGTGAAGATAGTCACTGAAAATCTCAGGTTTCTGTAGGCTCCTTCTGAGAGGGAGGGAGAGATAGGAGAGGGGGAGGTGTTTTGGTACACTGTGTGCTGTCTGTAAGATATTTCTATGTATATACCGTATATACTCGTGTATAAGCCGACCCGTGTATAAGCCGACCCCCCTACTTTTGCCCCAAAAATCTGGAAAAACCTATTGACTCGTGTATAAGCCGAGGGTGGACCCCAGCACAGGTATACAGACCCCAGCAGTGTGGTATACAGGCCTCCCCAGTGGTAGTATACAGCAGCCCCAGTGGTAGTATACAGATTCCCCAGCAGCCCCAGTGGTAGTATACAGATTCCCCAGCAGCCCCAGTGGTAGTATACAGGAGCCCCAGCAGCCCCAGTGGTAGTATACAGGAGCCCCAGCAGCCCCAGTGGTAGTATACAGGAGCCCCAGCAGCCCCAGTGGTAGTATACAGGAGCCCCAGCAGCCCCAGTGGTAGTATACAGGAGCCCCAGTGGTAGTATACAGGAGCCCCAGCAGCCCCAGTGGTAGTATACAGGAGCCCCAGCAGCCCCAGTGGTAGTATACAGGAGCCCCAGCAGCCCCAGTGGTAGTATACAGGAGCCCCAGCAGCCCCAGTGGTAGTATACAGGAGCCCCAGCAGCCCCAGTGGTAGTATACAGGAGCCCCAGCAGCCCCAGTGGTAGTATACAGGAGCCCCAGCAGCCCCAGTGGTAGTATACAGCAGCCCCAGTGGTATACAGCAGGCCCCCAGGGGTACATATAGCAGCCCCCAGGGGGTACCCAGCAGCCCCCTGGGGGTACCCAGCAGCCCCCTGGGGGTACCAACAGCCCCCTGGGGGTACCAACAGCCCCCTGGGGGTACCAGCAGCCCCCTGGGGGTACCAACAGCCCCCTGGGGGTACCAACAGCCCCCAGGGGGTACCAACAGCCCCCTGGGGGTACCAACAGCCCCCAGGGGGTACCAACAGCCCCCTGGGGGTACCAACAGCCCCCTGGGGGTCCCCAGCAGGTACCCCAGCAGCCCCCTGGGGGTACCAACAGCCCCCTGGGGGTCCCCAGCAGGTACCCCAGCAGCCCCCTGGGGGTACCAACAGCCCCCTGGGGGTACCAACAGCCCCCAGGGGGTACCAACAGCCCCCTGGGGGTACCAATAGCCCCCAGGGGGTACCAACAGCCCCCTGGGGGTACCAACAGCCCCCAGGGGGTCCCCAGCAGGTGTCCCAGCAGCCCCCAGGGGGTACCCAGCAGCCCCTGGGGGTACACAGCGGCCCTCGCCCCCCCTTGCAAGGGCCCCCCCCCCCCGCTTCTCTTACCATTCCGGACTTCTGATCCGCGCCGCTCCTCGCTCCTCCGCGCTGCTCCGTCCGTCTTCTACATCCGGGATCCCCGGCCGCGCGATGACGTCACATGCCTGCGACGGCCGGAGATCCGAGATGTAGAAGACGGACGGAGCAGCGAGGAGGAGCGAGGAGCGGCGCGGATCAGAAGTCCGGAATGGTAATATAACCATCGGGGGGGGGGGCCCTTACAAGGGGGGGCAGGTGCCAGCACTTGGGGGGGGATTTAATTAGTTATGCACTGCTTTCCCCTGCCGGTGATAGACAGGGGAAAGCAGTGCATATTTAATGAGCGGCCCCACGTGACGGGGCCGCTCATACAGCAGCCTCCCCCCCCCGCCTCCTGAAGCCTCCACAGCCCCCGGACACAGCCCCGGACACAGCCCCCCCCGTATTGACTCGTGTATAAGCCGAGGGGGAGACTTTTCAGCCCAAATTTTGGGCTGAAAAACTCGGCTTATACACGAGTATATACGGTATGTAATGTGTGTATCTGCTGAGCAAATGAACAAATATTCTTATAATCACATAGAAATATATCAGACTGCACACACTGCACATATGCCTCAGATACACACAATGAAGATGTCAGAGGTACAGCTGCTAAGAGGACACTCCTTCTTCCCTCACCTTTCTCTATTGCAGTGACTGTGCTACAGACCCAGAGGAGGGCAGTGCAGTGATATCACTACATGAATATTTAACCCTGGAATGTGGTCAGCAGAGAATTAATTGATCACTCACTGTGATTGACAGATGATGAACCTTTTATTTTGAAGTTTACAGAGGATAGGGAGGGAGTATAAACAAAAGAGATGCATGAATAGAAAGAGCTTCACCAGAGGGATTAGAAAATGATCTCAGTTACATATGGATTTTTGACCTGACAGATTCCATTTAAAACACTTCTAATGAATTAATTGCCCAGTTTTTAAAATGTATGATATAGTGTAGTAATGGTCATAGAGTATATAACAGTGGTCCCTCTTTTATTTATAAAAGTAGATTAAATAAAATTCTTACAACATTTGAACACTTTAATTTAATTTAATCTAAGTGTAAAATATATTGGACATTCATTGGTTATGACAATCATCACCATCATCATCAACATCAAGTGAGTTCTTTACTAGACTACCCTGGTCCATTCGGAAGTATTCAGTAACAATTTTAAAGTTTTTTTTTCAGTAATTTTTGAACAATCATAATTACTTTTTTGTATAAGTGCTTGGCTTAATACGAGGTCAAAAGCCAGAATGGTGGTAGAATTTGCATTATTTGTATTTTATCATCTGTCCAATTTATTCGGACAAGTGTCATGATAAATCTGAATAATCCGAGAAAAGACAGGAAAGAAGGAGACAGGTCCTGAAGAAGGAAAGGTTTCTCTCGGAAATGTGTTGATGAATAAAAATTGGTCCCCACAAAATTGTGATTTTATGTCCTATTCAGTGATTCTGAAAGTTTAAACAAACATATGGCAGCAGACATCTGGTTAGGACTCATAAGCGTGAGGGCCCTTGACGATGGGTTACGAGCTTACATATTTTGGCCCAAAATATCACTAACTCCTCACATTTTCATCTTTAGAGTTTTGTTGCATTTTTTTATCTGCAGTTTGAGGCTGGGCCCCCTGGGGGGCATCTGTTACTTGTGAGGCATGTAATCAGTGTGGAGCAGCCCGCCTGATCTAATAGAGCAGCCTATTGGTCACGCCCTACTGACACTATACTTCACATGTACTTGAGTGGCAGAGCCCTGTGGTAACCTTCTGTCTATAGATGCCACCAGTCACTTCCCTGACAGCATGGCCGGACACTGGTGATACAACCGCCCCCATCTGTGGGTTGTAGGTGACTGAGCACCTGTGTTGCCTCTCGGAGGAGATATCAGCCTGCTGCTAGGTCTCCTGCTTTACTGAAAGCCTCTATGCTGTGTGACTTTAAGCAAAAGAGCCATCAGGCAAACAAGAGGAAGTGGAGCTGAATAGGGAATAGAGCTGGAGCGACAGGGGCTGCACATCCTTAGCCACATTTCTCATTTGCATATCAATTTAAACACCAATTTCTCAGTAAAGGAGGAATGCGCCCTTCATGTAAAGGTATTGCTGGACTTGTCTTTGAAGGAGCTACATGTTCATGTAAATAGTCTGGGGTGGATATTTTGCGGTCAGATTCCCTTTAGCTACCATATTGTACATATATATTACTTTTGTACAGTAAAGCTCACAGTGAGATGCACTTGGAGCATGCAGTGTAGTGTAGGGTAGTATGGTCTGGAGTAGCATGCAACCAGACAAAGTGTTCCTGAGCTGTAGGAGGGAAATAATAATCAGCTGGGAGCTTTGTGGAGGCACGAGTATACACATTTTCTGCTTAGAATTTTATTGGCATTAACAAATTGCCATGTTTATCATGGGTTTTTATAAGTGGTAAACCCTAAAAACATACTCTCATACCTAGAATATGTTTTGCATTGAATAAATATCAATAATGTTGATTTGAATTTCCTTCCTGAGGAAAGGAGCAATTTTTTATAAAATGCCTAAAGCAACCTGTTGAAAAAGTCTAGAGTTTTTCATAAAAGTAACTTTATTAAGTCATTATTAATGATCATGGTTAGATTTAGACAAGACCCCAGTATAATACTTACATAATACACAGTGGCGACCAAACGTTTTGCACTTTTTTTCAAAGTGTGATCACTTGTGTCTGGTCGTTGTGATGTGATTTTCCTGGTGATGAACTGAAAGTGGATGAAGTTGTCATCATGCAAGACCTTAATTTTAACCAAATGCTTTTGAATATAGGTATGGTCATTTAATGAAAGAAAACTGACTGCAAAAAGTTTTGCATATACAAATTATTGATCACAACATAGAGTCATTCATTATTTACAATGCCATAACTTAGTATTTGTAGCATAAACTCTTGCTTTAATCGCTGCACCACACCAAAGGGTCATCGAAGCCACTTGGGTATTCAAGAAATCTTGAGGGATCTTGCTCCATTCTATTTACAAATCTGTAAACACTAAATCTTTATTACTATGGGAACGGGCCTCCACTTGTCACCCTGACTCATCTCAAAGGTGCTCTATAGGGTTTAAATTAGGTGATAGACTCGGCCATTTCAACAGGTGAACATTTTTCTTTGCTAACCAGTTTGTGCTTTGGATCATTGTCTTGCTGGAATTTCGAGCCCTTGCCTACTTTAGTTTTACCATGTGGCAGCATTACATTCTCCAGTATATCTTTATACATAGTAACATTCATATTTCCATCAATTCCATGCATAAGTTGAATGGCAGATGCAGAAAAGCATCTCCAAACCATGATATTGCTACCACCATGTTTCACTGTAGGTGTGTGGTACCTTACATCATTGTGTTTTCCAATTGGGTGGTATATATATAGTTCTTCCCATCACTAACAGATTGAACTTGGATTCATCTGACCAGTACACATTAGACCAATCTGTCTCTTCCCATTATTTGTGTTCTTTGGCAAACTCAAGTTGGACCTTCCGGTTCTTTGCAGAGATGAAAGTCTTCTTGACTGGAACATGTGCATTCAACCCTTCTGCTCTTAGCTGTCACCACAGTTTGGCGAGTCACTTTGACCCCATATTCGTCGTTCATTCCTGGCATCTGGTGATAAATTTGGCTTTGTCTTTGCCATGTCTTAACCAAAAAACTCACAAACAAAAAAAACATTTTTAGGAAATATTAAACTACTCATGACAAAATATTTAAAACATTTAACCCAGAAAATGTGGAAATAGACACATCAAGGGCTAAAACAATGTCAAACACAATTTTCATCTTTAGAGCTGACAACCATTTGCTTCCAGTTTACTAAAATCACCAGGAAAATGGCATCACAACAACTGGACAACCGGTCACAAGTCATCGCACTTCAAAAAAAGCAAAACGTTTGGTCACCGCCGTGCATAGATACATTACTTCATATTGAGTTTAATCAAAATAAAATACATCCTACTTGGGGAGCCCATAGGGCAAGTATACTCATGAGAATAATAAAGAGTAGGTTAGTTTGATTTTGCAGAATGGGTGATAGAAATTGGTTACAGTCTATGGTATAAATCATAGAGGCCTAAAAAATATTTTGGTTAAATTTGCTTTTTGATAGCAGCACATATATTATTTCATGTAAAAACCTAGTTTGCTTACGGTAGAAATACTAAATATATTATGTATGTTATATTAATTGAGAAACAGTAAAAACACTATCTACCACATTTTGGGATTTCACATCAAATTATTTTAGTATCAATTTATGAGTCAGTCGGTCGTTAGTGTGATTAGTAACTAGGTGCATGTGACACAGTTAACATAACCTATTAATTTACTTAGTAAATTTGCCTGTCTGAAGTCTATGTTACTTGCCGGAGTGAATATAAAACCTAAATCAGCTACCGATGCCATTCTTGAAGGGTCCATCAGGAGGCAGCACAGTTCTTTAGGTCAAAAATGATGAAATTTCTCCCCCAGCGTTTGGTGTTTTAGCATCAATATACATTCCGAGTCAAGAGCTGCATATCAGTGGTTGAGAACCAAAAGGCAGGAAAGTATGGAAAATCACGGATAAGGTCAAAACCCATGGATCTGATGACATTCCACCTGCATAAATGATACAGGGCCTGTCAATGTAATTTAGACAGTTTAATGTCTCAAAGTGGGTTTCACTAGAGTCAACAGAACTAACATGGGAATGTGAATCTCTAAGCAGACGATAAAATCAACTTTTCTAACAAAACTCCTATCTATATGTCATTTCTAATAACCTGATAGTAAAAAAAAGAGCTCGAATTCGAAACCCTCCAGCTGATAGACAGAGCCACGATGCTAACGGCAGGCTGGAAATAATCTAATAAAACATTTGCAAAGGAACAAAGAAGGTTTTCTAGATAAAAACCATAAAGCAAAACATATTTAAAATTATGGAAGATCGAAGTGACCGGTATGTCAGTGGGAGGAGAAGGAGGGGGGGTTATGTGCATATTTGCATGATTGGGAATGATGATATTCAGATATTTGCTTTTGCTAATGTGGTTTGTCCTTTAAAAGTAAAGACTAAGAATGTGACAAGATGGACTGACCGCACAGCGAAGTGTCCAGTTGTATGGCACATTGAAATATGCAGTGGAAGAGTGGAGGATGAGAGAGGAGGGAAGTGTGAAGCAGATAAACAACAAATTTCAGCAAATTTAACCCAGTCCTGAATTCACAATTACACTGCTCAGTATTGTTGTATAATTTCTTTGTTACATAGTACCTTCCATGCTTCTGCTGCTTCTTACTGAGAGCTACCTAAGAAAAGGGGAATTCATCTGTGTAAGTTTTTCTGTATGGGAGATAACATGGCAGTTAATCTTTACCCCCTAGCTCAGAGTCAATTGCAAACTAAAGACAGAGCATCTGATAAAGGGAAGAACTGGAAGAAATTGGACACTTCAAGACATGTAAATAATGATGTCACTGAGGTGCACAACCACCCTCATGGGACTTATTGAAGCAAATTACTGGTCTCAGCCCCAAAATGGAGTTCCAGAAGAACGGTAGACCACCATGGAAGACCACGGTACCAGCACAGGTGAAAAGAGGGAATTCTATTAATATTTGACCCAGTCACATACATCCATATACGTTGGTTTGGAGTCTGAAGAGTTTTTCATAACAAAATGTCTTTCCATTGAAATGATGAATCTTCCGGCCAAAGAGCAAAACTAATTTTGTGAGATTCGATTATCTCTTGCGATGATGGTGGGGGCTATCAGATGTTTTATCAGTTAGTTTTTTTTATCAGTGATTTTTTTTCTTAAGCTGTTTCGGCCTGAGAAAGAAATCGCAGCATGCTGCAAGTGGTAGCATATATTTGACGGTACGCACTCATTCAAGTATATAAGTGCGGGCAAAAATTCGGACTGCCATCTGACTGCAGTGCAACTTGTATGCAGACAATCGAGAAGATAGAGAAATTAAGTTCTCCATCTTCTCCTCCCCTGTGCTTCATGTGAGAGAATCAGATCACAATAAGTGACACTCAGCTCAAGTTTTGATTATTAGAATTCAAATAGAATATGCGGTTCTAAGGTAGAGCGCTGGTATGAGACGGGATACTTAGATCTTTATCTCCGTAACTTTATTCATAAAAAGCTCCAGACCACAACATGTTTCGACGTACAGACGTCTTCCTCAAGCGGAAGTTTTGATTATTAGGCTATGTGCCATCAAGAGCGCATTTGCTGCGCATTTTTACAGCGTATTTGTAAATGTGCATAGTATCTAGGCCAGCCAGCAGTGTACATGGACTTTGCTTGTGCTGTGTGAATGTCTGCGCATTTTGTGCAGAGTAATAGCTGCTGAGTTTTATGGATCTTGTGATACGTAAAAATAAGCAACATGTCAATTCTTTTATGCAACGTACCTTGCATACTGACAGGCTCTTCCTGTTTCTGCTGAATCACACGTCACATGAGTAGGACGTGTGTGACCCACCTATGGTGGGACGTGGCCAAAACCTGGAAGTGCCAGTAGCAAAAGTGTGATGTATTTGCTGCATAATGCATGTTAATAGCGGATGCAGATTTGCTGTGGATGCAGAAAATTTTGCATGTTTTGCACAGCGCCCGCACATATCCTAAGGCTGGCCTACTTAGCATGGTGGACTGGCTAAATAATACATTATGAAACATTCTAGCATACATACAAAAGGAGAGGGATAGGAAACTTTAAGTCCATTCTCCTGACTATACCAATTATAGGCCACACTCTAGACTTTAAAACCTTCAAAAAGCTTTATTCAAATACAAATACAAAAAATATATGGTGCAGTCCATACAATAGGTGGTTTATACAGGAGATTCATATTACATAGGTCAATGACAAGAAAGGTTCAATTGGAGGTGTTTCCTCTTTAAAAAAGAAAGATAAAAACTGCCCAGATTTCATGTAAAAGGGTTGTGAAATGCATAGGATTACCCAATCCCCCTCTCCTTTTGTATGTATGCTATTTTGTAGGGTAACGCCCTTTGACTAAGACTTGTACACCATTTGGTCCCAAAATCTTGTGTATATTAATTATGAAACATTCTGTCTTATGGTGGGTTCACATATTGGTTTTGCTGTCCTTTAAAATGGAAGCGTTAACTGATTCCGTTCTAATGGACAGCAAAAGTGACATTTTGAGTCATTGTATAGCGTATACGCTTTTATTACTTCAAAAATGTATTCTCTATATGAGATAGATAGAAAAATAGGATAGGTAGAAAGATAGATGGATAGAAAGAGATAAGAAAGATAGGAATATAGATGGTTGAAAAGCATTACCAGTGTCCCTGCTCTGCCGCACTGCTCTGTCTGCAGATTCTTGCTGCTCCTGGGCCGATGGGTGAATATTCATGAGCTTTAATGAGCGGCACAGGAAGCAGCAGACAGAGCGGGGAGACAGAACAGGGACTCTGGTAATGCTTTTGTGGCACCCCAGAGTCACAGTGTCACCATTGTTAAATGTCACCTTTAGAGCATTAAGGGGTATTCCACTCAGGCAACACTCAAACAACACCAACACCTCCAAGAAACAAGGGAGAGACCAAACCCGGCTTCAGGGTGAGTTCCCCTATATATTCTGGTCTGGGAGGAAGTGAGTTCAGTTCAGTTCCTGTGAGGACTGTGAAGAGGGCAGGTTCTGTGCAAACTGAGAACCAGACCTTGGTGTAAACGAGCTGTGTCGGGCTCATTCCAAGGTCTGCCGCTGAACACCAGGCCTAAGGCTAGGGTCTGAGGAAACAGAAGATAAAGAAACCTACCGGGAGGCTGCACCACCCTGTGCTTCCCCTCAGTGAGAGGACCAACACAAGAATGGACACCGGAGTCTGAGACTGTACAGGTTTACACACACCAACAGTCAACACCGGAGAGTGGGGGGCTCCAGATTCTCTAGCTACATGGTACCAGGGACACAGCAACGTATAGAATCCAGTAACACTGATTTCCCAGGGTGGGGTAGAGAAGTGAAGGACTCGAGTTTCCTGCTATACTGGTAGATGCAGACAGAGACAGGGCCGGCAGCCTAGCTTAAGCAACTGCAGGGGCCGCAACACAAGCGCAGTAAAGAGGCCAACACGACCCGGTCGAGTGAGAATTACCTCAAACTGCTCTCCAGACTCCGTGGACAGTTTATAACCTCTGACTTAACTCCAGTAAAGAGACCGAGAAAATGCATATCAGTGAGTCTGCCTATTGATTGCGCCTGTTGCCCTGTGCTCTATACCAGAACCTTATACCTGCAGAGCCGCCAACTACCAGCACTGTGAAGAGCTGTAGCAAAGTAAGTGACTATGTGAATGACAATCCCTCACAAAGCCCCATCCAATACTACTACTCCTGCTCTGGGGACCCTCAGCCCTACCCGAGGAGGGCTTACCATCCATGCTGTCCTAAATCACCATCCCCAGCAGGAATATTGACCACATACCCCGGGTGGCGTCACGAAAAATCCCTTGTAAATAACCCCTTTTTGGACTGATCCCAGGCCACGGGACCAGGTCACAACTACCGTGATCCAAGAGAGACAGCATCGGCCCGGTTCCCGAGTACCCCATAGCCTAGGGGTGCATCAGTTTTCTGGCATCATGAACAGGATCCTGTGCGCGGTGAACCGGGTACTGTGTGCCGTGAATTGTGTAAAATACATGTTTTTGAACTGTCGCTATTGCAAAGCGCGCGGCGCGTGAGAAGCAGAGGGGGGCATGTCATCGTAGGCGGCACCCTCCAAAGAGCGCGAAGCAAGGCCCTGCCTGTGCTCTGCAATATCCAGAGGGGACGCAAAACCCTGCTGGACCAGCAGAACTATTCCTGTACACCTCAACGGAAGAAGAAGACCGGAAGAGTCAGCATTAACTAAGAGGGCGGAAAGATGTCGAAGCCAGCGGAGCCCACACAGCGAGTGGACGGAGCCCCCGGCGGTGCTGGAGGACAAGGGATGTCGCCAATCATGCCGTTCCTGATGCCGTACACTCTGGGAGCAACGTGCTTGCCGCAATACTCAGGTGAGCCCAATACCCTCACAGACTTTAAAGAAAAGCTGGACAGTTACTATAGTATACTGTATATCCCCTAAAGGAGGGCCAGCATGTCAGCATACTATGGGACAGTTAACTGGACATGCACAGCAGGAGACAAAGTCCTGGTCAGATGATGAAAAAGACACTGTGGAACATGTAATGACCAGGCTGAAAACTACCTTTGAGACCAGTGTAGATGCCAGAGCTAAAATGAGATTCTTCGGTTGCCAGCAGAAACCACAAGAGAGTGTGAGAGACTTTGCATTAAATTTGCAGGAGGCACTCAGGGCACTCAAGCAGGCAGAACCTGCTTTGACGCAAAGGGAAGATAAATTGCTGATAGACCAGTTTGTTGATGGACTATTATTCCCTCCTCATAGAGGACGACTTTGGATGATGGCCATACAAAATCCAGATTTGAACTTTGTGGAGTTTAAAGAGAGGGCAATCCGCATACTGCAGGCAGAAGAGCCTCATGATACAGACTCTGGCCGATTGCATAAAACCCATCAGCAATACCAGGGGCTATTGCAAAAACACTGGAGCCCATTACTAATGAGGCTCTAAACCAAAAGATCGATGCCCTAACTAAAACTGTAGCTGACATGCCCAAAGTGATGCAACAGCTGCGTGGATCCAAGCCCATGGAGAAGATTGAGCTGGCTACGAGCAAGGAGGATGTCCCATGGATGAGACCCAGGAGATACCCAGCGACTAGAGGACGACCCAACGACCGCTACCAACCGGATGGACAGCCAATTTGTCGCCGCTGTGGAGAAGCCGGCCATTTTGCTAGAGAGTGTGCTTTAAACAAGGATCCCCTGGGGAAGCGGGCTACTCTTCAGGAATGAACTCCCAAGGCCCCTCAACTTGGCGGGACAGGTACGTGGGAGGATGTCCAATTATACCTGTCGTGCTGGATGGAATTCCCCTGAATACTTTACTGGACACTGGCTCGCAGATCTCCTTCATATCTTATATCCTTTGTAAGCAGTATTGGGCTGATTCAGAGATTACCCGTGGCCCAGATGATGACTTTAATATATGGGCTACCAATGGTAAACAAGTACCACAGACTGGGTTTAAGGACTTGACCATTAAAATTGGGGAGCTGAATTCAAAGATCAAGGGAAGATAATTGTTGATGTTGACCGGCTTGAGCGTGATCCAACTATTTTGCTAGGTATGAATGTAATGCAAAGATGTCTTGCAGATATTATTGGTTTTTTACAGCACATGGCCAGTACTGCCAATTCCGGGCAACAATATTTCCTACAGAAGAATATAAAGGCTCTGATGATGAAGCAGCAGGTAGAGTTGTCAGGTGGAGAGATTAGCAGTGAAAGGGTAAGTTATCCAATACCCATTGTGATACCTCCTTAAACTGAAATGATGGTCTGGTGTAGAGCCGCAATAGGCATATGAGGGCAAGACTATCAGGCCCTGGTAGAACCCATGTACTTGGACAGTAGGCCCACTGTGCTGCCAGCCCGAGGAGTAGTTGCGGTACACAGGGGAAGAGTGCCAATATGCCTTCTAAATTGCGGGGAGGAGGTGGTAATCCTACCAAAGTAGGATACCACGGCTAAATTATACGCGGTGGATATCAACGCTATCACCACAGTTGAACCATTGAACCCGTCAAGTCAGGCAGATTGCAATGGCTCAGAGGGAAAACTGGAGGATTGGTGCCAGAAATTATATGTGGGTACCAGTTCTACACCCTCCCATCAAAAGCATAGAGTATACTGGGTAGTGAGGGAGTACGGGTAGATCTTCAGCAAACACCCTCTAGATTTTGGGCAGATCAAAGGGGTAGAACACAACATACCCACAGGTAGTAATCCTACCATAAAAGAGAGGTATAGACCCGTACCACCAACTCACTACCAATGTGCAAAAGACATGCTCAAAGAGGTGAAAGAAGTAGGGGTAATAAGAGACAGTTGTAGCCCCTGGCAGCTCCTTTAGTGCTAGTGAAAAAGAGGATGGGACCATGAGGATGCGCGTAGATTACCGGCAGATCAACTGCATTACCCACAAGGATGCATACCCATTACCCAGAATAGAAGAATTATTAGCTTCATTAAAATCTGCTAACTACTTTTCCACCTTAGATCTAACTAGTGGGCATTGGCAAGTTCCTGTGGCAGAGGCTGACCGTGAGAAGCAGTGGCGGATTATAATGAGGTCAATATGGGCTTTTGCCCCGGGCCCAATGGTGTCTAGGGGCCCGCAGTCCAGGGGGTAAATTGCCCCATTATAATCCGCCACGGCGCCACCACACAGCACTGTGCACGCAGGCACAGCATCCATGAGGTAATGAGCCCCGCTAGTTGACAGGGAGCGGCAACCGCAGGGGGCCTGATAGTGGCGCGGCCCCCTGCTGATGCCGCTCTCTCTCCTACAGTCCCGGCCGCCGCTGCCGCTGTGTTACACTCTTCCCCCGCCACCGCTGTGTTACACTCTTCCCCCCCCGCAGTGTGAGCCCACCTGTAGAGCCGCACAGGGCACAGGAGGACCTGTGCTTACAGGACCTGTGATGATGTGATGGAGGGGAGGAGTCAGGGATCACATGATCGGCTCCTCGTTATGCAGGTCTCCACTCTGTGATGGTTGTCATGGTGCTGGAGAGGTGAAGAAGATGAGATGAAGGTTATGTGTGATGTCAGGACTCAGGAGGGATTTACAGTGTGGATGTAGCAGAGCCGAGTGTGTGCGAGGTGTATGGAGCGGAGCCGTGTGTGTACGACGTGTACAGAGCTGAGTGTGTGCGAGGTGTATGGAGCGGAGCCGTGTGTGTACGAGGTGTACGGAGCGGAGCCGAGTGTGTACGAGGTGTACGGAGCGGAGCCGAGTGTGTACGAGGTGTACGGAGCGGAGCCGAGTGTGTACGAGGTGTACGGAGCGGAGCCGAGTGTGTACGAGGTGTACGGAGCGGAGCCGCATGTGCACGGGGTGTACAGAGCTGAGTGTGTGCGAGGTGTACGGAGCGGAGCCGTGTGTGTACGAGGTGTACAGAGCTGAGTGTGTATGAGGTGTACGGAGTGGAGCCGCATGTGTACGAGTTGTACAGAGCAGAGCCGCGTGTGTACAAGGTGTACGGAGCGGAGCCGCATGTAAACGAGGTGTACGGAGCGGAGCCACATGTGTATGAGGTGTATGGAGCAGAGCTGAGTGTGTACGGAGCAGAGCCACGTGTACGAGGTGTACGGAGCAGAGCCGAGTGTGTACAAGGTGTACGGAGCGCAGAGCGGAGCCAAGTGTGTACAGGGTGTACAGAGCCAAGCCGCATGTGTAGGAAGTGTATGGAGCAGAGCTATGTGTGTACACGGTGTATGGAGCGGAGCCATGTGTGTACAAGGTGTGTGGAGCGGAGTCGTGTGTGTACGAGGTGCACCGAGCAGAGCCGCGTGTGTACGAGGTGTATGGAGCTGAGCCGAGTGTGTACAGGGTGTATGGAGCAGAGCCGCATGTGTACAAGGTGTACGGAGTGGCGCCACATGTGTATGAGGTGTACGGAGCAGAGCCGCGTGTGTACGAGGTGTACGGAGCGGAGTGTGTTCGGAGCAGAGCCGTTTGTGTATGAGGTGTACGGAGTGGAGCCAGATGTGTATGAGGTCTACGGAGCAGAGCCGCGTGTGTACGGAGCAGAGCCGTGTGTGTACAAGGTATACGGAGTGGAGTTGCATGTGTACGAGGTGTGCATAGCCATGTGTGTACGAGGTGTACGGAGCCGAGCCGCATGTGTACAAGGTGTATGGAGCGGAGCCGCGTGTGTACGAGGTGTATGGAGCGGAGCCGCATGTGTATGGAGCCGAGCGTGTACGAGGTGTTCGGAGCAGAGCCGAGTGCGTAAGAGGTGTACGGAGCAAAGCCGAGTGTGTATGAGGTGTATGGAGCAAAGCCGAGTGTGTATGAGGTGTATGGAGCAAAGCCGCATGCGTACAAGGTGTACAGAGCAAAGCCAAGTGTGTACGAGGTGTACGGAGCTGAGCCATGTGTACGAGGTGTATGGAGCAGAGTTGAGTGTGTACTAGGTGTACGGAGCGGAGCCATGTATGTATGAAGCATGTGGAGCTGTGTGCTTACAAGGTGTGCGTACCGGTGGTAGCTGCCTGCGGATGTTGCTCCCACTCCTATAGTCCCAGCGGCCTCTGCTGGCAGCATTGTTCTCCCGAGTCCCGGCTGCCGCTGTCCGCCCTGCTATGCTGATTTTGCCGGGCCTGACCGGGCTTTGCTGAATCCTCCTATTCCAGGAGGACCCAGACCCAGGCAGGCAGCTGATCTCGACTGAGGCTGAGCAGGCTCCTCCGTCCTCCTGACTGAGTCTGTGTCTCACCCGCCGACCGCCGTCCACCACCTCCTGGGTCGCCGCCTGCATGAAGAGAGGGAGTCTGAGGAGAGGGACCGTCACCTAATGCCGACACAGAGCAGAGAGAGGACGTGCCTGTGTGACAGAGAGGTGAGTGATATGTCCACTCCTGACTCCTGCCCTGCTGCTGCAGCTGCTGCCTGTGGCTGTGCTCTGTGTGTGCACTGCCAGCCAGACCTGGTGGCTGCTGCATGGCAGGGAGGACTCAGTCAGTGTAAAGAAAGAATGTAAGCAGTAATTAAATGATTTGTGTACTAAGGCCCCTTTCACATCTGCTTTTTTTCAGATTGTGGCAGATCCGGCAGATTTACCGCATCTGCCGACTAACGGCCGCACTTGCGGCACACTTGCGGCAAGCCCCATGACTTGTTCATGGGGCTTGCGGTTTGGTGCGGCAAGTGCGGTTCTGCTGGGTGCGGCAAGTCCGGCATTTGCGGCGGTGGAAAAAAAAACGCTACTGACCGCGTTGTCATCCATCGTCGCAACGGCTGTTAGGCAGCAAATGTGGTAAATCTGCTGGATCTGCCGCAATTTGAAAGACACGGTGATGTGAAAGGGGCCTAACGAACGCTGCTTTCACATCAGTGTTTAGCTGATGTTTGGGCCGTTCCAGCAGGTGGCGCCGCATGTGCCGGATCGTCCGCCTAACAGCCGACTTGCGGCCCGGATGCGGCAAGCCCCATGCATTGTCTATCACAAGTGCGGTTCTGCTGAGTGCGGCAGATCAGGCACTTGCCACACCGGATCGCAAGCCCCATAGACAATGCATAGGGCTTGCCGCATCTGGACCGCGAGCCGGCCGTTAGGCAGCTGATCCGGCGCCACCTGCCAAATCGGCCGCACATCAGCAAAACCGCTGATGTGAAAGGCCCCTTAATCACTGAAGTGGTGTGCCGCACCATCTTGGATAATACAGAAACATGTGAAATGGCTATACATGGTGTATCATGTGCCCCTCTAATAAGTGGCTATCTTGCTTGGATCATGTACGTATGGAGTCCATGCATTCATGATTCAAGAAAAATATCCACATAGAGGGGCACATACAACATGTAGAGGTATTTCACATGTCTATCCAAGGTGGAGGGGTAGTGGGTGCGCACATTGTGTATTTTGTGAGTTTTTACCTCAGTATCTGTAAGGCCTCGTGCACACGCTGAGTATTTGGTAATTTTTTTCTTCGCTATCTGTAAAGCCTATTGCACATGCTGAGTATTTGGTGGGTTTTTACCTCAGTATCTGTAAGGCCTCGTGCACACGCTGAGTATTTGGTGGGTTTTTACCTCAGTATCTGTAAGGCCTCGTGCACACGCTGAGTATTTGGTGGGTTTTTACCTCAGTATCTGTAAGGCCTCGTGCACACGCTGAGTATATGGTGAGGTTATTACCTCAGTATTTGTAAGGCATCGTGCACATGCTGAGTATTTGGTGAGTTGTTACCTCAGTATCTGTAAGGCCTCGTGCACACGCTGAGTATTTGGGGAGTTTTTTCCTCAGTATCTGTAAGGCCTCGTGCACACGCTGAGTATTTGGGGAGTTTTTTCCTCAGTATCTGTAAGGCCTCGTGCACACGCTGAGTATTTGGTGAGTTGTTACCTCAGTATCTGTAAGGCCTCGTGCACACTGAGTATTTGGTGGGTTTTTACCTCAGTATCTGTAAGGCCTCGTGCACACGCTGAGTATATGGTGAGGTTATTACCTCAGTATTTGTAAGGCATCGTGCACATGCTGAGTATTTGGTGAGTTTTTTCCTCAGTATATGTAAGGCGTCGTGCACACGCTGAGTATTTGGTGAGTTGTTACCATAGTATTTGTAAGGCCTCGTGCACACGCTGAGTATTTGGGGAGTTTTTTTCTCAGTATCTGTAAGGCCTCGTGCACACGCTGAGTATTTGGGGAGTTTTTTTCTCAGTATCTGTAAGGCCTCGTGCACACGCTGAGTATTTGGTGATTTTTTTCCCTCAGTATCTGTAAGGCCTCGTGCACACGCTGATGCTGCATTATAAGAAACAGGGTATTATGCCCTGAATGTCCCTGTACACAGAATAAATAACTTATAAAAATCTAGCGCCCTGTATTCTAACCTATTACTGGTCCGAAATTCTTGCTTGCAGATTGGTCCACTCAGCCTCTCCTCGCCGTCTGACAGCCTCTTCTTCTGAATGATATGGATCACGCCTTTGTTATCCACGTCCCACTTTCCCATCTCACGTCTGTGCAGATGCCTCTCCAGCTTGCGCAAACGCACCGTGCTCTGCCCTACTGCAGCTACAATGTAAAACTCATCTACTCATGCGCGAACCGCAGGGGTCTCTGCACATGGCTCCAGGCTCCCAGTCTTCTGCGTGTAATGAATGGTGACATCACTGAGAGTTCAAACTTGTAGGATAATCCCATGATGGAGCACATTGCACCTGCACAAGCCGGAGAGGTATGGGCATAGCATAGGCAATGGGAAAATTGGACGTGGTCACGTGGATAACACGGATGACAGGAGGCGTTATCTACATCATTCAGAAGAAGACGCTGTCGGACCGCGAGGAGGCGGGATGGACCAATCTGCAAGCAAGTCCATCAGACTGGTAACAGGTGATTATCATTCAGGGTGCACGCCGTTCGAGATATTTATAAGTTATTTATTCTGAGTACAGGGGCAGTCAGGGCATAATGGCCGCCTTCTAATGGACTGCTCAATACTATGGCTTAAAGTGTTTGTTTTTTTCCTCCTAACTGAAGGGTAAATTGACTAGGATCAATGGATGTTTGACAGGTTAGAGTTTCACTCAGCAACTATTTTTCTGGAATAATCTATTTCAGGTATATGATAACCTCCGTCACATGACTCCCGCGACCCCGTCACATGACCCCCATGACCCCGTCACATGACCCCCGTCACATGACCCGGGGGGGGCCCACAGAGTCTGAACAGCCCCGGGCCCTGGCTACCCTTAATCCACCCCTGGTGAGAAGACAGCGTTCAACTCGCCCATGGGCCTTTGTGAGTTCAATTGTATGCTGTTTGAACTCTGCAACGCACCTGGTACATTTCAGAGACTGATGGAGTGCTGCTTAGGACTAGTGATGAGCGAGTACTAAAATATTCGGACTCTCTAGAGTCGTAACGAGTAGGTTCCGATACTCGGTACTCGTTATGAGTATAATGAATCCTATTAAAGTCAATGGGGAAGCGAGTATTGCGATTAATTCCTCTGTTGCTGGACCCCATAAAGAGATAAAGGGATCTGGCAGCAGAGGAAAAACCGGCAATTCCCTAATTCATTGTTTAGAAGCCGGCGATAAAAAGCCGGTAGCTGTAAATTGAAACTGGATTCTCCCAGATTGCCCAGGTCCGGAGCAATCCGGTACCATAGAGTCCCATGTTACGGGGCAATCCGGTTTAATCCGGTTATAAAAATCGGACAAAACCGGTCCAGGTCAATCCGGGGCAACGTAGCATGGGACTCTGTGGTACTGGACTGTCCCAGACCGGGGCAATCTGGGAGAATCCGGTTTGATTTTACAGCTTACGGCTTTTTACCGCAGGCTTCTAAAAAATGAATTAGGGAATTGCAGGTTTTTCCTCTGCTGCCAGACCTCTTTATAGGGTCCAGCAGCAGAGGAATAGCATTTCCCTTGATTAACATTGGACTCGTTACTGTGCGAGTAATCGCTAGGAAACTCACAGAGTAACAAGTAGCCCGAGTACCCTACTATTCGGCAAGTAACAAATATTAACGAGTAGACTCGCTCATCCCTACTTAGGACATAAGAACTTCGAAACTGTTCTCCTGCACCTGGATGACGTCATAGTCTACTCCAAGACATGTGAAGAACATTTACAACACTTAGCAGAAGTGTTTGAAGCCTTGTCCGGGTACGGCATGAAGATCAAGCCATCTAAGTGTCACCTGCTCAAACCAAAGGTGCAGTACCTGGGACATGTAGTGAGCTCCGAGAGCGTAGCACCGAATCCCGAGAAGGTTACAGTGATAAGGGATTGGCCAAGACCCACCAGCGTGAAAGAGGTGAGGCAGTTATTGGGACTGGTAGGCTACTTTAGAAGATTTATCAAAGGTTTCACCAAGCAGCTTCTCTATAAAACGTCCTGGTAGGACAGTCTAAGAAGTCTTCAGCCCGAAGTCCTCCTTTTCAGTGGAGTGAAGAAAGAGAAGAATCCTTCAGGAAGCTGAAGTTAGCCTTGATGGGAGAAGAGATTCTGGCATACCCAAATTGCCATCAACCCTTCATTTTGCACACGGATGCCAGCAACATGGGACTGGGAGCAGTGCTATCGCAGGTGCAAGAAGGCAAAGAGAGAGTCATATCCTATGCAAGCAGGAAGCTCCGGCCTACTGAAAGAAACCCTGAAAATTACAGTACCTTCAAGTTAGAATTACTGGCAGTAGCTTAGGCTGTAACAGAACGTTTCAAACAGTACCTGGCAGCTGCAAAGTTTACCTACAGTGACAACAATCCGTTAACACACCTGAGTCAGCAAAATTAGGTGCGTTGGAACAGAGATGGATGTAAGAAAAAAGAGAAGGAGCGCAAATGCGAAGCACTTCAGGGTTAAATCGTATTATAAGGAAAGCAGGGTTTCCACTCACCTTACGGAGTTGTACTGGCTGGGTACTACTCCAGTGACAGCCTACTGTGGAGAAATATCAGTAAGCGATGCCTCTTTTCCAAAGCTGCTGAACCGCACGGTCCCTCGAGAGGGAGAGAAGTGCACAGGAAAAAAATAGTTGCGGTTCTAATAGCGCTAAGGAAGGAGGGCAAGGGAAATTATTGTAGTGAACAGACCTTTATTACAAAACAAGATCTTGAAGTTAGATGTTTTTATGGTTCATGGACCGTGTTTTGTAATAAAGGTCTGTTCACTACAATAATTTCCCTTGCCCTCCTTCCTTAGCGCTATTAGAACCGCAACTATTTTTTTCCTCCGGAACAGAGATGGATGGCCCGGCTGTCTAATTATGACTTCAACATCAAATACAAGTCAGGTCGCAAGAATGGGAATGCAGATGCCTTATCCCGGATGCCACACTTGGGAGATGTGGAAGAGGAATCGCAGGAGCTGGAATAAAGCTTCCAGCCTTTCAACGCCCTAAAGCAGCAGGTGTATACCAGAAGCATCAAAAAGCAACGCTCAACCCTTATCACATCAAGGATGGGCTGATGTACAAGATAGTGACCTGGCTGTGGAATTAGTCAAGAGATTGACACATAAAGGTGCATGGCCTCATAAAGATGCTCCAGCTAACGCTCACCAACTCTGGAATGAGAGAGGTAGATTGTTCCTGTATAAAGAAAGGTTGTGCAGAAGACATGTGAATCTAAAGACTCATGAGTTGGTCTGGCAGATCGTTATACCCAAGAAAGACACCAAGATGGTCTTAGAAGCTTACCATGATGATGCAGGACATTTTGGATGGAAAAAGTTGGAAGTGCTCTTAAGAGAAAGATTCTACTGTGTTGGCATGAGAAAATCAATTGAGAAATATTGAAAGTGTGGCCCTTGCAACCTGAGGATGAATGATCAAGAGAGTCAGAGAGCTCCACTCAAGTCCATAATCACCAAGAAACCCCTGGAATTAGTAGCCCTAGATCACATCAAATTAACACCAAGCAAATCCGGCTATGTCTATGCATTGACCATTGTGGACCTCTATTCCCGTTTCCTTGTGGTAGTACCAATAAAAGACCTTACATCGAAGACTGCAGCAAAAGCATTCCAGACATAATTTTGCAGACCTCATGGCTACCCAGAACAGGTTTTAGCAGATCAAGGTCCAGCATTTGAGTCTCAGTTATTCCAAGAATTTTGTAACATGTATGGATGTAAGAAGATTCAGACAACAGCTTATCATCCACAGACAAATGGCTTATGTGAGAACATGAACCACATAGTGATCGACCTTTTTGAAGACCTTACCAGCAGCAGAAAAGAATCAATGGCCAGAGAAGTTACCTGACTTGGTAGACTTGTACAACCATGTTCCAGTTTTTTCAACCAATTATACCCCAGCTTATCTTATGAGAGCAAGACCTGGTACGCTGCCAGTAGATCTTGATATGGGAATTGTCAAACCAGATGTAGAGGATTTAGATTCAACCAGTTGGGATACTCTATGTAAACAGAAGTACGTTCAAGTTCAAGAATGTGTAGAAAAGAGTCTCCAGCAAGCAAGAGAGAAGCAAGAGAGAACCTTCAATCAACATGCTTTAGCAGCTCCTTTGCAACCTGGTGAACAAGTCTTGAAGAGAAACAGAAGAACTCATAAATTGGATGATCAATGGGTACCAACACCATACACCGTTCTCCCATCAAACTTTGATAATACTAAAGTATGTTTAATCAGTAAATATGGAGGCAAGACATCCTCAGCAGTATCAAGAGACCATTTGAAGTTGTGTCCTGAAACCCTGAAGACACCAGAAGATCCTGTAACCATACCAGATGAACCTAAAGAAGAACATAAGAAAGAAGAAGATGTGTTCCATACTGTCTTAGGAGATTTTCCAAAAACCTGGACAAATTACCATGAAGCAGTCTTAGTACCAATGCTTGCATTTCATCCAGTGGTAGTACCTGTACCTGAACCCATGCAGCAAGAAATCCCAAGACAGGAAGAACTGGAAGTAGAACCTGTAGAGGAAGAACAGGAAGAACAAATTCCTGAACCCAGTGAACTTGCCAGTCCTGCTGTCAGATCTATGTCTCACTCAGAATTAGAAACATCTACAAGGTTCACCTCTACTCATAGCATTATGCTTAGTACACCTGGAACACCTGTAGTAAGAAGGTCACTACGTAGTAAACAGGGTCAGCTACCAGCTCGTTATAAAGATTAAAGTGTAAGATGTGAATACCAGTAATGTACATATGTTTAGTGTAAAGAAGTGTGAATATAACCCAGTAAACATAGTGTACATTAAGTTAGGGACAGAAAGTGCCTGGGGGTGGTAAGAGTGAAACCAGGCCTCCTAAGCCGAGACACCCGTAGGGAAGTTGTTTATTTGTGTAATATTAATATATATATATGCAACGTTGAAACAGTAAGCCCAGTACCTACAGAGACTTTCCTGTATGAACTCATTGTGCATTCTTGAACTTTTATCCTTTCTACTTTTAAACATGGACCAAATAGACCACTGGACTGGTTGTGGTACAGACTCCTTGTACACATCGTTTACCAGCCCCGGAGGCAAATAGAGTAACCTCTGGAGAGACTGCTTTTGAACTCTTTTGGACTGTTTTTATATTTTATTGTTTTTTGTAATTTTTAATTTTAAGACTTTGTACACATTTAAATTGTTATTACCATGTCATGTTGTTGAAAAATTGCCACAGTCCCGGAGTACTGTCCTAAGGGGGAATGTGCCACAGTATCACCATTGTTAGGTGTCACCAGAGAGCAGTAAGGGGTATTCCACTCAGGCAACACTCAAACAACACCAACACCTCCCAGACAAAAGGGGGAGACCAAGCACGGCTTCAGGGCAAGCTCCCCTATATATTCTGGTCTGAGGAGCAACAAGTTCAGTGCAGTTCCTGTGAGGACTGTGAAATGTAGCTCAGTTCAGTTCCCAGGAGGACTATGAAGAGGACAGGTTCTGTGCAAACTGAGAACCAGACCTATGGTGTAAACGAACTGTGTCAGGCTTATCCCAAGGTCCGCTGCTGAACACCAGGCCTAAGGCTAGGGTCTGAGGAAACAGAAGAGAAAGAAACCTACCGGGAGGTTGCACTACCCTGTGCTTCCCCTCTGTGAGAGGAACAACGCAAGAACGGACAACGGATTTCGAGACTGCAGGTTCACACACACCCACAGTCAACACCGAAAAGTGAAGGACTCCAGATTTTCCAGGTGCACGGTACCAGGGACACAGCAACGTATAGAATCTAGTAACACTGACTTCCCAGGGTGGGGTAGAGAAGTGAAGGACTCGAGTTGCCTGTTATACTGGTAGGCGCAGACAGAGACAGGGCTAGCAGCCTAGCTTAAGCAACTGCAGGGCCGCAACACAAGCGCAGTGAGAAGGTCAACACGACCCGGCCGGGTGAGAATTATCTCAAACTGCTCTCCAGACTCGGTGAACAGTTTATAACATCTGCCTTAACTCCAGTAAAGAGACAGAGAATGCATATCAGTGAGTCTGCCTGTTGATTGCGCCTGTTGCCCTGTGCTCTATACCAGAACCTTATACCTGCAGAGCTGCTGACTACCAGCACCGTGGAGAGCTGTAGCAAAGTAAGTGACTATGTGAATCACGATCCCTCACAAAGCTCCATCCAATACTACCACTCCTGCTCTGGGGACCCTCAGCCCTACCCGAGGAGGGCTTACCATCTACGCTGCCCTAAGTCACCATCCCCAGCAGGAATACAGCAGCGGTGGTTTTATTGACCAAATACCCCGGGTGGCTTCACAACAAATCCCTTGTAAATAACCCCTTTTTGGACTGATCCCAGGCCACGGGACAGGGTCACGACTACTGTGATCCCAGAGAGACAGCACCGACCCAGTTCCCGAGTACCCCATAGCCTGGGGGTGCTTCACTTTTCTAGCCTCTATATTACTATCTTTCCTATCTCTTTCTATTCAATATTTCTATTGCAAACGCAGAATAACGCAATGCTGCAGATTTGCACAAATCTGTATCATTGCGTTATATTGCGTTTGTGTTGTTACGGACTGAAAAACACTGCTGACAGCGTTTGCCAGTGCATTTCAACAAACGCATACTTACGTTAGTGCAAGTCTATGGATGCGTTAATGCATCTGTTACATTGCGTTTGTGGTGCTGTCAAATGGATGTGTTTGACGCACAGCACAAACCTAATGTGGACCCACCTTAATAGGGGATGTGTCATCAGAAAATTACCAATGGTTTAAACTGTGTTTTTATGTTAAAGGGGTATGCCCACTTCTAAGATCATATCCCAATATGTAGTAGGTGTAATAATAATTATATTGGCCAATAAGTTTAACCACTTTAATTTTCCTCTTTCGTTTTCCCTCCCCCTCTTCCAAGAGCCATAACTTTTTATTTTTTCCATCAATATAGACATATTAGGGCTTGGTTTTGCAGGATGAGAAATCATTTATTTTACCATATAGTGTACAGGAAAATAGGAAAAAAATTCCAAGTGTAGTGAAATTGCTAAAAAAGTATAATTACACGTTTGTTTTTTGGGTATTTTATTCACCATGTTCACTATTTGGTAAAACTGATGTGTCCGTATGATGCTTTGGGTCGGTACTAATTCATAGATAGCAAACATGTATACTTTTGCTGTTTCTATGTAGTGAAAAAAAATTCTGTAGTTTAAAAAGAGAAAGAATTTCGCTTCTGCCTCCGGTTTCCGTGACCTGTAGCGTCCTTATTTTTCAGACTCTGGGGCAGTATGATGGCTTATTTTTTATGGCTTGAGCTGACCTTTCTAATGATACCAATTTTGTTTAGATGTACTGTTTTAATCGCCCGTTGTTGCATTTCATTTCAGTGTTGCGGTAACCAAAAAAACTTAATTTTGGCATTTGCTCTTTTTTCCGTTACACAGTTTACCGATCTGATTAATTGATTTTATATTTTGATACATAGGGCATTTCTGAATGCGGCGATATCAAATATGTATTTTTTTTAATAGTTTTTATTTTGAATGGGGGAAAAGGGGGTGATTTGAACTTATGTGTATTATTTTTCCTTTATTTTACATTGCACCATAGGGGGCCTCAGTGCTGCACTGTCTGATCACTTGTGCTATGTAGAGATGAGCTGCAGCTCATCACTATATAGCACAAATAATCACTTCATATGGATGCTGGCTAGCTATCCACAGGAAGTGATCCCAGACAACATCCGGTGTCACCACAGGGCCCCAAGCTATCCGAGTAACACTTCGAGATCCCACGATCATGTCGCAGGATCTCAGAACACATTGGGGAAAGGCGCGATCCCCACTGGGTGCTTTGGATTGCTTTGTCAGTGAATGACATTGGGATTCAAAGGGTTAACACCGATCAGCGATTCAATCGTCGATGTTAACTATACATCTTAGCTGATGAGATCAGCTGAGATGTGGGGGGAAAGATGTGAGCTCACCGCGGGAGCTCCCATCAAAGTGAGAGAGCCGACACATGACATACTGGGTACGCATTGTGTCGTAAAGAGGTTTATTAGAAATGTTGTATACTTCTCCAGGCATAGCTAAGGCTCTTCCCTCATCTGCAGGGCATTGCAGCTTAGGTATCCATGGTTACGGCCACAAGCAACTAGGTTAACTAGGTTACTAACTCTCACTATATGTGGTTGTAACCATGGAAACCTAAGCTGTAATGTCCTGCACATGAGGTTTCAGACATGTCTATAACAGTAGAACTATACTACATTTCTAATACGAGGTACTTGCTGATAATAATAAAAATATTATTATTATACCTTTTACATAATAAGATAGGATCTTGGAGATAGGAATACCCCTTTAAATGTATTTTTTATGTCTGTTTTTTCCCCATTTTTCAATAACACAATAATGCAATTTTTACTCTGTCACTAAGATTAATAATAGAGAGAAGAAAGGAGAGAGCTTCCTGGATCTGCGCTGTCGACCGATGAAATGAGTTGGAAAAACCACAGTATTCAGTGCAATGATGGCTTTAATACCTAGACTAGGGATGAACGAGTAGTGAAATATTTGAACTTGCTATACTCGTAACGAGTAGGTCCTGATACTCAGGTGCTCGTTACAAGTAGCGAGTCCAATGTAAGTCAATGGGAAAAGCGAGTATTGCGAGTAATTCCTCAGCTGGACCCTATGCAGCTGTCTGGGGGCTGAGGAAAAGGCCGAAATGGGTGCATGATTGTTTAAAAGCCGGCGGTAAAAAGCCGCCGGCTTTTAAACAATCATTTAGCCCAATCCTCTGCCTCCCATCTTGACCCTCCGCTCCCCCCGAGTCACACCCCGATCCTGAGTTAGGACCGGGCGGAGAGCGCAGCACAAGGAGCGGGGAGCGCAGGACCCAGGCAGGGAAGCTGGCGGTGAAAAGACTTCACCGCAGGCTTTCCCGTTCTGTGGTGCGCTCCCCGCTCCCTGATGCCTCCTCCCAGCTCCCTGGTTCTGCACTCCCCGCCCGGTCCTAACTAAGGATCAGGCGGAGAGGTGGCGGGGGAGTGGGGAGGGGGCATCAGGGAGTGAGGAGCGCAGCAACGCACAGGAAAGCCGGCGGTGAAGTCTTCTCACTGCCGGCTTTCCCGCCGTTTTTTTCAAATGAACAGCTGAGGTATCAGCTGATGCTGATCAGCTGTTAATTTGAAATAGCCGCGGTGCTGTCAGGGATCATGTGAGCTCATGCTTGACTGCATACACTCACATGAACTTTCCCACGGCCACCCAGTGCACAGCTCAGCTACATCTCTGGTAAAGGTTCTCTACCAGAGATGTAGCTGAGCTAAAGAACAAAACTGGATTGGACTACGTCGGACGGTAGATTATTTTCTTAATAAAGATGGAGTCTCAAGTGTTTGTTTGTTTATTCTAATATAATATTTTTTCTCTGTGTTGGTTTTTTTTTAACACTTTAATAGAAATTCATGGTGGTCATGTCTAATATTGGCGTGACCCCATGAATTTCGGGCTTAGGGCCAGCTGATAATACAAAGCTGGCCCTAACCCCTTTATTACCCAGTGAGCCAATGCACAAGGGCCCTGGATGAGTTGGGTACAGCGGCAGAAGATGGCGCTTGTATGAATGCTAGGGATGGGCGAATACCTTACTATTCAGAATCGCTATACCTGCAACGAGTAGGTAGCGGTACTCGCTACTCATTGCGAGTATAGCGATTCCGAATACTTTTGCAGTGTATCAATAGATACACTGCAAAAGTCCTGTAAAAGAGAGAAAAAGTGGTTAAAAAAATAAAAAAAATCGGATACTCACCTTAACCGACGGCTGTACTGGGACCGGCCGATGCACATCTATTCATGGAAAAGGACCTTTCACTCTCTCAGCCAATCAGATGCCGCCACGTCACAATGACGTAATCACTAGCGGCCACCTGATTGGCCAGATGGAAAGGTCCACGGTGTACCTGAGAGGATCTTTCCATCTGGCCAATCAGGTGGCTGCTAGCGATCACTTGATTGTAATGTGGCGGCATCTGATTGGCCAGATCTCTCCCAGCCATCTGATTGGCTGAGAGAGTGAAAGGTCCTTTTCCATGAATAGACGTGCATCGGCCGGTCCCGGTACAGCCGTCGGTTAAGGTGAGTATCCGATTTTTTTATTTTTTAACCACTTTTTCTCTCTTTTACAGGACTTTTGCAGTGCATCTATTGATACACTGCAAAAGTACTCGGTACTTGCTACTCCCGAGTAATCCTAATTTACTCGGCGAGTAGCGAGTACCCGAATACCGCTACTATTCGGCGAGTTCCGAATAGTAGCGAGTATACTCGCCCATCTCTAATGAATGCGCCATCTTCTGGGGCGGCTGCGGACTGCAATTTGCAGCTTGGGCCTCCCTCCGCTGTGGATTACAGCCCCCAGCTGCCTAGTTGTACCTGGCTGGACACAGAAATAGCGCGAAGCCCCACATATTTTTATTTTATTATTTCATAAAATTCATGAAATAATAATAATAAAAAAAAAAAAAAGGGCTTCCCTATATTGTTGTGTCCGGCCAGGTACAAATAGGCAGCTGGGGGTTGGGGGCAGCCCGTACTTGCCTGCTGTACCTGGCTGGCGTACAAAAATACGGTGAAGCCTGCATCAAATTTTTTTGAAAAATGAATTAAAAAATTATCTGTTAAATGTTAAATTATTGATCCTGAATAAACGGTTGAAAATTCGAAGGAGGCCGAACTCCATTATTGAGGAGCGCCCTACACCTTTCCGGATGTTACCTGATCTTTTTGTTCCTGCTACGGTCACACTGGCATTGTGATCCGAATGATCCAGGACGTGGCTGCATACCATAATTGAAGGACAACATTTCCTAGACCGGAATAGGTCTGATAAGCAAGAGACGAGACATTTGCAAGGTGAGCGATAAGATTAATATATACCGTAAATCAGATGTTACCTGACTTTCCTACATTGCAAACTTTCATAAATGTTTCTCTGTTGTCCACATCAAGGGAGATTAGCTACAGTGCCATGGGTTGTAAACTTCTAATGTTGTTCACAGCGGACAAAGAAATATCAAGATCTCTAGAAATTAACTTGTAACCTTGAGATTGGTGATAGTTTCAAATAATTTTTCAAGTCATTAGACAATTTTCTTCTCCTCTTTTTGTTCTCCATGCTTAGTGTGGCACACACGACAGACAGTGCAGAGCCAACTTCACTTCTTTTTATCTGTTTTCAGGTCTTATTTTTATATATAGCCTACACCAGTTACTTGCCACAGTTTGAATGAGTATCATATGCCTGAAACAAAGTTATTTACCCACAATTTTGCCAAAAATTTTACCCAGCCAAGATTGGGATTATTGTGTGAAATTATGTCCAAATTGCCTTTTTCTAATTTTTTTGTGCTATATCAATAACCACAAAGGAAATAGGCATACATACAATATGTACATACTGTATTATATATATATATATATATATATATATATACCGTATATAATATATATATAATATATATATATATATATACCGGTATATATATCACTGCGAATGTATAATTCCAACAATTTGTTTTAGAGAAATACTTCATTTTCAGCAACAGTTTCAAGGGTGCCGACACTTTAGGCCATGACTGTACTTTAATTGAAAAGCCTCTTCTATTCTCTCATTGAGTTGTGCTGGTCTCTGCACCCTGGGTACTCTTACAACACGCACTGACAGTGCACTCTACTGTCAGCTTGTTTCTTCTGATCAGAGATGGCGAGAGAGCGCACTGTCACTATTTACATTACTCTGTGACGGGAATCTACTAAGCATCGGTGGGAAATGACAACCAATGCATGCTTAGTATGCCGGAACTAGCCCAGCCCAGCTGGTGCTACATTTCAAGAAGGGACCAAAGCCTCTGCCCCCTACTGATGGCTCTGAAGAGACTACAATGTAGTTATTATTTTTATTTTTATTCTCATTAAAACTAGAGATATGACACTTTTCGGTTACCCCAATATTGTAGCCTTCCTCAGGTATAAAAAAAATAAACAAAATGTGAGTTCTTAAATAGTAAATCCATCTAATTAGATGGTTGGATATAAAAAACCTAGGATTAACCCCACCTAAAGACACAGCAATGCCCAACATATTTTATGAGGCTTAACTTGCACATGGGAGCGCCACCTATGTTTGTCTGGGACAAGTTCTTCATATTCATTCCTGCTGGAGCAGTAAAAGAGTTGATGGTAGTTCCCTGGGTGTGCCGCAGACCAAGTGTAATGGGAGACCTCCACACCTTTTGGGTGGGCTATTGTCTTTAGTGTCTGCCGCCAAATTGGATGCTTTGTCTAAGTGTATGCACGCCACCAGTAAGAACCACGCTGACAACAAGTCAAAGTAGAGCTTAATGACACAGACCTTTATTAAAGGAGAGTAGCCAGTTTTATACAGGTCCTTAAAGGGATATTAAAAGGGTGTTGCATTTTATTCTGAAGAGAACATTCAACTATATTCTGTGTGTTAGTATTTCAATTCAGTTTAGTCTTGATTAGTACAGAACATTCGGTCCATGCTGATAAGGAGCTTCTGCGCAGCTAATTCTAAGACAGTGGAATTCAGAAAGGGGGGAGGATATGGAGAGAAAGAGGAGCAAAGGTTTATATAAACATAACATGCCGTTAGTACACTGGAAGATTTCTGAATGACTCCTATAAGAGTTATATAGGTTATTAACTATTTATTGCCATGACACAAGTATCAAGAGAGACAGTGATTCTACTGGGCTGTCCCAGTTCTATATATGAATGTACTTTCACCCAAGGTGAGTGTATCCATTTTATTGCTAAAATCATTCAGAAATAGCCACTCTTAGATAGCCCCTCTTTTTTTCATCTGTACAGGCGTCCGCTATAAGTCCCTAATAATGGCTCGTTTGAATTGAATATTCCAGCATACATTGGGATTCTCAAGCAAAGCGTCATTAAAAATTTAAAACTAGGTAATAAAAAAAAAGAAGCCGCTAGATAATGTGCTGAGTGAATGGTAGTGACCTCTTAAATAAAATGTATTAGAAAATATATTAGACCCCGTTCACATCTGTGTTTCTGTCCGGATCCGGACAGAAAGTCACAAATGCCGCATCTGCCGCCCAATGACCGCACTTACGGTGTATTTGCAGCAAGCCCCATGCATTCTCTATGGGGCTTGAGGCAAGTGCGGTATTGCCGCGATCCTGCACTTGCGGCAGTTACGGCCGCGAAAAAAAAACGTGATCAGCTGCATTTTTTTTCGCGGCCGCAACTGCTGCAAGTGCCGGATTGAGGCAATACCATACTTGCCTCAAGCCCCATAGAGAACGCATGGGGTTTGCTGTAAGTGTACCGCAAGTGCGGCAGATGTGGTTTTCTGGCCGGATCTGCCGTATCCGAACAGAAATGCAGATGTGAAAGGGGCCTTAGATAATGGCATTAAATAGAAAGGCATTTAGGGTGAAATGAACATAACTACATGAACACAGCCAAGGTACTCTATGTGCTCCAAATCCAGTTAGTGCATAAGCAGAAGAATCAAATTCTGAATCCATGTTCACACTCCTCAACTTCTTTATATTGGTAGCACTACATATGAACAGCATACGCCAAACCTCCTGATTAGTTCCTACATGTTTCAGATGTCAAGCATCCTAAGTCATGATATAAGGATGCTTGACATCCAAAACGCGTAGAGGTGCAAAACAGTGTATTTGACATAAGATGTTCATATGAAATTTTATCAAAATAAAGAAGTTGAAGTTTGTGAAGCTGGATTCAGAATTTTATCCATTTACACACATCTTTGCAGAACAGATCTGAGCTCCAAATGGAGAGACTTGCAAAGTGGTGAACTTGATTTTCTCTTACATAAGCAGAAGCCCCAAGGCTACAGGTTATTGTGTTTATATCATATTTTGATGATATAACAGGTCATTTTCAGATTTCATTCCCTGTAATAGAGACTATTAATATAAAGTAGAAAACCTTCCAGTCAGATTTGTATTTTCATAGCAAGCACAGCAGCCTCATCAGGTCTATGAGAGTTATTTCAGTTTGTAGCGTGATTTCTGTAAATTGTTATTTTATGCAGATGAGACAATGCAAATTGTATCCCTTTAGTCTCTAAATACACATTGATGCATGTCATGAACTGGTCATGGGTGTACCTATAATAGGTGCAGGGGCAATCGCAATCGCACGCGGGCCCTGGAGCTCTAGGTTGCAGCAAAAGTCGCTTTGGCCTATAGAAAAAGGCTAATGTTATTAAATATTTGCAATAATTGGGGGCCTTATGGAGCTTTTGCATCGGGGCCCATGAGCTTCAAGTTACCCCACTGGACATGGTCACTCCTAAATTTAATAAGTTGTCCATCATGTTTTCTAAAGATAATTACAATAATATTATTTACAATTTTATGAGTTTCCTAATGTTTGGATCAAGCATGCCAAGTTAAATATTTTTAATATTAATCCAAAATGTTCTTTATAGCTTTTAAAAGACATTGTTTAGCTTTGGAAGTAATTTACTTTCACAGACGGAGTTGCAATATTTTCAGAATAGAGGGCACTTGAGGGACATAGCACTCGACATGAAGAAGAGTAGAATCCTGAAATATAAATGTAGGTATGAATATGGAGGTGCATGATTAAGTGATATGCAGCATAATAATTCATCTGTTCATTTGCATTCTGAACAGACACTGAGATATTATGACTTATGGAGGTTAGGGATCCATGGAATGCAATCTTTAGCCTAAATTTTACATGGATTTAAATAAAAGAAGGAATATATGAGTTACTGGGCACCTCATGTGAATGTTTGGTCAGCTGAATTGTGCATGGAAAAATCTTGGTAAAATACGTGGAAAGGAAATATAATGTCCATCATTCCTTTATAATGTAGTAAAGTAATGCCCAGTTCAAGAGGATGCACAGTTTCATTTGTAATGTTCCATGTTTCAAGGTGAATTGAATTCTCCTAAATGAACACTTGTCAAACATTATCTTATGCCGCATGCTTGACTTGAGGGAGGAAACTTGACAGAGATTTCCTTTTTGGAGTTTTCAGAGTCAGGGCTCGTGCACACAAATGTATTTTCAGTCCGTGTGTTAATTGTTAAAAAATGGAACGCACCCTATCCACTGTTATCCAATGGAGCAGTGGAGATGAATGATTTTTTTCACTGACTGATTCAGTGTGTGCACAAAAATTACAGTATGCACATTATTCCTCTGAGAATCAGATGACCCTCGCCCATGCAAGTCTGTGGGTCCATAAAAAAAATGGACTGCATTCAGATGACGTCCAAGTTCGGTTTAATTTTCACAGACTGTTCTGCCTTCCTTCACCTCATATGTGGTGCGAATTTCAACATACAGCTTAAACCTTCTCTATATCCCAAGTAAACAGACTGTTGGTTCAACAGTTTAAAGGTTTATTGGTCAAACCACCACACGACCAGCTATAGCCTTACCTACTGTAATCTCACCCATCCCTTGTAGACTGTGATCCCTTGTGGGCAGGGTCCTCTCTCCTCACCTAGTGTATCCTCACCCATCCCTTGTAGACTGTGATCCCTTGTGGGCAGGGTCTCCTCTACTCACCCAGTGTATCCTCACCCATCCCTTGTAGACTGTGAGCCCTCACAGGCAGGGCCTCTCTCCTCACCTACTGTATCTTCACCCTTCCTTTGTAGACTGTCAGCCCTCATGGGCAGGGTCCTCTCTCCTTTTTTACTCAAGTGTGCCTTGTATTGTTCATGATTATTGTACTTGTCTATGTCTGCCCCTTTTCACATGTAAAGCGACATAAAATAAATGGTGCTATAATAATAAATAATAATAACAGTGAGTGAATGATAATGATTTGATGGATAGTAAAACTATAAGAATGCAAATAAACCAAATCAGCACTGAGCATATTACATGAACAATAATGACAATAAAAGCACAGAGAGCATAAATTAGCACTGGGTACTCATTTCATACAGCCATGGCAGTGTTCAGTACAGAGGACCCTTCACTAAAATAGAGGATTTCACAAGACACATATGTTTTAACAGACCTAATCTCTATGTAAAAATGATTGCTCTATACATCCTAACAGGCTTTAAAATATCAAACACCTAGACAGGAATATAACTCTCACCAGATATGCTTGACAAAGATTATGGGTTTCACACGGGAGGAGTAAACAGGGAGAACACATGTGTGCCTGTGACTAGCCCAGGGTTTAGGGACTCGGGTATCTGGGCCCTCTGCTGCAGTAGGGATGTCACTGGTGGCCGGCCCAGACCCATGGCCCTGTTGGTCAACTAAAAACGGGTAATTGATGTCGGAACAAATGTTTATAAAAGTTTATCGTGATGCCACCTGTGATATCTGGTGACTGCGCCAGCACTGCATAGGGCCTCCAGGCATGATGGATGAGCAGCGAGGTGTTGAAGCTCCCCACAGGAGGAGCTGGATCCCTGGGGAATTTGGTGATGATGATGAAGGATGGAGCAGGGACTTGGCCGGGCTGCTGGATAACGGGACTGTCTCTGTGGATTGCAGGGGCGTGGGTAAGGAACTGACACACACACTCTGGCTGTTCTTTACCTTTTACTGGTGTTGATGCAGGTAAACGTCCAGAGCACTGCCAGGTGTTCAGAATGCACTTCTGGGTCTCCACAGCTAGAGGGTATAAGGCCTCCTTGTCTCTTTCCCCATGTGTGTGAAGCCCCTGCCCTGTGTGAAACTTGGCTGGCCTCCTCCGCTCTCGCTCTCCACCTGTGCTGTCGGCGGGACACCTTCTATGGACTACCGCTGTTCCTCTCTCTGCGGTGCCTGGCTCCCTGGTGAGTGACTGTGCAGATGCCTGGGAGACTGAAGTCTCCACGGTGTACCGGTGTTCTCTACTGGGCCAGGTGCTCTCCAGGAAACTCGGACTCCGGTGTCCGGTGTGTTGCTCGGGGGTGAACCTAACACTGGCTCCTCGGTCCCCACTATCCTTTCTCTCCTCCTTGCCTTCCGTCACCACTCTTGGGCCTTGCAGTACTGCTGGAGAGGCTGCTCGGAGTAACTGGCTCAGGCCTAACGCAGCACCGACCACCAGTACGTCTTCACAGCTATTGTAGCGTCTACACACTCTAACTCCGCCCCCAGCACCAGTATTTATAGGGGATCTTATAAACAAGTGGAAACCACTATGGAGTTCAGGTTACATAAAATTCTTTACCTTTATTAAACATATATAAAAGTAGACAAGTATATGTATTTGACAATGAAGTACAGTCAGGAGATTCCAACAGAGGCTACAGACAGCTACAACTATCTGTCCGTAGCCTCTGTTGGAATCTCTTGACTGTACTTCATTGTCAAATACGTATAACTATATTCAACCTGGGATGAAACTCGGACCATTTCATGCATACAAGAAAAATCAATGACGTCTGCATGAGCCCTTAGGCCTGTTTACACATCAGTATTTTTGATCAATATTTCTATGTCAAAACCAGGAGAGCCCCCAAAACACAGAACATGTTGTCATTCTTTTAATTATACTTTTTCTTTGTAAGTTTGACTCCTGGTTTCGGCATACAAACAATGATGAACATTTCGGACTAAATACTGACGACGTGTTAAAGAGGCTTTATGTTTCCTTCCCTTCCACATCCAATCACCAATATGGAAGCAATATCTGTTGTCACTTTTTGAAACGAAATCTGCTAAAAATTCTAAGAGAGATGCCTAAATATGTTTGTAAACTGAACTGTGGCTTCTCATTTACTGAAACGTACTGTATTTTTTGCTTTATAAGACGCACCGGATTATAAAATGCACCCCCAAATGTAGAGGAAGAAATTAGGTAAAAAAAAGTACTGTATATACTCGCGTATAAGCCGAGCTTTTCAGCCCAAAAATTTGGCTGAAAAGTCCCCCCCTCGGCTTTTACGCGAGTCATACGGGACCCCCTCAAAGTTTGGCGCCCCCACCTCACATGATGGCCCCCCCCGCATGCAGCGCTGCGCATATACATTACCAGGATATCAGCTGTCATCCTCCGGTGGCGGATCGCGGCTCCTGGGCTCCGGGCTCCATCTTCCTCTGTGTCTTCCTGCTTGTCACGTGACCGGCCGGCGTCGCGATGACGTCATCGCGATGAGCCCGGCGGCCACAAAGCAGGAAGAAACAGAGGAAGATGGAGCCCGGAGCCCAGGAGCCGCAATCCGCCACCGGAGGGTGACAGCTGATATCCTGGTAATGTATATGCGCAGCGCTGCATGCGGGGGGGGGGCATCATGTGAGGTGGGGGCGCCAAACTTTGAGGGGGGCCCTGCTGGGGCCCTGTATACTACCACTGGGGCTGTATATACTACTGGGGCTGCCTGTATACTACCACTGGGGCTGTATATACTTCTGGGGCTGCCTGTATACTACCACTGGGGCTGTATATACTACTGGGGCTGCCTGTATACTACCACTGGGGCTGTATATACTTCTGGGGCTGCCTGTATACTACCACTGGGGCTGTATATACTACTGGGGCTGCCTGTGTACTACCACTTGGGCTGTATATACTACTGGGGCTGCCTGTATACTACCACTGGGGCTGTATATACTACTGGGGCTGCCTGTATACTACCACTGGGGCTGTATATACTACTGGGGCTGCCTGTATACTACCACTGGGGCTGTATATACTACTGGGGCTGTCTGTATACTACCACTGGGGCTGTATATACTACTAGGGCTGCCTGTATACTACCACTGGGGCTGTATATACTACTATGGCTGCGTGTATACTACCACTGGGGCTGTATATACTACTGGGGCTGCCTGTATACTACCACTGGGGCTGTATATACTACTGGGGCTGCCTGTATACTACCACTGGGGCTGTATATACCACTGGGGCTGCTGCCGTATACTACCACTGGGGCTGCTGTATATACTTTTGGGGCTGCTGTATACCACACTGCTGGGGGCTGTATACCTGTGCTGGGGTCCACCCTCTGCTTATACACGAGTCAATAGATTTTCCCAGGTTTTGGGGGCAAAAGTAGGGGGGTCGGCTTATACACGGGTCAGCTTATACACGAGTATATATGGTATTTAAAATAGAGAATCCATCCTATAATCTGGTGCAGTGTATTTTGCCTGGAAGCGGGGGGGACCAAGGATGGTAGAGCGACAGGGTTACAGCTGGTAGAATCGCGGTGGTGGGGATCATCGACGGTGGTAATGCTGTGGGCCGGAGGCAAGGTTGCCAGGGGATGTAGGAGGTGGGGTAATCCTTGTGGGCCTGGAGCTTAGGGTGTGGCGGCGTCGTTCTGCAGTGTGCTGCAGTGTTCCTTGAGAATTGATACTTCCGGGTACCTGCAAATAGCTACGGAGACAAAGCAAGCATATCTAAAGATCTGAGAGCGACAAGTAGCCTTCAATTAAATGGCTGCAGAGATACAGATCTTGGACAGTTTCAATCTCCATCTGCCCATGCGCTGCCTCCGCAGCCAGTTTCTTAAAGTCAATCCGTTAGAGGCAGCGCATGCACAGATCAATCTATCGACTCTCTTAAATCTTTAGCAATACCTGTTCTGCCTCTGCAGCCATTTGCCAATACCTGAAAGTATCAATGCCCACCAAGCACTGTCATACATCGCCGAACACTGCAACACCCCCAGCTCCAGGCTCGCAAGCATTGCCCCACTTCTGACATCCTCCTGTACCTCAACCTCCTCTGCAACCAAAGGTAAGCAAGATTCGAATTACAAAACGCACTCCCATTTTTCCCCCAATTTTTTGGGGAAAAAAATCTGAAAAATAAAGCAATTTATGTGAAAATGTATCAACTAATTCATATAAAGATCAACTAAATCTTTGGAAATATTTAATTATATATGTGTACCCTTTGACTTGATTATGTTCCTAAGATCTTCAGCTATACTCAGGACAGTTGTGACACACAGAGTGGAGTATCAATACAAATTAAAGACTATGACGATATTTCTATTGAATAAATATGATCTGTGTGTGTTGTGAGAGGTGCTGTGTTCTCCTGAGCGGCATATTTGTTGGAGGTTTTCTCAAGCGATTGAAGAGTGTCTGTTACGAGTGTGTCATGTCCGTCTGAGACCTTTGCAGTATCTGGGATTAGAGGTCACTTCAATTAGCAGATCACATGTCTTCTTTGGATTCTGCTTAGCGATTAACATGAGTGGAACAGGTTTATTTTCATTTAGTGTTGAAGGAGTTGAGTTCCTTTTCGATCCTATTGAGATTCCATATAGCTCTAATCTCAGCTGCTGCACTTTGCTGCCACTTCTTTTTTTAACTTACCGTATATACTCGTGTATAAGCCGACCCATGTGTAAGCCGACCCCCCTACTTCTGCCCCCAAAACCTGGGAAAAACTATTGACTCGTGTATAAGCCGAGGGTGGACCCCAGCACAGGTATACAGCCCCCAGCAGTGTGGTATACAGGCCCCCCCAGTGGTATACAGGCCTCCCCAGTGGTAGTATACAGCAGCCTCCCCAGTGGTATATACAGGCCCCAGCAGTATTACAGCAGCCTCCCCAGTGGTATATACAGGCCCCAGCAGTATTACAGCAGCCTCCCAGTGGTATATGCAGGCCCCAGCAGTATTACAGCAGCCTCCCCAGTGGTATATACAGGCCCCAGCAGTATTACAGCAGCCTCCCCAGTGGTATATACAGGCCCCAGCAGTATATACAGCAGCCCCAGTGGTATATAGCCCCCCACCCATCAGTGGTATACAGGGCCCCAGCTGTGTATACAGCAGCCCCAGCTGTATACAGCGGTACCCAGTGGTATACAGCCCCCACCCCACCCCCGTGGTATACAGGGCCCCCCTTGCTTGTGGCACACCTGTAAAGGAAGTCATCATTATACTTATCGTGTCGCTGCCGCCGCTGCTCTGTCACCGCCACCGCGCTCCTCCGGGTCTTCAAGCTTCCTCCTCCGGCGCACAGACAATGACGTAACTTCCTGTGCGCCGGAGAAGGAACCATGAAGACCCGGAATAGCGCGGTGACAGAGCGGCGGTGGCGGCAGCGACACGATAAGTATAATGATGTCTTCCTTTACAGGTGTGCCACAAGCAAGGGGGGCCCTGTATACCATGGGGGGGGGGCTGTATACCACTGGGTACCGCTGTATACAGCTGGGGCTGCTGTATACACAGCTGGGGCCCTGTATACCACTGATGGGTGGGGGGGCTATATACCACTGGGGCTGCTGTATATACTGCTGGGGCCTGTATATACCACTGGGGAGGCTGCTGTAATACTGCTGGGGCCTGTCGTTGTGACATGCAGATAAATCAATAACGTAATTAGTGACATGTAAGGTATCACATGTTACAAACAAAGGAATGTAGTCACTATTTGATAAGTATAGAAAAGTACTAGAGTAAGAGCACAGAGACAATGATTATGTCAAAGACTATAATTGGTCGAGACAGTCCGTGGAGGAAACGGGTGTCTCCTAAATCTTAAATTCCATAAACGGAGTGTAAGAAAATAGATAAAAGAGATGAAAGTGCAACAAATGATTCATTATATATGAGTACGTATCTATCCATATACTGGGCATACCTTAAGATTATATAGGGGATATATGTGAAAAATCACTTATGTCCAGAAGTATATGCAAATTGGTTTTAAGTGTCATAGGGTTATATTTTTATTTTTTTTCAATGAAACCCATTGATGGGATTGTGTCTCAAGGTTCTTTGGATAATTGAAATCAATCTCAGATATCTGTGATAATTAGTTTGGCAGGTGAGCCCAATAAAAGGAAAACTGGGTGTTCCACAATATTACGCAGGCCACAGTTTTCAAGTAACATGGGACAGAAAAAGGATCTCTCTGCTGCCAAAAAGCAACAAATAGCGCAGTGCCTTGAACAAGGGATGAAAACATTTGATATTGCATGAAAACCTAAGCGTGATCATCGTAATGTGAAGAGATTTGTGGCTGATTCTGAGCACAGATGTGTTTGTGCAGATAAAGGCAGAATGAGGAAGGTTTCTGCCAGGCAAGTTCATCGGATTAAGAGAGCAGCTGCTAAAAAGGCCGTACAAACCAACAAACAGATATTTGAAGCTGCTGGTGCCTCTGGAATCCCTCGAACCTCAAGGTGTTGGATCCTTCAAAGGATTGCTGTGGTGCATAAACCTACTATTTGGCCACCCCAAAACAGTGCTCACAAGCAGAAACAGTTGCAGTGGGTCCAGATATACATGAAGACTAATTTTCAAACAGTCTTGTTTACTGATGAGTGCCGAGCAACCCTGGATGGTCCAGATAAATAGAGTAGAGGATGGTTGGTGGATGCCACCATGTCCCAACAAGGTTGCGACATCAGCAAGGAGGTGGAGGAGTCATGTTTTGGGCTGGAATCATTGGGAAACAGCTGGTAGGCGCCTTTAAGGTTCCTGAAGGTGTGAAAATGACCTCTGCAACGTATATAGTTTCCAACTGAAAACTTTCTTCCATGGTACAAAAAGCAAAAATGTGCCTTTAGGAGCAAAATCATCCTCATTCATGTCAATGCACCATCTCATGCTACAAAGAATACCTCTGTGCCATTGGCTGCTATGGGCATAAAAGTAGATAAACTCATGGTGTGGCCACCATCTTCCCCTGACCTCAACCCTATAGAGAACCTTAGGAGTATAATCTAGCAAAAGATCTATGAGGGTGGGAGGCAGTTCATATCAAAACAGTAGCTCTGGGAGGCTATTCTGGCATCATCCAAAGAAATACAAGCAGACAGAAACTCTCCAGAAACTCACAATATCAATGGATGCTAGAATTGCGAAGGTGATATCAAAGAAGGGTTCCTATGTTAACATGTAACTTGGCCTGTTAGGATGTTTTGGAGTTAAATAGCTTTTTATTTCAGTGAATGTGACCTGTTAATGCTGCAAATTAAACAAATGAGCATTTTCAGTTCTTTCAAACATATCAAATGTTTACAAACTCTACTGTGTGTAATAATTTGGAACAGTGCTTTTAGAGTTTTTTTAATTTTGAAAATTATGCTGTTATCATAGGGAGATTTCTTCAATAAAATTTGATGTATACTCTAACGGGTGATGACTTTTATTACACTGACTGTCATTTGCACCAACCATTTAGAAAAATCAGAGAAAAAGAACATTTGCATAATAATTTGGAACACAGTGTATGTGGGGCGCCACATACCCCCTGATGGAATATACTCGTCCACGAGTATCTATACCTGTTGACTGGGAAGTGAAAAAACATTTTTTTATATTTTCATATTCAACATCAACGGGTAAACTATATACAATGAAGCATTCTTGGAATTCTTCCTATGCTAGACCCCACGGTCCTTGGGTCACCTGTTGGCAAGTGTCTTACTCTCCGGCTTCTACTATCTGCAGGTAAAAATGATCTAACTTAGCCCAATGGGGATCGTTACTAAGTATGCGGGCCCAGCAGTAATGTATTGTCCAGCACAGTCTAGTGTTAATTATCACCGCTGGGCCACTGCTCACACAACACACATCATCTACAAGGGCAATAAAAATTCAAAATAAAAGTCTCTGTATTTTCAAGTCAAAAAAGACGGGGGACATTCATTATTCAGGGTTTGCAAAAAGAAAGGCAAAAATAATGGGTCATGGTTACTGCAAAAGAAGGGCTATATACAGTGTAATGTCTCTGCTACGGGATTCTATTACTGGCGAGAAACTCTTATGGCGAACCAGCCTAAGGGGCCTGGATATCGCTCGAAGGTAACCTGCTCTCCTCGGAATAAGTCTCCGATCCGTGTGTCCTCGCCGCAGGTACAATTCTACATCGCGCCGTGTGAAAAAGATGTTGTCCTAAGGTCCGGGTTCTCTAAGGAATCCCCATCCTTCATCCTGGTAAACTGAAACAATGGTTCCTTGTCGGCGTAGTTCTAGTAGAAGCGGAAGCTGTATTATGGCCTCTTCCCGAAGTCGCTGTGTTGCTTGCTCTTTCTGGAACCATTCCTCTCTGTGTTGTTGTCTTGAAACTTGGTCTCTTTCATTTAACGATGACTGGGATAACTGAGATGACTGGTACTGAGGTGGTGTTGAGTTTCCGGTTGGGACTCTGGAGGTCACTCTTGTCTCCGCTGAGCTCACAACAGTAGGGGTTCCTCGCTGCTGTCGCTGCCATGCGGTCCACCACACAGCTTCTGGGGTGCTCCCTCCCGAAGCTCCTTCTATGTCCTCTGGTTCCTTGAAGTCAGTCTCATCCTCAATAATGACGTCTGGTTCGGTAGAGGACGTCCGCGCTGTATCCAGCCGGAGATAGCTGCTGGTACCGGATGGTGGTGTTACCGGGTTTCAGTCTGGACCCCTGTGTCCTAGGTCTGGACAGGTGGTGGTACGGGTGGCAATGAGGCACGGTACTCCACAACTGCCTGCACTGCTACCGCTGCCTCTCGTGCTTCACAGCCTTCCCTCATGGTCCTCAGCTCACAGGCCAGCTTCGCGTCCAAACACGTCCCTCCAGTAGTCAGCATTTCCCTCTAGTGTCAAGAGGGACGCCGCTGCCGGGTCTCCTTGCGCGATTCTGGCCTGCTCCTCGACCTCACACACGATGTCACTCCAACGGGGTGCCACCATGCTGCCGGGTACAAAGGAGCCTTGGTTATTCTGTCCTTCTCTTCCGTTTATTGGCAGCCACTCCCAGAGAACTTCCTGTGGGCCGCCCCCCTGATTGATTGATGGCAATCGGGGCGGCCTCACAGCTTGGTGCCTCCGTCTTGGCCCTCCTTCTTCTAGGGGCTGAGGCACACCCCTGGGCCTGCACATGGTGTTTAGTACATGGCTACGGCGCCATCTTGGGTCCTCCTGCAGTGATGGCGGAAGCCCATTTTTGGCAGGAAAAGTTCTTTTCAATAGTCCAATGCACACAGTACCCGGTAATACCGGGCAGGAGATCCTGTTCATGACCACAGAAAGATATGCGAGCCCCAGGCCCTGGGGTACTCGGGTACCAGGCTCGGTGGGTGTTTTAGGATGTCATAGGTGGCAGCATCAGATCCCATGGCCTGGGTGACACTTCAAAAAGGTGCATCGGGGAGTTTATTATTCTCTATTATCTCCAGCAAATCTACAGGGAAATAAGAGTTTGTCATGTGACGCCACCTGTAGCACCTGGTGATGGGTCACCAGCGCCGCCACAGTCCTCCAGAGGTAGATGGTAGTGCGGCTGAATTGGCAAAGCTCCCACCAGGTGGAGCGTGTCCTCCGGGGCAGCGTTCCTGCAAGGGAACAGGTAGATGTAGAAACTCACACGCAGCCAAAGTCACTTTCTCCCGGGTACTTTACTGTCAACTTGTAGCAGCATCATACAAAGTTGATAGTCCAGCATCAGATGTTAAAATAACAGGTAGTTCTACGAGTGGCTGCAAGTGGATTCCAGGTGGTATGGTGGAACCCGTGGTGTACCTTAGTTGATGAACCTATGACCTTTCTTCCCCACCTAAGATGGGCCTATACTCAATAGCTCCATGTAGGTAGTACTGGGAGTCCTCTCCCTCGTGGTGAGGAAGCAGGCAGACCGCTCCATCTGGCAGGGTGCTGTGGCGATATACTGACCACAGCAGCCGGTTGAAGACTGCAAAGATGGACTTGGCCGGATCCTTTTGCCCGGCATTCCCGTGGTGGACTGGAGAATTTCCTGGAGTATGGGCGCTCCACTCTGGGGATCTGCCTTTCTCAGGATCTCCTCAAGACCCCTTCCCCTTTCCTCCGGATCGGCTTGAAACCGTCCGGGTAACCCTTCCGCCTCGTTCCACACTCTTTCCAACTTTCCTCCTTCTCCAACTGTTCCGACCCTCTCCCTCTCTCGCTCCTAGAGAGAGACTACTCTTTCTCCTAACTGGCCATTCTGCTGAAGACCTCCTTTATCCCCCTAGAGGTGAATATATCCCCTCCTGGGTAACCTCCAACCATTCAGCTAATGTGGGAGTGCTGGGAATGGGTCCCACCCACCAACCTAAGGTCCACTTGCATCTGGGGCAACTACAACTCTTTTACCGGTGCAATACCCCTCTGTGACGCCTGACTATGTGGGGCGCCACACTATGTTCTGTTATTTTTTTGAGACAACTGTGGGGTGGGTTTTTTCTTGTTGATTTGTTCCAGATTGTTAATTTGAGTTAATAAGTCTGACACTGCTGCCTCTCTTTTTTTCTTTTCTACTGCTGCCTTCTTAATAAAAATACCTCTCATGTATGACTTGTGGGCTGACCATACCACTTTTTTTCAGGTGGAGTTATTATCATTTATGTCAAAGAAGTCTTTTAATTTGGTCTCCATTAATTCAATGTTTTGTTTGTTGGTCAGTAAAAAATCATTTAAACGCCATCTATTAGCTTTGACCGAAGAGTCCCTATCAGATATGGTGAGTGAGACAGGAGCATGGTCAGACCACGAGGTCACACCTATCATTGCCTCAAACACACAAACTAGAATTCTATCATCCACAAAAATATATAGTCTATCCTACTATAGGAATTAAATCTAGGGGAGAAATGGGAGTAATCCCTCTCAGAGCTGTGGAGATATATCCAGATGTCATGAAAGTTATATTCTGAAACCAGTGATTTCATTTCTCCCCTAGCAGTATATGTGTTTGAGCAATCTAACATGGCCAACATGGGGAGGTTGAAATCTCCATAGACAATTTTAAACCCTTTGGAGAACTGAATTCTCTTATGTGTTTGTCTCACAAATGAAAACTGGAGCAAATTTGGGTCATATTAAGATACAATCGTGTACCTAGTATTGTTTGAAGAACAATCAAAGAAAATAAAACGCCCCTCTGGATCACTAGTAGTGTCATACAAGTTAAAGGCAAGGGAGTCTCTTATAAAAATAGCCACTTCAGTTCTTTTAGTCTTGTTGTTTGCAAAAAACTGATGTGGATATTGAGGGTTCTTTAGCCAAGCATTGTCCTGCAACAACAAGTGAGTTTCGTGAACACAAATCACATCAGCAGTTTCTTTGCAAATAGTCTTCTTTTAACTGGTGAGTTCAAACCTTTGGGATATATATATATATATATATATATATATATATAACCTATAATGCATTGTGAATACTATTTACTGGTTTACGTGAAACTTTGCCTGTTTCAACATCGCCATAGAGGCACCAGACAAAGAGTAGAAAGCATGAAGCAGAGAATGGCTCTGCAGTAATCATTCATGCCGTAAACCAGTCTGGGTCCAGTCTTTTCTTTTTCTGTGCCTGAGAAGCTCTTTTGTCATTCGGATATATAGGCTGAATCTTCCATTTTAGCAATAAATCTTTCGCCTTGTGCAGGGATGTGCAGACAAATATAGAATTGTCCTTTAAGACTTTCAATTTTATGAAGAACCCCCATTGGTACTTTATTTGTTGTTCTCTGAGGGCTGTAGTATACAGCATATACTCCCTCCTCTGAGCTAAAGTACCTGCCGACAAGTAAGGGAATATCTTCAGGTGGGCCAAGTTATCTGGAAGTTTCGGCTTTTTCCTGAGACCAGCCATAAAATTCTCCTTTATTGTATAGAAATGAATGCGGGCCATAACATCTCATGGTAAATCTGGGTTGAGGCCTTTTGGTTTCATAATCCTGTGTATTCTATCCACAATTAAGTCCTTTCTGTCTGCAGAAGGAATCACTGTGTATATGAAGCTTTGCAGAAGACTTGGCAAGTCTTTGTCAGGAGTACATTCATCAATCCCTCTAATGCAAATATTATTCCTTCTGGATCTGTCCTCAAAATTCAGGGTTTTGTTGTGGATTTGAGAAACCTTCTTTTCTAGAGCCCCATTAGCTCATTAGTTCATTATGAGATTTAGTAAGTACTGCCAGCTTCTGCTCCAGATGATCTACTCTAGTTCCCAGATCCTTCGGTTCTTCCCTGATCTCTGTCTTAAATGCAGCAATCTTTCCTTTAAGATCAGCTTGGAGTTCTTGCCTGAGGGCCTTAACCAAAGCCTCCATCATTTCTGTGTAAGGGGAATATCTGTCTGAGCTTCCCCCCCTCCTGAGACTGCCACATGTGTAGAGCAGGAAGGTGGGGAGTGAGAAGCTGCAGCCATGTTAGAGGCTGTATTCAGTACCTGGTCTCTGGAGAAATATGCAGACACCTTCTTTGGAGATCTCCTTCTTGCTGACTTGCCATACACCATTGGAACCACTGTGTCCTCAGGTCGCCAGGTAACTTATTTAGGGCTTCCCAGAGTGATTTTTCACCTTGTTGTGCCGAGTTGAAGCCGATCTCTGCTGGAGATCCTGCTCTAAATAGCCTCTGCCATTCAAAGCTTGGCCACGCCCCCTAATATGGGCATATTTCTCTTACTTTGGTGCCAGGCCTATTTACCGCATTCCAGGGATAAAGGACCAGTGTGCATTTATCAAAATACTTGAGGTCATGTTATCTTATGCTGAAGAGGAAATGACCTTTAAATGGGTGTTTCAATACGTCAATGACACTAAACACAAAAGTAAATTAGCAAAATCCTGATTCAACTCAAACAAAATTGAGGCTAGGGAATGGCCACTTGTGGTGATATGATGGGCCCCCAGGCTATGGGGTACTCGGGAACTAGGCCGGTGCTGTCTCTCTGGGGTATCACGGTAGTCATGACCCGGTCCCGTGGCCTGGGATCAGTCCAAAAAGGGGGTATTTACAGGGGATTTGTCGTGACGCCACCCGGGGTATGTGTTTAATAGAACTACCGCTGCCGTATTCCTGCTGGGGACAGTGACTTGGGGCAGCGTGGATGGTAAGCCCTCCTCGAGTAGGGCTGAGGGTCCCCAGGGCAGGAGTTGGAGTGTTGATGGAGGGGCCTGGTGGGGGATGGTGCTGGGTACAAGTCACTTATGACTCGCCCAAGGCAGGGTACTCAGAACTTAGGCTCAGCCTTGGGGGTCATGGGTGGCTGCCTGAGGCTGTGGCCCTGGTGGTTAATGAACGGAGGAAAATATATAAAGATAAAGAAAGTTTGTTTCATGACACCACCTGCAGTACCTGGTGATGTTCACCAGCGCTGCCACAGTCCTCTGGTGGTCGATGGTATGGCGGCAATGAAGGTGTAGTCCTCCGCTGGCAGGATTGGACCGCAACGATTCTGTGGAAGGAATCAATTTGCGCTAGGAAAGATGCAGCAGAGTCGACCAGTCACTTCACCGGGTACTTTACTGGAACTCAACAGTCATTACAGTTCACAGTGCAGTATGATGTTATCAGACAAATGGTTACGGGCTGCAAGTAGATTTTATGGTTGCTAGACGGATCCCTCATGTGTGCCTTTCTTGTTCCTTTTGATCCCTTGCCTCCCAGTGGCGGTGTGAAGTCAGAGCTCTTATAGATTAGGTCTGACCTTCTGCTGTTCCTCTTTACCTCCCTTTTTTTGCTCCCGTCGAGTGAACCTTCTGTTGATCACCGCAGCCAACTACCGCGGTATCTGATTCCCCTCTAATGAGTTCTTTAGGAGTCAGGGCCGTATTTGAAGATACCCCCGATCAACGGATTCTCTGCAGGCCGTGAAGGTTCCTACAGGTGCGGGCTCCAGTACCCGGTTGCTTTCGTAGAGCGAACTCCCTCGCTTGAGTCCCTTGCTCCTTCCTCCTTCTTCTGGGATCTATCTTTCTGTTTCCCTTAGTCTTTCATTCCTCAGGTCCCCATCCTGAACTTTTCTAACTCTCCAACCCGGAGGCAGAGACCTGAAGCCCAGGCAGGCTCTGGCCAAAAGAACCTCTTTTCTCCTCCCAAACTCCAAACTCCAGACTCCAGACTGCCTCTATTTCCCCCTGGGGCTACTATATACCCTCCCGGGGTCCCTTCCCCCGTTTGACTAGTGTGGGGTGTGGGTATAGGGTTCCTCCTACTATCCATAAGTCCACTTGCAGTGGGGTGACTACACCTCTTTTACGGGTGCAGTACCCCTCTTGTGGCACCTACATGGTGGGGCTCCACACTTACTTCAAAGCTGCAGCTCCTCCAGCCAGTGTGCAGGGCTGAGAGGCTGTGGCTCCTCAGGTGGGGCTTTTCTGCGACGCTGCAAGTAAACAATCTCAGGCAAGTGTGAGCTTACTGGGTACTTTACTTGATCTTTCCACAGTAGTTCCACAGTTCACACAAGTTACACTTAAGCACTTCAGCACTGCTCCGGGTTACTTAAATTGTGCAGTTCAGGTAGCTTTTCTGTGTTGCTCCCTCATAGTCCTTTCAGGCCCTTCTCTCAGTATTAACTTAGTACCTCACCCACGTGTTCGGTCTCGTTGTCGCGGACTTATGGGTGTATATATTTCCCTTGCAGTCAGGGTCACCAGTCCTAGTATGACAACAGTGTTCCTAGTCCGTGGTGGAAAGTTAGGCTGCAGGTTATAATGCACCTGCCCCACACCGGTGTATTTCGTGATTAGGGTCTGGAATCCACTGTCACCTCTTCAGAGCCGGTTCTCTGGTGTTGGCCTAGCCCTCCAGTGTCCCAGGTTCAGATATTTGGGCACACCAGGCTCCTTCTTTCAGTCACTGTGCTAAGGGTTCCTCTGCGTAGCACGGGTCTATCAGGCTGCCGGGCCCTTGTTCTCCCACCTTCCTTAGCTGTGGGGTCTCTTTTAGTCTTTCCCCTTCCCATCGCTTTCAGACTGTGAAGTAGGCTTTCTCTCCAGGGCTCATTGCCTCTCAGGATTCTGCGTCTCCAATGAGCCCAAATCTGTCTGGAAAGTCTCTCTCGGTCCTGTTCTGTTCCTATGGTCTCCTCTAACTCCAACTAACTAACTTCTGTCTCCTTCTGCTCCTAGGTTTTGTTTAGGTCTCTCCACCCACTTTGTCAGTGTCCTCCTATGTTCCACCCACTGTACTCACACCGCCTGCCCCTTGCCCAACCTAGAGTCCTAGATGTAGGGTCGGTGTTTGTGCGGTGTGGGTATGTTTTGCAACCTTGCTTACCTGGCTGCACTTCACTCTTGTGACCACCTGGTCGCAGGAGCACCACAGAGACAAAACTACGGTTGTACAACTAAGCATTAGTGTGCCAAATCCCAAAATGTGACTTAAGGAAAACACCGCCCCAAATGATCTGTTTAGCAGAACTCCAACTGATTAGGGTGTGTTTCTAAGTGGTCCTGTTGATGGGACTTTAAAGGGGATCTCTGGGGAAATTAAAAAAATTGTTGTACAGTCCTTGCACTCCTATACTATAAAGTTAAGCTACCTGTTATAAACCAGTTATTCTCTAACTGCTGTTTACCAATCACCACTCCCATAGGGGACAATGCATCATGCCTGAGTGAACAGCTCAACCCCTCCCTCTGCAGAGAGCATCTGTGTCCAAGAACAAACATTTCCTCCTTCAATCACATGGGCATGATGTCACATTAGGTCCCATTGACACAGGTCTCCCCTCTTGCTCTCTGTACAGAAAGCGATCTCCAGATTCCAGCTTAGTACAGGACCTGTTGTGACATCACACCCACGTGATTAAAGAAGGAAGTTTCTGTTCTCAGTCACATAGATGCTCACTGCAGAGAGGGGGAAGAGCTGCTCAATCAGGCAGGACATATTGTCCCCTATGGGAGTGGTGACTGGTAAGCAGTAGTTAGTGAATAACTGATTTACATTAATTCTAAACATTATACAAATGTAACAAGCAGCTCAACATTATAGTCTATGAGTGTAGAGACCATACTTAAAACATTTTTTCTCCCTGGAGTTCTCCTCTAATGTCTTACATTTTGCATTCTTAACATTGTTCAGTATGAAAACCTTTAAACAAAGCAAAAACAATGTTCATAAAACTAGTAAGAATGGTTTGTTGTTTGAACAGTTGCCCAGTATATGCAAGTAAAATAAAATAATTAACACAGAAGGGTATGAGCAATTTGGCACCTACCTGCTAACTATAATGTTTTAAAGAACATTTAAAGACAGGTTTTATGTCATTATGTAAGTGTCTTTCATATCAAGAATCAACATCCAAGATATTTAATCATCATGTGTCTTGGAAAAAAACAGATGGGAAAAAAACAGTACACAACAAAGTAATTAGCTTGATAAGTCTGTATTTTACATTACCCCTGGTGTTTCCTTAACACTTAGCAAAAAGTGATAGCTGTAGTAAGAACACATTAAATGGAAGCTGCAAAATATTTAGCAAGTCTAGGTGAAAAACATTTATTCAATGGAACCTTGATTTGAAAATTTGCCTTTTTTTATTCCATTTTCTTTCATTGAGAGCAAAGAACAGCGTTTTAGCATGAACCGAGCGGGCTCTGCCTTTCCATCACTGACAGTTAATAATTAAATCAAACAGTATATTCAACAATAGAACATATGCATCAGCTTCTTTCAAATTGCATTTCCTTCCTGTTAGATCCATTAGTGTAAACCAGACTGCCTTTAGAAAACCCCTTATTGCGGCTGTCTTTTAGTATGGTTCCTGAAATGGATAATGCACTGCATATTATGGGCAATTACACAGAACTCCCTTGTGATGGAGTTTTGGAGATTTAAACGAAACAGCTGGAAATTGAAGAGTAGAAACTAACGAGGAAATAAAAAATGAAAATGGCTGGAACATTCACAATGAGACTTACAAAACCAGGGTCTAAATGAGTGATAGGAAACACTCAGCTAGTAAAGTGTCATTGTTTGTCAAGATTGTATTAAACCACACTTCTAGTCTGTGTGTAATGTCAAAAGACAAATCGTCTCACAATTTGACCTGTATATTATTTCTGGAGTAAAGGACTCATTGCAGATTTACACCAATCTTATGTATAATACATTAAGCACCAGTAAAGCTTAGCTAGTAAATGCACTAGTAAAATTTGGCTCAGTCTTCTGGAACCATTGGGTTGGGTCCATAGTAGAGATGATGAGCTCTTCACACAACATTCAAATTTGCCTGTTCATGTGTGTTTTTTTCCCAAGAAATTTGATTTATGAAGAACTTGTTTTCTGTGACTTTAATGCCCTTTAGGCCTCGTGCACACATGAACTGTTTGGAGAGTTTTTTACCTTAGTACCTGTAAGCCATATCAGGAGTGGATAAAAAATACAGCTATGGTGACGTGTTTCTATTATACGTTTCCTCTGATTGTTCCACTCCTAGTTTTGGCTACAAATACTGGGATAAAAAACCCACCAAATACTCAACGTGTGCACATGGCGTGATTATGCCTTGGAGTCTGGGAAGACCCTAGAGCAGAAGGCCCCATCTTTCGACCTTGAGAACCCCTTTCAGCTCTGAGAGAGGGTCGTGAGCCACAGTCAGTACTAAGAGAGGGTCACGAGCCATATTCAGCTGCCATCTGTCCTCACAGTATTGACACCCAAAACCTCCATTACCTGTATAATTACAGCCAAAGTGTGGCACCCCACTCAACGGTTCGGTTGCCACAGGAACACCTGGAGCAGGGAAGGATTTCCACATCAGGTAAACTTACACACAACACCTTCCACCCCAGACCTGGAGGGGGATGTCAACTTGCCGACTTCAAGCAAGGTCCCCATTAAATTCAGGCCCGGAGGAGGAGTTAGGCAGTTAAGTACAGAGCAGTACTGAGGAAGACACCTGGTGAACGAAGCCCCGGTAGGCCCGTGCCAGAGGGAAAGCCTAGCCAGTGTGAGGGACCCAAGAGTGAGGGTCAGAGGTGAGTTGCCAAGGGGAACGGAGTCAAAGTGGTTCGCCCCAGAAGAGCTACAGTATGTTGACTTCCCGGACCCTGGAGTCCGAGACTGCATGGGTCCAGTCAGCCCAGCAGTAAAGACTGGAGACCAGGGAGGCTTCAAGTCTCCTGGTGCCGCACTTTGGGCACAGCCACCTAGCAGAGCCCGGGACCGCAGTGGATACAGCGGTGCCCGCAGCAGAGCTTGCACAGCCTGCCATACAAGTGAGGACTACAGGAGAGGGTCAGAACCTAGCTTCAGACAGCCCAGGACCAAAGCACACACACAACGTAAAAGGGAGGCCTCATACCTTATCGGATGTGGAGATCCCGAACTGCTCCTAGTCTACCCGGACTGTACCCTGGACTTAAACTTGAACAGCAACATCAGTAAAGGTACGAAGCAACAACCCTGTGTGTGTGACTGTTATTGCAGCCCCTGATCCTACTCCCTCCATAGACTTTCTAAAACTCCCATCATCCACTACTGCCCCGGAGATTCTGCTCCGCCTACCGGGAGCGAAACCATCTTGCTGCTTTACCATCACCCCAGAGGTCTGTCCTGCAGCTCCGGTAACCTTACTGGAGCCTTAGGGAGTGTCACGCACTCTACTCCTATTAACTGTTCCCCTTTTCAGTGACCACCAGGGCCATGGAACTAGGCGACAGGCCCCGTGACATCCCCAACTAAATCCATGCCCAAAACCGGGTACCCCACGGCCCTGGGGTGGGTCAAAAGAATTTCCACAGTAGTCATACAGAGGCAATATACCAAGATCCAGGGTTTCCTACTTTACCCCATTAAGATTTGTTCGTCTCTGTGGAGCTACTCACAAAAGTTAAAATTTAAGGACCTGCTCTCCACAGTTGTTTGCTAAACCTGATGCTAATGCACCAATCTGGAAGACGGCCATGAGCCACACATCACAGACCCATGAGCCACATGTGCCTCTCTAGCCACAGTTTGAGGACCCTTGCCCTAGACGCAGGGGTGGGCAACTCCAGGCCTCAAGGGCTGCACACAGTCCAGGTTTTCCAGATTTTCTTAGAATTTGACAGTTGGTAATTTACAATTATTTAAATTACCAACTGTCAAATTCTAAGGAATTCTTGAAAACCTGGACTGCGTGCGGCCCTCGAGGCCTGTAGTTGCCTACTATGCTTGCCTGAAGCATAATAAGCACATTATGTACTAAATAAAAACAATTCCCTTCTGTTCCCCCATTTCTCACCATCACGCATCTGGTCCTCACCACTTCTTCAGATTGCTGCTGCACATGCTGAAATCCCCAGGACGCTCACACCAGGCCATGACCAGTGGCAGTTATGGTCTACCAGCCCTGATTTGATGACCGCAGGGGGGGAGGGGGAGTGCTAGCAGGATTTTCAGGCTGCAGCTCACTTACCATTTCCCCACCGCCGTCTGCTGCTGCATCACCGTACCGGCCGCAAGGCGCCGTCAGCCGGCCCATTTCTGTGGGGGGTGGGGGCCCTGGATGTGGGCTATACCACCAGCCCAGGTGGCACTTGCCCCCCTGCCACCTGGGCCAGTTCGCCCCTGGCCATGACTTACATTTTAAAAGGGAACCTGAAGGGTGCCCTATGCCCTCCAAGCCAGCAGCATTCACACTTATATGTCAATATTTACATCCTATCCAGCCCTGTATCATTCTCTAAAATCAAAGTGTAAAAGCATTTACTTCCTCTGTTTTTCGTATGCAAATTACGACTTTTACTAGTCGAATGGACATTGTTACCTCAGACTAGTCAGCTTTCTTTCCATGTTATCCCCTCCCTGTGGTTGTGATAACATGATTTTCATGAGCCGAATTTATGACCAGCTCCTGGAAATTTTGCACCTTTCAGCAGTGTCAGTGCGTCTCTGAAGCTGGGTGTTCGCATCCCGGCTTCAGAGAGGCACACTGTGCATTTTGGGAAGTGCAAAAGTTTTTTTCCGATCATGTACAGGACATGTACACTTGGCTTCAGAGGTGCAGTGACGCTGCTGACATGGGTCGTGTACAAGCGCAAGATTTCCTAGAGCTTGCCCTAAAGCTAACTTATGGAAATCGGGTCATCCTGCTTACAGGGCGTGATGACATGGTAAGAGGGTTAACTACTTTGGGAAAACAACGTCCCTTTGACTAGTCAAAGGCCTAATTTTTATTTTCAGATGAAAAACTGAGGTAATACATGTTTTTTATACACATTGATTTAAAAGAATGATGTTATACAAGGACGGTTAGGTGGGAATTTTGATGTGCAAATGTTAATACTGCTGCTCTGCATGGCATAAGGGACCTCAGAGGTTCCCTGCAATGGAACCCCAGGAGGATGCTGCGCTTTTGCACTCAATGTCAAAGTCATGATGGCATGACACTTCTCCCACTTGCGCAGAATCTTCCTGGAACTCATCAGAACCAGAAACCCTTTCAATGTATGAGGCCCAGGCATTTGAGTGGGGGCGGCAGCAATCTCTACTGGTTTGGGTGATAAAAAGGAGCAGGAAAAGTGAGTATAAAGATTTTATTATTACATTTAGATGCCCATTCGTGGTTGAGTAAAAGTTTAGCTGAATCTATACAGAATCTAATTACAAAATATATTGTCAAACACATATTTTAGTCAAATTCAAGTTGAATTCAATTCTTCTCTTATTTATTTGTCTCACAATAACTCTGCTCAGTGTGTTTACAATGCAATGAGTTACTGTCTTTAATTACTATGGAATCAGCACTTCCCGACTTGTCAGTTTGCTTGACAACACAGTCATCCAATCGGGTATTGGGATGTGCAGAGAAGTCGAGAAGTAGAATGACAGTTTAGTCATCCAATTGGGTACTGGGAGGTGCTGGGGTTATTTAGGTGCTCCCAGTGATTGCCCAGCTAATTAGCTGAGCAGTCTCTCCCAGAACCCTGTAGTCATAACATTCTCTTTTAGTGGTGCTTTTGGCATCCTTGTCTGTGCTCTGTTGGTCTTGATTATTGCTGCCTGAATCAGTTGCCTGACTGCTACAGGCTCCTGACTATTTACTCCCTGTACCCACCTGACTACGCCTCAGTTTTCTCCCTGTATACACACGCCAAGTGCTCTTGGTAATTGACTCCAGACCATTACCTCACTACACCTCAGTTTATTCCTTAAATCCATGGCAAGCACTCTTTGTATCTGACCCAAGAACATCTGACTACCCTGTTGTGGAGCCCAATGGGACAGGGTACTCGGTACCGGACCGGATCGCTGCTGGGGGATGTCACGGAAGTCCTGGTCCGGACCGTGTCCCGGGCCCACACAAGAAAAAGGGGATATGTACAATGGATTAAAGTTTGTCGTGATGCCACCCACGGTGTGTGGTCAATGATGGGACCACCGCTGCTGCAGATCCTCCGGGGATGATGTTAGGCAGCTGTAGATGGAATAGCTCTCCGTGGGTAGAGCTGGGTTCCCCGGGGCAGTGATAGTTAAAGTCTATGATGGTTAGGATGGGGGGTTGCAACAGGTGCAGTTCACTTACTTTCCTGCTGCTGCAGCCTTCTTCCAGCCAGTGTGTAGAGCTGACAGGCTGTGGCTCTCCAGGTGGGACATTTCTGCTGTCCTGCTGGAAGAAGTCAGTCACATACAAGGGGAGCAAAGGTATCATAAAGTTCTGTTTGCAGAGAAATCACACACGGGAGTCGGAAGCAGGGTTCACTGGGTTTACTGTGCAGTTTTTTCAGTACAACAGTTCAAGTTACAGTTCTCTTACACGGGTTACAGACTTTCTACACCGGGTTCCTTTAAACTCCCTGCAGCCAGGTTGTTACTCTGCGACCCCTTATTCTCTCTATGGTCCTTTCCAGGCTTTGTTCTCTGTCTCTGTGTGTGTCTCCGGACAGTGTAGCGGTAGCTCGGTCCCTGGTGGGTCCTCGTGTTTGCCACTGTGCTGTCTGTCCTTTAGGCGGGAACTCCAACCTAGAATTGGAGCTCCCTGTCGGTGAATCTGGGGATACCGGGTAGATCTTCGGTTCCCCGTCAGAGCCGACTCTCTGCACTCTGCCTAGCCTCCAATAGTCCTCTCCCGCAAGGCACTATCAGGCTCCCTCCTGACCCGTGTGATTCTGGTTTCAATATGAAATGCTACTCCACCGGGCGTTGGTCGATTCAGCTGTGTTCCTCAGATTCAGTGCAGCTGATCTGTCTCTTTCCTCACACTCCTGGGGTGCTGGCTATGGATGTGCTTTCTCTCCATGGTTTCTCTGGCGCTTTGGATTCTGCCTCTCCATCAGCCCCACTCCTCCAGAACGTGTGCCTCTGTCTTTGCTTCTCAGCCTACCTCGGCCTACTCTGGTCTTTTCAGCTCGGTCTTGGCTTCCCAGCCCACTCCGGCCTGCTTCTGTTCTGTGCTGCTCAGCCTACTTCGGCTTACTGGTCTTTACTGGTCGGCACCCTCGGCCTACTGACCCCTTCCTCCTCTTCTTCCTCTTTCTACCTTCTGTCACCTGACCTACATGCTGTCCCACCCACTCTCCTCTAAACCCACCACCTCTTGCCCGCCTAGAGTTCCAGGCTCCAGGTTGGGTGCTGCCTCCTAGTGGTGTGTGAGATGTCTGTGAGGGTGTTTGTGTGTGCAAACTGTCTTCCTTCCTACCTGGCTGCAGTTCGCTATGTGGCCTCCTGGTCACAGGGACGCCACACTGTCTCTAGACTTATCCATGAATAAGTGACCAGCATCGCAAATTGATCATCTGTAGTCAATTGCAATACAATTCAAAAATCTTCTGCCTTGTAATATATCTTAAAGGAGTTTTCCTTCAGAATAGGTGATAACTTTAAAATCGGTGGGCGTTCAACTGTCTTTTTTCTCCTGGGACAAGTCACTGCATTAATGAGTGTATTAGTATAGTGAGTAGCATCAGAAGAACAGGAGACAAAGGGAGAATGTGTGCGACTACTGCATGCGTACACGCCAGCAGAATTCAGGCCACTTTCACAGTACATCTAGTGTTTGTTTGCACATGAATGCTAATTAAACTCTATGGAGATCTTCACACCTGTCTTTTCACACAGCTCGCGCATCTGTGTGAATCACGTACATGTCCATGTGATCCACATGGAAACATGTCTGTATTTTTTCTAGCAGCATGGATGATACATGTACAGCACAGGGATGCCATCTGATACATGTACAGCACAGGGATGACACATACCGGATAAAAATGTATGATGTGCAAATTAGATAAATGATAGGCTAGGGTCACATTTGGGAGCTTGCATTTGTTGGAAGGATGCATTAAAGGATCCTTTTTCCCCTTGCCATTTTCATGGCATGTATGTTCATTTTTAGCGCATGCGTTAATGCATGCTTTAATGCATGGTACATATGTGTACCATGTGTTAACATATGCGTTTCCCATAAACTTTCATGTTAATAAAAGCATGCGTTTTTGCAAAAGCACCAAATAAATGCTGCATAGGCTAGGATCAGACTTGCGTCATGGATTTGCTAAATGCATGCAATATTTTCATGTGCAAATGTTGAAAAACGCAAGCGTTAACACACCCATAAGCCCCCATCACAAGGGGCGACATCGCCGCCCATTACAGAGGCAACATGGGGGCGTGGTCTATCGCCGGCGTCATCGCCCCTAAGGCGCCTCATGTAGAGAGGCGATGTCGGCGGTGCTGGCCGGTCGCCTGGTTTCAGAGCAGTGCTCTGAAACCAGGCGACCATCATGGGGCGATGTGCACACATTGCCCCATGTACCCGGGCACCAGCAACTTGTCAGGCGATGGGAGCCAAAGGCTCCCACTGACCTGCATCACCGCTGGGGTTTCCAGACACCCCGTCAGCGATGCCGCCTGACAGCTTGCCGGCGCGGGGCTGGAGGTGTCGTCCAGTGTAAACAGGGGATGGCGACGCTGGCGGGGCGACAAAAATGTGCACGCACCCGCCAGTCGCCGCCGACATCCCCAGCCCCGTCGCCTGGTGTGACGGGGGCTGTAGACTCCAATGCAAAAAACGCATTGCAAAAGTGCAATGCATTTGATGTTATGCGTTTTTGCAAGTGCACCAAATAACGCGATATGCAGCATTTTTTGGTGATTTTGCAAAAACGCATGCTCTTTTTAACATGGGAGTCTATGTGTAACGCATGCGTTAATGCATGGTACATATATATATACCATGCGTTAACGCATGTGCTAAAAATCAACATACATGCCATGAAAATGGCAAGGGAAAAAAAAGCATCCTTTAATGCATCCTTCCAACGGATGCAAGCTCCCAAATGTAACCCTAGACATACCCCATTTTTTGGTGCACTTGCAAAAACGCATAGCGTCAAACGCATTGCACTTTTGCATTGTGTTTTTTTGCAGTGGAGTCTATGGGTGCATTAACGCATGCATTTTTCAACATTTGCTCATGAAAATAGTGCATGCATTTAGCAAATGCATCTAGCCATAGATAGATAGATAGATTTGACAGCTATTAGCCAAATAATTCATTATTTTTAAAAAATAATTTTGGTAGCCCCATTTTTCATAACCAGTGAGGATAAAGCAGACAGCAGCTGGCTGTTATTATCAGGGTTGGAAGGCCCATGCTCAGTTGGCCCTTCCTTGCCTAAAAATTATTTAATTTTTTTTCAATAATTATTTATTTGACAAATAATTGGAAACTCTATATCTATATAGTATTTATAAAAATATGATTCATTTTAGTTTCATGCATATGTTTCCGGTACACGTCACACAGGCATTTTTTAAACGGACGTATGAATGAGGCCTCAGACATTGCCTGCTTTGGGGAGTTAGCACTGTCAATCACAAGCAGAGGAAGTACTCCAAAATTGAAGAATAACAGTACACCAATCTCTTGGCCATGCCAAGGGTGCAGCGAAGCCTCCTCTTTTGCATATAAATGAAAAGGTATTATTTCAGACATTCTACTAGTAAATAGGTACAGTGTGGTATGATCTTGTTGTATGGGCTAATCCCCTTACAACACTCTATATCCCATTTAAAATGCATTTTGGAGGTGATGGATTTCCTTTAAAATATAATTTAAAATGCAGCAACAGATAGAAGGTATAAAGATGTTGATGCATTTTTATTTTATAGACGTCCTTGCCCATGCAATGGTGTTTTAGGTGTTGATCTTCAAGTCAGATTCTTTTTAAGCATACCCCCCAAAAAACAGAATTATATATTCACTTTTCAATATTACTATAGTAAAATATTGCACATTTTTTTAAACACTTTGAAAAACATCTTACACTAATGAGAAATTCAGTGATATAATTCAAAGAAAATATTCAGGGAAAGCAGTCTATATAGGTTGTATACAATAATAATAATAATATCTATTCACTTATATACCACCATTAATTCCACAGCACTTTACATACATCAGCATCACTGGCCTCATTGGGGTTCACAATCTAAGAAATGTCTTTTGAAGTGCGGGAGGAAACCCACACAAACATGGGGTAACATACAAACTCCTTGTAGATGTTGTCCTCAGTGGGATTTAAATCCAAGACCCCAATGCTACAATGCTAACCACTGAGCCCCCATGTTTTCTTCTCAGTTGTATTTAAACAAAAAAAAATGTACTTCATATCTAAAGTATATAAATTAAAACCCCAAGTCATTAATGGGAACCACTCACCTTCGGAAGCACTATCTACCTGCGTGTGTGGCGCCCCTGAGGGTTTAATCACCACAGGGGTACTACACCTCAGCCAGAGTTGTGGCACCACACCCTCGGGTAAGGAGAGGACACCACCAGCACCCACACACCAGCATCCAACACTACACCAAGACACATCCTGGGATTTGGGCAGACCCTGTTTAGGGAGGGTCTCATCCCCGGCTGGGTGGGAACCAGGTAGAGGAAGTAGTTAGGGAAACACACTAAGAAGTAGTGAGGAAGGAAGAACAACTAAGGACGTAGATTACGTGACTGATGTGGAGATGTAGAGAAAAAAAGGAGGAAAAGAGAGTTGAGGAGTGTCAGTATCAGGAGTCTGACATGAGAGGATGGACGGAGAGAGGTCTCCTGGGGACTGGAGCCGGTTGGAGCTCGTCCCAGGGTCAAGGAAGGAGAAAGTCATTGGCGGAGCCAGTGAAAGGTTCCTGAAGGACAGAAGGGGTCCCAGGGGCATGGGAAGTGAGGAATCCAACCGTGGCGCCCGTTTCCAGGCCGACGGTGATCAGAGTCAGGTGGAGGGACTGGGCCGCAGACAGGGAACCGGCCCTAGACGAGTGGAGTGACTGAAGGACTCCCCTAGATAACCGGGGGCTGTGGTGACTGCAAGTGCAGCAGCCCATGCCACATTTTTTTATCGAAAAAGCAGCCAGATGGGGACAAGGGGAATAGGACGACGTCGCCCGACAGGACCCGAGGTTGCTTGGCACACTGAGTGTGAGGCACTGGGCAGGAGGGCGAGAGACAGCATAGAAAGACAACCCTGGAAAGAGCACTAGAAGGGAAGCCCGGTAGAGTGTTCCCGCGTTATCCGAGAATTGGTTGGAGCCCTGACCCGGAGGGCGCAACACCCCGCTGGTGGCTAGAAACACCTGGAGGCTTGTTTCAACTGTGTGAAAAATCTAAAGACTGCATCTTGCTGTGTCCTCTTTTACTTTCCTGCGTCCTCAGTCCTGTACCCCACAATTCCCTATTTCCTATGTAAACTGGTTTCAACTGATCTGGGGCCTCCTGCTCTACCCGTGGAGAGCAGAACATCAAGCTGTGTTACCAACAACCTCAGAGGATCTGACCGCAGCACGGGCTATCCATCCCCAATTGCCGAAACCCACGGGTGGCATAACGTTAAATCCCATATAAACTATCTCCCTTTTGGTATGACACAGCCAGGGCTACGGAGCTGCGTCACAGCCTCGTGACCTTCCCAGAGAACTACCCGACTCGGTTCCGAGTACTCCATGGCCCTGGTGGGCGTGTCACATTTATAATGATAATCTGCATGTAAATAGCAATTAAACCATGTCTGGAAGGCTCATTGGAGCAGCAGATACAAGGAGAAAATGAAGTTTTATTCTCTCTGCAGCTGCTTGCTTCTAGTCATGTGGGTGTACATGGAGCTCTTACAGTCACCTCTCACTATGTAGTAAATGAACTGTAATCATTCCCTGGAACATTCAGTGACATCCTGTTAAGAAGCATGTTAACGCAGAGCAGGGTGTCAATCAGCTAAGTTATATAACAGCTCCTTGTACAGTATCAATGATTGAAATCAAGTGGCTGCACCTGAAAGAACAATGAAATTTCATATTCTCAATGCTCCAGTAAGGCTATGGTCACATATCCAGTAATTATTAGGGATGGGCGAATCTACTCGCTAGGACTCGTTACTCGGCGAGTAGTAAGGGACTCGCAGGACTCGGTACTCTGCGAGTTTCCCAGTGTTTACTCGCACGAGTCCAATGCAAATCAATTGCAAACGCTGACAAAACTAGGATTGCCATTGTTTGCATTAGACTCGGCTACTGTGCCAGTGATAGCAGGGAAACTCGCAGATAACTGCTGTTACTTTGCGAGCTGAGTCCAGCTGTCTTCTCTGTGCAGCTCCAGGGTCCTAGAGCCCGCCTGCTCGCAGACATGATGTAGCAGTGCTGAGATTGTTCTCAGTCTGCTCATTCCCTGTGCATAGACATCTATATCTATGCACAGGGGATGTAGCAGAGAGGACATCGCGTTTTGGACTACGTCGGACGGAAGAGGATTTTTTTAATTAAAGATGGAGTCCCTAATGGCTTTTTTTTTTATTTCAAATAAAAATTTTTCTCTGTGTTTTTTTAACCCTTTATTGGAGATTCTTAGTGGCTGGGTCAAACGTGGCCTGACATTAAGAATCTCGGGCTTAATACCAGCTTGTATAACAAAGCTGGTATTAACCCCTTTATTACCCAGCGTGCCACCGCCACCAGGGCCACTGGAAGAGCGGGGTTCAGCGCCAGAGGATGGCGCTTCAATGAACGCGCCATCTTCAGGGGCGGCTGCGGGCTGCAATTTGCAGCGGGGGGGGTGCCCAGAAAGCTTGGGCATCCCTGCGCTGCGTATTCCAGCCCCCAGCTGCTTAGCTGTACCTGGCTAGACATAGAAATTGCGCGGAGCCCCACACATTTTTTTTTATTATTTCATGAATTTCAGAGTCAGAGTCTCAGAGTCTCAGAGTCTCAGAGTCAGAGTCTCAGAGTCAGAGTCTCAGAGTCAGAGTCTCAGAGTCAGAGTCTCAGAGTCAGAGTCAGAGTCAGAGTCTCAGAGTCAGAGTCTCAGAGTCAGAGTCAGAGTCAGAGTCTCAGAGTCAGAGTCTCGGGGTCAGAGTCAGAGTCTCAGAGTCAGAGTCTCGGGGTCAGAGTCAGAGTCTCAGAGTCTCGGGGTCAGAGTCAGAGTCTCAGAGTCAGAGTCTCGGGGTCAGAGTCAGAGTCTCAGAGTCAGAGTCAGAGTCTCAGAGTCAGAGTCAGAGTCTCAGAGTCTCAGAGTCTCAGAGTCTCAGAGTCAGAGTCTCAGAGTCAGAGTCTCGGGGTCAGAGTCTCAGAGTCTCAGAGTCAGAGTCTCAGAGTCAGAGTCTCAGAGTCAGAGTCAGAGTCAGAGTCTCAGAGTCAGAGTCTCGGGGTCAGAGTCTCAGAGTCAGAGTCTCGGGGTCAGAGTCAGAGTCTCAGAGTCAGAGTCTCGGGGTCAGAGTCAGAGTCTCAGAGTCAGAGTCTCGGGGTCAGAGTCAGAGTCTCAGAGTCAGAGTCTCGGGGTCAGAGTCAGAGTCTCAGAGTCAGAGTCTCGGGGTCAGAGTCTCAGAGTCAGAGTCTCAGGGTCAGAGTCTCAGAATTTCATGAAATAATTTTAAAAAAATGCGTGGGGCTCCACGCAATTTCTATTTCTAGCCAGGTACAGCTAAGCAGCTGGGGGCTGGAATCCGCAGCGCAGGGATGCCCAAGCTTTCTGGGCACCCCCCGCTGCAAATTGCAGCCAGCAGCCGCCCCAGAAGATGGCGTGTTCATTGAAGCGCCATCCTCTGGCGCTGAACCCCGCTCTTCCAGCAGCCCTGGTGGCGGTGGCACGCTGGGTAATAAAGAGGTTAGGGCCAGCTTTGTATTATCAGCTGGCCCTAAGCCCAAAATTTATGGCGGTCACGCCAATATTAGACATGACCGCCATGAATTTCTATTAAATTGTTTTAAAAAAAACACAACACAGAGAAAATTTTTTATTAGAAATAAAAAAAAAAAGCCATTAGGGACTCCATCTTTAATTAAAAAAAATCCTCTTCCGTCCGACGCAGTCCAAAACGCGATGTCCTCTCTGCTCATCCCTGTGCATAGATATAGATGTCTATGCACAGGGAATGAGCAGACTGAGAACAATCTCAGCTCTGCTACATCAGGCAGCAGGCAGGCTCTAGGACCCTGGAGCTGTGGCAGCCAGCACACTGAGCAGACAGGACTCTTATCTGTGCGAGTTTCCCAGGGATTACAGTTGCAAAGTAAACGAGTTCAATGCAAATAAATGACAAAACTAGGATTGCTTCAGGCTGAAGCTTCCGAGACACATCTGCGATTTGTAAATCTCACACTACTCGCTATTACTCGCTTCCCCATTCATTAACATTGGACTCGCTAGACTCACAACGAGTAGCGAGTCTTGTGCTCGGACTCGCTAGAGTCAAGCGATTCCGAGTAATTTAGGATTCGCCCATCACTAGTAATTATCCATTAGGACGGATCCAGCAACAATCTTTTGGCAGAAAAGTTGTGCAGACACTAATTTCAGCTGGATTTTTTTTTTACATTAAAATCTATGGAAAACAGATCCTCTATTTAACTATCTTTTTTTCATTTGTAAAGGATCAGTTTTTGCTAACTCGATCAGTTTCAAATGGAAGATAAATAGCAATCAGTTTACGGATCTGTTACCATAGACTCTAATGTAACAAAAACGGATCCAGTTGATATCAGTTCTTATATTTAAAAAAATGACAAAGTTTTGTTCACAAAAATTGTTTGCCAACGGATTTCTGCTCGATCTGTTCTACTGGATGATTACTTGACATGTGAACTCAGTCTTAGACTGCCAGACATTGTTTAAATGCTATTTAGATTACCCCTAAATCTGCAGATAATTATCATTTTTATAGGTAATAGGTTCCCTTTAAAGAATTATTCCAAAAATAGTAAATAACTAATCACTAATGGCCACTTTACACGCGGCTACATTTCTAGCTTATCCACAGGTAACTTACTTGTTGCAGTGAAATCATGGAGACATGGCTCTATCTTGTTGCTGTGTACAAATGGAATAATGTCTCCATGATTTCACTGCAGCCAGTAAGTTACCTGTGGATAAGCTAGAAATGTAGCCGTGTGTAAAGTGGCCATAAGGGTTTGACTGCTGAGACCCCACAGTCTGCAGATAAGCATTTAACAACCCAATATCCTGACTCTAAGGAGCAAAGGTGTGCATACTTGCTTCAAATAATTTTCATTAATAGTTTAACATTTTGGGGACAATAAACCATAGCATAACAATACACCAGCATAAATGAGAATTACGGTAGTATATGAGAATTGTCACGAGGCAGCTCTCACATCAGCGGTTCTCTCTTTTGCAGCAGATAAGGCAATTTTGCCTGATCTTGCCAGAAGCCGGAATACTTGTGGCAAGACTGCATTCCACATAATGTATTCCTTATGGACTTGCGGACATGTACGGCACCTGCTGTTTGGCACTTTTGGTACTTGCGGTGAGTTGAAAAATCGCTGCTGGCAGCTATTTTTGTCCGTTGCCACAAGTGCCAGATTGGCAGGATTGTGGCAAAACCGCAAGTGCCATACATGTCCGTAAGTCCCATAGGGAATGAATTAGGTCGAACACAGTCTTGCCACAAGAATTTCAGCTTTCGGCAGATCAGGCAAAACTGCTGGATCTGCCGCAAGTGGTACAAACCGCTGATGTGAAAGTACCCTAAGCATATAAGGGTACAAAGCCAAGTGCACCAATACAAACGGTATATGAAAATGGGGAACAAAAAAAGGGGGATAGAGAAGTAAAGTAGGGAGAAATGAGTAGTCATTTTTATTTAAGATAAGGGGTAAAGGAGGTGGGGGGCAGGGTGATGGGAAAAAGAGCAGTTGAGTAATTGGCTAAACAAATCTGGGGGAAAGAAGAACTATTTTCGTTGGTTTTTATAACAGCATACTAAAAATAAGTTATAAACAATTAATCTAGTTTGTTATTCACCAATTGGTGGAGTATTGGATTTAACATTTACTACCAAGAATACTTGTAGATGAGTGGTTAAGGTTTGAGTGAGAAAAGTAAAGATGAAAGAATACAGATGAGAAGTTGCCCCTGCCGGGGTTCCTAGTGAATGTTTTATGTTTAGATATAGAAAGGTTCCTGAGTATAACCGGGTGATCATAAGTTCAAGTACTGTGACTCGCCCCTGGCGGGACTGTTGGGTCTCAGAACTGGGCCCTCTCGTTGTCTTAGGCTGTGGTATGTCATGGTGGCGTGACCCGGTCTGTGATCCCCTCATCGGGTGGTCTGTTAAAAAGGGGAATTAAAAAAATTGATAAAAATAAAATTAAAATAAAAAAATTAAAGTTTTTCGTGATGCTACCCATGGAATGCAACTGATATAGCCGCTGCTGCAGTCGGGACCTCTGGGGATGATGGGAGTAGCAGCGAGGATGGTTCAGCTCTCCATGGGAAGGGCAGGTTCCCAGAGGAACCGTACAGTTCATGGATGTGATAAGGGGAATGACGGGCCAGCTGTGCTATGCCGATGACAGGGTTCAAAGTCACACTCAGGCAGGCTGCTGTTGCCAGCTCAGCGAATCAGTCTACCTCCCCTCAGGTACGGACATCATACTCTCACACAGTGCTGAGCTTAAACCCAGTTTACTTCACTCTCTCTGCAGATGGTTACATCACAGTGCAGTGGCGGCTCCAGTATGTTCATAGCAGCCGGGACGGCTTATCCAAAACACCCCTTTCATGTTCCTTTCATGTGCCTCTCAGTCTGTCCGCACGCAAGCTATGATCCAACTGACATGAGCTTTTGGTGGGCAACCTGCCTGGTCCTCTAGCCCTAATACGGTGGCCTTCTTTTCACTGCGCCGGAGGTTGGGTTGCGGGACATAAAGACCCCGCACCCCGCTGGTGTTTGTTGTTGGAGCGTAGAGCATCCTGGCCACTTCAGCAGAGCCGACACCCTGGTTTCGGCCCCAGTCCCTCAGCTTCCCCGCTAATTTGAGCACACCTACAACACCTTCTGTCACTCACTACGGTCTGCAGCCCGGGACCTGGACAAGCCTCATGGTGGAACAGGCTGCCGGGTCCATGTCCTTTCAGTCCTGTTTGTTGGTGTTCTCGCCTCTCCTTCTGACTGAACTTCACTCCTCGACTATACTTGGCCGACTGGCTAACTGAGCTTGGTGTTGTCTAGTTTTTTCTCCGGGTCCTGTCCTAACTTTCCCACCCTCCACTTGTCTCCTCCCACCATCCAATTTGCTCGGCATAAAGTCCCTAGTCTTGGGATCGAAAGTGTGTGTCGGGTGTGTGTTTGGGGTGACGGGACTTGCCAATCCTGTGTGCTGCGCCATCTAGTGGTGACCAGTGAACAGGAGTACCACAAATGCCCTGAGAGTTGATGGACCAGGAGTTTAATCTCCTATGGTAGGAGACAAAAGTGTTATTTAGCGTTGTGTTTTTCATATTCATTATGTAATGAGATCTTATCAATTAATTCAGAAATGGTTGGAGAAGTTGTTGTTTTCCAATAGACTGCAATTAAGTTTTTGGTTACTAGAAAGATGTGTATAACAATGGGTCAAAAGTTTGGGTCTAGTTGATTTTGATCTAAAGAGAGCATGGCCAACTAGGGGTTGATCTAATGGGTGATTTTAATGCTTAGCCTCCGCTCCATCTATTGTCCAGCTGGCTGCCAGAAATATCCAATCTTTAAAGACAAACAAATATTACCACTTTAAATCCACTTGATTTATGACTCATAAGTAGAGATACCTAAGCAAAATGTTGCTTTATTTTTATGTGCTCAGTCAATTTAATGAAAACCAGTAAAACATAAATGGTCACCAGGGAATATTAATATATGACTATAGTCACAGTCCTAATCCGTCTCAGATAATACATGACACTCATACGCAATATGTGTTTTTCTCACCATGGAGCAAATCAGTCACTATTATCAGATGTTTCTTACAATAGACTTGATGTCTCCCAGCTTCTGTGTTTTATCATGAATAATCTACGAGAAGCAAATGTGCACATTGTGTGGATTAAAATCACTTTCGTAAATGAACAGATGATTAAATATTCATGCAAATCTGCATAACTTTCTGGAGAACGAAATTGTACAAAAACAATTTGTAATTGAAACAAAATATTTAACTGCCTTGTCACAAGGATTCATTCCCAACCAATTTTAAGTAATAACATATGAACACAGTGGGGGTTATTTATTTGTATAGTATGACTTTAGTTACATAACAAATAAATTCAGCTTGTTAGCGATTTGCTTAGAGATTGGGATAATCTTTTATAAGACAATATATTGTGAAATCCTATCAGCATAAAATAAGGAGAGTTTTCAAGAAAAGTTGTCGATCTTGATCCATTGGTAGACCACCAATTGGATGTCAGTAGAACACGATGGTCATGTGCAAATCTTCCTTAAGGGGAATTTATCAGCTCAAAAATCCATATATACCTGCTATCATTTTCTAATTTCTTGCTCTATGCTTTCTCTATTGATGTATTTCTTTTACTTATATTCCCCTCCTATCCTCTGTAAATGTCAAATAAAGAGATTAATTCCATCTGTCACACACAGTGAATGATCCACTTAGTTTTCTGCTGTCCACTCCCCATTGGATGAATAATCATGTCACATACAGTATTCACATCACTGCTCAGGAGATCAATTTGGGGCAATATCCTCCTCTCTGCTCCTGTTTGCAGCCAAGCAAGAGGTAAAATAAAACACAGAAACTGTCACAGCACAGTAGGATATCTGCTTTGAGAAACAAATGAACTAGACACCTTATCTAAATCAGGTAAGGCAGACGTGCAATAGTTCTCTCCCTCCATGTCCTCAACAGTACAGAAGCGCCTAATGAAAACTGAAACCTGACACTGCATTGAGAGCAAAGGGAGGATGGAGGAGAGAAGAGAGAGCTGCTTAGAAGGTGTGCATAATAAATGGTCAGGTATTTTGGACGAAGTACCTTAATGTCCGCGCTGCTGCCAGAGAGGAACATACACCAACGACACTGGGACGTCTGAGTACTGGTAGTAGAGGTTTATTTCCAACGCGTTTCGGAGCCACGTACCGAGCTCCTTCCTCGGTACGTGGCTCCGAAACGCGTTGGAAATAAACCTCTACTACCAGTACTCAGACGTCCCAGTGTCGTTGGTGTATGTTCCTCTCTGGCAGCAGCGCGGACATTAAGGTACTTCGTCCAAAATACCTGATCACAGCACCACACCTCGTGGAAGTACAGTCCCTGCAGCAGCTGCATTGTTCGAGCAATTACGCTGGTTGTGTGCTACACAACCTGACCAGGTGAGCAAATCTGATTTTTTCACATTTACCTGCCTATAAAGGATAAGACCCTATGTGCGCATTCTCAACCCTCTAGATATGCATAATAAATGGACAGTTTAACACAACTGGGCTAATCCTCTTTCAATATTATGCACAGGAAACTACAAAGGGTAGAATAATGATTTTACATGTTTTTAAAATGCCTCAGGCACTATTTAAGGGTAATATTAGGATCAAACTGAAAAATGACATGACTGTGTCCCTTTAAATGAACCAGTCTCAAGGAAAAATGCTATTTACCCGCAGATATGGGGTTAATCTTCAGGTTAATAGCATTCTGAACCTGCCCAGCCCCTGCACATGAAACGCCGCTGCCAGGAGGAAATTAACTTTAATCCTCCTGGCAGTGTTCCTGTTTCATTCATGGAGGTTGCGCCAATGTGGTATAAGTGACTACTCTGGGTATGGAGAACACTGACTGAAACCAGATTTTAATGCAAAGTGGCTGTCAGTCAGTGTGGAGGATTGTTACAGCTGCGGTTCTCAATGAACAGAGCGGTGACTAAACCCGTGGTGGCACCTCCCCATGACTGAAACCCAAACACTGCCAGGAGGAATAAAGTTTATTTCCTCCCAGTAGCGAAGTTTAATGTGCAGGTACTGGGCAGATTCAGAATGCTATTAATCTGCAGATTAACCCCATGTTTGCAGGTTAATAGCATTTTTTCCACATGACAGGTTCTCTTTAAAATTAAGCAGATATGTGTAGATCCTATTGAGAGTGTCAATTTAGCAAACAAACTATTAATATACACTGCAAAATCAAAGTTAAATAAAGACAAATGTATTAAAAATAATAAATAAATAATTAATTAAATACTTACCTCTCCGACGGGTGTTCCGGTGTCCGGGAGCCAGGAGCCGCTGCTGGAATGCTCCTGCTAGGACCTGTGGTGATGTCAGAGGGCTTTCCGGTCATGTGATATGTATCACATGACCGCGAGCGGCCAATCAGAGTCGGGAACGCCCCCTCTGACATCACGGCAAGTCTTTTCCCATCAGTACATGGCCTTTGCACAGTTCCGGATTTTGCGAACAAGCCGGCGGAGAGGTAAGTATGAAATCTTTATTATTTTAATACTTCTGGCATTGTTTCATTTAGATTTCGCAGTGTATATTAATACACTGCAAAATCAAATGGGGGCTGGCAGACATGGCACAGAGGGGAGGAGGAAGCAGGATTCTTCCTCCCCTCTGTGACATCACTCCTGCCCTGGCCCATAAAAAAGCATGCTGTCTAAACAGCACTGTTTCTTTATTTGCGTTTTTTTGTGCGGGTAAAAAACGCTGGTAAAAGCGCCCGCGCAAAAAAACGCAAAAAAATCGCTATGTGTGAACGTAGGCTTATTGTGCATCTGTTACTATGACTGATAACACAAATATGGCTTTAATAATAGAATGAATGACTAGTGTGGGCTGTAGATGGGCAGTAGTGGATGGGCAAGCTACAAAAAGCCAAACACATTCTCCCACTTATTTATTGAGACCAACTTTTATATGTCCTGAGCTTTAGAATTGTTTGTATCCAAAACTTTTTTGTAGACCTGTGATGAATTAAAGTGCTATTCTGATCTAAATCGGATGCTTTTAATCTCAATGAGGGGCTGAAACCTCAACCCTGTTTGGGGGTGGAGGCCAGCATGATGCTGGTGTTGGAGCTAGTGACCTCAGTATTAGGAGTGGTGGCAAAGACCATCTAAATAAAGTCTTATATAGGGCAAACTGGGAGGTGGGCACCCTCTTTAACCCATGCTCAGGACAGCACATTCCCGCCCGCCATCCCTAATAGTAAATTTCGAGTCACAGTATAATTGGAGGGTCCTTGAAGTTGGTTACAAATTGGTCTTGGGGATTCATTAACATATGTATTCCTTAATTGAATGGTACTTGGATGGTGGTCTGGTGATTTTGGGAAGGGGGAATACGCAGCAATGGAATGTTGGGCTCCCCATAACGGTTATTGGAAATCAACATTTCCCCTCATATCTGTGGTGGCCCCAAGCAGGTGCTTGCAGCTGGGAGTAAGTTTTGTTGTAGGGAAGGGAGCCGGAATTTTTGTGGTAATTTACCAGATTTTTGAGCTTCAAGGACCTCTCCATTTGTGTAACTGCAATGTTTTCTATGTTGTCACATAAAACGGTTGCTGTGGCCAATTTATTTAAAGTCGTCTCAGAGTCTTATTCATGATCAACGGTGGAATATTCAACAGGGAATCAGTGAATATACAGTGGGGTTACAAAGATTAGGTGACAGAAAGCCGACAATACCAGGGTCAAGCATATCGCCATGTCGCCATGTATAGGCTGTAAAACGGATTATATCTTGAACATTGGAAAAGCTAGCATTCTAGTATTAGCAGTCGGTGAAATCCCATGTAGAACTTATCTTACCTCAAAAGGGTTTTTAAAAATTGAATCCAGCTAAAACTAAAAGATTGCATTGTAGAAAAGATAAGGAAATAAAATATTTGTGATACTTTTCAACTTTAGGTAAATGGTGATGAAATGAGTTCTGTAAGCAATCATCATTTATGATCAATTTATTAGTGAATTATTGACTTTGTTCTTGTCCCACAATGTGCAAGATGATTTCTCTCTGCCCCTTACAAGAATACAGCTTCTTATGTCAGGACCTGAAGTCATTTTTTCCTATAAGGGTATGTGCACACTGGCCGGGTTAGGGTCGGTTTAGGTGTGTAAACCGCCGGTCGGTTTACATAAATTTCATGTAAATTTATGTTAATCCAAACCGGCGTTTTGATTAACATTAAAACCTATGTAAACCGACAGCTGCTGTGCACACACCGGCGGTTTACACATGCTCATCCGTTGCTAACCCGCTGGGTTTCCAGCGGTTAGCAACGAATGAGCATGTTCTATAAACCGGCCGGTTCTGCAGCGGCTGCAAGCAGAATCATGTACTGCTTCCAGCCGCCCCAACACCGCCGGCGCTAACCCGCTGGCCACCCGCCCGGCACCCGCCGCACATACCTGCCAGGATGCCGGTGGACGGCTCCGGAGCTTCCTGGCGGGTCCGCCCAGCCGCCGCCGACCAACCCGCCGGCATATGTGCACATAGCCTAATAGTCTCTGTGAGTGCTATGGGAATGCATAGAGAAACTTATTTTTGCTTCAGATTGAAGTCATTCTAGAAATCGAAGAGTTAAAAGTACAGGTTTTAATTTAATCCAATAGAGTAACGTTATCAATGCACCGTAAAATATACTGGCAGAGTTTATTATTTATGCAGACAGAAAAAATGCTGAGTTTTTGCATGTTTTTTAAATTTGGTTTAATACAAAAGGCGCATTAACACGATTTCAGTGGTTGTCACCAAAAATGTTCTTCGTTGTTTTATAAATATATAAGAAATAAACTTGCTAAAATATTTTAAAATATTTTCCAGCACCTCCCACTTCTGCATCTGGTGATTAATCTCCACTGAAATCCATCAGTCACTTGACAGGTTTGTTGCCGTGTTGGAAGGTATCATGCACCTGTCCTATTAATTACAATGATGCATACATAATACTTGCCAATACCTGCTAAGTGGCCCACAGGTGCCATATCATTAGCACTTCTCCTTTTCCAAGTGAGAAGTGAGTTTAGAAAACCTTCAAAGCTGCATTGATGTCGATTTTCAGCCCCTTATACCTTGTGCCACTGGAGGTTCTGAGCTTTTTCATTCAGCTTTGATATCCCTTAAGCAAAGAAACATCTGCAGCACACTTCAGTAAATCCACTCTGCTTTTGGATGAGATGCAAATTTTCACAGGTTCCAGAATCCTCCTGAGTTAAAATGTACCATACAAATCTATGGAGCATCTTGCAAAATTTTTACATTTTTATTTCCTTGCATGTCAATACAGTAAACAAAGTGACACTTGGACCCACACAGAGTAAAAAAAGACAGCATCAGTGGTCAAAACACAGGGATTTTAGAGGAAACCTGATTGCTGAAAAATGCTGCCCGATGCAAAGACAGCACTTATTAGACACCGGCTTGACTCTGAAATGCTGTGGAATTTCAGAGAAAATCAAGTTTTAAAAGCAATCAATGACAAAACTTCATTGGGTCTACTTAGACAGATGGGCTCTTGTCGGCTTCTCCCTGCATGCTGACCTGAATTGATAGGTCTTTCCCATATGTGTATATATAAAACCCGAAGGCCACTTCCGGCCAATCCGCCCAACTTCCGTGATGGCCTCCGACCTGTGTAATGAGACCGGAACCGGAAGTGGGCGCTTTAGCGCCCACCAGACTCAGAGCGGTGAGCGCGAGCCGTTAAACTCCCACGACCCCTGTGTCCCGGCACCTCCTCTCTCCTCCGGCCCAGTCCTCCCGCTCCTCTCTCCAGCCCCTTCCTCCCGCTCCTCCTCCTCCCCAATGTTGCAGCTCAGAGCGGAGGACATGCGGTTCTCCCGACGCCGCCCGCAGATGACCGGCATCAGCCGGTTCTCTCCCGCTTGCCACACATGCGGCTCCCCAGCTCCTGCGCCCCCCGCGGGTCGTCTTGCCCCCCCCCGCGGGTCGTCCTGCCCCCCCGCGGCTCCTGCGGCCCCCCGCAGCTACTCATGCCCCCCCGCGGCTCCTGCGGCCCCCCCGCAGCTACTCATGCCCCCCCGCGGCTCCTGTGGACCCCCCGCGGGTCGTCCTGCCCCCCCGCGGGTCGTCCTGCCCCCCGCGGGTCCTCCGGCCCCCCCGCGGCTCCTGTGGGCCCCCCCGCGGCTCCTGTGGGCCCCCCGCGGGTCGTCCTGCCCCCCTGTGGCCCCCCGCAGCTACTCATGCCCCCCCGCGGGTCGTCCTGCCCCCCCCGCGGGTCGTCCTGCCCCCCCCCGCGGGTCGTCCTGCCCCCCTGCGGCCCCCCGCAGCTACTCATGCCCCCCCGCGGGTCGTCCTGCCCCCCCGCGGGTCGTCCGGCCCCCCCGCGGCTCCTGTGGGCCCCCCGCGGGTCGTCCTGCCCCCCCGCGGCTCCTGCTGCCCCCACCCTGCTTGCTTCTGCTAAAAATAAAAAATGCCTCATAGAGAATACTCACCCGTCCGCCGCGCGCTCCATCTACGTCCTATAGCTCCATGGCTTGAGGACCTGTGGTTGCCTGGGAAACCGATCAGCTGATCGGTTTCCCAGTCAACCACAGGTCCTGCGAGCCGCCACACGGGTGAGTATCCTCCCATCCATCCTGCCTCTACCCCCCACCGGCTCCAACCTGCTCCCCCCCCTTGCTCCATAGCACACACCCCCCTCTGCTCCATCCTGCCCCCCCTCCACCACCTCCATCCTGCCCCCCTACAACAGTTCCATCCTGCCCCCCCCCCCGGCTCCAACCTGCCCCCACCGACTCCATCCTGCCCCCCCCCACACCAGCTCCATCCTGCCCCCCCCCCACACCAGCTCCATCCTGCCCCCCCACCGGCTCCATCCTGCACCCCCCGCCCGCTCCATCCTACCCCCCCACCGCCTCCATCATGCCCCCCACCACACCTGCTCCATCCTGCCCCCCCGCCGGCTCCATCCTGCCCCCCACCCCCACCAGCTCCATCCTGCCCCCCCCCCACCAGCTCCATCCTGCCCCCCCCCCACCAGCTCCATCCTGCCCCCCCACCGACTTCATCATGCCCCCCCACCAGCTCCATCCTGCCCCCCCGCCCGCTCCATCCTATCCATCCTACCCCCCCGCTGGCTCGATCCTGCCCCCCCACCGTCTCCATCCTGCCCCCCCACCGTCTCCATCCTGCCCCCCCACCTGCTCCATCCTGCCCCCTTCCTGCCCGCTCCATCCTACCCCCCCACCGCCTCCATCATGCCCCCCACCACACCAGCTCCATCCTGCCCCCCCCCCCCCCCCCCCCCCCCTCCCGCCCCCCCCACCCGTCCATCCGCCCCCCCCACCCGCTCCATCCTGCCCCCCCCACCCGCTCCATCCTGCCCCCCCACCGTCTCCATCCTGCCCCCCCACACCGTCTCCATCCTGCCCCCCCACACCGTCTCCATCCTGCCCCCCCCACACCGTCTCCATCCTGCCCCCCCACACCGTCTCCATCCTGCCCCCCCACACCGTCTCCATCCTGCCCCCCCACACCCCATCCTGCCCCCCCCCCGTCTCCATCCTGCCCCCCCCCCACCGTCTCCATCCTGCCCCCCCCCCACCGTCTCCATCCTGCCCCCCCCCACCGTCTCCATCCTGCCCCCCCCACCGTCTCCATCCTGCCCCCCCCACCGTCTCCATCCTGCCCCCCCCACCGTCTCCATCCTGCCCCCCCCACCGTCTCCATCCTGCCCCCCCCACCGTCTCCATCCTGCCCCCCCCACCGTCTCCATCCTGCCCCCCCCCACCGTCTCCATCCTGCCCCCCCCACCGTCTCCATCCTGCCCCCCCCCACCGTCTCCATCCTGCCCCCCCCACCGTCTCCATCCTGCCCCCCCCACCGTCTCCATCCTGCCCCCCCCACCGTCTCCATCCTGCCCCCCCACACCGTCTCCATCCTGCCCCCCCACCGTCTCCATCCTGCCCCCCCCACCGTCTCCATCCTGCCCCCCCACCTGCTCCATCCTGCCCCCTTCCCACACCAGCTCCATCCTGCCCCCTCACCGGCTCCATCCTCACCCCCCGCCAGCTCCATTCCACCCCCCCACCCGCTCCATCCTGTGCCCCCCCCCCCCTCGGCTCCATCCTGCCCCCCCACACCGCTTCCATCCTGCCCCCTGCCCGCTCCATCCTACCCCCCCGCCCGCTCCATCCTGCCCCCCCCCCACACACCAGCTCCATTCTGCCCCCCCGCCAGCTCCATCCTGCCCCCCCCCCGGCTCCATCCTGACCCCCCCCCCCACACACCAGCTCCATTCTGCCCCCCCGCCAGCTCCATCCTGCCCCCCCCCCGGCTCCATCCTGACCCCCCCCCTGGCTCTATCCTGCCCCCCCTCCGACTCCATCCTGCCCCCCCTCCGTCTCCATCCTGCCCCCCCTCCGTCTCCATCCTGCCCCCCCTCCGGCTCCATCCTGCCCCCCCTCCGGCTCCATCCTGCCCCCCCTCCGGCTCCATCCTGCCCCCCCTCCGGCTCCATCCTGCCCCCCCTCCGGCTCCATCTTACCCCCCTCCGGCTCCATCCTGCCCCCAGCCGACTCCATCCTGCCCCCCCCCCCCCCCGGCTCCATCCTACCCCCCCCCCCCCGCCGGCTCCATCCTGCCCCCAGCCGACTCCATCCTGCCCCCAGCCGACTCCATCCTGCCCCCCCACCACCGTTCTGCCCCGCTCGCTCCATCCTGCCCCGCTCGCTCCATGCTACCCACCCGCTCGCACCATCCAGCCCCGCTGCCTCCATCGTGCCCTGCCAACTCCATCCTGCCCCACCCCCCCATCGGCTCCATCCTGCCCCCCCGGCTGCATCCTGCCCCCCTGCCCGCTCCATCCTACCCACCCCCTGCCCGCTCCATCCTACCCACCCCCGCCGGCTCCATCCTTAATCCCCCGCCGGCTCCATCCTTAACCCCCCGCCGGCTCCATCCTGCCCCCCCCCCCACCAGCTCCATCCTGTCCCACCCACGCCGCCTCCATCCTGCCCCCCCCGCCCGATCCTACCCCCCCACCTGCTCAATCCTGCCCCCCCCACACACCAGCTCCATCCTGCCCCTCTCGCCAGCTCCATCCTGCCCCCCTGCCAGCTCCATCCTGCCTCCACCGGCTCCATCCTGCCCCCCCCCCCTCGGCTCCATCCTGCCCCCTCCCCGGCTGCATCCTAACCTTCTCGCCGGCTCCATCCTGCCCCCCCCACACCAGCTCCATCCTGCCCCCCCCACCGGCTCCATCCTGTCCCCCCGCTGCCTCTATCCTGCCCCCCCCCACCAGCTCCATCCTGGCCCCCCCCGCCGCCTCCATCCTGCCCTGCTCGCTCCATCCTGCCCCCCCCCGCCACTATCCTGTCCCGCTCGCTCCATCCTGCCCTTCTGCCACCATCCTACCCCGCCGCCTCCATCCTGCCTCGCCGGCTCCATCCTGCCCCGCCGCCTCCATCCTGTCCCCCCACCACCGTTCTGCCCCGCTCGCTCCATCCTGCCCCGCTCGCTCCATGCTGCCCTGCCGGCTCCATCCTGCCCCCACCTCCGCCACCATCCTGCTCCTCCCGCTCCATCCTGCTCCTCCGGCTCCATCCTGACCCTCCCGCCCCCCGGGTCCATCCTTCCCCCCCCGCTCCATCCTGCCCCGCTCGCTCCATCCTGCCTCCACTCCACCCCCGTCACCATCCTGCCCCCCTGGCAGTTAGCGATCAGCTGAACGCTTTCCCAGGCAACGACAGGTCCTAAACCCCTGTAGGACCTAGAAGACGAAGGTGGAGCGAGCCGGCGGTCAGGTGAGTATCCTCACTGAGAATTTTTTTATTTTTTGGAGGGAGGAGCGGGGGGGGGGGGGGGGGGGGAGAAGCTGAGTATGGCCATATACCATAGTGCTGCTATACATGTACTCTAATGTATCGCCATATACTATAGTGCTGCTATACATGTGCTATACAATTCCACCATATACTATAGTGAAACTCTACATATACTGTAATATACTGTCATATACTATAGTCCTGCTATACATGTAATGTAATGTATCGCGATATACCATAGTGCTGCTATACATGTAATGTAATGTATCGCCATATACCATAGCGCTGCTATACATGTACTCTAATGTATCGCCATATACCATAGCGCTGCTATACATGTGCTATAAAATACCCCCATATACTATAGTGCACCTGTACATACTGTAATATATTGCCATATACTATAGTGCTGCTATACATCTGCTATACTGTACCGCCATATACCATAGTGCTGCTATATCTAATATATAAAACATGAAGGCTCACTTCCGTCACTTTAGCCAGCACTTCCGTCACTTTGTGATCGCCAAAGTGACGTCACCACAGTGCTACACCCGTCCAGGGTGGACCAACATGCCGGCCCTAAGCGGAGCGGGACTCAGGCAACACCGCCACGCTTACGGCCGCCCCTACACTGCCTAAAACACACATCACGGCCGGGAGACGACCGCCGTGATGTGTGCAGCCTGGAGGAGCAGAGGTGTGCCGAACGGTCATGTCGCCGCTCCAGCCACATCTCTCCTCACCCCTCCAGCCACACCTCTCCTCACCCCTCCAGCCACACCTCTCCTCACCCCTCCAGCCACACCTCTCCTCACCCCTCCAGCCTCACCTCTCCTCACCCCTCCAGGGCCACCTCTCCTCACCCCTCCAGCCTCCCGCCACATCATACTCTGCTATCCACAGAGCCGCCTGTATACTCTGCTACCCACAGAGCTGCCTGTATAATCTGCTACCTTCAGAGCCCCTGTATACTCTGCTACCCACTGACCCGCCTGTATACACACAATTCATTTCACTGCGCTCCCGATGCATCAGGCCCCTGACCACTGCACTCTGGCCCTGACCACTGCACTCTGGCCCTGACCACTGCACTCTGGCCCTGACCACTGCACTCTGGCCCTGACCACTGCACTCTGGCCCTGACCACTGCACTCTGGCCCTGACCACTGCACTCTGGCCCTGACCACTGCACTCTGGCCCTGACCACTGCACTCTGGCCCTGACCACTGCACTCTGGCCCTGACCACTGCACTCTGGCCCTGACCACTGCACTCTGGCCCTGACCACTGCACTCTGGCCCTGACCACTGCACTCTGCCCTAAAGCAGACTATGAGCCACTGAGCCTCCATATACTCTGCTAACCACTCAGCCGCTGTATAGTCTGCTAACCAGTGAGCCCCTGTGTACCCTAATAACCATAGGCTAGCATACCCGATTCTTTAGAATCGGGCCGCCATCTAGTGTGTATATAAATACAGACCTGTCACTCCAGACCAGCAGGCAGGGAAAAGCCCCAGAAACCTTTAAAGTGTAAATGTCATTTTGTTGAAAAAAACAAAAGCACAATACTGCACTGGTTGTTAATGATGGGTCACATAGCAGCTAAAATAATGCTTTTTTGTGCCATGACTTATTTTCTCACATTTTTCTGTGCTCTTTTAAAAAACTGCATTTTATGGCTGTGTTGCCATGGTTAATGTCTACTGGCACTGTGTGTAGTTCCACAGCTTCTGAGAGCAAGCTAATAGGGAGCAGTGTGACAGCAGAGAAGGGGTTAACAGAGATCCTGACTGAGTTGTGTGGAGCCAGATGGCAGATCAGAAGCTTGTGCCAAGGAAAGAGGAGTTTGCAGTGCTCCTGACATTTTGACATTGCTTAGCAACTGTGCTGTATACTGAGATAATCTGATACATTGTTTCCTTACCAGCTGCAGTCAGCAGTGTATACCACATCCCATCCCTTATATGGTTACATACCTGTATTCAGTGTGAAGACGGATCTGACTATTAATGAAAATTCGTCTGTTTTACACATAGTGTAGTGGGGTTACCTTATGGATGTTTATGTGGAATTTTCAACCAGAATTTTCTAATGAAGTATATTTGAAAGTTTATTATAATCCCTTGCTCTACACTTACTCTACATTATTATTAACTATAAAATTTAAATGGCGGGTACCCTTTAAGGTATGAGTTTCTCTAAAATGCTGCAATGTTTCAGAGTCAAACATACCTAGCTGGTGCCTGTAACATGTTGCATGTGGATCAGGCGGCATTTTTCAGCTATCAGGTTCACTTGTGTGCGTCCAAATGTCACTTTATTTACTGTATTAACCCCTTCATGACCCAGCCTATTTTGGTCTTATTGACTTTGCCATTTTTTGCAATTCTGACCAGTGTCTCTTTATGAGGTAATAACTCTGGAACGGTTCAACAAATCCTAGCGATTCTGAGATTGTTTTATCGTGACATTTTGGGCTTCATGTTAGTGGTAAATTTAGGTCAATACATTTTGCATTTATTTGTGAAAAAATCTGAAATTTGGCAAAAATGTTGACTGAGTGGGTTTCTGGAACCTGTGAAATTTGCATCCCAACCATAAGGAGCGTGGTTTTACTGAAGTGTGCCACAGATGTTTCTTTTTGAATGTGTATGAACGAGTTATCTGTGTGACTCTTTGCGGACTCTGTTCTGCATCATGACTGATTTCTATCTGGACAAGGAGGCTGGCTTAGGCTGGCTTCACACTGCGGCATGATCCGGTCCGGGGCTGTCAGGGGTGACAGCCACGGACCGGATTTTGTCCCCATAGGATACTGTGGGGCCGGATGGAGCCGGATGGAGCCGGATGGCAGTTATCTGCCATCCGGCTGCCTCCTCGCCGGATGAATCCGGGAGAAGTAGGATTTTTCTGTCGCATCCAAAAACGTTTCATGCAACATTTTTGGATCCGGCAGAAAAATCCCACTTCTCCCGGATTCATCCGGCGAGAAGGCAGCCAGATGGCAGATAACTGCCATCCGGCTCCATCTGGCCCCATAGTATCCTATGGGGCCAAAATCCGGTCCATGGCTGTCACCCCTGACAGCCCCGGACCGGATCATGCCGCAGTGTGAAGCCGGCCTTAGTTAATGAAGAGACAGCAAGTTCACTCTATAGAAGACACACATTGCTTAAAAGGGTTGTCCAGGCTTTTTCTAAAATCTGGTTGTATATCTGGGCTGAAAAATGCTAACACTTTGTAATTTACACCCTGTTAGCATTTTGCATGGTACTGACTGGTAACCAATTTATGATTTTACATTGTACAATTAATTTGCACAGCACTGTAGGTAACCATGCAAAATGCTAAAAGGGTATAAATTACAAACTGTCAGCATTTTGCAGTCTAGATACACACAGATTTTAGGAAAAGCCCAGACAAACCCTTTTAACACTTTTCAAACTTATCCATCAGTTCAAAAAATATCTTTTCAGGGTATGTTTGGGCCCCCAAATGATGAAGGATATATTTTATTGTTTGTTTTTTTCTGATCGTATGGCCCATGTGTGAAATAGATCAGTGATGATATTGGCATAAAAAGGGGTCCCCTCACTTGTTCTGTATGTCTAAAAAACGGGGGCTTGTAATAATTTCTTCTCATTATCCAAGTATAGTATTTCTGTATTTTTGTTCTTAGCATATTTGCTATTCATCCGAGAGAGTCAATTTTATTTTAGGTTAATCTTTCATTATATGGTTCTGTCTTTGTCTCCCTCTGACACTGACAAACATTTATTGCACACTGAGGCATTGCTCAGTTGATGTTTGGACAGAATTATATATCATTATGTGAATAGCTTACATACAGTAAGACATAAATGTTACATCTGATTGAACTGTATGAAGAAACAAGCTCACATTAAATTGATACATATGCCCACCAATTGTGATTCGTGCCATATCATCTCTAATTGAATCTATTTTTAGACTGTTCGATTAAAAATGTAGAAGGAATTACAAGCTGAGTGCATCATGAAGAAAATATTTTGATAGGCACGCTTCATGCTTGAACTTTTGCTATCTTGTTGGTGTGTACAGGTGGAGTAAAAACGTATTTAACTTAAGTGGGGTTTACACATAGCGAAGCACCAGCGATCCCAACAACGATCCTACCCGTGATTGCTAGTGCGTCGCTACGTGGTCGCTGGTGAGATGTCAGACAGGCAGAACTCAACAGCGATCACCCAGCAATGCGCCGACACCCGACGGTTGTTGGGAGCGTTCGGGGTCTCGGGCGCAGAATGGGGATCGCTGTAAGTCTGCCTGTCACACACATCGATGCAGCCTGGCCAGCGGGAGATCGCAGATAGAAAAATGTCCAGGCCATTCAATGAAGATCAGCGATCTCCCTGCAGGGAACTGATCGCTGCTTAGTGTCACATGCAGCAAGATCGCTGGCGAGGTTGCTGCTACGTCACAAAATCTGTTACGTAGCAGCGATCTTGATAGCGATATCACTATGTTTAAACCACCCTTTACTGTACTCAGAAAATGTTTCTGTTTCTTTTTAGCCATAGACAGGTTATTAGATAAACATAAGGCGGGTCAATTGAATCAAGCTTACTCCTGCACACCCAAGGAATATTGTGAGAAAATACTGTGAGCAAAATCCCTAGAATAACTTGTGAGCCACTCCCTCAGGGAAATCGGTGATCCAGAGCTCCAAGGAATCCTGTGAGCAATGCCCCTTTGTAAAGACCATTAATAATAGCACTAAATAAAAAAGGCTATATGTCTGGAACACAAAGTATTCAAGGAAGCATTTGGAATAATTTAAGTACAAAAACTCTACTTTTGATCATGTGACAAGTCCTCTTTTAAGCAGTTGTTCCTTACTATAAAAGTCAAATTTAGTGGCCTCTGGATGAGATAAGAAATAAAAAAAAAAGCTATAATGCCCTCCCATTGCTATTCCTCTCTTTGTCCTATGTCCCTCACTGGTTTCTTGGGATCACCATCCATTGGTGGTGGTGTTAGTGGATGTTCACATGTCCATTGTAGTCAGTGAGAGGCTGCAGATCAGTTAAATCCTCAGATTTTGTCTAAATGGCAAAAGTCTTTTTTCCCGTTTTGAAGAATTTGTGAAGATTGTGGCATTTCCGCCAGATGTTGATGTCATCATGGGACTTGTGGAGATTAACTACAGAGTAAGAGGGGAAGTGCTGATATCGTAGATGAGTGTAGATTGTTTCTAATATTTTTGGATATGTTTACACATTTTTTTTTGCTGCTTGGTTTCTTCACTTCTCAGATATTTACAGACTTTTGTAGAAGGAAGGGGAGATGCTACTATCACGAAGACTTATACCAACAGAGAGAAACCTAGGTCTCAATCAAGGAATGAATTGATCAATCAAACCAATTATAATCAATAATTGAATCTTTATTATGAAAAAGTTTAAAAATCAAACCAGAGCTACATTACAGGAAACACCACATAGCACATATAAAAACCTCCAGATTTACAGGCTCAATACAACAATTGCACATATAAACACTGCAAGCAGGATTAAACCTCAAGCGATACCTCCATGAGTCTAAGCACCTTAATTTCCTTTTTATTGGATCAATATCCTATCTGTTTCCCCAAATTATACTTTAGATCTAAACAGAAGGGGTCCAAAACCACGGAGTACTTGTGTCTACAAGAGGTATCCTGGTCACAGGATACACATAAATAAATGTTGATTTACCTGTTCAGAAGGAACGTAGTGCCTGGGCTTCCCACCCCTACGCCGTTTCGCTATGGAGCTTCTTCCGGGGGCGTGCCAGTATGAGGCAGGAAGGGCTTTTTATATCCCCCATATGTCAAACGTCATCCAGAAGGGCTCACTGCCATTGGCGCTGCAGGATCGAGCCTCCAGACATCAGACACGCCCTCCGGCGGCAGCGTGCGTGAACACGCTGTGTCTATCCGCCGGAAGATGCGTCCTGTCAAAGGAGCCCGATCGCGCACGCGCACTAGTGAGACAATGAGGAGAGGAATGTTATTGCTGTATCCCGGGCTACCGTCACGTGATACTAATCACATGACCGGCACTACCACTGTCAAAGCCCGGATTCTAAACATATTGGCTGCAGTTGTCATGGTAGTTGTAAGAATATGTGAACATTACTAAACAGTGCTTAATTAAGATTAACCACTTCTTCAACAGAAGTGAATAGCAATATATAACTATATCAAAAGGTGCTTAGTGCTATAATAATTAATCAATCCAAAAACTCCCTGATATAAATAGTGCAATATATAATACAATAATTCAATTATAATAAATATAAGAAAAATTAAATACATACACATGACCATATTATAATCCCAATGTGAGGTGACTATCCTAACAAATTTATAGTATCTCATAGAGATAGATCAACTACAATAAATGCAATTTCATAAAAATACATGTTAAAATACAGAAAAAATTAATTAAAATAAAAATACAGCAATATTTCATATTTAATAAAAGATCATTCATCAACGCAGTGGATCTTCCTTTTCACAATCTCCAAATTACTGCCAACATCTCTCTACTGGAGACAAGATCAACCTATATTAAAATACAAATAAAAAATATTAAAATAACAATTTATAAAAAATAATAAAAACGAAAGCCCAATCTTCATCCTCATTATCAGCTGATATATCTATACTACTCTAGATGGGTATACAAAAAATTACTATAAAAAGGCGCCAAAGCCTTGGTTCTCATTAAGACCCAGGGGTGCCATGGTACCTAGTCTATATATCCAGCGGCTTTCAATCTGAGCCAACCTGTGGCTTAAATCACCTCTCCTTGGTCCAAGATCCAATTGCTCAATCACTTTGAATTTTAATAAAGTAGGATTACACTGATGGAATGTTTTAAAGTGTCTTGGGAGAGTTTTCAATTTAGACACATCCGTTTCTTTCTTGGCTTTCTCTATATCAAGGTAATGCTCTCTTATGCGGATTTTTGCCTCCCTACTTGTCATCCCCACATACAGTTTTTTACACGGACATTCCCCTACATAAATAATCCCTTTTGATGAACAAGTTAAATGTTTTAAAATCTTAAAATTTCTTGTTCTTTCTTGATTCTCAAAGGTCTTAGACTTAATACAACTACCACAGGCCTTACATAATCCACAAGGGAAAAAACCCTGAAGGTCTTTCCGTTCAGATATTCCAATCTTTCCCGGCTGGTAATGGCTATGTACAAGGGCGTCTTTTAAATTTCTCGACCGTCTAGCCACCATGGAGGGATTTTCCGGAAGAACCTTTTGTAATACTGGATCAGTCCGTAGTACTGCCCAGTGTTTATATAGAATATGCTTTAGATCATTCCATTTATTATTAAAGGTAGTAATATATCGTACCTTCAATTCTTCAACATTGTTCTTCTTTGTTGGATAAAGCAATTCATTACGGTTCACCTCCATCGCCCTTCTGTAACCTCGTTTAATACTCCTCTGTCCGTAACCTCTTGCCTGGAATCTTTTTCTTAGATCTTGTGATCGCCGTTGAAACGCCTCCTCATTGGAACAAATTCTTCTAATTCTCAGAAATTGGCTTACTGGAATCCCTTTAATCATGGAACTTGGGTGAGATGAATCAGCATACAGAAAAGAATTAGTAGCCGTTGGTTTTCTAAAGACATCCGTAGTAATCCTGCCATCTGGAAGAACATCAATATTGACATCTAAGAAATCAATCTTCCTGCCATATTTATATGTCAATCTTATATTTAGATTGTTTTGATTTAGTCTATTCATCAAGACCTCCAAATCGTTAACACTACCTTCCCATATAAATATGACATCGTCGATATAACGACTCCACTGATGCACTTTCTCAATACCTACAATTTCATCATTCTGGAGAATTTGTTCCAATGAGGAGGCGTTTCAACGGCAATCACAAGATCTAAGAAAAAGATTCCAGGCAAGAGGTTACGGACAGAGGAGTATTAAACGAGGTTACAGAAGGGCGATGGAGGTGAACCGTAATGAATTGCTTTATCCAACAAAGAAGAACAATGTTGAAGAATTGAAGGTACGATATATTACTACCTTTAATAATAAATGGAATGATCTAAAGCATATTCTATATAAACACTGGGCAGTACTACGGACTGATCCAGTATTACAAAAGGTTCTTCCGGAAAATCCCTCCATGGTGGCTAGACGGTCGAGAAATTTAAAAGACGCCCTTGTACATAGCCATTACCAGCCGGGAAAGATTGGAATATCTGAACGGAAAGACCTTCAGGGTTTTTTCCCTTGTGGATTATGTAAGGCCTGTGGTAGTTGTATTAAGTCTAAGACCTTTGAGAATCAAGAAAGAACAAGAAATTTTAAGATTTTAAAACATTTAACTTGTTCATCAAAAGGGATTATTTATGTAGGGGAATGTCCGTGTAAAAAACTGTATGTGGGGATGACAAGTAGGGAGGCAAAAATCCGCATAAGAGAGCATTACCTTGATATAGAGAAAGCCAAGAAAGAAACGGATGTGTCTAAATTGAAAACTCTCCCAAGACACTTTAAAACATTCCATCAGTGTAATCCTACTTTATTAAAATTCAAAGTGATTGATCAATTGGATCTTGGACCAAGGAGAGGTGATTTAAGCCACAGGTTGGCTCAGATTGAAAGCCGCTGGATATATAGACTAGGTACCATGGCACCCCTGGGTCTTAATGAGAACCAAGGCTTTGGCGCCTTTTTATAGTAATTTTTTGTATACCCATCTAGAGTAGTATAGATATATCAGCTGATAATGAGGATGAAGATTGGGCTTTCGTTTTTATTATTTTTTATAAATTGTTATTTTAATATTTTTTATTTGTATTTTAATATAGGTTGATCTTGTCTCCAGTAGAGAGATGTTGGCAGTAATTTGGAGATTGTGAAAAGGAAGATCCACTGCGTTGATGAATGATCTTTTATTAAATATGAAATATTGCTGTATTTTTATTTTAATTAATTTTTTCTGTATTTTAACATGTATTTTTATGAAATTGCATTTATTGTAGTTGATCTATCTCTATGAGATACTATAAATTTGTTAGGATAGTCACCTCACATTGGGATTATAATATGGTCATGTGTATGTATTTAATTTTTCTTATATTTATTATAATTGAATTATTGTATTATATATTGCACTATTTATATCAGGGAGTTTTTGGATTGATTAATTATTATAGCACTAAGCACCTTTTGATATAGTTATATATTGCTATTCACTTCTGTTGAAGAAGTGGTTAATCTTAATTAAGCACTGTTTAGTAATGTTCACATATTCTTACAACTACCATGACAACTGCAGCCAATATGTTTAGAATCCGGGCTTTGACAGTGGTAGTGCCGGTCATGTGATTAGTATCACGTGACGGTAGCCCGGGATACAGCAATAACATTCCTCTCCTCATTGTCTCACTAGTGCGCGTGCGCGATCGGGCTCCTTTGACAGGACGCATCTTCCGGCGGATAGACACAGCGTGTTCACGCACGCTGCCGCCGGAGGGCGTGTCTGATGTCTGGAGGCTCGATCCTGCAGCGCCAATGGCAGTGAGCCCTTCTGGATGACGTTTGACATATGGGGGATATAAAAAGCCCTTCCTGCCTCATACTGGCACGCCCCCGGAAGAAGCTCCATAGCGAAACGGCGTAGGGGTGGGAAGCCCAGGCACTACGTTCCTTCTGAACAGGTAAATCAACATTTATTTATGTGATATCCTGTGACCAGGATACCTCTTGTAGACACAAGTACTCCGTGGTTTTGGACCCCTTCTGTTTAGATCTAAAGTATAATTTGGGGAAACAGATAGGATATTGATCCAATAAAAAGGAAATTAAGGTGCTTAGACTCATGGAGGTATCGCTTGAGGTTTAATCCTGCTTGCAGTGTTTATATGTGCAATTGTTGTATTGAGCCTGTAAATCTGGAGGTTTTTATATGTGCTATGTGGTGTTTCCTGTAATGTAGCTCTGGTTTGATTTTTAAACTTTTTCATAATAAAGATTCAATTATTGATTATAATTGGTTTGATTGATCAATTCATTCCTTGATTGAGACCTAGGTTTCTCTCTGTTGGTATTAGTTTGGTTGGAGTGACATATTCAAATTAAGGACAGGTTGTTATAGTATCACGAAGACTTAGTCAGGACCTGCAGCTCTCTGGCGCCCCCTTAGCCTGCTGGCGAAATCCGGTATTTCCAGAGAATAAAAAAGGAGCCCAGCTACCCTAATTTATGTCGTATACTGTGACACGTCATGTGACAGGATGTATATATACCACCAGTTCCTACCAGGAGCGTATATATATACCTCGATCCAGTCACCCTCAGGCCCACAATACCACATAAATACAAAATGTTATGCTGCCACCACCGATCTCTTTAAGGTGGATCGGTCACCTGCTCTGGTAATGTGTAAAAGCTGGGTTGTGTGTCAGATCGGCATAAAACATGAAGAAAGAAACCAGTAAATTATAATATTTTACTCCCAAAGTTGGCAGTGCTTATAAAAAAGATATACAAGATATTATAACAGAGACAATGTACATATATGGACAAACAGTAATCAAAATAAAAAGAATTAAATAAGAAATTGCCAGACGGTGACAAACTTAGATCTGTTGGGGGGCGGCTCCCCAGAAAGGTATAATTCCTTCACACAGCGATAGAGTCCTGCTGTGTCCGTGCCCCAGGGTGAAATCAGCGCCAACATGGATGCTTTGGTTTTAATAAAAAAGGATAAATAGGGAGCGCACATAGGGCGTTATCGTCTTAATAAATAGTCCAGTCCCCCCAATCGGTGTGACTCACCTGCGGTGGTTGTGAGAGCCACAACAAACTGAGAGAGCCTGGTAATGGTCGCTGCAGGAGCCCACTGAAGATAAATGATTTCCAAAGAAGAAAAAGCTAGGCTTTCTAGTCCGCGCTGACCTCAAGAAACTTCCAGTCCATTAAAGGGTTAATCAGGTTCTGGATTATTTTCCTACGCGTTTCGTGGCTTTAAATCTGCCACTTCATCAGATAGCCCTGAGGAAGTGGCAGATTTAAAGCCACGAAACACATAGGCAAATAAACCAGACATTTCTTGAGGTCTACAAAGCCCAGCTTTTTCTTTGGTGGAAATCAGTGGTTTTAATAAAGGCAGTAGAACTGCAGCCCCCCCTCATAGAGGAGCATTCCACCAGGGAGGGGTAAACTGAGACCCTCCTCTTTTACCATGCTTAATAAACCTTCCTTTTTCATATCGGAGTATGGGGTGGGCCCACATCCCTGATACACACCTCATGTTTACTTTAATTTAATTCAGAGAATATTGATACCAAATATGACATATTTATGATTTTCAGTAAGCCAGAACTCATTTCCCAGGTTCCTGAGTGTTACATAGATATACAAGACATATAATATAATGTGCAAAAATGTGAATAATCTAAAAATATGACTTATGTGTTTGTGGCATGAACGGGTCTTATGAAATTCGACATTATCAAAACTGTAGGTTTAAACAAAGAGGTTCTGGAGGGAAAAGAGAAGATGCATCCAGTTTAGCATTGGTATTTACGACTCGTTGTAAAGATTCCTACTGGAGGAGGGTGAAGCAAAAGTCTATGCAGGTTCTGTCTAAGTGAACCAACTTGCTCTGGATGAGTGTTCAAACCTCTAGAATAATGCAACATTTCATTCATTCCTGACAGCTACAAAATAGTAGACATGACTAGGGAAGGGCGAATCCTAAATTACTCGGAATCGCTAGACTCTGCCGAGTCCGAGTCCAGGACTCGCTACTCGTTGCGAGTCTAGCGAGTCCAATGTAAATGAATGGGGAACGAGTATTGCAGCAATTCCTCTTCTGCCGGACCCTATAAGGGGTCCGGCATCAGAGGAAAAACCTGCAATTCCCCATTTTATTCTTTTAAAGCCAGCGGCAAAAAGCCGCTGGCTTTTAAAGAATAGCAGGACTTAGGCGGGGAAGCCGGCGGTGAAATTGCTCACTGCCGCTTCCTCCTCTGAGTCCTGACCAGGGGTGGGCTTTGGGGGGGGTGGTGTGAGTGCATCGGACCGACCGGCTACTTACTGCTGCCTCCGCCACCGCCGGCCGCAGACTCGCTCCCCGAGTCTCTCTGCTGCTGCCTCCGGAGATTCCCGAGCGGTGACAGAGCAGTGACCTGAGCTGAACCCTGCTGTCAGCCCCACTCTCTCTGCCTCCGGAGATTCCTGAGCGGTGACGGAAGTTAATTTATTCACTGCTCTGTCACCGCTCGGGAATCTCCGGAGGCAGCAGCAGAGAGACTTGGGGAGCGAGTCTGCGGCCGGCGGCGGCGTAGGCAGCGGTAAGTAGCCGTCTGGTCCGGTGCCCTCACACCTTCCCCCCCCCAAGCTCACCCCTGGCCAGGACTCAGAGGAGGGAGCTAATGAAGAAAGGATAGAGTAGACTAAAATCCGTCCTAGACTAGTAGGACAGATTACAAGGATACAAATTTATACAAAATTAAAAAACCTACTATTATTTACTAAAATCATGTAAATAAAACCGCTATGTATAATAAAACTATATTTGCACCCACGAGTATATACATTTATATATGTATATTTAAATTTATATTCTATTCTTTCCTTAAAATAGTCCTAGCTAATTGTAACATTCACTTTTCCCTTTTCCCTGTAAACACAAATTTGTCCCTCCCCCCTCCGGACCGCCCCCAGGCTCAATGAAATGGTATTCATGTGCCTAATGAGCGGCACCAGAAGTGAGAGGAACCTTCGGCGTCCGATCGAGGCAACACCAGATTCTTTTTTCCTGTAAACACAAACTAACCTCGATCCAGCGCCGTCGTCCCTCCCGTCTCCGGACCGCCCTAGGCCCAATGAAATGGTATTCATGTGTCTAATGAGCGGCACCAGAAGCGAGAGGAACCCTCGGCATCCGATCGAGGTAACACCAGATTCTTTTTTCCTGTAAACACAAACTAACCTCGATCCACCGCCGTCGTCCCTCCCGTCTCCGGACCACCCCCAGGCCCAATGAATTGGTATTCATGTGTCCAATGAGCGGCACCAGAAGCGAGAACCCTCGGCATCTGATCGAGGTAACACCAGATTCTTTTATTTTCTCTCTTCCTTCTTTTCTTTTACGTTCTTTTATATATATATATATATATATATATATATATATGTATCCAATAACTACCGTATTTTTCGCATTATAAGACGCACTTTTGTTCCCCAAAATTTTGGGGGAAAGTGGGTGGTGCGTCTTATAATGTGAAACAATACTTGTGTGGTGGGGGGGGAACTGTGGAGTGGTGTCCGGGGGCTCTCAGGAGGCTGTAGGAGGCTGCAGCAGCGGCCCCATGGTCACGTGGGGCCGCTCATTATCTCCTGTAATATGCACTGCTTCCCGCTGTCAATCACCAGCGGGAGCAGCCCATACTACAGGAGCGGGACCGCAGCCGGCGACTGCGGTCCCATGTGGATAGTCAGTGCTTTCCACGCAATGAAAGCGTGGAAAGCACTGACTATTCCAGGGAGCACATTCATACTCACCGCTCTCCTGGCTCCCTGCTGTAACGGCCATCCCCGCTGTCTTGCCGGCATCCGGGTCCTGTGAGCATCGCTGCAGAGTGACGTCATCACCTGCGCGCTGCTCACAGTACCCGGATGCCGCCACAGCACAGACAGCACAGAGAGCGGTGATAGCGCGGACGGCGAGGGAGCGAGGAGAGGGGTGAGTATGACATTGTTTATTATTTTAAATGTGCAGCAGCCTAATGGGGACTGTGTGCCAGCACTATATGGGGTGTGCCAGCAATATGTGGGGTGTGCCAGCACTATGTGGAGTGTGCCAGCCCTATAGGAAGTGTGCCAGCACTATAGAGAGTGTGCCAGCCCTATGGGGAGTGTGCCAGCTCTATGGGGAGTGTGCCAGCTCTATGGGGAGTGTGCCAGCCTTATGGGGAGTGTGCCAGCACTATGGGGAGTGTGCCAGCCCTATGGGGAGTGTGCCAGCCCTATGGGGAGTGTGCCAGCACTATGGGGAGTGTGCCAGCCCTATGGGGAGTGTGCCAGCACTATGGGGAGTGTGCCAGCCCTATGGGGAGTGTGCCAGCCCTATGGGGAGTGTTCCAGCCCCATGGGGAGTGTGCCAGCCTTATGGGGATTGTGTGCCAGCCTTATATGGGGACTGTGTCCCAGCCTTATATGGGGACTGTGTGCCAGCCTTATATGGGGACTGTGTGCCAGCCTTATATGGGGACTGTGCCAGGATGGGGAGGACAGTGTGCCAAAGTGAAGGCTATGTTGGGGATATATATACCAGTTTGGAGGACATATATATAAGACGCTATCAGGGACCAAGTGTCTTTCGGTCCGCGCCGCTGCTCCAATGAGTATCAAAAAACACTGGAGTGCTTTGAAACAAAATATCTTCAGCTTTATTTTCCAATGCGTTTCGGAGCTAACACCCAGCTCCTTCCTCAGGTCATTCCCTGAGGAAGGAGCTGGGTGTTAGCTCCGAAACGCGTTGGAAAATAAAGCTGAAGATATCTTGTTTCAAAGCACTCCAGTGTTTTTTGATACTCATTGGAGCAGCGGCGCGGACCAAAGACACTTGGTCCCTGATAGAGTTTCACCCCCACGTTTGTGGAAGTGTGGTCCCGGCTGCGGCTGCTGTGTTTGAGCGATCAAGCTTGTTGTGGGCTTCACAACTAAATCAGGTGAGCAGTTTTCATACTGTATGAAATTTGATTCCCATTGAGGATAAGACCCTATGCGCATTCTCATTTTATAGATATATATAAGACGGACACTGGCATTATAAGGTGAACCCCATTTAACATTAAAAATGATTTTTTCCTCTTTTCCTTCATCAAATGTGGGGGGTGCGTCTTATAAAGCGAAAAATACGGTAAATAGACTTGATATAAATAAAATTAATAAACTTTTTTTAAAAAAAAAATTTTTTTTTTTTTTTTTATTTTATTTTATTTTTTTAATGTTTTTAAAAAATTTACCCTGAATAATTACACTGCATTGATTCTGTCATATGTTATTTTCAAGTGTAATATTGAGGCCTTCTGGAGATAAAGTACCAACCCTGAATATCCAATAGGATTCTCTTCTATTGAGACTACTTGTCCTATCAACAACATTCTCTCCTATTTGATCGATTATTGTTAGTTTTAGTTTTGAAGGATCTCTATTGTGTGCCAGATCAAAATGTTTGGAAACACTGTGTTTTAGATAACCGGTGCTAATATTATGTCTTTGTTTGTTCATTCTCGATCTCATACATTGGATGGTTCTTCCGATATACTGCTTTATTTACTGCCTTGCGGGCACCAGTATATTGGAAGAACCATCCAATGTATGAGATCGAGAATGAACAAACACAGACATAATATTAGCACCGGTTATCTAAAACACAGTGTTTCCAAGCATTTTGATCTGGCACACAATAGAGATCATTCAAAACTAAAACTAACAATAATCGATCAAATAGGAGAGAATGTTGTTGATAGGACAAGTAGTCTCAATAGAAGAGAATCCTATTGGATATTCAGGGTTGGTACTTTATCTCCAGAAGGCCTCAATATTACACTTGAAAATAACATATGACAGAATCAATGCAGTGTAATTATTCAGGGTAAATTTTTTAAAAACATTTAAAAAAAAAAAAAAAAAAATTTTTTTTAAAACTTTTATTAATTTTATTTATATCAAGTCTTTTTAGTTATTGGATACATATATATATATATATATATATATATATATATATATATATATGTATATATATATAACAGAACGTAAAAGAAAAGAAGGAAGAGTGAAAATAAAAGAATCTGGTGTTACCTCGATCGGATGCCGAGGGTTCCTCTCGCTTCTGGTGCCGCTCATTAGACACATGAATACCATTTCATTGGGCCTGAGGGCGGTCCGGAGACGGGAGGGACGACGGCGCTGGATCGAGGTTAGTTTGTGTTTACAGGAAAAAAGAATCTGGTGTTGCCTCGATCGGACGCCGAAGGTTCCTCTCACTTCTGGTGCCGCTCATTAGGCACATGAATACCATTTCATTGGGCCTGAGGGCGGTCCGGAGACGGGAGGGACGACGGCGCTGGATCGAGGTTAGTTTGTGTTTACAGGAAAAAAGAATCTGGTGTTGCCTCGATCGGACGCCGAATGTTCCTCTCACTTCTGGTGCCGCTCATTAGGCACATGAATACCATTTCATTGAGCCTGGGGGCGGTCCGGAGGGGGGAGGGACGAATTTGTGTTTACAGGGAAAAGGGAAAAGTGAATGTTACAATTAGCTAGGACTATTTTAAGGAAAGAATAGAATATAAATTTATATATACGTATATAAATTTATATACTCGTGGGTGCAAATATAGTTTTATTATACATAGTGGTTTTATTTACATGATTTTAGTAAATAATAGTAGGTTTTTTAATTTTGTATAAATTTGTATCCTTGTAATCCGTCCTACTAGTCTAGGACGGGTTTTAGTCTAAACTTTGTTATGATTTGTCTTCCCCCAATCATGAATAAGATTGAAAGTATATAAATGTTTTAATTGGGTCCTGAGATTCACTTGAGAAAGACGCATACTGCGTTGAAATGCATCGTGGTTAATGGACCCGCGTGTTGTACACATTTTTATTAAAGCCTAAAGGTAATTTACTACTGGCCGTGGAGCTGTAATTATTCCCTAGCGCTTACCACATACTCTATCCTTTCTTCATTACCTTACATATCCTCCCTGCGGGGAGTGGGATGTGGAGCTGCTCTGGGCTACAGGACCTGGCCTTTCGTCATTTAGATAATCCTCCTGAGCTGTCAGGTGATCCTTGGCAACCGAGGAAAACGCTGAAGACGCCATTTTTCACATCATTACAGAAGAGTGAAATTCATTATTTCAAAGACCTCGCAAGTGTGCAAGTTAATCCAGTTGTGCGGACAGCACAACTGGTCAAGGTGAGCAATACAAAAATATACTGAGGGTAATTATTGCAAACACAGTATGGCGCAAATTGGATTTTATTTTTTCAGAGAATGAAGCGGCAGTGAGCAAATTTCACCGCCGGCTTCCCCGCCTGAGTCCTGCGTCTCTGCCCCTGCTCCCCCCGCCCGGGCCTAACTTAGGATCGGGTGGGGAGGCTGCGGGGGGGGGGGGGGTGGATGGATGACGGACTCGTTACTGTGCGAGTAGTAGCTTGGAAACTCGCAGAGTACCGAGTCCTGCGATTCCACTATTACTCGCAGAGTAACGAGTCCTAGCGAGTAGATTTGCCCATCCCTAGACATGACCCCAGAAAAAAAAAAAAAAGAAGAAATTCAGCATATACCACAGCAGCAAGCAAATAAGTAAATAGTAATAGTGTCGCATTTCCTCCTAGTGGTGTGTTTGAACACAGTGAGTGAAAGTTCAGCAGTCCAATCTTGGGAAGGAGCATGCTGAGCTATCAGTATGGTAATGGTCAGTGCAATCATCCAATCCAATCTGATCACCTGATGAAGGCGGCATACCACCACTGAAATGTTGTTAAGTGTTAATCAAATAAAGGCCTGTATCAATAATCTCTCCTGCTCCTCTTTAGTGTGCCTAGCGCTCTGACATTAGCAGATAGAAAACAAGCGGTGTCAGAGGTATGGAGCGCTAAAGAAACCACGGGTTGGTGATTAAATTACCAATAATTTATTGCACGAACAGCAGGGGTCCAGTATGCCACAACGCGTTTCGACGCACAGATGCGTCTTTCTCAAGTGGAAGCATCCACTTGAGAAAGACGCATCTGTGCGTCGAAACGCGTTGTGGCATACTGGACCCCTGCTGTTCGTGCAATAAATTATTGGTAATTTAATCACCAACCCGTGGTTTCTTTAGCGCTCCAAACCTCTGACACCGCTTGTTTTCTATCTGCTAATCTTTCTCCCTTGTTGGGAGTGCGGTGTGTGAGATGCTCTAAGATCCACAGTACCTGGCAGTACATCATAAAGACCCACCCTTGAATGATCAACTGATACACAGTGTGGAGCTGGGACGGAAGCCAGTGCAGCGAGTCTGCCTCTTCGGGTGGAGGAGTGAAGGAGCCCACCTCCATCTCCAGAGGAACTAAGGAGCCGACCACCAGGCCCGGAGTATCAGAGGAGGAGGGAATATTGGCCCCTGTCACTACAGTGACCCACAATAAGCCATCAGTCTGGTTGTGCGGGTTGTTGCACAACCAGTAAAGGTTAGTGCAAACATAGTAAAACCGTGTATTAAGTTCCTCCAGTTGCAGTGTGGCGCAATATCTGTTTTTTCTTTTAATTACATATAACACTCTCTAGCGCTCTGACATTGACTGCAATTTTTCCCTACTAACAATCTTAGGCAGGAGCATGCAGAGCTAGCAGTATGGTGATGGACAGTTCAGCCATCCAATCGAAGGCGGGGGCGTGCAGAGCTACCTGTATGGTGATAGTGTGGTGCCCTGCCAGTACTGGTAACCACAGACCTACCCAAAAACATGGATGGATTTCCACAGTGAGTACCCCAAACACAAACAACACCTTCCACCCCAGACCTGTAGGGGGAGCATAACTTGCTGCCTTTAAGTAAGATCCCCTATAAATACTGGTGCTGAGGGCGGAGTTAGTCAGAGTGTGCAGTCAGTAAGAGAACTGTGAAGATGTCGTGGTGAGTCGGAGCTGTGCTAGGCCCGAGCCAGTTGACAACTAAGCAGTTACCAACCTAGCCAGTGCAGGGACATAAGAGTGAGGTCAAAGGCAAGGCGAGAGGAATGAATTGAGAAGTAGACTGGGGTGAATCGGTATGGCTCATCTGCCCCAGAGAGCCACCTGGACATCGGAGTCCGAGTCTGCAGGAGAGCATCTAGCCCAGCAGAGATACCGGTTCACCGTGGAGACTCCAGTCTCCCGGGCATCTGTGTAGCAACCAAGAAGGGAGCCAGGCACCACAGGAGAGAATAAAGCGACAGTCTACACAAGGGTTTTCCACTACACTCATAGGTGACAGAAGAACAGAGGAAGCCAGGCCTAGTTTTACCCAGGGCAGGTGTTTCAACAAGGGAAAAGTGACAAGGAGGCCTTAAACTCACTCACCGTGGAGATACAGAAGTGTTTCCAGACCACCGGAGTGTACCCTCGACATTACCCTCAATTCTACCAGTAAAAGTACAGAAACAACTTATGGTGTTTGTGTTCCTCAGTCCCTAACCCTGTTCAGCACAAAGGCTGCCACAGCTGCCCGGCAGTACAGCCAACTCCCTGCTGCAATCCCGGTCCCCTCACCACAGCCCCGGGGACCTTGCTCTGCCTGTGGGGAGCTATACCACCAAACTGCCCGACCATCAACCCCGGAGGCCCACAGCAGCACTGGTGCATTCACCAGAAACCACAATAAACTTACAAACCTTTATACCCCTTCAATCAATCCCCAATTTTTATGCTCTTTACTAGGCCACGGGTCCGGGCGGGCCACCGGTGACATACCTGCAACTCCATGCCCAGGTAACAAGTCCCCATAGGCCCTTCGGTGAATCAGCTTTCTTGCGTCACGAACAGGATCCCGTTCCTGATGTAACCGGGTACTGTGTGCCATGTGTATTAATTGTGATTTGTGAACTGTTAACGTTTTGCCGTCATTATTGAGCCATCAGGCAGTATGGAAGGGGGCGTAACGGTCAAAAGAGCGTGAAGACAAGCCCCGCCCCACGCTCCGCCGAGTACTGACGAGGCGCAGAGGCCTAATCCGGAAACTCCCGAACTCTGTATTCCCTACCTGTGGAGTCAACACTCGTTTAACTATACAAAGACTGGCTGTTATTCACTAATGGGGCCCCAAGATGTCAGCTACATCGAGCGACAACAAAACCCCCGTCCTAGACCCTGCCAATCAGCCTGGACAGAGTATGTCTGCAGCGAGTAGAGCATCCATTCCACTGGGTGCCATAGCCCCGATCATGCCGCTCTCACTACCGTATTTCGCGGGGGCTAAGTGGCTACCCCAGTATGATGGCTATCCAGATACCTTGTCAGAATTTAAAAGAAAGATCTGCAGCATGCAAGATATGTACGCAATGACCAGCAAGCAGAGGGCTGCTGTTGTATTGGGACAATTAACCAGTGCAGCAGAGCGGGAGATTGAAACCTGGTCTGTGGCTGAGCGAGAATCAGTCACCGTAATCTTTGATGAACTGAAAATAGTTTTTGAGGACTGTAATGAGACTGACATCCGTATGCGCTTTTACCACTGTTATTAGCAGCCAGAGGATGACATCAGAGCCTATGCCTGGGGACTGCAGGAGACGCTGCAAGCTTTGAAGAAGCAAGTTAACCCTGCTAGCGTACCGGATATGAATAAGATGTTAATTGAGCAGTTCACCCGGGGCTCCGATCACCAGAGGACAATATAACAGTGCGCTAGTAGTTCCTAAGCAACACGGATGCCGATTTCCACACTTTAAAGGGCATGGCTATAAGGCGTTACAACCCATAGAAACCCCTGAAGATGCAATCCGGTGGAGGCGGAACGGCAAAGTTCAAGCAATGGTAACACCTGCTCCCCTACCTGCAGCTGAAAACAACATGCAGGCTACACCGTCTAACCAGATTGACAGCTTCTTCACCGAGGTGCGCCAGCTGAATAGGAACCTGGCCACGGTCATGGAAGCCCTACAGCTGCAAGGAGAACCAAAGCTTAGATCCAAGCTGCAACCGATCGTCCAGCTTGCCGACAGCCCAGAGGACGTCCCTTGGATGAAGAGTGGGAAGACCACGTCACTCCGAGGGAGGACCACTGACTGCTACAGCTCTACGGGAGAACCCATCTGTCGTCGCTGCAGCAAGACCGGCCATATTGCGAGGTACTGTCTTGGAAATGAGCAACCCCTGGGGGCCGGGGCCAAAACTCAGGAGTAAACCAACCCTGCCCATTAGACTGGTATGATACATACATTGGACAAAGACCGTTCCTGTCTATCCTACTAGATGGAATCCCAACACCTGCTTTGCTGGACACTGGGTTGCAGGTGACCACCATCCCTGATATCCTTTATAAGCAATTTTGGTCTAAAACTGAACTCAATTCACCAGACCCAATACTCACTATATATGCTTCTAATGGTGAACCACTCACCATAATCATGGTCAGGGAGGTGCCAATAAAAGTGGGGAGGGTGGAGCTAGAAGACCAGGGGCTTATTGTGGTAGCAAACAAACCAAATGATCGAGATCCTTACATAATTCTTGGTACTAATGTTGTCAGTGATTGTTTGGGTGAAGTATTGTTCTTACTCCAGCAGATAGCGGACACTGCCAAATCCGGGCAGCTGAAGGTTCTCCAGAGAGAGAGATCAGAGCCCTCCTGCATCAAAAACAGGTAAAACTGACGGGTGGTGAAATTGGTAGTGTACGGGTAACAGACCCGATCCCTGTTGTGGTACCCCAAAGGAGTGAAATGATGATCTGGTGCCGAGCAACTATAGGCCTAAGGGGTCAAGACTACCAGGCAGTAGTAGAGCCTCTCAATTCAGAACACAGGCCTACACTCTTGGCAGCTAGGGGAAGGTTGATGTCTGCAAGGGAAGGGTACACGTCTGCATCTTAAACTGTGGGGAGGACGAGATCAAACTACCCAGATATTCCATCGTTGCTAAGCTGTGCACTGTACAAAATTACGAAATACATGCAGTGGAACCCTTGACCCCAACAGATTTGGTGGAGGATAACAATACCAAGGGACAGCTAGAGGACTGGCGTCAGCAGCTCCATGTCGGAACTGATTCCACTTCTACACATAAAAAGCAAGGTGTCTATCGGGTGGTCCAGGAGTATAGCCAGGTATTCAGTAAGCATCCACTTGATATTGGTATGGTCAAAGGGGTACACCATCATATACCCACAGGTACACACCCACCTATCAAAGAGCAATACAGGCCTATACCACCAGCACACCATCAGCGTGCCAAAGAAATGTTGCAGGACATGAAGGACTCAGGGGTCATAAGAGATAGTTGCAGTCCCTGGGCAGCTCCACTAGTCCTGGTCAAGAAGAAGGATGGCAGCATGAGAATGTGTGTAGACTATAGGCAGATAAATCGCATAACACATAAAGATGCTTACCCATTATCCCATATAGAGGAATACCTAGCTGCATTGAAGTCTGCTAATTACTTTTCAACCCTAGATCTCACTAGTGGGTATTGGCTGGTCTCAGTTGCAAAAGAACACCGTGAGAAGATGGCATTCACGACTCTCATGGGCTTGTGCGAGTTCAACAGCATGCCATTCGGACTGTGTAATGCACCCGGAACATTCCAGAGGTTGATGGAATGCTGCTTGGGGCACAAAAACTTTGAGACTGTACTATTCTACCTAGATGAGATCATAGTGTATTCAGAAACTTATGAAGAACAACTGATACACCTGACAGAGGTATTTGAAGCGTTATCCAAGTAAGGGATAAAGCTAAAACCATCCAAATGCCATCTACTGAAGCCAAAAGTTCAGTATCTAGGTCACGTAGTCAGTTCTGAAGGAGTGGCACAAGACCCAGACTATGTGACCGTCATCAGGGAATGGCCGGAGCCAAAAAGCATCAGGTAAGTACGTCAGTTCCTGAAGCTGGTAGGGTACTACAAGAGATTCATTAAGGAATATACCAATAATGCAGCACCTTTACAAAATCTCTTAGTAGGCCAGCCCAAGAAAGGCAAGTCCGGAGGTCCTCCATTCGAGTGGGGTAAGGAACAAGAAGAATCCTTCCAGCAGATGAAAGAGGCCCTCATGGGTGAAGAGATCCTGGCTTACCCTGACTACAACCAACCATTCTTGCTATACACCGATGCAAGTAACGTGGGGTTAGGAGCTGTGTTACCGCAGAAGTAAAATGGCAGAGAAATAGTGATTGCCTATGTCAGTAGGAAGCTTCGCCCTACTGAAAGGAACCCTGAGAATTAAAGCTCGTTCAAATTGGAGTTCCTAGCCTTGGTCTGGACCATCACAGAGCGATTCAAGCATTACCTGACGTCTGCAAAGTTCACCGCCTTCATGGATAACAATCCTTTAACGCACCTGGAAACCGCGAAGTTAGGTGTCATGGAGCAACGCTGGATGGCCAAGTTGTCCAATTACCAGTTTACCATCAAGTACCGGGCTGGCCATGACAATGCCAACGCTGATGCGTTATCAAGGATGCCTCACCTGGCAGAAATGGGAGAAGATGTGGATGAGCTAGAAGAAGTAGAGCTACCCGCCTTCCATCACCACAGAGCATCCCAATGTCAGTAAGCCAACAGTGCATCCCCTGAAAGGACAACAAATCCATTACCTCATTTCGTTTGGAAGGAGCCCCAAGACAGTGACCTGGCTATCAGTTTAGTTAAAGAACTGTTAATCCAGGAAGGTTCCCGTCTCGTTCCAGATACTCCACCCGAGGCAAAGAGTTTGCTCCTTTCATTCCATAGGTGTTTTGTCTACCAGGAAAAGCTTTGCAGACGTTACATCAATCCCAGAATTCAAGAAATGGTCTGGCAAATAGTGGTGCCCAAGAAGGATGTCAGATAGTGCAGAATGCATATCACAACCAAACAGGACACTTCGGATGGAAGAAACTCGAGATGTTGCTCAAAGACAGATTCTATTGGGTTGGCATGAGAGGATCCATAGAGAGATGGTGTAGAAATTGTGGACCATGCAGCTTAAGGAGAAAAGATCAAGAGAGTTAAAGAGCACCCCACCAGCCAATTGTAACAACTCAACCACTGCAAATAGTAGCATTGGATCATGTGAATTTGACGCCAAGCAGATCAGGTTACATCTATGCATTAACAATGGTAGACCACTATTCAAGATTCATGGTAGTTGCTCCCGTAAAGAACTTTGACAGCTGAAACAGCAGCAAAGACCTCTCCAACCTATTTTTGTAGACCCCACGGGTATCCAGAACAAGTGTTGACTGAAAGAGGTTCTGCATTCGAAGCTGAAATCTTTCAAGAGTTTTGTCATCTTTATGGGTGGAAGAAGATAAGGACCACACTGTACCATCCACAAACAAACGGCATGTATGAAAAGATGAACAACATCGTTATTGACCTGTTAAAAACATTGCCTTAGGAAAAGAGAAGTCAGTGGCCTGACAGATTGCCTGACTTAGTGGACATGTATAAAAACATAGCAGTGAGTTCCACCAGTTGCACACCTGCTTATCTAATGAGAGCACATCCAGAAAAATTACCAGTTGATTTGGACATGGGAATCGTGAACCAGAAGCGGAAACATCTAATTCTGATTAAATCACTCGTCAAGAACAGAACAGACTAGTCCAAGCCTGCGTTGAAGATAATCTCAACAAAGCCAGGGAGAAACAGGAAAGAGACTTCAATAAAAGTGCACAAACTGAACCCTTAACACCAGGAACAGTTGTACTTGAAAGAAAAAGAAGACACAAGCTTGATGACCAGTGGGAAGAAGAGTCCTATACTGTATTAGACTCCAACTTTGATAACAACAAAACCTGTTTAGTCAGTAAAGATAGAGGAAAAACAGCCAATACAGTGTCGAGACCACTTGAAAACTTGTCCAGAACAGTTGAGGATACAAGAAACCCAAGACGAGGAGGTACCTTGTGAGCCTCCACCTCAACCAAAAGAAAAAGTGATTCATACCATCCTTGGAGACTTTCCAGAAGATTGGCCCCACTGTGAAAGAGCAATGATAGTCCCCGTGATTCACTGTTACCAACCTCAAGAAGAACAAAGTACACTGGAAGAAACTTCAAAAGTTCCAAAAGTACTGGTTCAAGAAGAAACAACTATTGTCAGAGAACCAGAGGATCCTGCAATCATTGCAACTGCTAGCCCTCTAGTGAGACTAAGGCCACACAGACGGTTACCTGACTTACCTACATTCAGTACATCACCTGAGACACCGACACTATGTAAATCCAGCCATAGTAATCAGGGTCAACCCCATCCAGGTATTGGGTGCAGTAGGTACAACATGTCATTACAGAAAGGCCAAGAGAAAAACGCACTATAAGAGCCTGGTCGCTGCAGATCCAATAGGGAAGATAGATTGCATTAGGTTTGTAGACAAAAATGGGATTTCCTCCGCGCTGACCAGGAGACAAGGTGGAATTTAAAACTTTTATTCACTACCACACCATAAATCAGAGAATATGCCAACGCGTTTCGTAGCCAGTGGGCCACTTTATCAGCCCTGAATTCCACCCTGTCTCCTTGTCAGCGCGGAGGAAATCCCATTTTGGTCTACAAACCTAATTACAGAAAGGTAACATGCGAATAGAAACCAGTTATGTACATAAAATGGATATATTAGTGTACAGAAGGGTCGAGGAACTGGGCCCAGCCCCATGCACATTGAGTTCGGAACAAAAAGTGCCTGGGGTGGAGAGGAACTACCAGATCTCCTAAGCCGAGACACCCGTAGGGAAAATGTTTGGTTTATGTGTATAAAGGACTTATTGGACTTTTGAAAGACTTAGCCCCTTATACCTGGAGCTTACAGAGACTATACTGTAAAGACTCTTAACAACATTTTCCCCAGACCACAGTCACAGGACTGGTTGTGACAAAAACTGTTTTTACAGCTTTCGGCAGATGGACTAGCGCCGTATGGACTGCACCCTGTTTTGTCATTTATTTCAATGTTTTTCGAATATTTTTCCTTTTGAGACTTTGTACATAATACCAGTTATTGTTATTGAAAATGTGTATTGCTTGTTTGTAAAACTATTTCTCAGTCCTGGAGTACTGATCTTTCCTACGGGGGAATGAGGCGCCCTGCCAGTACAGGTAACCACACACCTACCCAAAAACATGATTTCCACAGTGAGTACCCCAAACACATACAACACCTTCCACCCCAGACCTGTAGGGGGAGCCCAACTTGCTGCCTTTAAGCAAGATCCCCTATAAATACCGGTGCTGGGGGTGGAGTTACTCAGAGTGTGCAGTCGCTAGGAGAACTGTGAAGACATCCTGGTGAGACGGAGCCATGCTAGGCCTGAGCCAGTTGACAATTAAGCAGTTACCAGCCTAGCCAGTGCAGGAACCTAAGAGTGAGGTCGAAGGCAAGGCGAGAGGAATGAAGTGAGAAGCAGACTGGGGCAGAGGAGCTGTACCAGTTCACTCCAGAAAGCCACCCGGACACCGGAGTCCAGGTCTGCAGGAGAGCATCTAGCCCAGCAGAGATACCGATTCACCGTGGAGACTCCAGTCTCCCGGGCATCTGTGTAGCAACCAAGAAGGGAGCCAGGCACTGCAGGAGAGAATATAGCTACAGTCCACACAAGGGTTTCACATTACACACACAGGTGACAGAAGAGCAGAGGAGGCCAGGCCTAGTTTTACACAGGGCAGGGGCTTCAACAAGGGAAAAGTGACAAGGAGGCCTTAAACTCACTCACCGTGAAGATCCAGAAGTGTTTCTCGACCACTGGAGTGTACCGTGGACATTACCTGCAATTCCACCAGTAAAGGTACAGAAACAACTTACGGTGTGTGTGTCAATTCCTCAGTCCCTAACCCTGTCCAGCACAAAGACTGCCACAGCTGCCCGGCAGCACAGCCAGCTCCCTGCTGCAATCCCGGTTTCCTCACCACAGCCCTAGGGACCTTGCTCCGCCTGTGGGGAGCTATACCACCAAGCCGCCAGACCATCATCCCCGGAGGCCCACAGCAGCGCTGATGCATTCACCAGAAACCACAGATTGCGTCATGATAACTTACAAACTTTTATTCCCCTTCAATCAACCCCCAATTTTTAGGCTGTGTACTTGGGCCACGGGTCCGGACGGGCCACCGGTGACATCCCTGCAACTCCACGTCCGGGTACTGAGTTCACATAGGCTCTTGGGTGAATCAATAGCTCAGTGGTCCAATCGTAGGTTCTAGTTTTCCGGGTTTCCTTCTTGTGTCTCCTATTCAGAGTGATTACCTTGCAATTTAGCTGGTTCTCTGCCTCTTATTACTACCAGTTGTAGATTTAAGCTCCGTGGTGTCTGTGTGCCTTGTTTTCCTGTGCTCAATATCTGATCTGTTGTTACCCAAATGGGGTGAAGTTATGCCTGGAAGCAGGAGGAGGTCCCCATGCTAGGTAACACCAGCATGCAACACTTTTCCTGACTCCAGACCAGAACGGGAGCACTAGAACCCAACTTCAGGGGAGCTGCCCTGGTTCTGGTCAGGAGGAGGGCTTAGGCAAAAGTTTTCGGAGAGGGAAGAGAGAGAATGTCAAGGAGGGCTCTGGTGAGTGAAGATTTGGCTGAGAGCACCCCAGAGCAGAGCGCTAGGAAAAGGACATCAGAGTCCTTGGTTGTGCGGGTGCTGTACGCTCCAACAGCCGAATCTGGAGGGCAGGAGGCTGCAAGTCTCCTGGTTGCACCAAACACCCAGCGGCACAACAGCATACCAGAGCCCGGAACAATCACCAGAGCAGCGATGCCTGTGATCGGCTCGAGCTGCCTGCCATATGGGTGAGGAACCATCCAGCAGGAAAAGAGCCGCAGCATAGCTATAAGCAGCAGGGACCTAAAAGTAGAGTGCAGAAGGAAGGCCTCTGAACCCACCTGGCGAGGTGGATCCCCAACTGCTTCCAGGCTGTCCGGACTTCATCTACCACCTGTAACCAGTGCCCCAGACTGCACAAACAACTGCCAAGTAAAGGTAACGTAAACTACACCCTTCTTTGTCCTCTGCCTATTATTCGCACCCTGTCCTGCACCCCAATGACCATCACCAACCTAATAGACTGTCTCATTTATCCCAGGGGCCCTGCTCCACCTATGCGAAGCGATACCATCCCGGCTGCATCATCATCTGCCCCAGCAGATGGGTCACGAATATTCCCTGTAAATATCCCCATAACTGCATGCTCAGGGCCATGGAGCCAGGTCACTGCCACCATGATCTCCCAAAAAACTGACTGGCACGGTTCTGAGTACCCCATGGCCCTGGTGGGCGTTGCAACTGGCATCACAAACAGGATTTCCTTGCCCGATACCCCCAGGTCCTGTGTGCCATAGACTGTATTGAACTGTGTGATTGCTGCCATTATCACACCATGTGGCATGCGGGAAGCAGAAGGGGCGTGTCTTCATGGGTGGAACCCTAGAAAGAGCATGAAGAGAAACCCTGCCCGGCACTCTGAAGTCAGCCGGCGGGAAGCAGAAGGCCTCGACCCTGAACCACGTGTGTGCTTGATCCATCCCGCCTGTGGAGCAGCAGACTGATAATCCAACAGAGACTCGGGACCTGGCTAAGGTTCACTAGAGGGGAGGAAGATGCCCAACCTAGATGAGGATCCAGCAGCGGGCGCAGCCACAGTCCCCATAATGCCTTTATCCATGCCATACATCCCAGGAGAGTCATGGTTACCGCAATACTTAGGGAAGATACATACCCTGAGTGACTTCAAAGACAGACTGCATAGCCTGTTTGCAGTTTACCCCCTGTCTGAGGGCCAGAAGGTTAGCATTCTCATTGGCCTGTTTACTGGTGCAGCCAAGAGAGAGGTAAAGTCCTGGCCGGACTCTGATTAAATAACTGTTAACCAAATCCTGGCCAGGCTGAAGGACACCCTTGATACCCACACTGTAGCAGCGATTAAAATAAGATTCTTTGTGTGCAAACAATGGGTGCAGGACAGTGTACGGGACCATGTCCTTAATCTTCAAGAGGCGCTATGTGCTATTAAACAGGTTGACCTCAACAGTGTGCAGGATGACGTCAGACTGCTAACTGAGCAGTTTATCGAGGGGTCCCTGTCCACCACCCACCCACGCAATTTGGCCCTACAAAACCATGAGCTTTGCACAATTTAAAGATCGGGCCATTCGGATGCTGCAGGGACCAACCCGGAGTGGCACTGCGCCCTCCAGACGCCCAGCAATAACTTACCACCAGGAGGCAGCCTTGCCTTAGGCACCCGTAGAGGCTGATGCACAGACTCTGAGTAATTATACTAAAAGAAGGAAGCAAGCGCAGATAGGGTCTTATCTTTTTAACAATCAGCGGCTTAAGAGCCGTAATGAACACTGCTCACCTGGTTTAGTTGTGTGACACACAACCAGTATTGAAAGCATGTAATAGCGGCTGCTGCTGGACCCACACCTCCACGTGCTATGTGGTCAGATTCCAGAGTTTTCCAGGGACAATGATGAAGGATGAAGGAGCATAGCAGGCTCCGAAACGCGTTGGATGGATCCAAATAAAGGTATAGAGTGAACTTCTGATTCAGTCTTTTGTGGCCGCGCGGACCGACGACACATTGTCCCTGGAAAACTCTAGACTCTGAGTAATGACACTTCTGCAGATCTATGCCTCTAGGTCCAGGAGTTGACCAAAAGTGTGGCTGCATTATGCAAAACTGTGCAGGCCATGCAGGTGTGCTCACCAACTGAAAAGATCCAGCTGGCCTTCAGTCCAGATGATGTCCCGTGGCGACTACAGAGGAGAATCCCACCCACCAGAGGAAGAGACAGCGATTGCTATGACTGGACTGGACAACCCATCTGCCGCAGCTGCAACAAGGCAGGGCACTTTAAGATTCTGTCCTTTAAACAGTCAACCCCTGGGGCAGCGAGCCAACCCCCAGGAGTAAGGCAACCAGATCCACATAAAGGTACCTTTACATGCCGCCACTGTGCCTAGCAACAGGTATCTACCGCACGTGCACGTTTTTAATGGTGGATACCGATCGCTGATACCGCTTGTACATGCCACCATTGCGTTCTCTACTGAAGGTATCTTTGTTCCCCGGAAGTTCCGACAGATCCTGCGGCTTACTTCCTGTTGAATACCTTCGCTGCTTCACACGCCGCTACGACAAAAGAATATGGCCGTACATCTTTCGTGCCGCAAGTACATAGGCGTGTCAGAGTTGTGTATTCTGTGACGCTAATACGCTGATTGGACAACGCAATAGCGTCATGATTGGCCAGCCTGCGCAGGAAGGCTGGCTTTTACATGACGCCATTGCAATTGTGTATTGTGAATGGACAGCTCTTTAAATATGGCGCCCTGTGAAGGGACAGCCAATGGTTACACAGTAGCCCCCACAAATGATCGCTGATGGGGCGTGGTATCCATGACGCTGTGGCACACCCCTGTGAAATCACTAGGCGACGCAACGTCCATGCCTGTGCCCCGTTTAGACGCCACTACCATGGCAATTGTGCCTTTGTGTTGCCTTGGGTTTTTGAGCATGGCTCAGCAACAGGTATTCGAATCAACTGCAGGACACCGGGAGGAATTGCCCTATTTACACGCCGCCATTTCGTAGCAATTTCATAGCAACAGGCACAAATATTCCCAATGCCAGGCAGTTGCTACCTTTCAGTGGTGGCGTGTAAAGGGACCCTTATTGGTGGGACAAGTACATCAGAGGATGACCGGTCCTCCCAATCATGACTGATGGCATCCCGATGATTGCCCTACTGGACACCGTCCCCCAGGTGACAACGATGCCATATATCCTTTATAAACGGTACTGGGCTGACTCTGACATTAACCGCAACCCAGATGATGATCTGACAATAATCACCAGTAATGGTCAGTCCTTGCCATAAGTGGGGTATAAAGAGGTGACCAATAAAATAGGGCGAGTAGAGCTAAAAGCACAGGGGTTGATAATTGGACATATCGGCCGGCGAGAATGTAATCCAATGATCACCCTAGGTATCAATTGGATAGAAGATTGTCTTGATGAGATTATTGTTCTATTACAACAGGTAGCCAAAACCGCCAGCTCCAGATAGCAACGGGTCCTGCAAAAGGAGATTATGCTTCAATGCCCTGATGCAGAGACAACAAGTGGAATTGTCAGGCAGAGAAGTTGGCAGTGTCAGGGTGAGTGACCAATTCCCCCTTGTAATAGCTGCCAAAAGTGAAATGATGATTTGTTGTCGAGTTGCTACAGGCATCTGGGGCCAAGATTACCAGGCCCTGGTAGAACCCGTGTACTCCGATAGCAGGCCCACTATCCTGACAGCCAGAGGTATAGTAGTTGTCCACAAGTGAAGAGTATCTATACACATCTTAAATAGTGGGTAGAAAAGTAACTTTACCCCGGTATGCCACAGTTGCCAAGCTGTTCACTGTCAATAACAACGCAATAGAATGCAGTAGAAACCTTGATCCCGTCCAACCAGGTGGAGGACAATGGCTCTGCAGAACAGCTGGAGGACTAATGTCCGAAGCTGCACATAGGCACTGACTCAACCCCTTCACACCAAAAGAATGGGGTCTACCGGGTAGTTCAAGACTATGAATGGGTATTTAGCAAAAACCCACTAGACTTTGGCCAAGTAAAAGGGGTCCAACACCATATCCCCACCGGAGACCATCCGCCCATTAAAGAAAGGTACCGCCCTGTTCCCTTGGCTCACAATCAGTGTGCCAAGAGCATGTTACGGCAGATGAAGGAGGCTGGGGTGATCAGAGATAGTAGTAGTCACTGGGCAGATCCATTAGTCCTCATTATAAAGAAAGATGGTACAATGAGGATGTGTGTTGATTACAGGCAGATTAACCGCAGTACACATAAAGATGCCTACCCGTTACCACAAATTGAGGAATCACTAGCTGCCCTGAAATCTGCTAACTATTTTTCCACCTTAGAACTCACCAGTGGATACTGGCAGGTTCCCGTGGCAGAGGTGGACAGAGAGAAGACCACATTCACGGCACCAATGGGCATCTGCGAGTTCAACTGCTTGCCATTCGGGCTTTACAAAGCATCGGGAACATTCCAGAGGTTAATGGACTGTTGTCTAGGGCACAAGAACTTCAAGAAGGTGCTGCCTGGATGACATCATTGTTTACTCCCCAACCTACGAGGACCACTTGAAGCACCTGGCCAAGGTGTTCCAGGCCTTATCCAACTTTGGCCTAAAGGTGAAGCTGTCCAAATGTCACCTTTAGAAGCCCAAGGTACAGTATCTAGGCCATGTCGTAAGCGGAGAAGGTGTGGCACCAGACCCTGATAAAGTCACTGTTATCAGGGACTGGCTGACACCCACCACCATCCGTGACGTACGGCAGTTCCTCGGTTTGGTAGGCTACTATCGGAGGTTCATCAAGGGCTTCACCAAGCCAAACCCCTGCAAGACCTCCTAGTTGGCCACTCCAAGAAGGCCAAGAACCAGAGCCCTCCAATCGAGTGAAACAGCAAAGTAGAAGAATCCTTCACCCAGTTGAATTTGGCTCTCATGGGAATCGAAGTCCTGGCCTACCCTGAATATGGACAACCATTCATACTTTATACAGACGTCAGCAACGTCGGCTTGGGAGGCGCATTGTCCCAAGTGCAGAAAGGCAGAGAGAGAGTGATCACCTAAACCAGCAGGAAAATTCATCCCACTGAAAAGAACCCCGACAACTACAGTTCCTTCAAGCTGAAGTTCTTTGCCATAGTCCGGGCTGTGACCGAGCGATTCAAAGACTATCTGTCTTCAGCGAAATTCACCATCTTCAAAGACATAATCTGCTGACTCACCTGGAAACCACAAAGCTAGGTGCGCTGGAACAGCGGTGGATGGGCCTGTCGTCCAATTATGAGTTTGTAATCAAGTACAGAGCAGGAAATAAGAAGACCAGCGCTGATGCACTGTCCAGGATGCCCAACTTATCAGATGTGGGGGAAGACCCGGAGGAGCTACAGAAAATAGAGCTGCCAGATTTCCACCTCTACAGTGCGTCACATTACTCCCACTGTGTGACAGACAAGTGCTTTGCTGTGCAAGACATCTCCTTCAACCCATTGACCCACCATGGGTGGGCAGAAACCCAGGATAGCGAGCCAGCCGTCCTCCTAGTGAAAGAGTTGTTGACCCAAGCTGACACACACCCTGGGCCAGATGCTTTACAAGAAACCCAACAGTTGTGGATGAAGAAAGGCAAACTGTTCATCTACGAGGGTAAACTGTGTCAGAGATGCATTAACTCGCGCACACACAAATCAATGATCTTAGAAGTGTACCACGATGGAGCTCACACTTCAGGTGGAAGAAACTGGAGGTCCTTCTTCATGAGCGATTCTACTGGGTAGGTATGAGAAAAGCCATCAAGAAGTGATGCCGAGTGTGTGGTCCATGCAACCTGTGAAGAAAAGATCATAATAGCCAAAGAGCCCCTTTCCAACTAATCATCACAAAACAATCACTTGAACTTGTGGCTCTGGATCACGTAAAGTTGACCTCGACTAGGTCTGGCTACACTTATGCTCTGACCATCATCGATCATTATTCCCAGTTTTTAGTAGTTGTCCTGTCAAAGACCAGACAGCGAAGTCCACAGCCAAAGCTTTCCAAGAGCACTTCTGTAGGCCCCCTGGCTACACTGAACAAGTCCTTGCCGACCAAGGTCCAGCTTTCAAGGGAAAAGTATTCCAGGAGTTTTTCAACCTGTATGGTTGCAAGAAAATTAGAATGATGCCGTACCATCCACAGACCAACAGCATGTATGAAAAGATAAATCAGGTGGTGATTAAACTATTGAAGACCTTACCCCTTGAAGAACGAAACCTGTGGCGAGAAAAGTTGCCAGATCTGGTAGATATATACACCCACATCCTGGTAAACTCCACCAACGTTGTGGTGTCGCAGACTCTGTACACCAGCCTACCTGATGCGGGCAAGACCTGGCAAGTTACCCTCGACCTGGACATGAGATGGTTCAACCAGATGCAGACTGGGATACAGAGCGGCAGCAACAATACCGCAAAGTCCAAGAGTACGTGGAGAGAAGTCTGTCCCAAGCAAGACACAGACAAGAGAAGGGCTACAACCAGCAAGCCCCTGCTACTCCCTCAGCATCAGAAGGGCAGGTGTTAAAGCAGACAAGGAGAATGCACAAACTGGATGACCAGTGGGGAGCTGAGCAATATACCGTCTTGCCTTCACAGCAAGTTATGCCTCATCAGCAAATATGGAGGAAGAACCTCAGCGGTAGTGTCAAGAGACCATTTAAAGGTATGCCCTGAGCAGCTGAGAGATAGAGGAAGAACAAGACACTCCTTAACAGCCGGACGAGGTTGAAGAGACAGTACCATCTTAGGAGAGTTCTTCCAGTCTTGGACGCAGGTTAACCAGGCCAGAGTGGTACCCATCTTGACCTTTCCTCAGTTTCCTGTATCAGCAGAAGCAGAGACTCAAGACCAACCAGAAGACCAGTCAGCTCCAGGAACAGATGCCATATCTGCAGTGGAACCAGAGAATCTACCCCCTGCTAGCTGTGTATGTGTTAGGCCCATGGTGAGTCTAAGAAGTTCCAGAAGGCTGCCCAGTCTACCAGTGAGATGCAGGCCTACCAGTAGCACAAACACTAGTGGGTCCACAACATTAACTGCAGGCACACTAGACCAGGTTAGGTCAGTAAAGACACCCGTGTTGCTTATGTGGCACCCCACTCCATGGTTTGGTTTCCACAGGAACACCTGGAGCAGGGAAGGATTTCCACATCAGGTAAGCTTACACACAACACCTTCCGCCCCAGACCTGAAGGGGAATCTGTACTTGGCGACAGCAGTACTGAGGAAGACACCTGGTGAATGGTGCCGTGTTAGGCCTGTGTCAGAGGGGAAGCTTAGCCAGTATGAGGGACCCAAGAGTGAGGGTCGGAGGCGAGGCAAGTTATCAAGGTGGAGCAGAGCCGTGCAGATTCTGTCTGTTGTGCTAGGACAGTTAATGAGTGGAGCAGAGCGTGAAGCCGAGTCTTGGTCAGATGCAGATAAAGACTCAGAAATCCAAATATTTAAAAACTTAAGACTTGCCTTTGAAGCTCGCACTGAGGCTGAGTTGAGAATGAGGTTTTACCACTGCAGAGGGAGGCTGCAGGATAGCATACGGGACTACGCCTTGAACCTCCAGGAGGCGCTGCGGGCCTTAAATCAGGTAGACGCTATCAGTGTGCAGGAGGAGGATAAAATGCTGACTGAACAGTTTATCCAGGGGTCGTACTCAGCTGCGCCTATGGGCCCTAGAACACCCAGGTGCAGACTTTGTAGTCCTGAAGGACCGTGCCATTAGAGCGCTTCAAATCCCTGTGACTAGAGACCCTGCACCTTAGTGGCAGCAAGCTAGCACCTCTTCCTTGGAGGTGGTGCACCCTTCCTTTACCACAGCAGAGGCTAAAGGACAGACTGTCACACCTGATGCTCCTGATAGCTTGCAATCCCAGGTGCAGTAGCTAAGCAAGGATGTGGCCATGATATTAAAGGCCATGCAGCTCAGACCAGAAGCCAAGTCATCAGGAGAGATCCAGCTTGCCGGCAGCCCATGGATATGAAGAAGGAGGATTCCACTGTTCAGAGGAAGAACCAGCAATCGCTATGACTCAGCAGGACAACCCATCTTTCGCCGTTGCAATGAGGTGGGCCATTTTGCCAGGTCGTGTATTTTAAACCAGCAATTCCTGAGGCCGAGGGCCAACCCCCAGGAATAAGATGACCAGGCCCGTCTGGCTGGCGTGATAAGTACGTGGGAGGAGAGCCAATCCTATCTATCATGCTAGACGACATTCCCACACCTGCACTACTGGACACCGGCTCACAGGTGACCACAATACCACGTATCCAGTACGAAAGGTTTTGGGCCGACTCTGAACTCGCTCGGACAGGACCCAGACCTTACTATTTATGCTGTTAATGGACTACCAGTAAAGCAAGTAGGGTTCAGGGAGGTAACAATAAAAGTGTGTGGGGGGGGGTGGAGTTAAAAGGTCAAGGACTTATCGTGGTTGAAACTGATCGTGGGGAGAAAAATCCACAAATAATACTAGGCACAAATGTGATTGAAAATTGTCTAGGTGAAGTGCTATTCTTACTCCAACAAATTTCCGAAACTGCCAGCATCAGGCATCAGAGGGTCCGACTCCTACAGAAGAGCAGAGTCCTCCTGCAGAGACAACAGGTAAAATTGTCTGGTGGGGAAACTGGCAGTGTACGGGTGACAGACCTGTTCCCCATTGTGTTACCCCAAGAAGTGAAATGATGATATGGTGTCGGGCAGCGATAGGCCTCAGAGGGCAGGATTACCAGGCGATGGTTGAGCTCGTGTACTCAAAAGAATATGCCTACGATCCTGATAGCCAAGGGGGTGGTTGATGTACGCAAGGGGAGGGTACCTGCACGGGTATTAAACTGTGGAGAAGAAGAGTTCAAACTGCCCAGATATGCTACCGTTGCCAAGCTGTTCACTGTCGACAATAACTCCATCCAGGCAGTGGAACTTTTGACCCTGTCCAACCAGGCAGAGGACAACAGCTCCAAGGGACAGCTGGAGGACTATTGTCAGAAGCTGCATGTAGGCATTGACTCCACCTCTTCCCACCAAAAGCACAGAGTTTATCGGGTAGTACAAGAATATGAACAGGTCTTTAGTAAGCATCCATTAGATTTTGGGCGGATAAAGTGGGTACACCATCACATACCCACAAGAAACCATCCACCCATAAAAGAGAGATATAGGCCTGTACCACCAGCTCATTATCAGCGTGCCAAAGAAATGTTACAGGAAATGAAGGAGGCTGGGGTTATTAGAGATAGTTGTAGCATCTGGGCAGCTCCACTTGTCCTAGCCAGAAAAAGAGATGGCACAATGAGGATGTGTGTAGATTATAGGCAAATCAACCACATAACACACAATGATGCTTACCCGTTACCTCAAATTGAGGAATCTGTTGCTGCACTGAAAGCTGCTAATTACTTTTCCACCTTATATCTTACTAGTGTGTATTGGCAGGTGTTCGTGGCAAAGAAGATCAGGAGAAAACAGTGTTCACGGCATTGATGGGCCTGTGTGAGTTCAGCAGCATGCCATTTGGACTCTGCAATGCACCCGGAACGTTCCAAAGGCTGATTGAGTGTTGCCTGGGGCACCGAAACTTTGAGACCATGCTACTATACCTGGATGACGTCATCTTGTACTGCAAAACATATGAAGAACATCTGGAGCTGCATTGTCACTGGTGCAGAAGGGTAAAGTATGTGTGATTGCCTATGCCTGCAGGAAGCTCTGTCCTACCGAAAGGAACCCAGAGAACTACAGCTCGTTCAAACTGGAATTCCTTGACTTAGTCTGGGTTATCACCGAATGGTTCAAGCTCTACCTGGTGGCTGCAAAGTTCACTGTCTTCATGGATAACAATCCTCTAACTCACTTGGACGCCGTGAAGCTGGGGGCACTAGAACAGTGCTGGATGGCCCGGTTGTCAAACTATGACTTCACCATCAAATACCGGGCAGACTGCAAGAATGCCAATGCAGATGCACTGTCGAGGATGCCCAACCTACCAGATGCGGGAGAAGATGTGGATGAGCTAGAAAAGATAAAGCTGCCAGCCTTCCACCGCCACCGTGCATCCAAGTGTCACCAGAATTGTAAACGTCAAGAAGCCACTCTGAACCCGTTATCTCACCATAAGTGGAAAGAGACGCAAGACACTGATCCGGCTGTTAGCTTAGTTAAAGAGCTGATAACCCAACCAGATTCCTGACTTAGCCCAGATGCTCCACCAGAGGCAAAACACCTGTGGAAAGAAGCAGGTTGTTAATCTACCAGGATAAACTGAGCAGATGTTTCACCAATCCTAGAACCCACGAGATGGTGTGGCAGATAGTAGTGCCAACGAAAGATGTCCAGATGGTGCTAAAAGCATACCACAACAGAGCAGGACACTTTGGCTGGAAGAAGCTTGAGGTACTGTTACGTGAGAAATTCTATTGGGTTGGTATGAGGACGGCCATTGAAAGGTGATGAATAAACTGTGGCCCATGCAACTTAAGAAGAAAGGATCATGACAGTCAAAGAGCTCCACTACAGCCAATCGTCACCAAACAGCCATTGTAAATCATAGCCTTAGATCATGTGAAGCTGACGTCCAGCAGATCAGGTTATACCTATGCCCTCACAATGGTGAACCACTATTCCAGATTCCTAGTGGTAGTACCAGTCAAAGACTTAACAGCAAGAACTGCAGGACAACCTTTCAAGCCTACTTCTGTAGACCACACGGATATCCAGAGCAGGTGTTGACAGACCTGCGTTTGAAGCTGAAGTGTTCCAGGAGTTTTGCAACTTGTATGAGTGCAAGAAAATCCGTACCTCACCGTACCACCCATACACCAATGGCATGTGCAAAAAAATGAACCAGGTGGTAATAGACCTGTTAAAAACCTTGCCATTGGAAGAAAGAAACATGTGGCCGGAGAAATTGCCTGACTTAGTGGACATGTACAACAATATACATGTAAGTTCCACCAATTACATGTCAGCGTACCTGATGAGAGCAAAATCCGGAAAGCTACCAATTGATCTCGATATGGGAATTGTCATTCCTGAAACTAGCTCACCTAATGCTGATTGGAATATTGAACGCCAAGAACAGTACAAGGAAGTACAAGAGTGCGTACAAAGAAGCTTGAATCAGATTAGTGAGAAGCAAGAGAAAGACTATGACAACAACAATGTACCAGCTATTCCCTTAATAATTGGAGATATGGTTCTAAAGAGAAAAGGAAGAACAAATAAGCTTAATGACCAGTGGGGAGCAGAACCTTACACCATATTGCTCTCTAATTTTGATAACAAGAAAGTTTGTTTGATCAGCAAAGACAGGGGAGAAACATCAACAGCTGTTTCTACAGACCATCTTAAGAGATGCCCAGAACAGTTGAAGAAGAAAGAAGTCATCCCCTGTACACCTCAACCAACAGAAGAAAAAAAGAGAAGGTGATACATACAGTACTTGGAGATTTCCCGGAAAGTTGGACTCAGTACAACAGAGCCACAATAGTACCATTGATCACTTTCCCGCAACCAGTAGAAGTCCGGAGAAGACCAGAAGAACCAGTTCAAGTCCCAGAAGGACCATATGTTGCAGCAGTACCAGAGAATCCTGCTATCAGTGAACCTGACTATTCTATAGTAAGACTAAGAATTTGCAGACAACTGCCAAGCCTATAAGTGAGACATAGGGCTACTCATAGTACAGACACTAGTGAGACACCAGCAGTAGACTTTAGTACACTACCAGTTGAGGCACCAATGCTACGCACATAAACCCGTAGTAACTTTGGTCAGCCACCACTTAGATATAGAGAATAGAGTGTTCTATGGAAAAAGTATAAATATGTGCTCTCATGTAAATAGACAGTAAACACTAGTGTACAAAAGGGTGGAGGAACTGGACTCATCCCCAGGCACATTAAGTTAGGAAGGCAAGTTCCTGGAGGTGGGAGGTTGAACCCAGGACTCCTAAGCAGAGACGTCCATAGGTAAAAATGTAAATGTGTTTTTGTGTGTTACTTGCAACTAAGAACAAGTAACCGTTAAGCGTATTGTGCCTGCAGGATTTATTGCATGAACTTTGGCACTGGTTTTGAACTTTTATTTTAAACAGGGACCATAGCCACAGAACTGGTTGTGGCAAAAACTTCTTAACAGACTGCGGCGGATGGACTAGCGCCGCATGGACTGCACCTTTTCTTGTTTTTCCCATTTTATTGGTTTTTGTAAATTTTGGAATTTTAAGACTCTGTACAATTAAGAAGTTATTAATGTTTAAAAATAGTGTTTCTCAGTCCAGGAGTACTCCAGTTAACTAGGGGGAATGTAGCACCCCACTCCACGGTTCGGTTGCCACAGGAACACCTGGAGTAGGGAAGGATTTCCAAATCAGGTAAGCTTACACACAACACCTTACACCCCAGTCCTGAAGGGGAAGCTCTAATTGCCAACTTCAGGCAAAGTCCCCTAAAAATTTAGGCCAGGGGGCGAAGCTAGGCAGTTCAGTATGGAACAGTACTGAGTACTGACAGTACAGTACTGAGGAAGACTGGTGAATGGTGCCACCTTAGGTCTGTGCCAGAGGGGAAGCTTAGCCAGTGTGAGGGACCCAAGAGTGAGGGTCAGAGGCAAGGCAAGTTAGCAAGGGGGAGTGGAGTTGTGTCGGTTCTCCCCAGGAGAGCTACGTCGACAGCCCGGACACCGGAGTCCGAGACTGAATGGGTCCAGTCAGCCCAGCCCAGCAAGACCGGAGGCCAGGTAGATTTCAAGTTTTCTGGCACAGCACTTGAGGCACAGCACCCAGCAGAGCCAGGGACCGTAGCTGATCTAGCGGCTCTCACAGCCTGCCATACAAGTGAGGACACAGGAGAGTGTCAGGGCCTAGCTTCAGACAGCCCAGGACTAAAGTACACATAGAGAGTAAAAGGGAGGCCTCATAACTCATCAGATGTGGAGATCCTGAATCGCTTCCAGTACCCTGAACTTAACCTTGAACATCAACATCAGTAAGAACATCAACATCAGTAAAAGTACAAAAACAACAACCCTATGTGTGTGACTGTTATTGCGGACCCTGATCCTACTCCCTCCATAGACTGTTCCATAACTCCCATTATCCACTACTGCCCCGGGGATCCCGCTCCATCTATGGGGAGCAAAACCATCTTGCTGGTTCACCATCTCCCTGGAGTTCTATTCCGCAGCGCCGGTAACATTACCGGAGCCGTAAGTGGCATCACAAAACACTTTTATTTTCTTTTTATTGCCTCTTTTCAGCGACCACCAGGGCCACAGGACCGGGCAACAGGCCCCGTGACATTCCCAGGAAACCAGCGCCCAGAATTGGGTACCCCATGGCCCTGGGGCAGGTCATTTAGGTCCCAACGCACCACATAAGGTCAGATCCCAGCCTATTATAGGGACTAAAGTGTAAATATGGTGATAATGTAAATATGAAACCATTAAGCATAAGAGCATACAGAAACTTACTGTAAGAATTTTTAAATATTCATTCTTATTTGTTGAAAGACAATTGATCCACAGGATTATGTGTGGCCAGGAAATCAAAGTATATAGTTCCCGACCTGGCGTAAATATAAACCGTCGGCGTGGCTAAACAGCCAAGTAAGGCCAGGTCTGGAGCCCCGTAGCCATGCCCGGGATGAAATAAATTGGATTGGGGTGGTTCCTATTGAAGAAACCTTGGACGTTTGTGGGGTGACGCAATGGACCAGTGTTGCCTCAGGAACTTTGTTGACAATGTGACATTTTTTGAGGTTTTTATCATTTAAAATTTTTATAATCTTGTAAATAGTTTATTATTGTAGTTGTTAACCTTGTTATGTTTGTTATGTTTCCTCAGTCCAGGACATACTGAAGTGAACTGGAGGGGAATGTGGCACCCCAGTGGTCCAGTTGCCATAGTGGCATTGCCTCCCTCACAAGGGGTAATGTCATAACTGGAAGCAGGAGGAGATCCCCATGCTAGGTAACACCAGCATGCAACACTTTTCCTGACTCCAGGCCAGAAGGGGGAGCTCTAGAACCCGACTTCAGGGGAGCTGTCCTGGCTCTGGTCAGGAGGAGGAGTTAGGCAGAAAGTCTGAGGAGACGGAAGAGAGAGAATGTCAAGGAGAGCTCTGGGGAATGAAGCTGTGACTGAGCTCACCTCAGAGCAGAGCACTAGGAAAAGGACCCCAGAGCCCTTGGTTGTGCAGGTGCTGTATACCCCGAAAGACGAATGTGGAGGGCACACAACCTTGAACCATTCTTTTGACAATCTGTTCACCTAGCCCATTTGTCTTTATCTGCTACCTTCCTGGAGTTCTGACCTCCGATCAGGACCTGACTATGCCCCTGTCTAAACCCCTTGATTATGACAAGCCCTCTTGGTATCTAACCCTGGACCTCTTGAATAATGACTAGCTTCGCAAATAGTAATATATAACATGTAACTAACATATGGTACACAATTTATAATCAAAATTGTCATCCCATCATGACAATGTGGTTGTGGAAGTTTTCCTTTGTTATTTTGTCGCTTCCTACCTGTTCTTGTTTTTCTTCTATCTACTCTTATTGTTTTTACCTTTGTGTGTGCATGCTTTGTGACTACTTCTGTTGGACAAAATGCCGCAATGCCTGCGCTGCCGTCAGGAAACACCAAAACAATGGGAACATCCCTGAGGAAGGAGCTGGGTTATAGCTCTGAAACGTGTTGGAAGATTAAAGACCTTTGCACCCAGATGATCCATTGTTCTGGTGTTTCTTGACGGCAGCGCGGGCATTGCGGCATTTTGTCCAACAGAAGTGATCTTCTCCCCATGGTTAACCGTGAAAATGCAGCCCTGCAGCAGCTGTCTTACAGGCGATCAAAACCGGTTGTGGGTAACACAACTGCACCAGGTGAGCAGTTCACACTTATTATCCACCTCATCTCTTTATTTTTGAGATAAGACCCTATTGCACATTATCTCATATCTACAGGCATGCTTTGTGACTGACCTTTGATATTCCCTTGTCTATCTATATTTGTGGGTTTCATTACACCCCTTTCCTGGGGGAGAGGAGTGAGAATCAGATCAGGACTAGCCAGAAGCAGGCCCAGAAAGGGAGACTCAGACCTCTCCACCCCTGAGACAAGGACTGCACAGGGATTCCTCGTGTGAGGGACAGATTAGGCACCTTGGTTCCCCATCATCCCATGGTCATCCTGACACCTGCTCTGCCCTTATTCACATTGATGTGGATTGACACATTATTTGGTTTTAATACTAGAGACTGGTTAGGACCATCCCAATGGGTATACCTTGTCTTGGTGGGACTGCTTTTATGCTTTTTTTTTAAATCAAAATTGCATTAAGTATTCTATGTTATTTACATACACCATTTCTAATTATTTAGTTACTTTAGTTTTTTTTATACATAGTCCAATTTATTGTCTTGCTACAATGGTAGACATGCTTTCATCAATTTTAATCAATTTTTTTAAATTAAAATGGAAAAATTACCAATGTTCAACCAGTTATTTGTATTCTATGTTCTATTGTGAACAAAATATGGCTATAAGAGATTTTAGAGTTATTGGATTCTCGTTTTTCTTAGTGTCTTAAATTTTTTTTGGGAATTGATATTGTATACCAATTTACTACATTTGATTAATTTTAGTGACTTTAATGCAAATTGAGTCATAGGAAGAGGTCCATTTATAATTAAAGTGTAGCTGTTGGACGGGAAGCCTGAAAATCTCCTCCTACTTGACGATATTAACCAGCCTGGTGCAATAATGTTGCTCCAAACTAGCTAATCAAAAGAAGAGCCACAGAAGCCATTAGATAGCTGATGGTTCCCAGAGATCTCATCCAGATTACTGAAGTAGATAATGGTACAAGTCATGTGAATCAATTTACACTAAACTTACTACTATCACTAGCACAAATTGACCGGTTATGTCATCTGTCTTCACGCTTCACAGCAGCAGTTATCTAAGGCTGGGGTCACATTTTGAAGGCACAATCCAGTAACCGGATCCATTACCGGATCCGGTATTGGACTGTGCCTTCATACTTATTTTAATCTGTAAAATTGGAACCCTAATTCCGGATCTGAATGCATTAATGCATCCGGTTTTGGAATGAGTGTTTTTGCAATTGTAAAAACCGTGCGCATCCGGATCCGGTTCCCATAGGGACCCATGTTAAAAAAAAAACGGATCCGGTTTTGCAACTGGTCCGAAAAATGCAGCCTGCATGATTTTTACCGCAGGCTGCAAAACTGGATCCGGTAACCGAATTGCAAATAGTGCAATCCGGTTTTACAGTGGAAGCCTATGGGCTGCGGATCCGGATCCGGTTTTTAGCATTTTTAATGCTCAAAACCTGATCCGGATGGATAAAAAGAACGCAGATGTGAACCTAGCCTAAGGCTGGTTTCACACTTGCATTGTGGCCGGATCAGGATGACAACGGGTTCATCCTGATCTGGCCATGCATTCGCAAATGCATGCCAATGCAGATACCGGATGCCTCATCTGGCTGGGGAGAGGATAGGAGAATATTTATTACAATTTATTTTGCATATGTGCAGTATATTATATATGGGTACCTGTGGAGGGGCTGCAGGAATGGTTTAAAATCACTACTTAATTACTATCACTGTTTGAAGTCCCGTTGGCTTTTGCCTGCAGAGTGACTGATCTACGCACAGAATTGTCAGAAGTGGCGTAAGAGCGTGATCTAAGGCAATTCTGAGAGATCTCTATGCACAAAACTGTCAGAATTGGCATAGAGCGTGATCTACACCAAATTTCACAGTTCTGTGCATAGAGAACTCTCAGAATTACCGTAGGTTGTGCTTCTATGCCACTTCTGACAGTTCAGTGCAGAGAAGAGGCAGGGAAGTGATGCTCAGCGCCGGCAAACGCCGACAGGAATTCAGACAGTGAACTAGTAATAAAGTAGTAGTTTTAAACCACTCCTGCAGCTCCTTCCCAGGTGCCCACATATTATACACATATGCACAATAAATTTTATTAATATTTACACACATTAACTTAGGGCACAAGCCCTTATTCTGAGGTGTGAGTAGATGCTTGTGAGGTGCGGGAACAATTCTGGGCATTCTCAGTGGGGTAAATCGATCCAGATGGATGGATCCACCCTATCTGGATCCATCCACCCCCATTCTATTTTTGGATGGATCCGAAGGCATACGGAGGCATCAGGCGTTTAGAGGAATGCCAAAACCGCAACATGGTGCGTCCAGAGAGGTTGACAAAAACACTGATGTGACAGGATCAGGCTGAATCTAGATTCCTGATTCCACTGCATGCACCTGGGGCCCCATTTTAAGTATAGGGATCAGGATGCTTCAATTTTTGGATGGAATTGGATGCAAGACTAAAAACTGCAAGTGTGAAACCACCCTTAGGCCGGCTTCACACTGCGGCGTGATCTGGTCCGGGGCTGTCCGGGATGCCCCTTACAGCCGCGGAGCGGATCAGCGCACAGGACTGGGGGGCTAATATGCCCTCCGGTCCGGTGTGCAGCGCACGCAGCTGCAGCCGCCGATAGTTCAGGACCATGCCGCCCGCGGTCCTGACTTATCAGCAGCGGGAACTGCGTGGGCTGCACACCGAACTGGAGGGCATAATAGCCCCCCAGTCCTGTGTGCTGATCCAGTCCGCGGCTGTAAGGGGCATGTGAAGCGGCCCTTAGTGGTGCGATTGAATGCAAATCTATTGAGAACAATAGTTAAATCAAGTTTAGATTTGCTATTAAGTAGTTTATTGCACAACTTAAATATTTGGAATAAGTATTGTGGTTTGAATTAGAATCAGAAGCTTTGCATGTACAAGAGATATAATCTTTACTGGGGATTTATACCCTTAGGGAGCATTATTTTATCAGCTATTTTCTATCAGAATATATTCGTAGACTATGAAGTGGCCACTACGCGTGTGTTTGTTTCATAGGAAAGGATTTCCAAAATATAACTTTGAATAAGACTATTTGATATTTTTAGTGATGATTATACGTAATCCTTGCCTTTTAATGAAGAATATTTTATAATACTATTAGTTAATATTATGTTTAGTAAAGAATTGGAATTGATACTTTTTTTCTATAAAGGAATTTAAAAAAGTAATATACAATGTTAGGTATAGCTGTAAAAAGCAATACTTAGCAAGTGCTGGCTGGGGGTAGACATTTGATATAATTTTAGTAAATAGACACTTATTAGAGTATATCTATGTGTGTAAGCATATTCAAACTCCATTATTTGCCCATTAAAGGGGTTGTCCATGATTATTTTTTTTTACATTAAATTCATTATTAGTTTACAATAATAGAAAATGCAAAACTCAACTGCTAAATTCCCACTTAGGACTACCATGGTCGCCGTAGTCTCTGTTTACTTTTCCATAGCAAAATTAGGCTGTACATTTACATGACCATTGGAGCGGCTGGATTACAGCCAAGGCCATTAATTGGCTGCAGTGGTTACATGATTGGGTTTAGGCTACCTTCACATCATGGTTTTTGGCTGTCTGGGTAGTTCCTGTTTTTTGCAGGATCACCCGGACAGAACCTGACAGGACAGGATGTGTAGAAATTGTGGCCAAATATGGTCCTGGATCCTGTTTTTAGCAGGATTCCTTTGCTGCCACTGTCCATGGTGCTGAAGTTACAGCCTGTGCTTGAAATACTGCTGTCCATGGTGCTGAAGTTGCACAGCAGGATTTCTTAGCATGCTCTGTGCTTAAAATCGGATCCGGGAAACAATTCTGTTTTTTCCCAGATCCGGCGCCCATACACTCCCATGTTATGTGTGCCGGATCGCCCTGGATACGTTTCTGTCCAGTTTTGTCCGATTCTTTCACCGGAGCCCAAAAATGATGCAGGCTCTGGTTTTGGGGATGGTAAAAAACAGGACAGAAACGAATCGTGTGCTGAATACACAAAACTGGAAGGCCATATATGACTAATCCGTAGTTAGGATAAGGTGTACCGCGGTCCGCGCTGCTGTGAAATAAAAGGAAGGCAATGCTTCAATAAAACTTCCTTTATTCTTTCTCTCCTACGCGTTACCTCTCCAGACCGGCAGTTGGCAGCAGAGCATCATTCAATACATTCACTTTTGCTGACGGCCTCACGCCTGTGACTCCTCCTGTGGCAACCAGATGGCAGTGTCTGCGCAGGGGCCTATTTGTGCGCGTTCATAGGCTGACGGCGGTCGATGGTCATACATCACTTCCGGTGTATAAGCCGGGCAGGAAGCGGACGGCGGTGGAGGAGATCATGTGCAGGGAGGATCGGGTAGGTGTTATGGTAACCGAGCTGTGCACATTTTTGTAGCATTTTTGCTACATTTTTGAGGTGTGTTTTTGCTATGGATTTATGTTAATTTATGTTAATGCAAAGCTGCATTTTTGGTTAATATGGGAGAGAGAGATAGAGCTCTCCCACCCATCCTGCTTTCTTTTTACGTTTAAAAGCCCTAACACTGTCAGCTACCTCAACAAAGAGTGCTCTTGGTGATCAAGTGAATATGCACACATAACTTTTGGGTAGGCAAAAAACCTTCGCTTTATTGTTTAAAATATATATTTTTAAAAACAATTGTTCCAAAACTTTTTTTTTACAAAGATGCCATTCGAAGTAAGTACTATGGGCTGGCCTCCACATTAGTAAACATTTACATTAGCAGCTAGACAAAAATATACTTCATCCAGAGTCCTGATCGTGGGCATGGACAGCAGATTATCAGAACACTAGGTATCAAGAGCATACACACTGCATGCAGAACGCTTCCTCACCCGGATTGTGGGCATGTACAGTGTGGTCTCCCGCATAGGATACTAGCATCTCCGCAAGAGAAATTACACTTTATCCAGAAGCCTGGTCATGGGCATATACCGATAATGTTCCAAATTTCTTGTTAAGAAATCTGTCTGGCTCTTTCATCGCATTACCAGCAATTAATTGTAAATACATCTGCATTATTTTTTTTTCCTTAAAATGAACCAACCAGCAGGTTTTAGGTTTATAAAGTGGATTTAGCACCTTACAGGTGATGCCCCACACAGGCACTGGGATACTGAGTGCAATCATACCTTTACTTAAATGGTTACATGTATGATTGCAGAGAAAACGTATCAAACACTGGGAAAACTGTGCAGCACATTACCATAAGTGCAGCACAGCATCTGACTTACCCAGAGGTTTGGGAACTCACATCTCGGGTGTTGCTGCTAGATGCCGTCACTGGTGGTCGGTGCCCGGGTCCGTGGCCCTGGTGATCACTGAGAAGTGTAATAATAAACAATAAAAGTGTGTGTAATCTTCGTGACGCCACCTGCGGTATCTGATGATGACACCAGCGCTGCCAGCAGACCTCCGGGGATGATGGATAGACAGCTGGATGATAGGGCTCCCCGAAGGTGGAGTAGGGTCCCCGGGGCAGCTCTCTGTAGTACTGGTTGTCTTGATTGTTCTCACATCAGCAGCTCAGCAGGATCAGATAATGACGCAATCTCTTTGCTGAGACTGGAATGCAGTTTACCAGCTTAATGGTAATGAGAAAACAGGAGACTGTCTTGCTCTGCATGGGTATTTACTGGCAACTTGTCATGACAGTTCTCATTGGTACACAGTTACACAGTTACGAGTAGCTGGCTTGGGTAGTAACCACTAAACGGGGTGTTCTTCTGCGGCTTTCAATGATGCTCTTTTGGCTTCGCCCTCTATCCTCACTTGTGTTGAAGCCTTGTCCCGTATAGAACCTGTCCTGGCCTCCTGTGTGTAATTCCTCTGTAATTGTGAACTTGGCTAAAAACCTTCTCTGAATTGCCGCTAACTCCTGATGGATTTCTGCGGGTCCTGGCTCTTAAGTTAGTTGCTGTTACAGATGACCTGGAAACTGAAGTCTCATCTGTAAAACTGGTGTTGGCGGCTCAGAGTTTAACTTGCCTGCACCGCACTCGGAACTGGCACTCCGTTCAGTTGACTGGGATCCTCCCAGACCGGTAGGTAGTCAGTATGACGCCGGGTGTTAGCTTACACCCTCAAACTCCCCCTTCTAATCTGGGTCACCTCTTCTTTTGGTTGCTCTCCCTCTGTATCCCCTGAAGGGTCCTCCTTGACCTCTCACTTCTCTACTCTCTCTTCCCGCTCCCCACTACCCACTTATATAACCTCCCACTGGGACCAGTTATCCTGGTAATGTGTTTAACTAATTGGCCCCCTGAGCTAAGTGTGTGAGTGCAGGATAAAAGCCACATACAAACCTTCCCATTCACTGGTCACTGGGATACCACACACGCTGTTCTGGGTGCAGTACCTCTTCGTGGTGCACCGACCAGTGGGGCGCCACACATCACTATGAGGGACTGGGTTTCTTTTTATTACTCCCCTGTTTGCTCTAAGCCAAACCCCCTATTCCTCCCCTCTCCCTAAGTCCATTAATATATACCTTGTCTCACCTCATGCATGATGATAGATAGCAAAATGTCAGGCTATGTGTTCATCACACCCTTCCTTCAGAGTCTCGGGCTTCTCACTGCTTCTTCTCTGACTGCCTGTGATCTAGTCACCGGAGAATAGGAAAAGTCCCCGACCCCACCAGTCTGCAAATCCTGAGCTCAGCTCTATCCTCACAGTCACAGGGTAGGAGTGATAATCACATAGGAGCCTGACACGGTGCTATCACCATGCATGATGTCAGACCTATTGTGCCTGGCATATACTGACAGGGAGGGAGAGAGAAGGGAGGAAGAGAGGGAGGGAGAGAGGGAGGGTTTGGCTAAGAGAAAATAGGGGAGTAATACAAAGAAATCCAACTCCTGCACATATGCTAATGTACTGCACAGTTTTCCCGGTGTTTGATAACACTTTTCTCTGCAATCATACATGTAATCATTGGAGTAAAGATATGATTGCACTCAGTATTGCAGGGCCTGTAAGGCTCCAGCTTCACTTTATAGCCCTAAAACCTGCTGGTTGGTTGCCTTTAAAGGAGAATTTGTCACAAGATTTTTGCTGTGCCCATCTGAGACCAACACAATTTTGTGACAGAGACCCTGATTCCAGCGATGTATGCAATTTGTGGTACTCAGTTAGGAACCATTATTATGTGTGTATACAAAAATGGAAGCCAATACTATGTTTGTGTCACGATTGTCTCTCTTTCTTTGGAGACTTTTGACAGGTTTGGGACCTCTGTCTCATTCCTGTATTAAGACTTAAAAGAAAGAAACACATTTAAAATTGGCAGTGTAGGACTTAATGTCAGTTTCTGTTGCTGCAATGCTCCTTAGTTCTCTCCTCAGGTGTGGCTACTTTGTTATCATTCCCACCTCCTTTATATGGTCACATGGTTCAGCATTCATTGCTGGCGATTGAACTCCATTCCTGACAAGCTACCCTAGATGAAGGAGGTTCACTGGAAAAGCTGACCATTGCCAAGCTGTCCACTGCATAGGAGTGTTGTAGCAGGTGTGAAGTTGTTTTTGTTTTTCCCCTGTCTCTCTCCCCTTTCCCTCTTGTTAGTGCAGTGGTTGGGACTAGTGCTCTCACTGGCCATCTCCCTATTACCATCTGTGCCAGGAAGGGACTAGGTGTCCTGCCACGGGGTAAAAGAACCCATTTAGGGACAGTAGGTGGATCAGGGCACAGCCATAGGTGAGTGCAGGTGGTCTCCTTTCCCCATTCCCTACAAGCAGTGCCCTCCGATTTATTTGTCCCCTTCTGGTGTTTCCTCTGTTGTTGTGTGTAGTGCGTCGGACACTGTTGGTCTGTGCGCCACTGTCACACACTGTTTCCGGACGCTTCCTAGTCCGCAGCATGACAGTGAGTCAATATAAAAATCATGTGCAGGCTCGGAGTGATTACTATTATTGTCCAGAGGGGGCTAAGATTAGTTGGTGAATGGGGAGCACAGAAGTGTGCATTTTTATCATGTGTAGCCTCAGAGGGGGTGCTATTACCTTGAGGAGACACAAAAGGGGCAATATTATAGTGAGGCAAAGATGGGGTACAAATAACATGTGGGCCCAAAAGGTGAATATACATCCTACTATGATATATGGCACCACAAAAGGGCATGATAACTGCTTGTGGTGCTTTGGATAATTATTCCAATATGTGGTTTATGTAAAGGTGGGGAAATATGGGCAGGATACTGTAAAATCAATCAGCCAAAAGATGCCTGTGTAGTGAAGGAGCTGAGAGTTATACACCAATCTGGGATTTATGGAGAAAGTCACCAACAAATTAGGTCAACTTGGCAGGGAATAGTGACATAAAAAAATAGAAATCTAAAATACCGGTAAGTGCAATGCATCCCCTTATATCAATACCAAGATCAAATGAGGGCACCGAAAGAATTAGAGCATCATGTTATCACAAACTCCTACAGATTTCCTTTGGTCTGTGGTTTATACTTAGCAATGACAACTCAATTTAGACATATAAAATTGCAGCATCAGTATTTGTTATATGTCTACATTGAGTTTTCATTGCTAAGTCACAGTATAAACCACAGACAAAAGCAAATCTGCATAACCTGATGCTCTATCATTCCTTTGGTACCCTTTTGTTAATCATTTGATCTTGGTATTGACATAAGGGGATCTATAGCACTTGTTTTAGATTTCTATTTTTCTAGGTCTCAGTACCTTTTTAGCCATATTAAAAGTTACATTTTAGGTCTGTATTTTTTATGTCACTCTTTCCTGCTGTGTTGATCTGAAGTAGCTGAGAGACACAAAAGCATAATGGGGTCTTATCCGGGGAACATGTAACACGAGTATGGAGTGATTGCTCACCTTTTCAGGTTATGTCTCGTGCAAACTTTAAAAAGCCTGAGAATGGGTCAGCTGTTGCAGAATCCACAGACCGCAAGGGCAGAACAATAGTGAAGGAACCAGGGGATAACGTTCATTCCAAGATGCCCAGAGTAGTTTTACGCATCCTACCTCTTTTTTTTCTATGTTCTTCACCATTCTTCTTCTTAGATTGGAGTTACACTGGCAAGTGAGGAAATCTTACATTGCAATGGTGTCCATGTTAGACAATCAGACAGATCAGATCTTTGAGTTTTTGCTCAGGCCATATAGGCATGCTGCGATTATCTGTGAGACTCAGATAACTTTTTGGAAAACTTGCTAACGTCTGATAAATAAAAGCTGCCATGTCTCAAAAATCAATTTTATTCATCCTTTTAGAATATAGTTGTAATGTAGCCTTGTTTAAAATAGTTTGACAGCTCTTAATCGGGCTTCTTTGGATAGGCTTGCACTAGCCACTCCATCTCTCTGGTCAGAGACAAACCCTAGCCTTCACCCTTGTAGCCATGTACTGAGAAGTTGACTTACACAGGACACACTGTGCTGCCTTAACAGACTTTCTGTTGGCAAGTAGACCGAGACCTGCAGAGAAGGTTCGTAGAAGCCGGGTCAAATCCACAAAAGTTAGAAAACAAGGTAGAGTCACCAGGCAAAGGTTAATCAACCCAAGATCAAAAACTAAATTAAATATCACATATGGTCAGGATCGCAGAAGTGTAAGGAGAGAAACAGGGTTAGGTATAAGATGAGATTGACAACTTAAGGCAGTGGGCAAAGAGTTCATATAGTGTGAGCCCTGTCTGAGGCTTACAGAGGAGATATAGTGAGAAGACTGTTAGGAATTAGCCCCCAAACTCCCTGACTAGATATCACCACAAACCCAAGAGCTGCCACCCGATGACAAAAGCCGAAGCAAAGAGAATGAGCACAGACATGGATGTAACAATAGTGATAAAAAAGAAAAGAAAAAAGCCAGCACCACCAGAAGACAGCTTGTAATAAAAATTGTGCAACTGCACATATTACTTCTGGACTATATAATTGATCAATCTTTTTAGCCACCCCACCAGCATCAAGGCAGTCTCAAATAGGGTGGTCATACTCGATACTTATTTTAGTTGTGTTATGCGACCTCAAGCATAAACATACATTCGTAACGTAACAATAGTGGTGTGTAAAAAGAATTAATATCATGCCTGAAAGACGGAACACCCAGCATGTGGTGCAACACAGATGGGAGCATGAAGGAAATTATAATGGAAGGCCCTGGTGAGAGGAGACGAGAGGTCACGCCAATTTCATTCACCTGAGGCTGAACCATGCTCTCTCCTAACATCCCTCAACAGGTCATTTCCCCTGTCACCATCACATGCATAAGCCCTGGACATACCATGACTAGTGTGCAGGCCAGCAATACAATAAGAAAACACGAGGAAAGTAAGACAGACAGATGGGAAAATGCACATCTTCAACAATCTTCAGATGCTCCAGCAGGAACTTTTCTGTGGTTACAGCAACGAACTCTAGAGACAGATTCCTTCAAGTTGGTCAGTAAAAAGAATATAACCAGCACTGGAAGGCAGCCAGGAGTGTGCGCATCTATAGCAGAAGGATGTGGTCCAAAAGAGCTGCAGCTGACAAAGACTACAAGTTCTCAGCTAGAAAGGAAAGAGTCCTTAACCCCTTCAGCGTTACAAGGAACTCAAACTGCTTCAATACATGATAACAGTGACGTGGGCAGGAACAAGGATTTGAAATCAATTATGCCTTCTGACCTTCTGATCTCAGATCCCCTAGAGATCTCATCTGGATGTGACACACACGTGACATTAAATTAAGATATTTCCCTTATTTTCAAAGTCCAAATATAGAATAAAGTCCTCATCTTTCTCTACAGAGAATGTGATCAACTGATGTTAATCATTCCATTTTGTACATATTTATCCAGATCACATCTTGTGCTATTTCACAATAAGAAAATATTGTCCACATAGTGGAGCCAAAGTCTTATGCTATCAGACCACTAGAAAACATAGTTATTCTCAAAAGATTATCTAAAAATATTAGCAAACCTTGGAGCTACAGAGGATCACATTGAAGTTCCCTGCAGCTGTGAGTAGTAATCAGAAGAACCAAAACTGAAATAATTCTTTGTCAAAATATTTTCAAAGAAAGACATAAAAAATCAGATTATACTATTAGTCAATGTATTATCCTGACACAATGTCTCTCTCACAGCAGCCATCACTTTTAATTGGGAAACATATATAGAGGCTTATAATATCTAAAGATCACAATAACTTTTATTTGACTCTTCTAGACCTGGTATACGAAATATGTACACTGCAATTGAATGAAAAATGTCATTAACCCCAGGGATCTTACATTTTTTGTGTATTTTCACTAGTAAATATAAAGCTGCTTTATGAGGACACATATTCTCTGAAGAACACATCAATGGCTGATGATCCCAAATCCTTTGCTACTTACAGCAACTCATCAATCTTCTATTTTAAAGTTGGTTCTCTATGTCATTTTCCACGTGATTTAATATCAGATAGCTGGGATTTTGCTTCATGAGCATGCTGCCTTCTCTCCATTAGGAATGTAGCCATGTCTACACTAGCTCCTTTAATCGCAATAAAGTGGTCATTTTTAAGATCCCTTATTGTCAGATTCTCTTTTCTAGTCAGTTTAGATAAATGCAAAGACTAAGCTCCTTATCCATGGATAGAGGGAAGGAAAGAGGGCATCAATGTATTCTCATAATAGTCACAGAATTATACCAATCCCCCATGTTGAGACACAAGGGTCAGTGGGTGCTCTCATAAAGACCGCATAGACCAGGGCTAATCCCAACGGAACACCAGAACTCTTTAACCATGGATGAAACACTACTTAGATAACTCAGGGTGAGAAGACCACACAATGGTAATACTTTATTGGATCCCCAACAGTCAAAGGCATATAACACAAAACCAGCAACATATAATGTTAGAGGCAACAGAGTCTCAGCCCTCTGCTGGCTCATTAGGAATTGCTTCATGCTTTCTCGGCTTCCAAGGCCACTTACTGCAATCCAGCAGCACCCCATTCCGCTTTTGGTGGCCACCCACTGAGGAAGGAATAATGGCAAGCTTAGGAAGCTGACCAAGCACAGCAAAGTCTGTAGCTAGGTGAATGGTCCCAACCTGGGTTTCTTTCATAAATAGTCGGATATTCCAGCCGAATCTTAGGCTGACCTCCTGCAGAAAATAATCCAGTTTTGGTGCTTCTTTAGTCAGACCCAAAGCTCCTAGACTTAAGTCCTGTAGCAAATGAAGAAGCAATGTGATCCTCTAGTTGGGACCAAGGCCAAAAAGAATATGAACTGCTGGTGACTGAATAAAGTCCTTTTTATATCCCAAGCCTACACCTCAGGGATATCAATCCGATATCTGCCTAATTCTCCTCTGGGTGATGTAGACAGAGGAGTGAGGTATTTTACATTGAATTAGCAATACACAAACTCCAACAATGAAGGCTTTGCATAGTCTCACAAGAAACAATGACTTACCAAACATGAGATAACAAAGAAAAGACCAATACAACTGGCCAAATTAAGAACATTAAAGGGGTTGTCAGGGCTTTTGCAATAATTCATATGTGTATCTAGGCTGCATAATGCTGACACTTTGCAATATACTTCCTGTCAACATTTTGCAGGGTTACCTAGATATCACATATTTGCGGCTGGCAGAGAAGGTCTAGGGGGCGTGTTTGTGCATGTAAATGGAAACTGGTCGTTTCCACCTACTCTACTACAAACATGCCCCCTCCCCTATTCCCAGTATGGCCAGCAGCCCCCAGGATCCTACAGCCCAGGATCTCCCACTTTCACTATGCCCAGCCATCCCCAGGATCCTATAGCCCGCCCCCTCCCTTATTCCCAGTATGGCCAGCCACCTCCAGTATCCTATAGCCCTCCCCAGCCCCTAATGTCACCACCCACCCCCATTGTCCCCACTGCACTCGGCACACACTGTACCGAATAGGCAGCTGTGAAGGTGATTCGGTACAGTGTGTCAGCGCAGTGGGGACAGCTGCATCTCTGCTCACACCATGTAGGCTCTGTGCCCTGGAGCCGAGGTCCTCTGCACAGGTTCCTGTGCTGTCAATCCGAGGTCCGCACTGTCTCTGTGCTGCAGCCCGCCCTGTGTGCTGCATGCAGCCCTGGAGCCTGATGCTTCTCTCCATTACTTCACAGTGTCGGCAGCGGTATGGTGAGGACCACTGCACCGACTCTGTGTGCTGCAGCCTGATGATTCTCTCCTGTCCTCCCGGTACCAGAGAGCCGGCAGCGGCATAGTAAACTGCTCAGCCGGCTATGTGCCCGCGCACTCTATTGTAACGGGAGGACTGGAGAGGAGCATCGGGCTGCAGCACACAGAGCCGGTGGAGCAGTCCTCACCATACCAACACCGGCTCTATGGAGGACTGGAAAGAAGCATCGGGCTCCAGGGCTGCAGCATACAGAGTGAACTGCAGCCCACAGAGTGGGCTGCAGCACAGATACAGTGCAGACCTCAGATTGACAGCACAGGTGCCTGTGTGGAGAACCTCAGGTCCAGGGCACATAGCCCACAGGGTGAGAGCACAGATGCAGTGGTCCCCACTGCGCTGACACACTGTACCGAATCGCCTTCACAGCTGCCAATTTGGTACAGTGTGTGAGTGTAGTGGGGACAATGGGGGTGGGTGGTAACATTAGGGGCTGGGGCGGGCTATAGGATACTGGGGGTGGCTGGCCATACTGGGAATAGGGGACATGTTTGTAGTAGAGTAGGTGGAAACGACCAGTTCCCATTTACATGCACAAACATGCCCCCTAGACGTTCCCTGCCAGCCACAAATATATATCTAGAAAAACCTACAAAATGTTAACAGCAAGTATATTGCAAATTGTCAGCATTTTGCACCCTAGATACACATATGAATTATTGCAAAAGCCCGGACAACCCTTTAACCCACGACAAGCATTGAGAAAAGCTGTGTCATTGCTCCATAAATCACCTTAGCAGTTTATATAACTAAAAAAGCAATATAAAGCCAACATACAAAAAATTTGCAATTTAGGAAAGATAAAACATAATTTTATTAAACTGTATAAATATAAAAAAACTAGATGGGGGCCCATTGCTATCGCTTTGGGTGTCACGATGTAGTGTAAATGCTGGTGAGGGAATGGCAGTTACAGGCAGGGTGACCAGGGAAAACTAGTTTGACCCTAGTCTGGGAACCCTGAATATCCCTGACCTCGAAGGTATCTCTGATGGTGAGAAGGTTTGGGTCTCCAGCCTTTCCCTAACTCCTAGCAGTCCTATGCTACTCACCCTTGTAATGTACAATAATTAGATCTGCCTCTTTAAGAAAACTAGGCTGTTGTATGATGGGTAAGGAGAAAGAGGTGGAGAGTTAAGTTTTGGTTTCACTTTAGAGCATGCTGCAGGAAAAGACTGTTCTGATATACGATGGAGAAAGATAGAAGACAAGAATAAAGTACACTTAAAGTTTACCCTTGTGAATGCCTCATATCGTGTGGACATTACAACTGGCGACGAGAATGGGATGATATAACCAGGCCAAAACCGACATATATATTTATTGGACATTTTCACATGGTTATATTGTCAGTGTATTTATTCTAAGTTGTAAAAAAAAAAAAAAAAAAAAAAAAAAAAAAAAAAGGGGGATGATGTAATGTACAATAATTATATATGTCGGTTTTGGCCTCAGACCTCAAGACCTCAGCTACTTATAATCCTGCACAATACAATGTTACTGATAAGAAAGGCAGCATGGTCACGGCTGAGCGAAATGGACACTTCATAACTCGAAATTCATTACTCCATCATCAAACTTAGAACCACTGCAAATGTCTCCGCTACCCACTGCTGTCTGGGAGGAAGTGGCAGTCGACATATATGGACCATTACCCAATGGCCAGTACATTCTAGTAACAATTGATGAATATTCTAAATAACCCAAGTAATTGTCACCTGCTCATCCAATAACATAAGGCGCAAGGCTCTGCAGCAGGATCTCTCTCTACATGATTTACTCAAAATGGCCCGTGCTATAGAAACAGCAGATCATCAGGCTACTGCAATGGAGAGTGGGGATCATTTACATGTGCATAATCTCAAGTATAAGAATGCCCAAGACAAGCAAACCCCAAAACAGAGGAAATGCTATAGATGTGGACAGGATTTCCCTCACCACCTGAACAAATGTCCAGCTATAGGACAGACATGCAGTAAATGTGGAAAAGGGAATCATTTTGCAGCTGTCTGCAGGTCAGCACAATACAAGTCTTCTCTGCCTCTGACAAAGCCCGCAAATATAAAAATGATAAATCAGGACACAGAAGAAATGTCCGGGACGGAAAACTATGTGTTCACCACTTCTGCCACTGGCTCCGTACAGTCTCCCTGCATCACACTCCCACTCTGCAACACCAATATCACCTTTACAATAGATACGGGTGCTTCAGTGGATATTATAGACAGCACTGCATATGAACAATTGAAAAATAAGCCAGTTTTACAGCAAGTGAACACAAAAATCTTACCCATCATACAACAGCCTAGTTTTCTTAAAGAGGCAGATCTAATTATTGTACATTACAACCCTCACCTCCATCCACTAAGGCAAGGTACAGCAACTGCAAAGGAAAAGTTCTCAGCAGCACAAACAATCAGGACTGCACAGCATGGTTTCAAGGTATAGAGTGAAACTCTATCAGAAGCACCATCTGGTGGAAGAAGAGGGTACGTAAAGGCCAGGGGTGGAAACTCACACATTAACTTCATATCCACCAGGACACGACAATAGAACTGGCATTAACCCATACAGTACTAGAGGGAATTTCACACAGTGTGAGCCACAGCAGCATCCAGAATAGACCACAGATAATCAGCCCTAGACAGCGCTTAACAGTACCCCCTCTTTTAAGAGAGGCCTCCGGGCTCAAAACCGGAAAAAGTCCACATTTTCTGAGTAGCAAGATATGAAAAACATTACTGGTTCCCAACAATAGGGGTAGTTGGGAGTTGGTATAACACAGGGTTACAAATGGCCGATACCCTAAATGAACCAATAACCTCAGAAGTAGGACCCCCAGCAGCACGCCTGCACCTGACATGCTTGGACAACATTCACACATACTCGATCACTCTCAGGTCTGGACCTACATGTTTATATCCATATCTGCGGTACAGTCAGAGGGCACACATCCAGGATGGCAAACAGCTCCAGTGTTCCCTGGGGCCCAGGGCTTCCTCCCTGGAGGGCACAGTAGAACCAACCATCCATCCACGGTGCCTCACCTGAAACGACACCTAGACTCACTATTAATCTGAGTCACAGTCTGGGCTGCACCCCTTTTTCTATGCTCACTTCCAATCACTTCTGGTAGTGGGGTAGGAGTTGGTGCAACCATTACAGTAGAAATAATAATAATTTATTCATGTATGTAGTGCTATTAATTCCATAGCACTTTACATACATGAGTAATGCTGTCTCTCTTGGAGCTCACAATCTAAATATCCTATCAGTATGTCTTTGCAATGTGGGAAGAAACCCACACAAACACAGGGAGAACATACAAACTACTTGCAGATGTTGATCTTAGTGGCTTTGGTGGGAATTGAACCCATGAACTCAGGACCTCAGTGCTGCAAAGGTTACAGTGCTAACCACTTGAGCCACCGTGCCGCCGTATCTAAGTATCTAAGCAAGTACTCACACAGAAAGCTCCCAATTTACATCTTTCTGGCCTACCAGTCAATCGCCTGGTTGTATTTCTCCAGCCAGGGAAGGCCCGAAACAATGGGAGTGGGCAGGTTCTCAAAGAGGTGACAGGACCTCTTTGTGGAGAGGTCCTATGCTCAAGTTCACATTACGCACCACTTGGGAGAGGACCCTCTGGCTGAGTGGAGTCGATAGAGGGGACGGAAATGGGTCTCACTAAAGCACTACTAGCGAGTCCATGAGCCTGAGAAAAGTGAGAATTCATCAAACTCTCGATTTTACCACCCACCACCACCTTGGCATACAGTGTGAACGGAGACTTAACGAGGAAGGAAACATAAATCTTCTGGTCGTCTCCTTCCGAACGACCCGAGGTAGGTTGCTTCTGAGACTGCATGGTTGTCTTGAAGCAAAGTGGATAAACCTTAATAAAATGGACACAGCAATAGAACTGGCAATAACTCATGCAGTACTAGAGGAAATTTCCCACAGTGTGAGCTATAGCAGCATCAAGAACAAACTGCATATAATCAGCGCTAGACAGCTCTTGACATCAGAGGGCGGTGATGTCATGATGGGAGCGTGCTCTGTGTTGCTTGGGTAGGCAGCTGTCTCTCCCCTTTGTGCATTCTCCCCCCTCTTCACTCTGTCTCTCTCCCCCTTCTGTGCTGTCTTTCTCCTCTCTGTGCTGTCTTCTTTCCTCTGTGCTCTCTCCGTTGACCTATCCCCCCGTGCGAAGTCTCTTTCCTTCCATACACTCTCCACGTTTTGTGCTGTGTTCTCCCCTTATGTGCTCTCAAGCAATCTTGCAAGTGCAGTTTATTTTTTTCAGTGGTGTGTGCCGTGGCAGTTCCTGGTGTCGGTGGTTTTGGAGGTCAGCGGAACTGCACAGTGCGCCAATACTGCCAGTGAGTGCCATAGCTAGACACACATCACTTGGGTGTGTAAATATGGCTGCCAGCACGTGATAAGAGGATATCCTGATGGAAGTGGATGACGGATGCCATGGAACAATAGTGTAAGTAGATAGGGCTTTTGAAAAACACAAAGAAATATGTATTTGAGGGGCAGCAAATTAAAACAGGAGGAGAGATAAATAATGAGTGCATAGCCCCTGATGAAGGCTTTTGCCGAAAAACGCATCAGGACCTGGCACAATTTCAACAGGATTATGTCTGCAGATCATCATTAGGTAACCTCTCTATCGCTACACCTTATAATTCAACTTGTTTAACCCCCTACATGTATATTTCTTAGTGTTTGTCAAAAGTCCTTTTTTTATATTTATGTAGTTTAATAAAATTATGTTTTATCCTTCCTAAATTATTATATTTGTGTGTTGGCTTTATAGTCAGGTTAAATGCAGAATTCCTGTTGCGTGAATCCCCCCTACTCAATACTGTGTCAATCACAATTTTCTGAAGTGACTCAAATATATGACTTCTAACTTCTTGATGATGGAATATTAGTCCATAAGGGACATTTTGATCTATTAGTTAGTGATAAATTTAGTAAACCTGGTAAATTCAAAACTGCATTTCACCAAAAATGAACCTTGTCAATTTTCACATTGCAGTAAATTTAATCAGCCAGAGAACGATCACATGGCAATCTTCCTGATAATGCATTGCGTCTGTTACATCTCATAGTATAGCACAGCCAATCAGTAGGTACTATCATAGCCTGCTGAAATGCAGAGGTAAGGAATGCAGCAGCCATTTTGTGGTGAAACTGGATAGTAAGAAATATCACGGTTAGGCATAGAACTTGATAGAAGAATCCATAAAACAGTGAATAAATTCAATAGACCAGTTAAGTGATGAAGCGTTACCATCCTATAGCCATATACTGTATGTTGAAGTCACTTTGTCGTTAGGGGTTGGGTACAGTCCTAAAGGTCTTATTCCCACCTATTCAGGCCAATTGAAGTACATAAAATGTGTGTTAAATCAAATTGTTTGGAAACATTTGCAAAAGCTGGTGAATTTGAATTTCATAGATTTTCTCAATTCTCCTATTGAAATAATTTAAATACAATTTAAGCCTCAATATTCAAAACTGATGAAAATAATAAAATTGAGTGCTTTATTATCACTATTTGCAAAAAAGCCCAAACCCTTATTAAATGTATTTAATCTGAGAGCATCATAATGTAGCCTGATTCCAGGGATGTGTAATTTATTGGGTTAGGCGCAGTAGATTTAATACAATCAGTTTTATCAGCAGTAGATTATCACTACAGGACTATATCTCATGTGCTGTGCAGCCAAGCTAATCAGTGTAACCCCGCCCCCCATCAGTGATGGGCATGATGCTGGTAATGTACAGTGTACACAGGAAGTTGCAAATCAGGGGTGTGTGCGGGGTTACACAAATTCTGACCACTGCTACATTAACAACAAAGAAAAATGTTTGTTTTTTTAATTAAGGGCCCTTTCACATCAGCATTTTTTGAAATTCGCGGCAGATGCGGTGAAAAAACCGCATCTGCCGCGTTTGCCGCATAACCGATACACTTGCGGCGTGGTTGCGGTTTTTCCCATAGAAAGTATAGGGGGACTTGCGGCAGGTGCGGCAAGTGCGGTTTTGCACTTGCGGCAGGTGCGGCAGCGAAAAAAAACGCGGTCAGCCGCGTTTTTTTTCGCGGCCGCACCTGCCGCAAGTGCAAAAGCGCACTTGCCGCACCTGCCGCAAGTCCCCCTATACTTTCTATGGGAAAAACCGCAACCACGCCGCAAGTGTATCGGTTATGCGGCAAACGCGGCAGATGCGTTTTTTTCACCGCATCTGCCGCGAATTTCAAAAAACGCAGATGTGAAAGGGCCCTAAAACTGTTATATTCATATTGTATCTCACATGTGAACTAGGCAACAAACTAAAAGCTGCAACTAACCCTGCCAGTTCCTGTACTAACTGGAGATCCCAAAGCCACAGCTCTAGTGGTTATTGCTTGAGCTGGAATAACCCTCCCTGACCACAGATTAAATTATGGTGAATCGGACCTATTGTGCCTGATTGGCTATCGCTTGCTTCATATTCATCCTAAAGAGCCGAAGTGAAGAGCACAGTGCAAATTAAGTACAGAAGGGAAGGTGTGCAGAGGTAGAGGGTGATCCCAGAGTGAGTAAACAAACAGCAAAATACAAGATAAGGTGTATACTGCTAAAAAATATAAGAGAAACTAAACACCTAAAGAAAGGTGAATGTGCTGTGGTTCAGTGGATAGAGAAGCTGACCACAGTGCACAGACTTAAGGGTTTGAATCCAGAAGATTAACAACTGTAATAAGCAGCCCAATAGAAGACACTTTCCTGGAATCAGGTTCTCTGCCCCTACAACATTCTGTAACAGATTCCATTTAATAAGAGATTCTTCAGGAGGAGCTTGTGTTTTAGAAGAAATGATCACAATCAATCCTTTTTGATTATCTCTGAATCTTCAGTTTGCCATTCATAGGTCTCTGGTCTGACCATTTGGGCCAGGTTCCTGTTCTAGATTGGTTGATGTCTTCTTCTACATTTAGTAATTCCAAAAAAGGTTTGTTAATTTTTGTAGTAGACAAATACAAAGTTATCCAATTCTTTGGCCCTCACTAGTGTCTTTATGGGTAGAAGAGATTTCTACTTTCCATGCGGGATTTTCTTGGCTCCTCTGTCCATGTAGACGCTCAGTTATACATGTAGTTTTTCCAGTAATACATTTCAATATTGTGCAGATGATCACAATCATTTGGATTGACTGATGCTTCCTACTCCACATCGACTTTGGATATTTCTTCTTTAGTATTAGTAATTGCCACCTGTAGATGTTGAATTGTAACTAACATTAGATCTAGTGAAAAATCATTGCGTAAAGCAAACCAATGCAGATGTAAAACGGCATCATCTTTCAGCATAAAATGTCACAGTGAGCTCCGTCACCCTCTTGGTATACGTTCCGCTTTTGTAAACTCGGGTAATGTTGAAGCATGTAACAATAAACCAAATTCTTACTGAATGTAAGTTTTAGGAGCTGGCAAGTATGCAACTTTTTTCATAGATTTTAGTTTTTACCTAAGAGTACTGTGACTTGTAAGAGATGTATGGATATTAAATTGATTTATTATATTTCATATGTATTTATTGAAATTTTTTTTTAACAATACACAAGGTAATTTACAGATAAAAGATAGAGATTTTAGCTAAATGACCTACAAATGACCCCCCAGCCTGTTTTAACCTGTCCCTGCACCATAGTAATCCATTTGTAACCATCCCTTTCTGACCCTAAACCACTATGAGAAAGTTTATAAAGGTAGTTAATTCACCTCTTATTCTGCAGCTTGTCATTATATGAGAAGCCGCAAAAGGCGGGCTTATGTGGCTTTCCCCGCCACCGGCGGGACAGGTTAGAACAGGCTGGGGGGTCATTTGTAGAGGTCAGGTTCCCTTTAATAGAGAATAGATTACAAAAATTCATCGGCAAATTAGTCAAAAATGATCAAGTAGGTTTCATACCAAATAGGAATGCTTCTGATGCCACCAGAAGAACTATAAATCTAATTTCACATGCTGAATCCTCATCGGCTCCGAATGTCTTCTTGGCCCTTGACGCCGAGAAGGCATTGGATAGGGTCAACTGGTCGAACCTACTCCTAACCCTTAACAAATTTGGTATAAAAGGAAACATCTTCAATTCAATTTCAGCCATGTATTCAAACCCTACTGCAAACATATACTCAGACAACACTCTCTCCCAAACAATAAAACTTTCAAACGGCACCAGACAAGGCTGCCCCTTATCTCCGCTCCTATTCGCTATTTTCACTGAGTCCTTGGCCGAATCAATGAGAAGTAACAGCAATATTAGTGGCATCGCCTTAAAATCACAACAGCTCAAAATTGCACTGTTTGCTGACAACATCTTATTATCCCTTACTAAACTGTTGAAGTCACTTCACCACCTCTCCTTCACTATTGATAAATTCACAAAAATATCCCATTACAAAATTAAAACAAACAAATCCCAAATTTTAGACTACAATATAGACATAACTTTTTAAAACTGTCTAAAGAAACAATTTCATTATTCTTGGAAAATGGATATTAAATTGATTTATTTAGGATCTGTTCATACTGCCAACCATCTTAACACCCAGTTGTGAGTTCGACCACATTTTACAGCAATAATAGTGCAGCATGCAGTGTGTCTTTTTCGCCTTCAAACAAAACCCCAACAGACTCTATTATAAGTCTACTAGCTGGGTGCCCGATGCACAATGCATCGGGATTCTAGCAGAGCGAGTCTCTGACTCGCAATGGCCTCTTCGCGGCCAATGCTTCGCGCTGCTAAGGCGACTCGCCATGCCCGCTGCGCGGGCATAGCGAGTCGCCTTAGAGCTGCTCGCAATGGCCGCTGCGCGGCCAATGCTTCGTTCGTATCCACATGACGACATTGACTCGCAGCGTGAGCGGTCTCAAAAGGGGCAAAAAACCCATTCGTGATTATATAATAGATAGGGTCCATAGGGCAAAGTTGAGACTCGTATGATGGCACGGTTTTATGGCTATTGCCATTGCTGTAGGAGTTTTGACAGAACAAAGAATGTAACCTCTCAGTTAAAGAGGTTGTGCAATGCCTTTCATTTTCATATTGGGTGTGTAGAAATGCTGCTCCATGCCCCTTTTAGGGCCTACTCTACCGAGCATGTACCGGTTGTCCTTTCTAATGGAGATATGTAGTTACGATGCGCTCTCTTCGCGGCTCTAGTGAGGAGCTGGAAGGAGAACGCGAATAGTAAGAATACCCGGCATGCAGAGAACAGCGCTGTCCCTACAAGTGTTAAAATTTGCAGAGGTGGAGCTGCTCTCTACTTGCTTATTATCTTCTTAAAACTCACAATGGCAGTGCACTCTCCCGATCATTACTTCTGATCAACCATGTCACTTTGAATATTGCACAATAACCATAACCTACTGAACATGTGTTGGAAATGAAAACCAACACATGCTCAGTAAAGCAGGGACTAGCTCCGCCTCTGAAATGTGCATGATTGATTACGCTTCTTTTCGGAAAGGGGGCATCGATTGCACTGTGATTCTCAAATGAAGTGTTATCAAACAAAGGAAGTTGTTTAATAAAAATAAAGCAATTGAATAGTGCAGTGAGGGAATGTTAGGCGATTTTTAAATAAAGTATATTATAAAATAGATTAGATTATATCATTAAATAGCTATGCTTTTAAGATCAAGATTAATTTTGTTTCGGACCATCCTTTTAACCCATACATGTATGGCCCACGTCAGAAATTTGTGTATGGAATGGGCTAATGGGGTGAGCCTGTCTCATACTCAGCAGGAATGGCAATGTTTTACAGCCAGGAACTGCCTCTAACAATTACAGGTGGAGTAGAATCAGGAAGGATGTGATTGATGTGTGCAGCATGATATCACTATTTTTTTTTTTATTCCTCCATTGTGGGCTTGTCTTTCTGCTGTAAGCCGACCCCTACCCCTCCCTTTCATCCAGGCTCATCTGGTGGCTGGGGGGTTCAGCTTGCAGCAGAAAGAACCCAAATAGTGATGTCATGCTGCACACGTCAATCATCTGCTGAACTGATTTACAGGTGGTTAAATTCTGATGGTTGGTTCCCTTTAAATCCTTCTGTTAGGCTCTGATTATTATTATTATTATTATTATTATTTATAGAGCACTATTGATTCCATGGTGCTGTACATGAGAAAGGGTTACGTACAAACAAGTTAAAAATACAATGAACAAACTAATAGTGACAGGCCGATACAGAGGGGAGAGAGAGGACCCTGCCCTTGTGGGCTTACATTCTACAGGAATGACAGGATTTAACAAACAATGGCATGGAGCACACCATTTTAGGCTCCGGTTGGAACACTTATGATGTTATTGCGGATCGCCAGTTGGTTGCTATGACAGCAGGTGGTCTACAGAGGGTCTTCTTGTTTGTCACAGCAGTGCTCCTTTGAAACATTGCAGTTTGCCAAGTTGCAAAGTAGACTGTGATTTTCACTATATGCAGCGATGCTATGACATTGCTGTATATAAAAGTAGCAGAAAAAAAAGAAACTAAATTCAGGCTACCATAGAGCTGCTTGTATGGTTAATCTCTTTGCACGGACAATGGTCAGGGTTGCGAACGCTGATCAGAAATGGTTCATCAGAAAAAGGAAATCCACCACTGGCTCCACTTTCATATAAGGTTAAAAAAATCCTTAATTGGATCATCTTAAAATTGTTGAACAGACATGTTAAAATGGCGTGTACACCTTATACGTTTCAGATCTTGATGATCATTACTCATTGGTAACTCCTCTATTGCCAGTCTCAGCATATATCGCACTGCACTCAGATGATATCAGAGTGCAGTGCGATGTTTCACTTGCAGCCATTGACTTGAATGACTGTGAGTGAGCCAAGACTCGCTGACAATCACAGAATGCTGATTTTTTTTTTCCTCAGTCTGATTAAGGGCTGAGGAAAACAATGCAGATCTGAGCTGTAGCATTGTCTAACATGGGACCAAGTGCAATACAAGATGCTTCTGGTCTTTTCAGATTAAGGCCGGAGTTATATTGGCATATTACTTGCAGAAGTGCAATGTGAAAAATATTTCCTTGCGTTCAGCCAATCAGGCAGTTCAGACCTAATTGGACTGAGGAAAAATGGCAGCATACTGCAATTATCTGCGAGTCTTGGATCACTCACACAAGTCTATAGGTGCGAGATAAACAGCACACTGCACTCGGATGTCATCTGAGTTCAGTGCAACAGAAAAAAGCACTTGAAATAAATCACTTTGTTTGTAATGACTCTATATAATATACCGTATATACTCGTGTATAAGCCGACCCGTGTATAAGCCGACCCCCCTACTTTTGCCCCCAAAACCTGGGAAAATCTATTGACTCGTGTATAAGCCGAGGGTGGACCCTAGCACAAGTATACAGCCCCCAGCAGTGTGGTATACACCAGTCCCAGAGGTAGATACAGCAGCCCCAGTGGTAGTATACACGCAGCCCCAGTAGTATATACAGCCCCAGTGGTATATACAGCTCCAGTGGTAGTATAGACGCAGCCCTAGTAGTATATATAGCCCCAGTGGTAGTATATACAGCCCCAGTGGTAGTATACAGGGCCCCAGCAGTATATACAGCCCCAGTGGTTTATACAACCCCAGTGGTAGTATACAGGGCCCCAGAGGTATATACAGCCCCAGTGGTAGTATATACAGGGCCCCAGCAGTATATACAGCCCCAGTGGTAGTATACAGGGCCCCAGAGGTATATACAGCCCCAGTGGTAGTATATACAGCCCCAGTGGTAGTATATACAGCCCCAGTGGTAGTATACAGGGCCCCAGCAGTATATACAGCCCCAGTGGTAGTATACAGGGCCCCAGAGGTATATACAGCCCCAGTGGTAGTATATACAGCCCCAGTGGTAGTATATACAGCCCCAGTGGTAGTATACAGGGCCCCAGCAGTATATACAGCCCCAGTGGTTTATACAGCCCCGGTGGTAGTATACAGGGCCCCAGAGGTATATACAGGGCCCCAGAGGTAGTATATACAGCCCCAGTGGTAGTATATACAGCCCCAGTGGTAGTATACAGGGCCCCAGCAGTATATACAGCCCCAGTGGTTTATACAGCCCCAGTGGTAGTATATACAGCCCCAGTGGTAGTATACAGGGCCCCAGAGGTATATAGCAGCCCCAGCGGTAGTATACAGGCATCCCCAGTAATGCAGGGCCCCCCCAGCGTCTCTCCGGTCACCTGTAAAGGAAGCTATACTTATCACAGTGCTCTGTCCGCGCCCGCTCGCACCCGCTCTCAGCAGCCGACCGGATCCTCCATCTTGCGTCTTCTTTCTTCCTGTTTCCTGTGCTCGTCGCAGGGAATGACGTCATTGCCCGCGACGAGCACAGAAACAGGAAGAAAGAAGACGCAAGATGGAGGATCCGGTCGGCTGCTGAGAGCGGGTGCGAGCGGGCGCGGACAGAGCACTGTGATAAGTATAGCTTCCTTTACAGGTGACCGGAGAGACGCTGGGGGGGCCCTGCATTACTGGGGATGCGGGGGCTGCTGTATACCGATGTATACATCGGTATGTACCGATGTATACATCGGTATACAGCACTGACTCGCGTATAAGCCGAGGGGGGTACTTTTGAGCCCAATTTTTGGGCTGAAAAACTCGGCTTATACGCGAGTATATACGGTATACATTTCACTTTTTGTATTGATGATATTCTAATTCACTGAAATGCACTAGTATTTCATAATTTGTAATCAATATCAGCCAAACGAAAATAATATTATCTACCTATATATAATATAAATAAATACATAGCATTCATGTAGTTCAGTATAGTATGGCTGCTTTCTGTATTTTTCCACTTCTTCAATTGATGTAATGCTTTGCAATATTAACGAGGGAACCAGTTCTCTTATGAAGAAGAACAACTCACACCCTTGCTACTTGCCGGCCCCTCGGTGGGGAGCCCGTGCTCTATGTCAAGTCTCCAAGCTATATAAATCATTTACAGTAGAATCTCAGGTAACCCAGGTAGACTGCAAAGAAGTGTTACATCCAAGACAAGGAATACAAAGAAATTGCCTTCAACACATGTAAGTTAATTAGACTCCAAGAATAGCTTACAGTCAATAATGTTTGAGATTATTCCAATAAATCGGATAAGCACATTCAGTTTGTTTTTCCAAGTAAACAAAATCGAATTTGCTCATTTCATTGGCATTTTCAAGTAGGTGAACAGCAATCAACATATTGCAATTACAGCAAAGGAATAAAAATAGACAAAAGAATTAAGAAAGTTCCGTGTATCATTTTAAGTAGATATGATAATACTAAAACCAATCTTCACAGTTAGACTAAATAATGAGTTCATAAGAATATCCATCTGTTGAGTGTGAATATAATACTACATAATCTAACATGGACATGCAATATGTGGACAAAACTATTGGGACACCTACACTTTACTAATAGGAAATATCATTCAGCACTTTGGAGAGTTAAAATCCTTCATCCTCCATTATAGACAGCTTGTAAGATCCATACAAACAGCCATGACTGTTCAGAACCTGTTCTTAATTGTAGCTGCTGGTAACTGACATTTTGTTGGGATACATAGTACCCTCAACCACTCACAAATTGAATAAAAATCACGCATTAATGAATATTTAAACACATTATACTTACAGGAACTTTTTTGACATCCTATTCTAAATCCTTTATATAGGAGAAAGTCCAGCTTACCCCTCTATGTTCCAGGTATGCACAGTCCATACACTGCTCGCACGGAGCCGCCCCGATCCTGACGTGTACCAATCCAAAGTAAGAAGGACAGACAGGGTCAGATGAACTAAAACAATTAGACTTTATTATTCCATGTTAAAACATCATCCAGCAGACAATGGAGTAGCCCCAGCAATAGGAAGAATTCCACACGTTTTGACTTTAAAAGTCTTAAGTCGAAACGCGTTGGATTTTTCCTATTGCTGGGGCTACTCCATTGTCTGCTGGATGATGCTTTAACATGGAAAAATAAAGTCTATTGTTTTAGATCATCTGACCCTGTCTGTCCTCGCTGGAAACATTTGTCTTACTTTGGATTCTAAATCCTTTGGACACATTTTATAAGTGGTCTTAAACTTGTAAATAACTCATGAAAAAATAAACTTGCCTTAACACCAAGCCCACCATTGTTTTTCTTATGAAATTCTCAATACGTTTGATGTGTACATGACCCTCTTGCCATTGAAAAAAATAAAGTTGGATCCAAAATGGCCAACTTCAAAATTGCCACCATGGTCATCACCCATCTGGAAAGGTTTACCCCCTCCCATATACTAATGTGCCACAAACAGGAAGTTGATATCACCAACCATTCCCATTTTATTTAGGTGTATCCATATAAATGGCCCACCCTGTACATCATTCTAAGAAAAGAAAAAAAAAGAGAACAGGACAGCTCTAAGTCAATACATACAAATGGGTGCAAAAACTCCCACCAGAATTTGTCCAAAACCAAATGATATAGGAAAGGAAACATAGGCAGCACTCCAAATTAAAGGTGAAAAACTGTGGATTTTAATCCATGAAACAATGTTTCACTTAAGGAAGGTGGTCACACCACTGAAACGTTGCCACATGGATTGAAGTCCACAGTGTTTCACTTTTAACTTGGAGTGCTGACTGCATGTTGTTTTTCTCTATCTATCTATCTGTCTGTCTGTCTGTCTGTCTGTCTGTCTGTCTGCCTGCCTGCCTGCCTGCCTGCCTATCTATCTATCTATCTATCTATCTATCTATCTATCTATCTATCTATCTATCTATCTATCTATCTATCTATCTATCTATCTATCTACTGTATCTATTTATGTAGAAAGATTGAGGCAGCACTCAAAAATTGTGTCACATCAGATAGACAAATAAAGAAGTCATTTTTGCAAATTTCTTTGGGTACTGCCTTTCTTTTTTCTACATATACACTGGCAATCAAAATTTGAGAACAATGTATGATTACTTGAATTTTTAAGACAGAATGTAATCTACATTGATCAACATTTGGTGTTTTTTGTGTAAGGGGTACACCATACCACTAGAACAGTGTTTTCCAAACTAACCAAAGTTTATCAACTTAAAACCTTTATTTTACACAAAACGTGATGATCATAATTAGAGAACAGCAATGACTGTAGACAGAGAATGATTAAAACAAAATGTTCTGAAGGTTATAACAGTCACCAATCAGTAGGAAGTGTACAGGCCTTTTGTTTGTACAGGCCTTTGCTTTGAATGACTTCAGCACATCTATGGCCACAGGACCTCACTAGTTTCTCTCACTGCTATGGGGGGATTTTGGTCCACTCTTCTTTCAGTCTCTTCCACACTTCTTTGATTGTTGTGGGTTTCTTGGCTATGACTTTGTCACCAAGTATTTTTCATAGGTTTTTTTATTGGGTTTAGATCAGGACTCTCGGCAGCCATTTCATTGTTTCAATGTTTTCTGTCTCAAGTACCTGTTTTATCCATTTTGCTGTGTGACAGGGGGCATTGTCCTGCATGAAAACTGCTGGCTGATTGACTGCTGAATGCAAGTAAGGAACCATGTGTTGTTAAAGAAGGTCCTGATACATAATTGCATTCACTCTGCCATGTAGCTGTATGAGACGTCCAACCCCTGCAGCAGAAAACATTCCCCAAACTACAACACTTCCTCCACCATCTTTCACTGACGTCTTTACACACTTGGGTTCAGTCTTTTCCCAGTTTGTCGACAAACATAATGTTTCCCATCAGAAACAAATTAAGCTTGCTTTCATCACTAAAATAAATTCCACTTCTCCTCTGTCTGCACAACATGCTCCTTTACCAAAGGAGAGTCTAGCCTTTTGATTGTTTCTGCTAATGACAGGTTTCAACACAGCAGAGTGGGTTTCAGTCCAAATATTCAAGACAGATGCTTACCCTGTTCAGTGCTGAACTGGTGAGCTATTCCAGCTGAGGTCCCATACTGTCCTCTCTTGCATTTATCTTTCGAGGATGACCAGCCTTCTTGGGGTACTTGAAAGAGTTTGTGATGTTGTAAAGCTGCAGTATTCTAGAAATCACAGACTTGGAGTGGCCAATTTCTCTTGCCATGGCTTATAAGGTGACCCCTTTGGCCTTCATCTTGGCAAGCTGCTGCCTGATGGTTTCAAATTTTTCCAGGGACAATGTGTCGTCGGTCAGCGCTGCCACAAATAACTCGAATCAAAACTTCACTCTATACATTTATTTGGATCCATCCAACGCGTTTCGGAGCCTGCTATGCTCCTTCATCAGGGAATGTATGAGGTTGATGGTTTCAGTCACTTTGGAATGGCACAACAATTTTTGCAAAGTGAGTGTAAACTGGAAAGTTAGGCAGACAGATAATATGCTTAGTCAGATAATTAAGGAAATTAGCATGAGGTGCTAAAATAACACTAATATCTTGCAGGTATCTGAAAGTGTTCTCTATTTTTGATCAGTCTTCTTTTTCATTTTTCTCACTTACATTTTATTGTGTGCTTTAGAATATATTCAATTTATGAAATAAGCTTAAAATACTGCTAATTTACTCATGTTAGGATATTTTCACATAGGGCAAGACAATGACTCTAACATTAAGGAAATTGTGTGTTCTCTAACTGTGATCGCCAGTGTATACATTGTGAGGTATGCCGTCGCTAAAGCATGCGGCCGGTGTGACTCACATGGCCTGCTGCAATCTGGGTGATTCCTTAAAGGGAACCAACCACCCCCAATGACCCCCCCGGACTATTAATATGGCTCCCTACACCCAGCACATACATGTGCTGCAATGTTTTTGCTAAAAAAACTGCTTTTTAAAAGTAAAGATAATGCTTTATAAAGTTTCTACCGAAGGGACGGGTGGGCGTTACTTACATGGGGCTAAAGCTGAGATTCTGCTGCCACTCATCCTCCTCTCTCCCCTCGCAGCAGTAACGGCCAGCCCTTTGTTCAGCGTCACAGCCTGGTGCACGGGATCGCATGCCCGTGCACACGTCATCAGCTACAGCCGGGTAGCTAGCGCGCGCTCTGACTTCCACAGCTGAGCGCAGGAAGTCAGAGCGCACGCTCGCTACCCGGCTGTAGCTGATGACGTGTGCACGGGCATGCGATCCCGTGCACCAGGCTGTGACGCTGAACAAAGGGCTGGCCGTTACTGCTGCGAGGGGAGAGAGGAGGATGAGTGGCAGCAGAATCTCGGCTTTAGCCCCATGTAAGTAACGCCCACCCGTCCCTTCGGTAGAAACTTTATAAAGCATTATCTTTACTTTTAAAAAGCAGTTTTTTTAGCAAAAAACATTGCAGCACATGTATGTGCTGGGTGTAGGGAGCCATATTAATAGTCCGGGGGGGTCATTGGGGGTGGTTGGTTCCCTTTAACCTAGCAGTACACAAAGGGTTAAGTGTGTGTTATCTCTGTAATGGTACACACGGGGTTAACTGCAGCTAAGTCTGTGTGAATGCTGATTGCTCACAGAGATCCCAGGTGTGGGTGTGGCAGGCAGGATATTAGGCTGCCCAGGGTTGAAAGAAAGAGATCAGATCAGGATGAGCCTCTGAGATGCGAGTCAGAGAAATCCCGTCCCTTTGGGACGTGGAGGGAAGCTTGCCCTCTGTCATGAGTGTGTGAGCCTGTGGCCAGATGCAGGGCTTAAGAAGGCTCCTGGAGTTGGGGACCCTTGGCTGAACCTGGAGGGCACTCGACTCTGACTTGGGGTGCAGCTGTGGACCTGGAGACCTGCTTGGTATGGCGGTTTGGTGGCAGCTGACGACCTAGAAACATGTGGTGAGACCTTGGGGACGCTTGGTTTACTTGGTAGCTCAGGTTTGCTAAACTCTGGTTGGTGTCTGCAAAAGGCTGCAGTCCATGGATATTGTATGATGGACTGTGTGTGCGGATGTGTATGAGGCGGTGCCTTGTAAGGGCCACAGTCCATGGATATTCTAAGATCGACTGAGCGTGCATGTGTATGGGCCTGAGTAGGCTGCAGTCCATAAATGTTGTATGATGGACTGGAGGTACATGGTGTATGGGCCCGGTACTAGGCGGAAGTCCATGTAGCCTCATAATGGACAGTGTGCATGAGTGAGCGTGGGTATGTCTCAAAGGCCAGGTGGCAGTAACCACCATTGGGACAGACTGTCAGGTCATAATGGTCCTGTTGATCCATGTATGTGTAATGGACTGTATGTACAGGACGTGTCCCGGATCCCGGTGGATCCGTAAAGGTCTCATATGTACTGGGCAGAAAGATTCCTGTTGCTATGGTGGGCCCTGGGTATAAAGACCCCTGTAGAGGTATTGAGTACTGTGTATATGATACCTTTAAATATGTAGATAATGCCACGTGGGCATAGCCGCCATTAGAAACACACCAGGTCTGTCTTAAGGGTAGCCTTAAGGTTCTGCTGATGTGATAATGTAAATACTGTTATGTAAATAATGTCTTGTAGGTTGTACAGAGTGTAGATATGGCTAGGTGGCCGGGACCGCCAGAGGAGCTACAGTTAGCGCTCAATGGAGCTGTTAGTAATGCTCCGGTGTGTATAAGACATGTGATTATGTGAATGTCCTGTAATGTGTTATGTGAGTCATGTATTATATGTGAGTTTTATATATGTACTGTATGTTCTTATCAGTTTATGATGGCATAATAAACTGGTGTATTGTGTTACTTTTGAAAAACACGGTTGTTGGTGTCATTCCGTTGCCAAGCGAGTCCCCTAGGCGAGCGCTAGCTCACAACATATGGGACATCTCAAAAATGCTCCATGAGGATTTGTTCTATAGGTAATCTTGACTACGCTGCTCTATCTATCTATCTATCTATCTATCTATCTATCTATCTATCTATCTATCTATCTATCTATCTATTTATCTATCTATCTATTTATCTCATCAACATCTTTCCTCAATTTACTTCTGCCCAAATTACCAAATTAAGCATTCATAAAAATGCGTCGCTGTGTACTACTTTCATCTTCCCTAATGAAAACACCTGACATTTGACAGCCCCGAATAAACCTAAGCATGAATTCTAAAATCAAATGCATTTAAAATGAAGTCTCATTATAATGTGTGTGACAGCTGCACATAGACAGTCACAGTGTCCAATTAATTGCATTCTTACGGCGCTGTTGATTTTAGAGCAAAAGGGGACACGTGGCATTAGTATTAATATCTGCTGGTCAAGGGTGTTTGTTTAAAAAAAGAGCACGGGCTAATGAATATAACTACAAACAGCGAAAGAAAATGGTTAAATCATGGATCATTTAAGATAGGAAGAGACGCTGATCCAGCACGTGATAGGGCAATCTCCCTTAAGGCTTTCAGACAGAAGCATGGAATTTGCAGTAAACTGACAATGGATAATCTAAGTGTCCATTGGGGTTCCATACAGCACAGAAATCCTTAAGCTCTTCAGAGGAAATGTAAATTTTACATTGAATCCTGTATTTAATGGAAAATCACTAAGAAAAGAGCATTTAGAAATCAAATATTTGCTATTTACAATGGGCTTGCAAGTTACTTTCCAACCCACAACTGCTTTTTTCCGATATACCATAATATCGTTGGAAATTTCCATTTAAAAGCATGATAGAAAAAAAAAACGTGGAATCCCACAGTGCATCTCAGCTGTATCAATGAGATTAACACATAGTTTCATATGAAATATCTAATTACCACTGTAGGTTTCTAGTGCTCATTTAGCAACAGTGTTTTGTGAGTAAAATGTATGACATTAAATATGCATTTATCTACAAAGGTAATTTTTTTTGTAGTTTATTACGGTAATAGAATATACCTATATTAAAGCTAAATATGAAGTCACATAAGGACACACAGGGAGTGCAGTGCAAAATATCATTGTCAAAATATAGTGTTCTATTGGAGGTTTAAAAACTTGTGCACCCTTTCCCTAAATCAGTCATTTCTGTATACATTTTTGGAGGTAATAAAAGATTTTGACTCTTGCCTCTTTTATTAAATCTTTCTTTGTTGAATCTAAAAGAAAAAATAGTTTTGTTTTTTTAGAAGGGTCATCACCAATGACGTAATCACAAATCCGCAACAATTTCTCCAACTATTTGACATTTTCAATAATTTTGATCTTCTCGTAACTACTAAATTGTTCTTTTGGGCTTTAAATTTGTAGGTTGTAGGAGGATTATTTGAAGTTTTTCATCTAAGGGTCACCCAAAAGTAATCTGATCACAGATAAACTGTAAAACACTGGCATCCCTGCACTGTTCCGCCTCCTCCTTTTGGCAGGGATGCTGACATACTCATCACTGCAGCTGCTCAGCTTTCTCCCAGCTCTCCAAGCTCCAGGGTTGGCGCATGTAGCGTATGTCTTCTGGCAGGATTCTTAGGGCACATGTTTGCACCTAGCCTCTTAAGGAGGCAGCACGCGCACACTACAAGTGTTCCCAACCAATGGCTGGGAGTCAGTCGGTATTTAAGGCACCTTCCCCTGTCATGAGGTGCCTGAGCTATAAGGTTTCTAGTTTGACAGTCCCTACTTCTACATCAGTCTGCTGTCTTACATACTCTAGTCTGTTGATCTGATCCCATCCTGACAGTCTCCAGTGTTGACTTAATCCCGACAGTCTCTGTGTTGACTTTGCTCTGCCAGAATCCAGTATTTAACTCTGTCTTGACAGTTTTCTGTATCCACTCCAGACTGCCTGCCCTTCCTTTCCTGCAAACTCTTTCTCTTGGGTCAGCTGTTGTAGTACCAGTGATTGCCGTGAATTGGTACTTGGTGTGTATCTGCAGCCCAGTTCATCGTCACCATCAGAGGCTCTGGTGAAGACCTGGCAGACAATTAATCACACCTCCTTCAGGGTAAGCCCGATCTATAGTACAGTGGATCCACACCAGCTAGTGTAACACTTTGCTATGGCCATGGATCTCACTGACCCCAGTCCTCATCCACTCTTGTAATTAGTATAAGAGATGACCCACCAATGAGAACAGCAGGATCATATCCTAAGCATCCTGCCATTGGTGAATGTTTATTTAAGTGCCCAGACACCAGCCATTTTTCCTTCACCAACACATGCTGCATCAACCTTGGTAGTTACTACCCAGCCTGCAACCCTTGTACTCTGAAACAGTTCATGTCTGTCCCCCTCCGCAATTTAATGGTGACCCTAAACTTTGCTGAGGGTTCATCAATCAATACATGCTGCACTTTTAACTGCTGCCCCACTTCAATTAGCTGGGTTGCAGCATCTTCCATTTTCAGACTGCATCAGGGTAGACAGACTGTGGGTGAATATGTGATTCAATTCCATACCTTCTAATCTGAGTTTGGATGGAATAATGAGGCACTGGTAGCCGCTCTCTGGGAGTCTCTGAAAGGATGAAGGAAGAACTTCCTGGTTCCCTTCATTTCCTTGGCTACCCAAATAGATCTCAGGTTCCAGGAATGTACCAGAGTAGAGACACACGAGAGTAGATCATTGAACTTATCTCTATCCTTCCAGAGGTCACTAATTTACCAATCTCCCATGTCTGATGTCACTCTAGAGCTGATGCAGATTAATCGTGTTAACTGAGCAACAACACAAACAATGTTGTGCTAAAGAACTGTACTTTTACTGTGGGAGAGCAGAACATTCCCTTCCGTTTTTGTCCCATGAAGCTTACAAACTCCCAAGTCTAGGGTCTTTTGGGGAGGCTGCCCCCTAGATGAAGTTGACTCCTCCCTTCCACTGACTGTGCCTGTGTCCATGTGTGGAGATATCTGGTTTTCTGTTTTGGCTCTTTTGGAATCCGGATCAGCTGAAAATCCCTCCAGCAAGTCATGGTGAAGTATCAGATTTCAGTTAAACATCTACAAAGTTCTTTAATGGTATCATCCATTGATGGAAAGCGTTGTTTCTGAGTCTGAACACCATGCTACCTAACAGGTTGAATTATGGGTCAGAATGTTGCCTTCAGTGAATATCAACTTTCTGGTGCTTTTATATCTATCTCACCGTATCCACCTGGGACTGCCTTGACTCTGTACTTGCAAACCCAGGAGTTCTGGGGAGGTGCGCCACTGGGGTCAATTTTGCCATGAAAAGTGTCTTTAGCCTTCCAGGCTAGCTTTCTGCCTATATTGGCCATACCGATGCCCGACTGAATTGCTTCTGAGGTCCTCTCCTCCATGAGGCCATAGCTATCCCCTGTCGCTAGTAGAGACCCAAGCCATGTCTGATTATGTCAGAGAGAACCTAGCAAGAGAGTTCATCCAGAAGTCATTCTCTCGGGCAAAGGCAGGTTTCTTCTTTCTGAAGAAAAAAGGTGGAAATCTCCAGCGGTTTATAGATGATAGGAGTCTTAAATAGATCACTATTAAGAACAAGTATCCGTTGCCCCTAATCTCAGAATTCTTTGATCGTCTACGAGAGACTAAGATCTTCATTAAACTTGATCTTGGAGACAAATGGAAGCCAGCTTTTAACACCCAGGCAGGTTACTATGAATACAATGATATGTCACTTGGGCTCACTAATGCCCCAGCTTTAAGTAAGATTTTGTAAAAGATATCTTAAAAAACCTACTCCACCATTGTGTGGTGTTGCACCTTGATGATATCTTGGTTTGCTCTTCAGACCTGTCTTCTCACAAAAAGAATGTCTTCCAAGTCCTGCAAAGACTTCAAGAGAATTGACTATATGCCAAGATTGAAAAGAGTGTCTTCGAAAAGTCCTCTCTTCCCTTTATAGGCTATATCAACTTGGACACTGGACTGAAGTTGGATCCTGAAAAAATGTTTGCAATTCCCAAATGGCATTACCCTTCTGGCATTAAATGAATGCAGCGGTCTTAGGTTTGCAAACTACTACCGCGGGTTTATTCCTCATTTTTTGTGTCTGACCATTCTGATTTCAGCAATGATCTGCAAGGGTGCAAATCCAAAGATCTGGACTATAGATGCCGAAACTGCATTTTTTCTTAACCTCTTCATGACCAAGGGAGTAATAGAATGCCCTTGTCCATCTCACTCCCTCTGATGTGAGCTCACACGCTGAGCTCGCATCATCCCCTACACCTGTTAGCTGATCTGATCAGCTGACATGTGTACTTAACAGCACCGATCGGATAAGTGAACTGATCAGCACTGTTAACTCTTTGGAGCGTGCTGTCAATCACTGATAGTACAGTCCAAAGCTCTGCATTGCTTTGACAGCCTGGGTTCAACTGATGGCCCCAGAAACTGTCATGAATCACTTCCTGCTGGCTATCCCTGAGCTGTGTCTTTAGCAGAAAGTGATCATTTGTGCCATGCAGAGAGATGATAAATCATCTCTCTTCATAGCACAAGCGATCGGAGTGTGCAGTGCTGAGGTGCCCTTACAGGCCCTGTAAAATAAAGGAAAAGTGTAAAAAAGTTTTAAGAAATATGAAAATAAAAAAAAGTTCAAATTACCCCCATTTTGTCAATTGAAAATAAAAGTATTAAAGAAGATACCCTATTTAGTTTTTCCACATTCAGAAATTTCCAATCTATCAACATGTAAAACCAATTAATCAGATCTGTAGGAGGTCCCTCCTATCTCCTGACCAGAAGGCAGAGCCCCAACAGATCACCAAGATGGTTATCCTGTCTCTGGTGACGTGTCTCGAATTTCTTCAGAGAACATTTTCATGTAGGTGTCTGATAGAAGGCGAGTTTTATTGTGGGGTCACTCATCTGAATTTCAGGTTTTTTTTCGGACGAAGTACCTTCTTGTCAGCGCTGCTGTCAGAAACAAATACCACTGACACGGGACGTCTAGGTATTAGTGATGATTTATTGCCTTATTTCCAACGGGTTTCGGAGCCACTTGCCGAGCTCCTTCCTCAGGGAATCCTTCCTGAGCAATTACGCTGGTTGTGTGCCACACAACCATATCAGGTGAGCAATACCAGTATTGACAACTTATATCTGTCTATAAAGGATAAGACCCTATTTTTGCGCATTCTGAACCATTTAGATACACTCATCTGAATTTGATGGCCATGATGGGTAGAAAAAGACCAATTAACTCCTCACACGACATTACTGGTCACCATTTATGCAGAAGGACATCCTGGAATTCATTTCTGAATGCCTTTCATGCACTTGGAACAAATCTCCCAAGCAACGACCATCTGGACTACTTCTTCCATTTCCTGTTCCTTTGGCTCCCTAGCAGCACATAGCTATGAATTTTATTATGGATCTACCACAGTCCGCTGGGTGCACTATCATCTGAGTGGTGGTGGATTGCTTCCACTCAATTTGTTCCGGCACCTATGCTTGCAAAAGAGTTCATCAAGCATAACTTCTATCTCCACAGGTTCCCTCTTTACATCTTGTCTGATAGGAGCATTCAATTCACATTGAGATTCTGGCGAGCTAGAAACTCAATGTAAATATGTATTGGATTTATCTTCTGCATACCATTCACAGTCTAACAGCCAGGTAGAGTGGGTCAACCAAATTCTAACAACTTTTCTGTGGCATTTCACGAATACGCACCATGTCAACTGGGCTAAGCTGTTGCCTTGAAGGAATTCTTGTACAATAATATTGTGAGTCTTTTATGAAGTGACCTTCCTTTATTTTCTATGATCAATAGCCTACCATTTCTCTCCCCGTATCAACCATTTCTGGTATTCCATCAGCCAACATTGTCACAAGGGAATTCAGAAAAATCTGGACGCACCCTAAATCGGCTCTTAAGAAATCTTCCAAGTGGAGGAAAAAACATGCTGGCAAGAAATGCAGAAACTGACCACATTTCCATCCTGCAGATAAGCTACAGCTCTCCTTTAAGTATATTTGACTTAAGGTTGTGTCCTATAAGTTGGGTCCACACTTCATAGGTCCCTTCAAAATCATTAGGCTGATCAACGCCATGTCATAGAAGATAAATCCTAGAAGATAAATCCTGCATCTTTACATGTGCCCAACTCTTTTAATGTGTCTTTTCTTAAAAGAGTTATCGTGAGCCACTTCTTCAAGGGTCCTTGCTCTACACCTACACCTGTATAACCAGAAAATATGATTTACGTAAAAAGTATCTTGGCAATGATGAAACTTAAAGGAAAAATGTCTAGTTGACAGGAAAGGATTTGGTCCCAAAGAGAGGTTGTTGAAACCTAAGAAAAATATTAATTCTGAAAAATTCCTTTTGGGTCTGTTAAGAAGGGGTCATATGGAGAGGGATATTGTAATTTCAGGCATCCCTGCACTGTCCTGCCTTATTGCCTTCAAGTAACTGGAAAAGAAAATGGCTCTACATAGGGCGTTTATTTTTTTTGCATATCAATTAAAGATAGTTTGGAGTTGCTCATCTTGTATGGTTGTGAGTCCCAACCACTTTGTTCACCTGTGATATTGTATTTATATCCAAATATTGATGGTCTGCAGCAGTCTTCCATGGTATCAATCATGAAAACTAGAAGAAAAGTAGAAAAGCGCACATAGGGTCTTATCCGGGTGTAACCGGGGTGTTGTATTGTGTGCTGTTGCACTAACCTTATGTTGTTGTGAGAGTCACAACAACTATTGAAGCATAAGCCGGCTTGCAGCACTCCGCCCAAGGGAAACAGGTTAAAGCATTAGATGAAAGGTGGTAATTCGTGCGCTGCCGTCTGTCCGTTGGTTCCAAGAAATCCAAGGAATCACGAGATGTTAAAAGTAATACCTTTAATTACCACCTTTCATCTAATGGTATCAATCATAACAGCCTTTAAAGAGAAAATGGAATTATGACTGCGCTACTATCCAATACACAACTCATGATGAAGATAATGATTGTGATTTTATTTTCTACACATTTTAAGGTGTTCTGGCACCTTAAAAAATCACACCTTAAAAAATCAGGAAAAAAATCACAGATGTATCTTCATCAAGAGTTGTATATTTGGATGGTAGCATTTTCATAATTCCATTTTTTGTTTTATGTCTGTTATGACTGCCTTATTGTCTTGGCAGGGACTCTGATTTACTCACCCCCATGAACAGTAAGCTCTCCCCCTACTACTGACCTGGTCTCCAAGCTCCAGGGCCTGTGCATATCATGCAGTTATCATGGCAGTGTTACTGCGGCACATGCGTGTGCTCCCCAACTCTAATTGGGACAGTGCACACACTAAAAGTGTTCTCTGCCTGTGACTGTGAGTCATTGGGTATTTAAGGCACCTTCTCCTGTAGGGAGGTGCCTGAGCTATTAGGTTCCCAGCATGCCAGTTCCTGCTTGTACACCAGTCTGCCGTCTGCTCCCTTTACTGACTCTAGCTTGTAGATCCAATCCAGTGGTGCCAGTATCTGAATAGACTCCACCCAGTCAGTCTCCAAAGTCGAATCCATTTTGCCAGTGTTTTGTAACCGTTCCGTACAGTTTGCCTTTCTGTTCCTCTATCCCTGACCTTTGGCTTAACTGCTGCAGTATTGTGGACTGCCCTTAAGTGGTACTTGGTGTGTAACCGCAGCCCAGTCCATCCTCACCATCAGAGGTTCTGGTGAGGACCTGGTAAACATTTAGTCATGCCCCTTCAGGGTAAGCCCAGTCCATGGCACAATGGGTCCACACCCACTAACGTAACATATTGCATGTTGCGAATGCCAGGGATCTTCTTCAAGCTGCAAATTTACACCCTAGCACAACCATCACAGCATAAAAATAACATTAGAAAGCAAAAGGCTAACCAAGAGAGGTTAGACCACCAAAAACTAGCCATCTTGGCTAAAGATTAAAATTAAATAAAACTGTGGACAAAAAGGAGCGCATATAGGGTTTTATCTTAATAAAAATGGAGATAATTTACTGAGTCGCTCACCTGGTCAGGTTGTGTAACACACAAGCAGTTTAATTTGATTATATAGATGCTGTAGAATCCACAAGCCACGTGAACCACACGGCAATAATCAAGCACAATGGATGTACAAGTGGACATTATCCGCCCTGCCACAAGGAGAGAAGAATCGTAGAGATGTATATATTTTAAAGTGGTGGCTTTTATTCATCCAACGCGTTTCAGAGTGTAACCTTTACTCCTTCCTCAGGGAACCAACTTGGAGTGAGGGATACACTCTGAAACACATTGGATGAATAAAAGCCACCACTTTGAAATACTTACATCTCGATGATTCTTTTTACCTTGTGGTAGCACAAATAATGTCCACTTGTATATCCTTTGTGCTTAAATATTGAAATGAAAGACCCTTAGGATTTATTATGACTGTATGGTGTGTAAATATGTATTTTTTTTTAAAGCAGACACCATTTACAATAAGTTTAATGAATGTATGATCAGTTTACAATATAAGGGTCTGATCAAGTCATACAATGGAAATTACAGTACATAAATAGGTGGACTTTGTGCAAATTGATCTTGTATTTTTTCGCTCTACATCATCCATTCTGCCTTCCAAATCTAGCATTAGCACAGGAAATTAGAATATAATTGCATTTGTGTACGAAGAAGAAATAGAGTAGCACTCATCGGATTGTTGGCAAACTTCTTTATTTCAGCATGCTAAACATGTAGACATGGAGACATGGGACAGGAGGGAGGATGGGAACGAACTACAGCCACTTCGTGCTTGATAACCTGTTGTAGTATCAAGCGTGAAACGGCTGTAGTTCGTTCCTATTTTCCTCCTTTCCCATGTCTACATTTACAGTATACTGAAATAAAGACGTTCGCTAGCAATCCGGTGAATGTTAGTCTTTTTCGTGTTCGTATACAAATAATTATGGACTTTGTTTGTGGTATATGCACCTGGAAGCATAAGAGCGGCTTCTAAAAGCTCAACGTAGCAGTGTCTGTGGATCCCGATAGAAGCGTTAACTGTGGTGGAGCCAGATGTTTTCTATATTCTTGAATAGAATGTCAGTGCATGCTCGATTTCTTCTACGCTATGGACTCTACATTCTCCTATGAATGCACAGGTCTTTTGGTTGATTGGGTTGTCCATCTGAAATAACAAGTCTGCAGTCACCGTATGTGATTGCAGACTCCCCAATCTTGGTTTTGTGCAATGTGTACACTGTCACGATTCCCCTGGCCACATGACCTCATGTATGTGAGTTGCATACTAATTGAAGTACTATTCAAGTAATTTTAATGATTTAGCACTTGAAAAAGCCGGACGCGAAACACGTGTCGGGGCTCCCGAGACGGAGGCAGGAGTGCACCGGACCCCCCTATACATACCCATGGGTAAGTGCCAGATGATATGCCTGCAGCTTTCTGACCACTAGGGCTAGTTGACAGCTATTAGCAGCGGTCACGCTGCTCTCTTGTTGTCTCTTGAGCACAGGCACATTACTATGTACTATCTTCTGCAACCAGGGTGAGGTTACCCCGTCCTCTGCTTCTCCTGCCTTTGGTCTCCCACCTCCCTCTCTCCACACTGTCCTACGTTCATTGTTTTGACTGTTGCCTGTCTGTATACACCAATTACTAAATAAACTTTCTGTATCGCACCTGCTTAGTGTGGACATTCAGGTGATTTAATCTGGGTTACTAAAACATTTTGGCCTCTTTCGTTTCATAGCTTTAAATTGATGTGTGCCCAGTACTATGATTGTTCCTGGTCTTTTATATAGTTATATTTACACTCTAGTGCTTGGGTCTCAAACACAGTTAATTATGTCATTTGTATAGATTTTCACGTAGATGATTATTTGGTTAATATTTTGTGTGATTTTTTTTATTTGATGTATAAATTCCCTAATATCAGTATTTCTACACAGGATTAAGATCATTCTACGAAATAAATCCCCCGTTGCAGTATTTGAAGCACAGATCCTTTCAGTGTCCTCAATACAAAGCATACCATACAAGCGCTATTTGTTTTGTGCAGAGCTATGCCCCGCACATCTGTTGTGCTCCGAGCCTTGTATTTGCTGAATTCAATAGTATAGAAAAAAAAACAAGGCAGGAGATTAAAATGTAGGTACTTGACGGAAACCTGGCTAGTGCCTGCTGCAGAGATGACACTGAAAAGCAGAATGCTAACAGCTTGGGGAATACTATGGGCACACAGACAGGATTTGCTGTCGCACAGCACAATACCCACGGCACGCCATATAATAAATCATTGACCTGCCTAATTGCATAAGTGAATAAGACCATTTTATTATTTGAAAAGGATGACAAACGCACATGTAGTTGTGTTCCACAGGAAAGAACAGGTGAAAAGCTGCTAATATATTTTCTACCACTGAAAAATATGACCTTTTAGAATAGACATGAAATGACTTTTTTATTCCCTTTGCTTCTATTTTTTTTCCTACTTTTATTTTTTTATCACCCGGCTGGCATCTGCTTCGCTTCTATTATATTTCTCTGCAGAATTGGCCCGATGAATAATAGCACTTTCATTCGACGTGTTTGTTAATAGCAGTCTGAGCGCTTTGTGTTTGGCCTTCCCGAATTCTGTGACTCTGTGGAATGCTTAAAACGCGTCGGGTATTTTTTTTTTAGGCAGCGATGTAAATTATCATAAAATCAAATTTCACATTTTATTTTACCTCTAAACATCCCTGAAGATACACAGAATTACGAATGCAAAATGAAAAGGAATAAAGCAAGATTTGCCGCCCCCCGGTAAATTATATTTTACTCTACTAGCCAATGAATAGGGAAATTGCGCTTACTGTACTATTGCTTTCTCTTGCAGAGCTTATATACGAAATAATAAAGAAAGAACGTTTATTGTGCTTTGGTATTTTTAGTAACTTCCCTGGCTATAAAAGTAAATTGCACAATATATCTCAATTACATCTCACACTTGGTGAATAATTGTAATGGGAAGTTATAATGATATACACAAACATCAGGGAGATCAAGAAAGATTTTTTTTGTATCCAGATACAAGTAGAGAGCGAAAGATAAAAAATAACCAGCTAGCTTCTCCAGTGTCCACGGGGAGTCTCCGTGATGAAATGGCCACAGCGTGAGACTTCCCCCTGATTTAATCCCTGACAGTTAGATATCAGTAGAATAATATTGCACTCAGTTCATGTGATTTCCAGTGTCATAGTAAAAAATATTACTGCACCAGCTTATAGTACAAGTGGCCCTGAAGGAGTTGTATTAACATATATTTTAATTTACTTGACTGAAGGCCAAGACTGGGGCGACATCTTCAAAAAAGTGTTAATAGTAAGGATAAATCGGAGCTCTCGAGTTCATTAAAATAAGTCAGAGGTCCACAGGTAGCAGCAACATGTAAGATGCAGGACGGAAAATTAGTAGCTGCCTTTATTCCATTGTGAAATACAAGTTTAATGATATATAACATCAAAATATAGCAGTAATAGGGATAAGTAAACCGGAAAGTTTGGAGTTTGTACCGAACACAGACTTAAAATTTTCAGTGGTTGGGTTTGGAGTTTAGGTGCTTTACGCATGCAATCACAAGAGCGAGCATTGCTGTGCTCGGGTACACCCGGCCCAGTGCAATCGACTTACAGTATATGAATGGCTTGAACTGTAAAATCAGAGTTATCGGATGTAGTGAGTACAAGAAAAGAGAATGAAAAATCCTACCCTTCCTGCCCCATAAGTGCTTTGCATATGGCTGGCTGTATGTGGGTGGAGAGCATAACTGCCCAATCAGTGACTGCCAATGAGGTTTGGGTCAAAGTTTCAATCAAGAACAGAACTTTATATAGCATCCTGCAGAACCACCAGAACCCAAACTTTCATAAGTCCTCTCATGCAAAATCAGTAATTCATAATAAATTATATCAAAGTATTAAAGGGATTATCCAATAAAAAACATATATCACTCATCCACAGGTAAATGTATGATAGCTGGAAGTCCAACTACTGGGACTCCCACCGTTCATGAGAATGGGATCCCAAAGTTCCCTATGTGAATGGTTTGGTATTTTTTTGACCATTGCTCCATTTACTGTCTGTAGGATTCGGTGTTGACTTCTGTTGACTTGTGTTGAACTCTGGTGACATGTTTACATCTGGGTCCTCAGTGACAGTGGAGTAACGATCGCGGTCGCAGCAGTCGCGGCTGAGACCGGGCCCGCCTCTGTAGGGGGACCTGCGCCTCCCTGGAGGGGGGCCCGTGCTTCCAGCCTCCCGCCCCATGCGACCGCGATCGCGTGTGTCCGAGGAGAGGAGGGAGGACGGGAAGTGAAGCGGGTGGGAGATTCCAAATGGAGGAGGCGGCGATGAAGAAAGAATAACGCCGTCCAGCAGGGCGTGTGCTGCTGCATCGAGGAGGGGCAGAATGGAGCCTGGGGCCGCCTTTTCAGTCCCCAGCCTCAGGGACTTCTGTAAGTTATAAGTTATTTTTCTGCTGTTCTATAGGGCGGATTTAGCTCAGAGAGGGATAGATAGGGAGCAGCTAGGAAGGTGCAGGGACAGGTAGTGATAGTGTAGGGGCTTAGATCCAGGTCACGGGTTCCCTTTAAAGTTAGTGATTAACCACTTTCAGGAGCAAGGTTACTGATTTGACTTTTTTTTTCTGGCCAGTGTTATCAAACATCCTCAGACAGACAATGTTTTCTAAGGCCGGTTTCACATTTGTGTTCGGAACGCAGTGTAACCAAACGCAGCCAAACGCATGCGCATTGCGTTCCTATGTTTAACATTGATATGGCTGCAGTTGGTTGCATTTGCGCTCAGATGCATTTTTTAAAAGCACCTTCCGAACCCAATATGTTGCATGTTTTGTGCATTCGCAGGAACTTGTTTTATCAGCAAACGTCCACAAGCGCACAAAGAATGTATGCAGCTCAATGGATCTGCAGTGTCATACGCATGACAGCACAGGCAGATGCTGTGAATCACATTAAAATCTCCATAGAAATGTATTGTAAATGTGCCCGGCCACCCAATCAGCGGTCTCGGCGGCGACTGGGAGATCAGCGGTGGCTGCCGGGAGATCACACAGCCGCCGATACTGATCTTCCGACCGCCGCCGAGACCGCTGATTGGGTGGCTGGGCAAATTTACAATAACATACTATGTGAACGCATGCGGAGAATCCCTGCTGCATTCACATCAGTATGACTGCATTTGGTGCTGTGTTTGCGTTTGCATGTCATGGCCACTTTACATGTCCCGATATCGGCATCCAACTCCGATAAAAAGTCACGTGGTTCATGCGTTGGCCCCGATATTGCTCGTGCGTTGTATGGTGTAAAAGTACAATTCGATGCAAGAACGATGCCAAAACGATATCGGGGAAGAAATGAGCCTGCTCTCCAACGGCCCGATATTGGATGGACGATGTGGCCTGATCGTGCTGTGTGAAAGCCCAACAACGATTTGGAGTACAACTTCCCCTATTCTCTCCCATGTTAAATGGTCGTTCCTGGGTCGTCCGTACAAGGGGGCGTACACATCGCAGTTGCGTTGCCTGCCGATATCACGCTGTGTAACATCTCCTATGCGATCTTGGAATTCTGCCCAGAAAAAGCGCGCTCCCGCGTCGTTGTATCCAACATCGGACTGATGTTGGGACGTGTAAAGTGGCCATCAGAGAGAATGAATGAACAGAGAGAGAGAAGTGGAAGACCACATTATGGAGATAAATTTGTGTACCACTCATATCAGACATTTATGGCTTATTTGTGACATCCGTGTAGATGCCTGTACCCTCTATTCCAGCATTGAATGTCGGGCGATGCTGGGTGAGCATTCAGTAGCCCTGATTTACCCCTCAGACTTTGATTCTGGCCAGTCTGGAAGCTTTCAGATAATTTCTACTTAGTTTGTCTTTCTTCCATCTTTCATCTCGTGGAACTGCTGACTAAACTACATGGTGTAGTAGCATAACAAACTCTTGTGTGAATCTAAACTTCTCTAACTTTGTGATATTCCTAGTTATGACTTTGGTTTGTATAGTAACTTTTTGTAACAAGTAATTCATGACTCTGATTACTTTTCTTGCCAGCTGGCACCTCCGAAAAACAGCCAACTGCATGGCCCCAGATCCTTGTAAAGGTTGAAGGATGAAGGCCAGGGCAAACTCTGGATATAATACATTGAGTTATAATTTAAAGGACTGGCATCACCTTAATGTGCAGGTGCAAGCAAAAAAATGTGTATGCAATAAAGGGAGTAAGTTTGCTGCAACACTGAACACTACATGCTAGTTAAAGAGCTCAATGGCTGATGAGCTCTTTCACTAGCATATTGTGTTCAGTGTTGCAGCAGACTTGCTCCCTTTATTATAATATATTGAGTGGCTAGAGAAAGACTTGTTTGTGGTATCCACAAGAGCTGCCGTGTAACCATGAACATTACTCATGTTACAATATTTTACTAATATGCCCTAAAGGTCTCTCATGACAGATCCCCTTAAATTATAGTATTTTAAAGTTAGGCTAGGGTCACAATTGGGATGAGTTTTTTTGGTGCCTTAAAAAAAAGCATGCGTTTCTGCATGCTTTTTTCATTTCTGCATGCGTTTTTTAAGGTGCCTTAAGCCACCCATGCGTTTTTACATCGTTTTTGAATCAGCACCCAAAAACAGTTCATGAACTTTTTTTTTGCGATGTTTTAAAAACGCATGCGTTTTTTAACATGGGCCCCTACGGAAAACGCATGCATTTTTGGATGGTACTAATGTACCATGCATTTTTGCATGCGTTTTTGATGGCAGCTACTCAAGAGCAAAAACTCATGCCAAAAACGCATGGCACTTTAGGCATGCGTTTTTGCTATTGGGGCATGCGTTTTTGCTATTAGGGCATGCGTTTTTTGCATGGGGGTCTATGGGTGCGTTTTTACATGCGTTTATAAAAACGCAGGTTTTCAAAAATGCATGAAAAAACTGCAAGTGTGACCCTAGCCTAAAAAAGGTATTAGTTTCTTTTAGGATAATATCATGTAATGTAGTCTCACTTGTTGGCAACCTTCACTTTAACCTTCACTAAGGCCAGGTTCAGAAGAGTGTATGAAATTTAACTGTGGCCATATACATACACCTGCGCTCTAAGTATTTAGCGGTTCTGCGCTAAATACTTAGGTTTTGACAGAGAAGCGCAGGTGCGTGTGTGCGGGCGCTTTCTGAGGACGCAGCCTTAGTGTCCGCTTATGCAGAGCTGCAAGCAGTGTTTCCCTGTGCGCTCGGCATAAGCGGTCACTAGGCAGCCTACAGTATGAACTGGTTACCACAATACACATCGGGTAACCAGGGGCTGCGTTTCAAGGAAGCGCCGACACACACGCACCTGCATTTCTCTCACAAAACCTAAGTATTTAGCGCAGAACCGCTAAATACTTAGAGCGCAGGTGTGTGGACATGGCCTGTCTCTCATTAAAAAGTATGGTTGTCATCAATATTGTCACCTGTGTTACATTTATATGTCTTCTAAGTCACATCTGTAGGTCCATTATTTTACAGCCATACAGCTTCCATTTCTATACGTCAAAATGGGACTGTAGGAAAGCAAGGGACAAAGACTCCTTTATTGTCCCTCATGCTAGGTTACCCCAAGCTATCCCTGTATGCCTGATGGTGGGGACGCCTGGGTCATCTAACTTGCTATAATCATATACAGAAAAAAGCTGCACAGCACTCAAGATATAATGTGAATATAATGGTGCAAGCTGTGATGCTGGAACAAACAACCAGAAAAAATTCACTGCAGCACTCAGTTACTACCAAAAATGTACACATGCTAATAAGCGGTTTATATGTGAGGAAAAAAATTAAAATCTTTCATTTTTTTCAAAAAACTCAATATTCTTATCTTTTTATTTGCTGGCGTTCTTGGTACATATATTGGCCAATATCTGTTTGCTCATCAACCACAACACGGTGACCCTAGAACTGATGAGTCCTAAGCTGACATCCCTGTTCCTCCTTGTCTTCCCTATCCCACTTCTAAGTGGGTGGACACCATCTTAATCTCAGACCACCTAGGGGCGATGAGGGTGCTAAGTGTAGCTGTACAGCCAGCAACTCCACAGATGGAGAGTTAATTTCAATAAAATATATTTTTTGTGTTTTATTTTTATTACTGGGTTAGTAATGGGCGTGTCTAATAGACAGCTCTCCAGTACTAACACTAGGTCTTAATGCTGGCTGCGTTTGAATGTGTTGAGACATGAGAAGACCACAATACGTTCTAATGGGTACATGTGGTATCCATGAAATAAATGAATATCACATGAAGCACTGGCATTTGAAGGGGGTCAAAGATGGTGTTTCAGTTTTTATAGCATAGTTTATAATAAAAGGTAATTATATTGCCGCTAATGATGTTGCCATGAGAAGCATGCACATAATATAAGAGGTCTTATAAGGACTGATATAAAATTCTGTATGAATATTTAATTGCTATCATAATAAGATGATTTTATCCTTCAAGGTCTAGCTAGAGCTAATGCAAAATGCAGTAAGGAATAGGAGAGTGGGCACATATCAATAAAATATTATATAGCATGTCTATAGCATGAAATGGGTGTCCCGTGGGAAGCGCCATGATGGCTTAGTTTAACAAATCTTTATCGAAGTCAAACACAAAAAGAATGAATATACAGTATGTGTATTTTAAAGATTAAAATTACAAGTTATATATGACATAAAAAAAATATTGCTGGCATAAAAATGTATGCTGTACTTCAAGCTCTTCATACAGCCATGATTGAGTGTTATGGTAGATGAATTACAAGAGGGAAGAGCTGTAGATAGGTCTAATTTACCATTAAGTTCTAGATGGTTATATAAGATGATAACAGTTTTTAACAGTACATTTTATATTTTAGGCTTATATTTTTTTTAAATAGAATGTATGGACTATTAAAGTGAACCTGTCACCAGATTTGGGTGTTTTAAACTAAAAGCGTCACCTTCCGCAGCACCTATGCTTCATTCCAAGAAGATGGCCATTATGCCCTGACTGTCCCTGTAGAGCAAATAAATAAGTTTTAAAAGCTTCCAGCCCTGAATTACAGTTTAATTACCTGTTTCCGGTCCAATAGATTTGATTGCAGCTTGGTCAGTCAAACCTCTACTCGCAGTCTGTCCCACCTCTCATCACTGTCCGACAGCCTCTTCTAATGTCCAAATCACATGCCTGCATAGACGCTTCTCCAGATTGCGGAGGTGCACTGTGCTCTGCCCTACTGCGGGCATGCGCGAACAGCTGAGGTCTCTCCGCAAGCATAAAATTCATCCGGTTATATAAATGATGCAGAAGACATCATCATGAGAGCTGGGGTTATATCCCATGCATGCGCAGAGACCTCAGTGACTTGCGCATACTAAGGCTGTACTGTAGCTGAAATTTGTCACACTTTATTTTCCCTATGACTATTATGGATTGGTTTGACCACTGAATGCAATTGCATTTAATAAAATGTTTTTTCTAATAAATATGACATTTTATTCAACCTCAAAGTCGTGAAAGTTTCTGCATTCGCTGAATCATTTCCTTTTTTCACGATTGCAAGACAGCAGCGGCCAGACTGCGATCCAAGCTGGTGAACTGACAATTTGAATTGTTTGGTTATAGAGGAGCAACACACCATGGGAGCAAAGAAAGGTGAGTGTGATTGTGTGATATGGTGGGTTATATTTTACTGGATTTTACAGTTGTTGTTGCTATACTGTGTATTCTCCCCTTCCCCGTTCCTGTGTACTCATAACACTCTAGAGGATCTGACTATTAAATTCCTGTGGACATATCCTTACTTCATCATTCCAGCCCCTCTGCCCTGCCTGCAAATGTTTGTACTCCTTTCCCCGGGGTGTGTCAATAGACCTGGTTTGGATATTGGAAGGTGGTTGGGGAAGGAAAGGCAGTGCGATTTCATTCTTTGTGTGGGACGCTGAAGCTGAGGCCAGCTCCACAAAGGGACTTAGGATAACTTTACACCTGCGGGAGACAATTTTGGCGGCGATCATTCCAGTGAGAAATATAGCCGCCAAAATTGTCTCCCGCGGTTGCGGCGTGTAAAGGTACCCTAAGAGAAACCTGGATTACCTAGAGATACAATATACTGCTGGATTATTTTTCTGGATTTTTATTTTTTTCAAGCAATCTTCTTTTTTTCTTGGGCTGCTCACCCCTTTCTCGCTCTGTTGATTGTGGGATACTGGAGAAGGACCGTGAGTAGAATAGTTTATTTTTTTTAAATGTTTTGAATAAGAATGAAGATCATTATTACTTGAAGGGGCCTAGGATGGAACTCTAGTTACATCACTGTATGTGTCGACTATTTGGGCACATGTTGTGTGCTCTATTTGTAGTGTGAAAGAGGTGCAGTATGGGTTGAAGTATAAACTTAACCCCTTATAATTGTACCCTCATCACAGAGATAGAGAGAGGCCTGTCCATTACTGTGGCTATAAGTGGTAACGTCACACCTATAAGTTACCTGATCGTTGAAGTCATTGGTCTTAAAAAAGTAATAAAGTGGAATAATAGTGTTCTTAGATCATACAGTATTTATTAGGCACGTGGGCAATATTTATACATTCACACTTTTGTTAAATCTATACATCTCCACAGAAATTATTAGTGTTACTAAGCCTATAAAATTTTTCTTCAGATAACTATGATATCTTTCTGGACATTATGTAACACAAAAGGAGCAATACAACCATTAGTCTAAAAACTTGTAATAAATCATTAGAGGCGTTGCCGGAGATTAGAAAAAATAGTGTCAGCTACTATTTTAGAAACAGTGTCCCTTTGCCCATAGGTCAAATCTTGCATTACAACTCCGTTCCATTCAGTTGAGTGTTGCAATACCAGATACAGTCAATAAACAAAAATAAAAAATACATTGTAATGACAACTAACAGGACTTTGGTTCTGGAGTAAAGATGCTCAATCCAATGAATAAACCTAATCTCACCATAATGATTACTGGAGTTGATACTAATGTTTGCATTTGCACCAGTTATCTAATATTGTATGAAAAGTCTCATTATTATCAGGCAAATTACAAAATGTAAGATGCAAGTTTATTTATTGAAGACAATAGCTACATTAAGGTATAATTGGGTGGATGGGGAATTGGAGCCCACACAATAAGAGCTTCTCTTTACAACCAGTCTTTCTGCACAACACTCATTACAACTTATGCCGAAGGCTCATCTATCTGAGTCATCATTCTCATCTGCCAGTTCATTAAATGAAAATCTTGATTTTTCTTCCATTAACTCATGAAGAAATTTTAAGCTCTTTGTTCTTACAAATGTAAAATATTCTCTTATTGGTTTGCTGTATTATTAACTTTTATGCTTTGTTTGATATCAATCTATATTAACTTTCACGGTAGTGATTGCACTGAAATTAGAAGATACAACCCAAAAGAAAATCACAGAATTCTGATAATCAATTTTAAGAATTTTTACTTGTGCCATGTGCGCTGGGCCCGATCGTGTTTCGGCCTCAGTTCAATTAAAATTACCCTGCACTACCGACAGGCAGTGTGGGGACTTATAAAGCCAAATTTCAAACAAGTATACTCTGGTGACACCTCTACCACATATAGGTGCAAAGCTGTATTAAGGCAACCATGTAAGAAACTTTTATCGAGATAGGAATAATGAGCTGCACTTACCGTGGTGGTCTTCAAGTCTTTATTGCAGTTAAACGGGTAATATGCAGGCGTACAGGAGGATATGGCTGCATTCCTAGGACTACAATCATTTCACTTTCAAGGATCGTAGTCCTAGGAATATAGCCCAAATCCTCCTGTGTGCTTCCATGTTACTCATTTCACTGCAATAAAGACTTGAAGACTACCATGGTGAGTGCAGCTCATTAAGCCTATCTGGATAAGTTTTGTCCAATCCTGTGCCGGGTTCTATAGGGAAAAGTCACCCTAGATGCTGATACAATGAAGTTTAATTTAAACAAAAGTAAAAGAAAAGTAAAGAAAGTGAGAGTCGCGAGACTTATTGAAAATTTAACTGAAATGCAATACAGTAGAAGCTTGGATGACAAGTAGGGATGGGCAAACCCGAACTGTATAGTTCGAGGTCTTCACTGAACACCTAGCGTTCGTGCATGGATCCTGAACATGGGTTTCTCTGGGAAACCCATATCACAGTTTGGGTCCGGGGGCTGTAAAGGAAAGCACATTATTAATAAACATTATGATTATACTCATTGGTCCCGTAGCATGCGTCCTGCAGTCCCTCTGTCTCCTGGCCGCATCTACTTCCAGGGCTGTTCGTTAACTTCCAGGATTGCTCATTAACTTCTGGGGATATTCACTGCACTGCTCAGCACTGGTGTTGGCAGTGTTCGCGATGACGTCAGGGTTCAGCCAAGTTCATGGCTCAGTTATGAACTCGATTTGAACTCGATTGAACTTTGACTGTTAATGTCAATGTCAGCTTGCTTGTTGCTCTGAGCAGACACTTGTCTGTACAGAGTGATGAAGCAGAACTGACAATGCTGTCTTGTGGACTAAGTCCGACTGAGGATTTTTTATCTAATTAAGATGGAGTCTCTAAATGTGTTTTTTGTTTTATTCCAAATAAAAAAATATTTTCTCTATGTTGTGTTTTTTTATGTATAGTAGAAATTCATGGTGGTTTTGTCTAATTTGGCATGATGATATGAATTTTGGGCTTAGTACCAGCTGAGAATATAACGCTGGTAATAACTCCATTATTACCCAGTGTGCCACCCCCTCAACAGGGTCGCTGGAAGAAGCTGGTAAAGCACGTAGAAATGATGCTACGATGAATGTGGTATTTCAAGGGGCGGTTGCGGCTGCAGTTTTCAGCGTGGGGAGCCCAAAACACTTGAGCTTTACCATGCTGAGGGTCCCAGCCCACAGGTGCCTGGTTTTACCTGGCTGGTGATCAAAATATGGCGGGAGCCTAAACACTTTTTAAATTATTTTTTTAAATAATTAAAAAATTATTGGGCTTCCCTGGATTTTGATTGACAGCCAAGATAAAGCTAGGCAGCTGGTAGGGGCAGTCCATAGCTGTCCTCTCTATCTGTGCTGAGAAACACACTTTATTCACAGTTCTCCAGGTTTCAACAGCCAGTCGGGTGCTGTGTTCTCCGGGTCGGTGATCTAGCCAACTCCCGAGTAGATTGGGTGCATTTTACCAGGATCCCCTTCTCATGTATCTTTCTGGGTCATCTCACTGTGCTGGCTCTCACCCTCCTGTCCTGGGCATCACACACAGTGTCCCACACCAGGGGCCTCGGGTCTTGTTGGGCGACGTCCTCTCTGTCCCCTGACCCTATGCGGCCGCCTTTTTAGCAAATTTGTGTGGATGTGGAAGCTGTACATGAAGATACCGCTCTGGTTTGCTAGTTGAGTCTTGAAGTCTCTCCGCTAGTCTGGGGCTGGTTGTCTCTGCGACCTGGTCCCTCCACGCACCTCCAGCCGGTGGTGGATTCGGGCACCATGGGTGGATTCCTCACTTCCTGTGCTCCTAGGACCCTTTCTCTGTCCCATCTGCTCCCTTCTGCAGACCCTTCACTGCCCTGGGATGGCTCCAGTCCCCAGGACATCTGTCCTCTTTGCTGTCTACTGCTCTACTCCTCCACGTTCTCCTTTCACTACTGTTCCACCCAGCCCCACTACCTATTTCCTCCTCCAGCCTGGGATGGTGCCCTCCCACAAAAGGGTCCGTCCAGATCTCCTGGCCATGATTCAGGTGGTGCTAGATGCGGGTGTGTGGGTACCAGGTTGTGCCCCCTCTTTACCTGGGAGTAAGGTACCACACCTCTGGTTGAGATGCAATACCTCTGTGGCGACTGGATCCTAGGGGCGCCGCACCAGCCCAAAGGGTGTGAGTGCACTCTGGCTGCAGCCTATCACAGACTCTGTCACAGAAGGTGAGCAGGGGAAGCAGAAGAATATGCAGAAGGTTTAATGAATGGACATGGAAGCAGTGTCACAGCAGTGCAGAAACTTGTGTTACTGTCCTGCTTTAATCCCTATTTTGCACTGGTAAAGTTTGCTGATTGGCTACACTGCAGCATTTCAACAAGCTTTATCCAGGCAGCTGAACCCGAACAGTTACACAAAGTTCTCTGAGTAGTCTGTGCTCGGGGTCTGTCCATGAACATTGGGGTACAGACCCCTGAAATTTACAGTTCAGGTTCATCCATCACTACATGCTAGTAATTCACAATGTAGCCAGTCACCATATTACACTTGATACAGCTATATTGATGAAAAAATACAAAATTAATGGGTCTTGGAAGCGGATCAGGAAAATATGCAAGTCCAGCAATTAAAAATAGCCCTGTTTTTAAGTATTAATGTAAAATGTGTTGTTTACATTGGTGGCTAATTCAACTTTTACAAAAGTTTGTTTTAAAAGACTTCTGCAAACCACAGGATACTTTCTCCTGCCAGATGCATGTGAGGATTCTGCATTTTCTAAGGCATTTTCAATCCTTTTTTCCCAACACAACATAATGTATATTCCCCTAATCATATGCAGAAGTAGGAGATGTGATATGTTACAGATAGTGCTGAAATTCATGACAATTTTTTGCAAAGCTCTGAAACCAGCTCCTTCACCATTATTGATAAATCTGCCCCAACCTCATTGAATTCTTCTATTACATTGTTGAGTCAAGCCGTTCCGTGTCTGCATTAATGTGGCAACAAGCTATGAATATAAATGTACCTCTATTCAGATAACTGAATACTGACCGAAATCTCTAAATCTCTACATTATTGAAATGGCTGAATATCACTGTATGATGTATATAACGTACTGTGAAAATGTAAGGAAAATGATTCTCATGTTCACATGTAGACTTGCTGTAAAATGAGGATAATGTATGCAGGGTTGGAGAAGTTCTCCAGAGAGACCACCGCTGACTCAAAATCCTCACACACTAATGCACCCCGAAAAAATTGGAGCCAAGGATTTACCCAAACACAACCTCATTAGAATCTAAAATTGGAGGCTATCACATGCCATGGCCTTGTGTCATAGTTATTCTTGTAGTTGCTGTTATGGTGCCTAAAAATTTCATAGCATGGACACAGGGCCACTTTCAGGGCATGACTACTCTTAACTCCTGTGAAGGGCCAGGAGGAGATTGGGGCCTGGGCATCGGAGTAATCACTTTGCACTTCATTATCTCAATGCCTGGGCCAAACTCCGTCCCCAAGACCCTACCCCCTCACCTCTTGAACTGGCCCCCTCTCCTGCCAATCACCGCCCTGCCCATGGCCACCATAGAAGAGGGGGTCTGGTTTGCCGAGACTGACATCTTCAATGATGTCAGGCTCAGCCAGGTTTTTACTGCACATGCAGCTTATAGCCTGTCATGTGCAGGTTTATACTGCGCATGCACCTAATAGCCTTCCATGTGCAGTACAAACAGGAAGACACCACACAGTGCACCAGCAGGATTTGAAAATGTCTGGCGTGTATGATAGATGTCCTGTCTGTCTGTTTCTACCCAGAACTATACTGTATATGCAAGTCCACATTACATCCTGTATTACAGTGTGTCTATATATACTGTATGTATACAGTATAGTGTGGATCTGTGTGTACAATATAGTGCTGTGTATACAAGATATAGAGCCAGCAGGCTATTGAGCACACAGCCTGCAGCATTCTATTATGCATACAGTCCGCAGCCATCTAGTCTGCATGCAGCCCACAGCTGTCTATTGATGTATATGGCCAGCTTCTCTCTATTGTGTATATGGCCAGCAGCAATCCATTATCCACACAGCGGCCAGATGTTTATTGTGGAAATGAACAGCAGCCATCTATTGTGCATACAGCCTGCAACTGTCTATTCTGTATATGTACAAAAAGGGGAGACAAGAGGCGCAATAGTGCCCTATCACTGGTGACCACTGTCTGTGTAAATTTATCAACAGGTGTACACTCACCTGATCCAGTTGTGTGCCCCACAACTGGTTTACAAGTATTTGGTTTTTAGCTGCTGCAGGACCTCCACCAGCCACTCGCACTTTGAAAAACGCTCAGATGTTGGGAAGATGGTGTATCACGGTCCGCGCTGCTGCCCCAATGGAATCACGAGGAATGCAAGGTTTCAAGAAGTATTTAACACACTGAAGTCTCTATTGTATATTCTCTATTGTTTATAAAGTCAGCAGAAGTCTCTATTATGTACTCAGCCAGAAGCAATCTATATTGTGTTTGTATAATATATATAGATATAATGCTGGGGTGGAGGATAGGCAGACTCTTAGGGGGGCCCCAAAATTTTGCCCGTAAGGGGCCCTGAAATTCCTAGTGGCAGCCCTGGTTGTACATAAATTGTCATAACTCACTGCCCACAGTAGACTCCGTAATATATTTAATGGAGATGAGCGGAAGAGGCAGAATACAAATTTGCCTGTTTGCGTGGGTTTTCCTGGGAAACTACTGTGGAGCCCACTGGGACGGGGTACTCGGTACCGGACCGGGGTATCACAGGGGTTATCATGGTGGTCTTGGTCCGGACCATGTCCCGAGCCCACAAATATAGATTGGGGGTTATTTACAGGGGATAGAGTCGTGACACCACCCGTGGTATGTGGTCAGGATGACCACCACTGCTGCAGAACCTCCGAGGATGATGGATAGCAGCCTGTGATGTGACGGCTCTCCATGGGCAGAGCCCGGTCCCCAGGGCAGTAGTGGTGAAACAGTTTGTGAGGGAGAAAAGGGTTTGGAGGGATTACACAGACTCACGGTTTTGTAGTTTTCCAAATCCTTTACTGTTGATGGTATTCAGCTGAGTACTGTTCACAGAGTCTGTACCAGGGCCGGGTTGCTTCCCACCCTGTCCGGGTCCTTGGCTTCCTGCTCCTGTGCTGTGTGTGTATGGCCCTGCTGCCGCTTTAGCTAAGCTGCCGGCACTGTCTCTGGTCACGGGTACCAACTTGCCAAGCAACTTGAGTATTATCTTTATGTTCCTGACCCCACCGTGTTGCTTCACTGTGGTACAGTGAAGATGTGGGATCTTCACTCATCCGGTGTTCACTGTGCTGTTTGTGTCAGGCACAGCATCGGATCCGGTATCCGTTCTGTGCGCTCCTCCGGGGTGAGTTTAGGGTAACTCGGTGTCCCGGGTGTGTTCCTCTGCTTCTCCTTTTCCTCAGACCCTGGCTCGGCCTGGAACTGGACAGTGGACTGTGGGGTGAGCCTAACACAGCTCTTTCACACCCAGGTATTTTCTTCCCTCAGTGCTGCCCCGCACTGAACTGCCTCTTCCTCTTCACACCAGAATATACAGGGAAGCAGTTTAGCTCCCCATTCTGGCCTAGGGGCGCTAGTGTAGTGTTGTGGGTTGTGTGGGGAGTTAACCCTTTGTGTTGTTACTGTGGCACATGAACCCTGGGGTGCCACACTAGATTAGTAGAGAGCATATTCAACATGAAGATCGCAATAATGAGCTGAGATTTTAATTGGAGACATTTTCCTAAAGACTGCTAGAGGCTAATCAGCAGAATGCTCTGCTGGACAACACCAGAAAATGGATATGCACAAGCTACACCTGCTCTACTGTAAAATATGAAAAAAGAGGGTCATACAAATGTGGAGGGGACATGACGTAGCTGAAGACTCTACCCATAGTTCTGCCCCAAAGCACGTAAAGGCTATTGCACCAAGATGTCTACGGTAAGTTAAACAACAACCAACAGATTTTTACACTACACTGATCATTAAATCAGTATGACAGGGTTATTATGGCCATAGTTTTAGTTTAGTAAGATAAATCTTTCCCGTGACAGATTTTTGTATATCAGAATACAGCAATCAGCTATTTCCGACAGTCCAATATATAATGAATAAACAGGAGGCGAGCATACATACCTGCATAAAGACAAAATGTATTTCTACTGGGACCAGATCCAATGTTCCCAAATTTTGTTTGTTATTCATATTTTGTAAAAGTGGCTGATAAAATGTTACTCTGAGAGTTGTAGCTATAAGGAGTACAAAGGTACCATGCAATTATGCCTTATACACAAATACATTCTTTCTATGTTTAGGTGCCTTATGGCATCCAAAGCAATCAGTTTTCTGCCTACTTACCTGGGGTAGAAAAATTAAAGTTAGATTTTAATATGATTGTTAGGGTAGAGTCACCCTGGCATATGATTTGCACGAGTGCAATACAAGGAGATCTTGCATTATACTGGGCCCCATGTTAGAGAATAGTGCAGCTCAGACCTGAGACTTCTTCCTTAGCCCTAATCGGACTGAGGATAAAATGGCAGCATGCTGTGATTGTTGGTGAGTCTCGGATCACTCGCACTCATACAAGTCACCTGACTGCAGTGCAATATACACCGAGACAGGAGATGGAGGAGATGGAGAGATTAATATCTTTCTCCCCTTTGCACCTGTGATCCGATCGCAGAATCAGGTAATGGTACCTTTACACGCAGCTACAGGTAACAGGTTTTCCACAGGTAACTTACTGGCTGCAGTGAAATCATGGAGACATGGTTCTATCTTGTTGCTGTGTACAAATGGAACTTTATCTCCATGATTTCACTGCAGCCAGTAAGTTACCTGTGGAAAACCTGTTACCTGTAGCTGAGTGTAAAGTGGCCATAACAGTTGCATGACACGGCTCACACTCACAGCAGAGCCTGAGCCAAGGGTCATTAGTGCATTATATCCAATTCTCTCACATTGAATGCATACACCAGTGTGACTCCAGCCTTATCTTCATCATTGCCACAATTTGAAAAAGAATCCATTGCACGCTACCATTTGTGGTGCAGAAGCTGGATCCAAAACCAATATAAAGCCAATAATACTTGCCACAAAGCAAATTTATCTCCGTAAAGATGAATAAACGTTTTATTTGCAATCCAAGATTATAAGCGTTTCTTTCAAAATAAAGGTACCGTTACATGAGGCAACATCGCCCAAAAGTGAAGTATTCATCACTATTGCCGTTGAAATCGCTAGTACGTTGCAACGTGTGATAGGGTGATTCAACTGTGATAAATTGCTAGAGCGGAGTTGCCAGGTTTATTTACATGTTCTGAAACCTGGCGATGTTGCCCAGGCGATCTGCTAGCATCGCTCTGTCTGATACCACAATAGCGATGTTGAATGCATCTTCCCCTATTCACTACATTGATAAGTATCATTCACTGGGTTGAGCAAAACCCAGCAAATGAAAGTTGCTTTCAACATCATAGTTGCATTGCCTACGATATCTCTGGATGTGACATCTCCACGGCAATCTTGGAAAAGTGCCAAAAATGTGTGTGCTACCGTGAAGTTGCCGGCAACATCGCAGCAACGTTGCCTCATGTAACGGTACCTTTAAGGCCCCATTACACAGGGCAACATGTCCGGCAACGTCCCTGGCAACTGAGAGCGTGGCCAAGTTGCGGTGACATCGCCGGAAAGTTGCCCTGTATAACAGGGTGATTTCAATGGCGATAGTTGCTTCAGCAACATCGCATGGTTTCCCAACAATGTTGTGAAACCAGGCGATGTTGCTCAGGCAATGTGCCTGCATCATCTAAGCTGACACGGCAACAGCAATATTCCCGTCAACTTCCCACATAGACTCCCATGTTAAAGATCGCTGCCAGGGTTGAGTTTAACCCTGGCAGCGATAGTTGCTAGCAACATCGCTGATGAGTTGCCGGCGATGTCTCCTCGTCTGACAGCTCATCAGCAATGTTGTAGAGTGGCCAAAAACGTGTGCGCTCCCGGGAGTTGCCGGCGATGTTGCCGGATATGTTGCCCCGTGTAAAGGTACCGTCACATGCTGCAATATCACCTGGAAATCATAAAGGTGATATGTCGCCCCGGAGCAATCGCTGTGATTTGCCTCTTGGAAGCGGCGTGTGATTTGGCAATTTTGCGTCGATATATCGCCCCCTCGGTCGTCGCCTGATTCCTGAACAGTGCTCAGTAATCTGCCGCAATCCTTAAGGTGATATTTTCGTGTTGTGGCGTGTGACAGGGCCATAATGATGGAAAGAGCATTGCCTATGATTTCCCGTAGGTGTGCCTCAAGCGTTCTGTAGTCCACCCCCCTGTCTGCGATGATTGGTGTTGGCTACTGTGTTCCCATTAGTTGTCAGTTGACAGGGCGCCATATTTGAAGAGCTGTCCATTCAGCACCACACATCTTCAGCTACACAAGTGTCTGCAACATCAGTGCAATTAGGCGCGCCATTGAAAAGCGCAAGCTATGTTGTCCGCGTGTATTAAGTAGTGCTGTGTCGAGTATAGTGCCACACTTGACAGCTCAGATGTTGGCCTACACATCGTAGATGTGTGCCATGGGCCACGCACTTAGAGAAAATAGCAAGAAAAGGTCCAAAAAAGCGATATAACCTCCAAAATTAATGAAAATATTTAACAAATTTTATTACATATCAAAATTACACACAGACATAGAATGGTCACACAAAAAAATAAAAACAATTAAAATAGCCAAATGAAGCTATGACATTTCATATGACAGTAATATATCATTGAAAACCTCATTGCCAATTGCCCAAGAAACCGGTTTCAATAATGTTTATATGAAGTACATAACATTTTACCTATGGAGTCCAAAATACCATTCAAAAAAATTCCATCATGTGGATCCCCATCAGTAATCAATAAGGTAATTGTGTAACCTGGGTTCCCCTTTTTAGCATAAGGTAAACATCAGGGAACTCCCCTGAATTTGTTTATACCTAAAATTAGTTGGTTAATAGATGGCATAAACAGATATAAGATGCAGAAAAAACAAAAAATTCTGCAGTCTAACCAAATCAGGTTATAATTAGCCCAAATGGGATGAAAATAAGGGGGTTCCCTTGAGACAAGATGAAAATAGCAAGGGGAACAACAGGTAGATCGAAACAAACACCAGTTACCAGTTTTTAGGATGCATAGAGGCACGAGATATGGCGCTCCCCACGCGTATCGCTGCCTGCGCCTGGCAGCTTCATCAGGAGAAGGTGACCATGTCTTTCTCGTCCACAGTTTTTGTAGCAATATACCAGTCACCAATTAGTGATCTCCCTCTCAGCTGGATGCAGGAGGAAGCCGGGTGGCCAGTCCGCCCCTCCTATATCCAGAATGCGCGTGCGCGTTAGCGCTACTGCGCATGTAAGGCTCCCATAACATGGCCGCCCGCACACCAGGGACATACGCGTCTGCGCATGCGCCGGTGCCGAGGCGCGCATGCTCATGGATACAATCACAGAAATCACAAGTAAATTGGTATAGCTTGTATTAGGAGGGCAGGGGACTGCCCAAAGAAGGGAGGAAAGAAAATTGCACAAAATAAAGAAAAAGCTGGAAATCCAAACCAACCAAGTATGTACTAGAATAAGGGAACTGGAATATAGTGACAAATACAACAAAATCAAGGAGCTTTGGGGATGAAGAGTACAGGAGCATGCCCAAATAGAAAATTTGATTTTAATTTTGATTTTAATTTTAATTTTAATAATAATTTTAATAAGGTGGTACAATTAGAAAATAACTTGGAACGGAGCGAACTGGAGCAATACAAGAGAGTCTTTGATTAATAAGTAGCAATCCCCAAACCAGCCCCCTTTCTCTCTATCACCTCTCAAAAAGAGGAGAGGGGAAGAGAGAAGGGTAAAAAGGGGGGGGGGGTTTGATATTGCACTGCAATTGCCCTATGTGTGAATTTGCTGACGCTGCTGGGTACATTATGCTGCTCCCACTCCGTGGATGTCTACCTTGTTAGCGCCCTCAACTTTGTGCGTGGTGATGTCATCACGTTTCTGTTCCTTCCTCCCTGCCTGCCATATGCCTGCCCCTCCCCTGCACATAGGAGAAGAGTCATGGTGGCCGCACAGTGCGCTGCCACATGGGGTCTGGCAGAACTTATGATCCTCATAGACCTGTGTGACCGCCATGACTACTGGTGCCAGCAGCATCACCGACACCCACGCCCACATCCAGCGGGCCTTGCTCCAGAAAGTGGGTGTGAAAAGGACTCGCAAACAGATCCAAAAAAAACTTGTGGATCTGAAACACAAGTCCTCAGAGCAGATTGTGGATATTCGTGCCCGGATTGCCAGGCTGCGTGGTGAGTATGTGGCAATGCCAAACACACACATTCCAATCATCATACTCCAAACACTACACAAACATCATGTGCTATTGTGCCATGGCACAGTGTGGCATAAACCACCATGTGGATCTGTCACCAATGTGCATTTGCATTTGGTCACACTGCAACATGAAGGTCCAGAATACACTCATATGTTTGGTAATGCTGATGCCTATAGTGGTCCTTGACCTGTGTGTGGCCGAGCATAGCTGTGTAATGCCAGCAGAGTTGTCCTCAACATATTAATGCTAGTTAGAAGGGCCACATCACACCTGGAAGCATATATGTGCACACTCTGACACATAGCATTTCACAACACATTGATCACAATCTGAACAAGTGACTACAAGATGACTGCTATGTGTTTGCACCCATGGTGGCACCACCAGATGCTTACTGCCTGCTCTTGTGTTTTGTTTAAAAATCCATCCTCTGCTAATCCAAGGGTGTTTTACATCCCAAATATGTGCTCACTGGTGTTGTGGTCTGGTTCAAAAACAGACTGGCACCTAACCATAGTGTTGCTGAAGACCAAAAAATTTCAATCGAGCCTGCACGCCCTAATGACATTGATACACAAACAGTACATGTTTGCCCTATGTTGTGTTCCTTTTCCCAAATCCGTGTCTTGTCAATTTTTAAATTACAGATGATGATGACTCCCCATCAGAGGAGGCGCGACGGTCCCCTAGACCACCCAGGACCCCACCATCACCTGCCATGGAGGGCCCAGGAATTCGGGTCCTCCACGGGACCCCACCATCACCTGCCATGGAGGGCCCAGGAAGTCCGGCTCCCCCCGGGACACCACCGTCACCTGCAATGGAGGGCCCAGCAACTCCGGCTTCCCCCAGGGACCATACAGTCACCTTACCTGTAGGGAGCTGGAAGCCCGGTAGTATGGCTCCAGAACCCAACCCCCTGCTCAACTCCCCCCAACATCTCCAGCTCCCCTGGGCCGCACCGTGACATTGGTATTTGTATTGGTGGTAAGTGTTGTCAATGGCCTCCAAGCTTTGTTATATACCTGTTGGTGTGTGTCCCTGACTAAAGTATGTGAGTAATTCTGTTTTTTTGTTGTTCCTTTCTTTGTCAAGGTGCAAGAGCTCGCGCTGCAGGACGGGATGAGGCTCTGCAACGTAAGTGAAAACCTGAGCAATGACGTCACCCACCCACACCTACACATGTCATTGACTAATGGCCGTTTTTCCTATACAGGTGTACCAACACTTGCAGAAATGCTGCAGGCGCAGGCCCAGCAGCACCTGGACCGTTTGTGGGCAATGATCATGTCCCTCCAGGCAGCCCAGTCCACCATTGCCACTAGTCCACCATATCCCCCCCCCAATAATGTTGGCTATAGCAATTATATTTGGTTGTCCATGTTGGACCCTTTTTGTGTGACTTTTGCCATGTTGGCACCCTTGTTTGTCAGGCCCCGTTGGCCACTTTTCTTATAGTATCGGGAAAGTGGGTAGTATGGTTTCCCTGCTACTAATCTGAAAGAACATCTTTTTACAAAAAAAACAACACAAAATAAATGTTCTTGAACCAAAATATACTGTGTGATCCCTTGTCTCTGCACACACAGGGACACCATGGCCCAGTTAAATTGTTAAACACAACACATGGCTAATGACTTGGCGTAAGTGTGCAGTGTGACATGATAAAGACCTGACCATACTGTACCATTGGACCACGGATGAAGCCCTATGGTACATCACTCTCTTCAATATCACACCCACATTAACAAACACACACACAGAAACAGACTCTCCTATGTCGGCCACAGAAGACTCCTAATCTCCCCATACTCACACATGTCGCCTAGGGATAGGCTCCTGTCTGCTACAATGACCCAACTATGTTATTGTGGACATGAGGGCTCTCCTTCTGACACACAAACATCACTATTACACCCACAACACACTACACACAACCATACTGCAGAACCAGACACACATGTGGATGTAGGTATGGGAAATCAAAGTCTGGTTTATTACCAAAAAATAAAACAACAACACACTTGGTCTTTCCAAAAAAAAAAAAAAAAAAACAGTCCAGGACACAATGTACTGCATTGCCTAGTGGTGTCTTGCGTCTTTGTCCTCTGCTGGGTCAGACAATGGCTCCTCACTAGGGATGGGCGAATCCTAAACTACTCGGAATCGCTAGACTCCGACGAGTCTGAGTCCAGGACTCGCTACTCGTTGCGAGTCTAGCGTTTCCAATGTTAATTAATGGGGAACGAATATTGCAGCGATTCCTCTGCTGCAGGACCCTATAAGGGGTCTGGCAGCAGAGGAAAAACCTGCAAATCCCCATGTTATTCTTTCAAAGCCAGCAGCAAAAAGCCGATGGCTTTTAAAGAATAGTAAGAAGAAAAATAAAGGATTGAACCGGGGTGGGGGAGGTGAGGGGGGGTAGAGGGTGGAGAGGGTGGGGGGTGCACCGGACTGGCCGCAGACTCGCTCCCCGAGTCTCTCTACTGCTCTTTCCGGAGATTCCCGAGCACTGACAGAAGCAGTGAATAAATTAACTTCCGTCACGGCTCGAGAATCTCCGCCAGCAGAGCGAGTCTGGCTGACAGCAGGGTTCAGCTCAGGTCATAATGACCTGAGCTGAACCCTGACTGTTTAGTCAGTTCTCAGCTCTGCTATATCCCTGTGTATCTAAGGACAGACAGGGATGTAGCAGAGCTGAGATTGCGTTTTGGACTACGTCGGACGGAAGAGGATTTTTGGAATAAAGATGGAGTCCCGAATGTCTTTTTTGTTTTATTTTTAATAAAAAAATTTTCTCTGTGTTGTGGTTTTTTTCTATTGATTACTGTAAATTTATGGCGGTCATGTCTAATATTGGCGTGACCGCCATAAATTTCGGGCTTAGGGCCAGCTGATAATACAAAGCTGGCCCTAACCCCTTTATTACCCAGTGAGCCACCTGCCACCAGGGCCACTGGAAGAGCGGGGTTCAGCGCCAGAGGATGGCGCTTCAATGAACGCGCCATCTTCTGGGGCGGCTGCGGGCTGCAGTTTGCAGTGGGGGGTGCCCAGAAAGCTTGGGCCTCCTTGCGCTGCGGATTCCAGCCCCCAGCTGCCTAGCTGTACCTGGCTGGACATAGAAATTGCGCGGAGCCCACGTCAAATTTTTTTCTGACAAATCCATAAAACAATATAAATAAAAGGGACTGCATCTTTATTAACCCCTGGACCATAGGATTGTTTTATTGATTTTTCAGAAAAAAAAATTATGTGGGCTTCGCCGTATTTCTGTAACCAGCCGGATCCAGCAGGCAGCGACGGGCTGCCCCCAACCCCCAGGTGCCTATTTGTACCTGGCCGGACACAAGAATATAGGGGAGCCTTTTTTTTAATTATTTCATGAATTTCATTAAATAATTTAAAAAAAATGCGTGGGGCTCCACGCAATTTCTATGTCCAGCCAGGTACAGCTAAGCAGCTGGGGGCTGGAATCCGCAGCGCAGGGAGGCCCAAGCTTTCTGTGCACCCCCCGCTGCAAATTGCAGCTCGCAGCCGCCCCAGAAGATGGCGCGTTCATTGAAGCGCCATCCTCTGGCGCTGAACCCCGCTCTTCCAGTGGCTCTGGTGGCGGGTGGCTCGCTGGGTAATAAAGGGGTTAGGGCCAGCTTTGTATTATCAGCTGGCCCTAAGCCTGAAATTTATGGCGGTCACGCCAATATTAGACATGACCGCCATGAATTTCTATTAAATTGTTTTAAAAAAAACACAACACAGAGAAAATTTTTTTTATTAGAAATAAAAAAAAGCCATTAGGGACTCCATCTTTAATTAAAAAAATCCTCTTCCGTCCGACGTAGTCCAAAACGCGATGTCCACTCTGCTACATCCCTGTGCATAGATATACATGTCTGTACACAGGGATAGCAGGCTTGAGAACAATCTCAGCTCTGCTACATCATCTCTGTACACAGACATTCATGTCTGTACACAGGGAGAGCAGGCGGGCTCTAGGACCCTGGAGCTGCCGCAGCCCACAGGACCCGGAGCCCAGCACAGAGCAGACAGCCGGAAGAGAGGTAAGGAGCATTTCTCCCCCCTCCTTCCTTCGCTCCTCGCTCGCTCCCCCCAGCCCAGTCCTAACTTAGGAGGGGGGGGGGACTGGACCGGACCCGTTACTGTGCAAGTAATCCCTGCGATTACTCCCACAGTAATGAGTCGGGCGAATCCCTTACTACTCGGCGAGTACCGTGTAGTAACGAGTAGATTCGCCCATCCCAAATCCTCACCCTCATCCCCATACTCCCACACATTGGGGGCCCTTCTGTGTTGTTGTCTTCGTGGGGGACGAGGGGATCCTGACTTTGGCGACCTCTAGCCATGGGTTCTTGGGGTGCAGGGGGCACTGGGGGTGTTTTCTTGGGGATTGCAATGTAGCCACCCGATCTCAGTGCCCCATCAACGCCCACTTCCAGGACCCGAATGATGGCCCTCTCGGCGATGGCACGTTGTTCTGGCTCCATTCTACACACCCACTCACTGGCCATGTGCCCGATAGAAGTGGCGGGGGTCCTCTCTTGGTCCAAGAGCACACGTTTTGCCCAGGTACCCAGCTCAGTGTTGGGTGGGGCAGGCGTACATCGCCGTTGTATTCCTGAGCTGGGCCCTGGGCATGACCCCCCACCACTGCGATCAGGCACCGGCTCCACCAAAAGATGTTGATGATTGAGCCTGGCCAGTGGGTGGGTCCTCTGCAATGGAGCCAGATTCCCGAGGGGCCTGTAAATCAAACATAGAAAAAACAATAATTAACAAGAGTAGCAATGTACTGACATCAATTACCACAACCAACCACCCAGCACAACATTGCGCATATCTGAGCATGCCAAACACCAAAATGAATGGTAGCAGGGTTGGAAACGGAGATGAAGAAAGAAGTAGACCCATGCTCTGTACTCACCTGACGCTCCAAATTGGCTTGTGATCAATAGCCTCTTGGCTTGTGACCGAAGATGGTTGGGCAAGGCGCCTGCTGCACTATGTTGGCCGAGAAGCCTCCTGGCCCAGGGTGAAGGTGAGGAGGTCATAATAAAACAGATGTGGCTTAGGGACCTCCTCAGCTCCAGCCCCGGACCGAGCGTCCATCCACTTGCTATGTGCCTTGGTGAACACAGTGTGCAGGCGCTTGATTTTTTCCACAACTATCGGCACCGTCCAGGTCTTACTTTGGTTGAGCCGGTTGGCCAGCTTGACAAGGTGCCCGTAGGCCACATCCCTCGCCTCCCGGTTCTTGTACTCCGGCAACACCACCCGCCACAGGCATTCATGGTCCTGGTACATGGCTAGGAGGTCACGGACAAATTCAGGACTCTGAGCCATCTGCCAAAACAAAACATACTGTATTACCCAAACACATACATGTACATATCAGGTCACATCCTACTCTGTGTGGCCAATCCATGTCCAGCACTAGCAAGGACAGGTGGTCTGGTAGTTAGCTTGTGTATGCAGAAGCATTAATGGCCTTTATACGTGTACACAGATGTGACATGCTGCACATGACACGGGGCATATGTGGTTTGGCCCTGGCCAAGCAAAGTTGCAAAGCTGGATAATGTTGAAATGGCACACATGGCGTACCACACAAAATGTACACACAGGAAGGACCTCTACACATATTTATGTAACGATGTAGTGCTGTAGGACACATTGTCATGTCATTGGTGGCAAGGATCATTATGTATGCAACAGGACACGGAGGTGGTTAACAATGCGTAGGCGTCCCAAACCACACATCTACATGACGCTACATGAAGCTCCACAGAACCCGGCCATACATGTCGCAAAATATGGTTGGGAAGCCGACAATAATAGAGCATACATGAGAAGCACAATAGCATATCCACCGACTTACCATCTGTCCAACAGAGTTCTGGTGATGAGACGCTACTAAAACAATGCACATTGCAGTAGGAGCATGGGTGGCGGACCAGCTGGCCACAATTTTATACACAGCATAACCAATCACAAAGCAGCCCAGGCGTGCAATCAGTAGTCACAGATGGCAACGCCCAGGCGGCTACGTCAATTAGCTGACGCTGATGCTCTGTGATTGGATGGTTACCACATAAAAACCGCTGACGACAGTGTTACAGCACGCTTGCTGCCCTGAGTCATTAGGTAAGTGCTTATGTTCAGACATGATTTTTGATATGGCTGTGTATAGCGTTTCATACTTCTTTGCACTATGGATCGTTCTTGTGTACTGTAGCAGATGCCCAAGTCCTGGTGTATATTGTTTGGAATGATGTGTTTGATGGAGCTATTCTGTGCCGCCAAATGGATGGATGGCTTTCATTGCCACAAAACACCCTCCTCATTGACAATACATTTTGCCTTCACCATACAGGATCATGTACCAAGGAGGGCTCTGTGGTTAGTTTAGTCGAACATATCAAATGTGTCCACATAATACTGCCCTTGACCACACTGAATGGAATTATTGTGGCGATGCTGAGATGTGGAGTGGCCCATGTGGCTTGGGAATGTCTGCCTGTGAAGATCCGGTCTTATCACCACCGCAAGAAAGTGTTTTGGACAAGATGACAGCTGTGTGGGATGATAATTTGTCAGTAGCACATGGCTCTGGTACGTTTAGCATGTTCTTTTATTTATTTGTCACTAAGCATAAGTCTGTGTGTTTGAGCTTTGTATTTTCCTAGCCCCTGTGGTAGTACATATACATTATGAGCAGCTATATGGGGGTACGGTAATGATGTCACAATTTGGACGATGGAGATATAGTTGGGGAGGAGGCCCATGGGTGTAGTGATAACAGGTGTTGTGGTGAGGCAGTGTAATGTTGTTTGTGACTGTTCAATGGTGTAAAATATGTATGTGGGTGCCCATATGAGCAGAGTCTGGTAGGATGTGGGTAACTGGCTAGTAGATGTGTAGGGAAGGAGGTAGTGGTGACTTTTGATGCCTGATAACGTGTTCTTTTGATGAGTCTTTTTTGGTTCCTTTTTCAGGGGTTGGTAGGTGAGATCATCATGGACCCTGATGGAGATGTTATCATGGCTCTTGCCTTGGTGGAAGACGACTTGTGGCTGGAGGAGAGAGTTGAGAGGTTGCGGGCTCGCAGACCACGGCGTGTGTGGGTTCTGGATTGGCTTCGGCAACTGGATGACCTGAGCCACATGTGCCTGCTGCATCAGCTGGAGGATACTAGTCCGCATGATGGAACTATCTCCGTATGTCCGAGGGCTTTTTTACATTCCTCTTGGAATGCATAAAGCCATTGATAGCCCGACATGACTCTTTGATGCGTAGAGCTGTGCCACCTGAGGAGCGTTTGGCTGTAACTTTGAGGTTCCTAGCAACAGGTCGTTCGAGGACAGGTCTGCAATACACTGCAGCTGTCTCATGGCCACTGCTGAGCCACCTGATCCCAGAGACGTGTGAGGCCATCTGGAGTTGTCTGCTGCCATCCTACATGCAGTTTCCAACAACCCCCGCAGGATGGATGGATGTTGTCAGAGGTTTTGAGGAACGATGGCAATTTCCAAACTGCAGAGGTGCATTGGATGGTAAGCATGTGAGGATCATGCAACCCCCCAACACAGGGTCCTTGTATTATAATTATAAAGGATATTTTAGCGTGGTCCTCATGGCCCTGGTGGATGCTCACTATGAGTTCCTGTACGTGGACGTTTGCATGAATGGCTGTGTCTCAGATGGGGGTGTGTTTGCACACTGCTTCTTGGCCCTAGACCTAAGGAGAGGTGCTCTGAACTTGCCCTCAAATGATGAGACAACCGGTCATCTCAACTTTGCGTTTGTGGGGGATGAAGCCTTCCCGCTTCAGGCTCACCTACCAAGGCCATATCCCAAGAGGACAGTTACTTCTGAGCAGCGCATTTTCAATTACCGGCTATCCCGGGCTCGACGTGTGGTTGAAAATGCGTTCGGCCTCATATGCCTTTGCATATGAAACTGGAATCTATCGATGTGTTAGTGCTGGCATGGTGTGTGCTGCATAAATTCCTGCGTCGTAGAGATCGGTCATCATACACGCCGGGAAGTTATGTGGATTCTGTGGACCCCACAACAGGGGAGGCCCGTCCCGGGGATTGGCGTGCTGCCGGCCATGGTGTAGCACCACTCCATCACTGAGCCACGGTCTGAGTCAGCAGGATGCCAGGAGCAGTAGAAAAGCATACTGCTCCTACTTTAATGGCCCTGGGGTAGTGGCCTGGCAGCACCAGCAGGTGTGGGGTGGCTGGTGTTGTGAGGCATCAACATGAGGAGGAGGGTGGAGTCACCAGGGTGGCTGCACCATGACGAATATGTTTTTTTTGGGTGTTTAAACATTAGTTAGTTTTGATTTTTTTGGTTCACTACTCTGCAATGTTTGGGCATAGGCTTTCTGTTTCTGCTTTTTGTATTTATTTGTGTCATATTGACACTTGTGTTCTAAATGTTTTGTGTGTGTTGTTTGACTTCTAATTTTTGTGCACAAAAACTTTAATTACAAACAAAAAAAATAAACTACCTATGTGTGTTGTTAGGGTGCTTTCACACTGTTTTTCTGCAATCCGATGCTGTCCGTTGAAAATCGGACAGCATCGGATCCGATTTTGGCCCCATGTTATCCTATGGGCCCAGATCGGATCGGATTTGCCCTTAGTGGCCTCCGATTTTTGTCGGATCCGATTCTGTCCAGTTTTTTGCTGTGCCCAAAATCGCAGACTGCTGCGATTTTGGGCACAACGGATCAAATCAGACCGAATTGGATCCGACCTGATCCGCGCCAAATAACATGGGGCCTATGGAGCACGGGTCCGAGGAAACAGCTGATCGTTCCTCGGACCCGATTTTAGTGTACTGAGCATGCTCAGTACACTAAAATAGCTCTGTGCCATCTAATTTCACTTCTGCAATGTATATTCAGACATTGAAGAAGTGAAATTTAGTGAAAAGAAAGGATTAAAAATAAAAAAATCTTTATCCTCACCTATCCACGAGTCCCCCGGAACTTTCAACTATCTTCCTCTAGGACCTGGCGTGATGTCACAGTCACATGACCGGTTACCGCGGTAAGCGGTCATGTGACTGTGACATCACGCCAGGTCCTGTGGATCAGAAGAAGACAGCTGAAAGCGCCGCGGGACTCATGGATAGGTGAGGATAAAGATTTGTTTTATTTTTTAAGGTACGGAAAAGAGGGACAAAGGAGGGGACAAAGAGGAGGGCGAAAGAGGAGGGCGAAAGAGGAGGGTGAAAGAGGGGCGAAAGAGAGGACAGAGGGGACAAAGAGGGGGCAAAAGAGGGGACATAGAGAGAGCAGAGAGAGGAAGGGAGAAAGGTGACAGGAGGAGGAGAGAGGATCCAAACTGATGCTGCAAAATATCGGAATCGGATGCCTATGTGGCATCCGATTGCAGGCATCAGTTTGGATCCGTTGCTGTCCGAGGGGTCCTACAAAAAGTCGGATCCCCTCGGACAGCACAAAAACGCTGTGTGAAAGCAGCCTTACTTTTCAATACAGGGCAGTTGCACATAGCTTTATGCTGTGCACAGAGGTATGTGATACGTTAAATGGTATTGATGGGTCCGTGCAGCATTGTCTGCTAATGTCCAGTACACAGGTCCAGCACTTTGGGCCTCACTATATGCTGTGACTGTGTGTACATGTCCATTATGATGTGTTTGACCACATGGGACCGTATCCACATACATGGAGAATGCAAAGGTGTTTGTGGGGGATGTAGGTACACTCCAGTACACACACGCAAAGATGTGTGCACACACATAGTTCATTTCAGCCATGGCATCGACCAATGCAGGCACATATGTCCATAGTGTTGTTTGTAGCTTACCGCAATCACCTACAGACGCACACCTAGCTATTGTTAGTGTAATCCTCTATACTGCACAAGACCGCTCCTGTGCGACACTTTGGCGCCTTGAAAGTGTGTTGCAGGAGCCACAATTGACGACTTGAGCGTGTATTTGTGCCAAATTCCGACAATGGCGTCATGTATTAGCCAGCCTTCCAGAGCAGGCTGACCTATCGTAACGCTGTTGTGTTGTCCAATGAGCGCGTATGGGGCGTGGTGTAAACCACTGTGGCACGCCTATCTCCTCGCCGCACTGAACATGTATGCCCACATTGCCTTTGGGATTGTGGCATGTGAAGCGGCGATGGAATAAGGCAAGATTGGTTCCGCTGTAGGTGAGGCGATTACCGGAGCGACACATCTTCTTACCTTCAGGGCGATATTGCGGCATGTGATAACGCCATCGGCGATCTGAGGCAACCACGAAAAACGTGAACACGCACGTTAGATATCGCCAGGCAAGATTGCGGCATGTGATGGTACCTTGGGGATATTATAGAGGTGTAGGTGAGATGCTCTGCAGGACTGGGGGATAGTATAGAGGTGTGGGTGAGATGCTCTGCTGGACAGGGGGATAGTGTACAAGTATAGGTGAGATGCTCTGCAACACAGAAGAATGTTAGTGAAGATTGCCCACAGAGAAAATTGACCACAAGTGTTTTAAGAACAGTTTATCAAACACCTGCAGTCCCATGTAACTGCACAGATAATTCAGTGGCACTCCTTTGAGTACAGATATCAGTGATGGCCCCTCTCATCACACTGCTGTGGGTTCTCATGTGCTGCTGTGTTGGGCTGTGGGTGGAGTAAGGCAGAATCAATGAGAGATGAGAGCAGACTGGATCTATCTATTGCTGATAATGACCAACTGCTACAAACCACAGATCTTCAGCATTTCTGCACTAGGTGGATTGTAAATCACAAGTTGATCATATATCAGGGGAACATCTTCACCTGCACCTCAAATATCAGAGATCTGAAACTTTGTGGAGCTGCAAATGCCAATTTTCCATATGTTCATTTTTCAGGGATTTTACATACCAATAGCACATACAAGATGTTATGATTGATTGTGCTTTTCAAAAAGATTTACAGACAATTATGTAATGAATTTCTTACAAATCTGTGTGGATGACATGTATAAGGTTACATGGAATAAACTACTTTTTTTGTGTGTTTTATAGAAAATCCATTGCATCGTCAGCACATGTTAAACAGAAGGAGAGGGATCTGTCTCCTAGTATGCTTTGGCTACATATGCCGGTTGCTTCCTGGAAATACATAAAAGAAATCTGAAGCAGTCCCAAGATTTTTTTCTTTACGCCCTTCTACCAGCTGTACATCTTTTCTTCTGATAAAACGCCTCCATCCTCACAAAGCACACCAGTAAAATTAACACTGCATTGTGGGATATTGGTATTAATAGAAATTAACTATAAGTATTGAGATGCATTCTGATATTTAACACTATGGTTCTGATACATTAAGACTAACGTTTCTCATGCCAGTCTAAGTGATGATTTGGCATAAGTAAGGCACCCGCCAATTAAAGTGACTCTGTCAGCAGTAGTGATGGGTGAATCCAAACTATAAAGTTCGGGGTCCGTACTGAACACCTAGTGAACATCCCTGAGAAAACCCACCAGCATCATCCTTACCGGGGGTAAAAGGGGTCGCGCGTGTACTTCCAGGGCTACTCATTAACTTCCTGTTAATTCACTGCACTTTAGATATTAGAATGTATGAGCTGCTTCTAACCCGCCCAGGCTGGGGTACTCAGAGACTCGGGCACGGTATCAGGGGGGACGCGATCGTGGGTGGTTGCACCCGAGTCCATGGCCCTGGGGTCGGTGATGTCTTAAAAAGTACAGTTTCTATTAGGATAATTCGTAACGCCACCTGTAGTACCTGGTGAGGGATCAACAGCGCCACCACAGTCCTCCGGAGGGTGATGGTATTGCGGCAAGGGTGGTATAGCTTCCTACAGGTGAAGCTGGGCCTCCGGGGCAGCGTTGTAGTGGGAAGTTCAGAGTAGGGGTTTGGGCTAAGGTAAAGGATAGTGAAGCAGTCTCTGCAGAGCACAGGAGCAGGGAGGAATAATGCACACACACCGATGAGTGTCGTCTCTTTACCTTATTACTGGGGAAAATTGCAGGTAATTCGTTCGGAGCACTGTCGGATGACCAGGAGCACAGTTGAACTTCCACAGGGAGTGGGTATAAGGCCTCCTTAAGTTCGCTCTCCCGTTTGTTGAAGCCCTGCCCGTGTATAACCTGGCTGGCCTCCTCACTTCTCTCTCTCTCTCCTCCTGTGCGGTCTGCGGGTTACCCTTGTTGATCACCGCTGCCCTCTCCTCACTACGGTGTGTGGTTCCCTTGAAACCAGGCGATGTTGCTCAAGCAACTATCGCCGTTGATATCACCCTGTTACACGGGGCAACGCATTGGTGATGTTGCTGCAACTTTGCCACGCCCCTGAGTTGCCGGTGATATTGCCGGAGATGTTTCCTCATGTAACGGTACCTTTACAATCATTTACAGGTCCATTTGGCAACTGATTTTTCTTCAGGCAATAGACTTGAATAGGTGACTCTTGTCCAATTTATGTATCCACTGCAATTTTTTTCATCAGCCTGAATTCAGAAGAGAAATAAAATTGCACATCTGCAATGCCTCATTGAATAATATGGGTCTGAGTGCAATCCTTTTTTTTTCTTACATTGCACTTGACTGATTTATGCCCTTGTGGGAGTGAGCCCCTATTTCTTTGTTCTTCTCACTTATTTAGCACTATTAATTCTTCAGCACTTCACGGATGTGAGCATATCTGTCCCCATGGGGGCTCTCAATGCCCCATTGGTTGGGTCTTGTTGGAGGAAACCAGGTTAGCCATAACAAACACACACAAACACAAGGAGAATATGCAAACTCCTTGCAGATATTGACCTTGGGGGGATTTGAACCCATTACCCCAGTATTGCAATACCAACCACAGAGCCACCATGCTGCCATTTTAGCTTGGTCTGAATAATATGAGCAAAGTGTCAGTGCTCCACAGTATTACAGTGAATGTCATCTTAATACTGTTAGCTAAAACATGCTATTACAGAATGGATCTCTCAAGGGTTTAGCCTTAAGTGGCTGCAAACCTAAACCCTGCAGGAATCCAGAACAAAATGTACAGATCCCACAGATACATTGAAATTACTTGCTGTTTACCATATTTAACCAAGGGTGAAATATGTTGTGGTTTTTGCAGCACAAATGGACATGCCTCAGATTTCAATCTATACGGCTGGTCAATTTACATTGGAAATTTCGTGAAATCTCATCCCCAATGTTGCTTCTTTAAAACACAGTGGATTTCATTTCTGCCTTTGTGCATTGGAAACTCCACCGCAAATACAGCCCATGGGGATTTGCCTTTAAAATAGTGTTTCCCAACCATTCTGACCTTTGTGCACCTTCGTAAAAAGTTAAAAGTTTACCTTAAAGCACCCTACCAAATATATGACCAAAAAATAACAATTGTGCATCCTCAATATAAAGAAAGAAATTACACTGTACCCTTTGAATCTAAATATATATTGTGCGTCTCTGAATATATAAAAATGTACACTGTGTCCTCTGAATATATTTAACAATTATATGTCCGCCTGAAAAAGAAAATATACATTTTGTTCCTGTTTATAATAAAAAATGCCACTGAATAAAAATCATAATCAGGGAGCAAAGCGTATATTTTCTTATTCAGGGGAACAATTTTTCTGTATTCAGGGTTACAGTGGATTTTTTCCCTTTATATTTGGAGGGTATAGTGTATATTTGTATATTTTTATACAGTTGTGGCTAAAAGTATTGACACCCCTGCAATTCTGTCAGATAATACTCAGTTTCTTCCTGAAAATGATTGCAATCACAAATTCTTTGGTATTATTATCTTCATTTAATTTGTCTTCTATGAAAAAACACAAAAGTGAATGAAGCAAAAAGCAAAACATTGATCATTCAGGTCTTTGGAGATGGACTTGTAGCCTTGAGATTGCTCATGCTTCCTCACAATTTGGTTTCTCAAGTCCTCAGACAGTTCTTTGGTCTTCTTTCTTTTCTCCATGCTCAATGTGGTACACACAAGGACACAGGACAGAGGTTGAGTCAACTTTAATCCATGTCAACTGGCTGCAAGTGTGATTTAGTTATTGCCAACACCTGTTAGGGTACCTTTACACGCCGCTACTGGCGGGTGGATACAACCAGCTACTTGCGAGAAATGTATCTTGCATCGGCAATGTACCGCGAAATAGCGGCGTGTGAAGACGGTAGTAGCCACCCGGCAGTAGCTGCACCTGTTTCCAAGCACTGCCCTGAAACAGGTGGCTACACACCCGATTGTAGCGACCTGTATCGGCGTGTAAAGAAGGAACAGAAGGGTTGTTTCTACACCATGCTATGTACCTGGTATGTACCTGGGGCGTGACACAGCCTCCGGGATACCACCCCCTTCAGCGATCATTGGAGGAAGCTCCTGCATTACGATTGGCTATCCCTGAATAGGTCGGCATATTTAAGAAGCTGACCAGTCACACTACACAATTGCTCGAGCGTCATGTATTAAACAGCCTCCTGCGATGCCTGGCCAATCATGATGTTCTTGCTTTGTCCTATCAGCGTACAGACGTCTCGTAATCCACAATTGTGGCACGCCTATGTGTTGTCCCTGCTGCACCAGGTCCGCCCATATTAGCTTGTTGTAGCGGTGTGTAAATGAGGTAAGCTGAGCTACAGAAGGTGACTTGAGACACCCGGCGGTGTATCTAGAGATAGATGTAACCTACTGTAGCGCACCTTGTGGCGGTGTGTAAAGGTGGTGAGATTACCGTTTGTAACCGTTTGTGCGTGCTCGTGCACGTGAAGTAGCTGGTTGTATCCACCCGCCAGTAGCGGCGTGTAAAGGTACCCTTAGGTGCCACAGGTAAGTTACAGGTGCTGTTAATTACACAAATTAGAGAAGCATCACATGATTTTTCTAACAGTTCCAATAGTTTTGTCCACCCCCTTTTTTATGTTTGGTGTGGAATTATATCCAATTTGGCTTTAGGACAATTCTTTTTGCGTTTTTTTCACTGATGACAAATTAAATGAAGATAATAATACCAATCATTTTCAGGAAGAAACTGAGTATTATCTGACAGAATTGCAGGGGTGTCAATACTTTTGGCCACAACTGTATATTCACAAGGCAAAGTGTATACGTATCTTGAATCTTGGTAAACAGCTAAAATGCCAAAAATTGTGCCACTCTCCAAACATCTCTGGATATGAATGCATATGTATTATATACACTGCTAAACAAAAATAAGGGGAACAGTAAAATACCACATCATGGATCTCAATGAATGAAATATTCCAGTGGCAAATCTTCATTCATTACATAGTGGAATGTGCTATGAACAATAAAACAAAAAATGATCAATGTAATTCAAAATTACAGTCCCTGACAAAAGTTATGTCGCTTATCCATGCTATGTAAATAAAAGCTTATAACCTGATGTTAAATTCATCCATTGGTTTTATAAATTACTCTTTTAAAAGCTGAAACCCTCCCAAATGTGGTTTAGGTTAAGAAAATAAATTGGCATCAATGCTGAAATATTGATCATTTAATGACCACAGAATAGTCAGATTTTGGCAAGACAAATGTTTTGTCGCCTGGTCATATAATGCACCGTATCCTAGTTTACATCCTCACCTGTGCTCCGTAGATGATTGGTTAATTAGTGGGTGTGTATAAAAAGAAACCCAGCACCCCAGACCTTCACTTGAACTGCAACTTGAGCTCTGACAACATGCTGAAAATCCACCCTGCAACCAAAGTTTTGATTATCAAGAGGCTGAAGACCAGATCCACTGCAAAGGTGGCTGGCACCTTTAATATTTCTCAGCATCAAGTACAAAGAATTGAAAAAACATTTGAAGACACTGGATATATGTTTGACAAGCCTAGGTCCGGCAGATCCTGCAAGACAAAAGCTCAGGAGGAACATTTTTTGGTTAGAAAATTCAAAGCAAGCCCCTCTTCCACTGCAGCAGAGCTCCAACAGGCCTGGTCACCTCAAGTCCCTGTGTCAACTAGAACAGTTTGTAGGATTCTGTCTCAAAGAGACCTCCATGGTCAAATCAGTGCCCAGAAGCCAGCACTAAACAAAAGGCAAATAAAAAACTATGTGGCATTTGCAAAGTCCCACAGCCTGCTAAACAGATGGACACTGGAAAAGTGGCAGAAGGTGGAATCTTCAGTAGAATTACACCACAGCCGCCGCAAATACTGCAGAAGACCTACTAGAGCCCATATGGATCCAAATTTGGTGGTGGAAAGATCATGGTCTGGAGTTACTTTCAGTATGGGGGTGTGTGAAACATTTGCAAGGTGGAAGGCAACATCAATAGTCTAAAATATTAAAAAGTATTAGCTACCTCTTACATTCCAAATCATAAAAGGTTATGGTTACAGGTGACCTGGAGGCTGAAGACTCCTTGGTCCAACCGGTGTTGGCGGCTCAGAGATTAACTTGCCTGCACCGCACTAGGAGCTGGTACTCCGCTCTGTGGACTGGGATCCCCCAGAGCAGTAAGTAGACTGTCTGACGCCGGGTGTTCGCATACACCCTCAGGCTCCCCCTTCTTGTCTGGGTCACCGCTCTTTCTGGGTGTCCTCCCTGTACGTTCCCCTGAAGGGTCCTCCTTGACCTCTCTCACTCTTCTTACTCTACTCTCTCTCCTCCCACTCTCCACTACCCACCTATATAAATTCCCACTGGGACCGTTACCCTGGTAACAGGTTTAACCAACTGGCCCCCTGTGCTAGGTGTGTGGATGCAGGATGAAAGCCACATATGAACCTACCCCTTCACTGGCCACTGGGATTCCATACATGCTGGTCTGGGTGCAGTACCCCTTCGTGACGCACCGACAAGTGGGGCGCCACACATTCATTGCATGCGAAGGATTCACTACAAGATATTAAAATTGAAGATTCTATTTAAGGTAAAGTAAATTTGACCACTTACTTTTGAGCCTCTAATAAATGGAGGCTTTGTAGAAAAATGGGTGCAATTGCACAAAATATTTAACAAGATACTTTTGGTCAACTATATAAATGAAACTTGAAAGTCTACATTTCAACTGCATCTGAGGTGTTTCATTGAATAACAAAAAATAGTGGCATGTAGAGCCCAAATCACAAAGATTCAGTCACTGGCCAAGTATATCTGGACCAAAATATATATATATATATATATATATATATATATATATATATATATATATATATATATATATATAATATAAACTACACATACAAAACGTTTGGGTTCACTTAGAAATTTCCTTATTTTTGAAAGAAAAGCACATTTTTTTTCATTGAAGCTAACATTAATTGAATCAGAGATACTCTATACATTGGTAATATGTTAAATGACTATTCTAGCTGCAAACGTCTGGTTTGTAATGCAGTATCTACATAGGCGTACAGAGGTCCATTTCCAACAACCACCACTTCGGTTTTTTTAATGGCACATTGTGTTTGCTAACTGTGTAAGAAGGCTAATGGATGTTTAGAAAACCCAGGAAAACCCTTGTACAAGTACTGTATGTTAGCACAGCTGAAAACGGTTTAGCTGATTAGAGAAACTATAAAACTGACCTTCCTTTGAGCTAGTTGAGAATCTGGAGCATTACAATTAGGGATGGGCGAGTCTACTCGCTAGGACTCGTTACTCGGCGAGTAGTAAGGGACTCGCAGGACTCGGTACTCTGCGAGTTTCCCAGCGATTACTCGCACAGTAACGAGTCCAATGCAAGTCAATGGCAATCCTAGTTTTGTCAGAGTTTACTTTTTCTCACTCGCTATATCACATCGCTATGTAGCTTGAATCTTCCCAAATCGTTTAAAGAATCGCACCGCTTCACGGATACCCGCTGTCTGCAGCGAGTCTGAGCGAGTCTGAGCGAGTCTTAGCGATTCTGAGCGAGTCTACGAATCCGAGTCCTGTATTCTGTATTCGGGACTCGCGAATACAGAATCTGTTATGTTCCGACAAAGCTTCCGAGACACCCTAGCGTGTTAGGTCAGAAAACCTGTGAAGATGGACAAGCATGTTAGACAATCATATTCAGTAATGCCACAGCCATGTTGGTTGTGGTAGGACTATGATTGGCTTCTTTCCATCGTGATGCCTATGTCATGTATGACAGGCAAGGCTGTATGTAAGCCTTGCCACCGCCATTTTGGCACATTTCTGTGAAGATCTGAGCTAGAGCAGGGTGAGGTAGTTGCTGGAGCAGATCATAGGGATTGTCAGTCAGTATAGGGAACCTTAAAAATTCTTTATATTTAACCCAAACAGCTCTTGTGAGAGCTACCAGGAGGACAGAGGAGTACTGTGTAGAGGACTGTAGGCAGGCAGGTAGGGAGGAGCCGCCTTACCAGTGCACACAGTTCTGACCTCATAGCTTAGCTTACTCACTCAGCTGTCCTAGTAGCTGAAGTCAGAGGCTTAGCTGAGGTACTATTTACAATTTTTTTGCACCTGATAGATTTTGGGTCCTAAAAAACCCCTTCAGCTTTATTTTGTCTGTGGCAGATCAGTGCGTTGCTGCTCTACCTGCAAATAGCACGTACGCCACCTACTTGTGCGACTACTTGTGCGCACTTTATAATTTTTTCAGGGACTAGTGTGCTGCTTCACTGACAAGTGTTAGCACACACTTAACCCGCCAGTAAGTGACACCTACAGCAACACCTAACTCCATCTCAGTGGCTGTGCGCACTTAATAATTTTTTCAGGGACTAGTGTGCTGCTTCACTGACAAGTGTTAGCACACACTTAACCCGCCAGCAGGTGACGCCTACAGCATCACCTAACTCCATCTCGGTGGCTGTGCGCACTTAATAATTTTTTCAGGGACTAGTGTGCTGCTTCACTGACAAGTGTTAGCACACACTTAACCTGCCAGCGTGACGCCTACAGCAACACCTAACTCCATCTCGGTGGCTGTGCGCACGCAATAGTTTTTTCAGGGACTAGTGTGCTGCTTCACTGACAAGTGTTAGCACACACTTAACCCGCCAGCAGGTGACGCCTACAGCAACACCTAACTCCATCTCGGTGGCTGTGCGCACGTAATAATTTTTTAAGGGACTAGTGTGCTGCTTCACTGACAAGTGTTAGCACACACTTAAACCGCCAGCAGGTGATGCCTACAGCAACACCTAACTCCATCTCGGTGGCTGTGCGCACTTAATAATTTTTTCAGGGACTAGTGTGCTGCTTCACTGACAAGTGTTAGCACACACTTAACCCGCCAGCAGGTGACGCCTACAGCAACACCTAACTCCATCTCAGTGGCTGTGCGCACTTAATAATTTTTTCAGGGACTAGTGTGCTGCTTCACTGACAAGTGTTAGCACACACTTAACCCACCAGCAGGTGACGCCTACAGCAACACCTAACTCCATCTCAGTGGCTGTGCGCACTTAATAATTTTTTCAGGGACTAGTGTGCTGCTTCACTGACAAGTGTTAGCACACACTTAACCCACCAGCAGGTGATGCCTACAGCAACACCTAACTCCATCTCGGTGGCTGTGCGCACTTAATAATTTTTTCAGGGACTAGTGTGCTGCTTCACTGACAAGTGTTAGCACACACTTAACCCGCCAGCAGGTGACGCCTACAGCAACACCTAACTCCATCTCGGTGACTGTGCATTTGTCAACAATGTTGCAAAAACCACAATTTCCCAAAAAAGAGGTTGCAAAGGGACGGGGACGAGGTCGTGGCCATAGCAGTTGTGCCCAAGAAGGCACTGGGACATGTAGGCAGACGAGGATTGATAGATCTCTCTTTCTCACGTCTAAAATTCCCAGTACTCAACAAAAACGTGTCTTGAGGCCGGAAGAGCATGACCAGATAACATCTTGGATGGCTGATAACACCTCGACCACTGGTTCTTGCAGTACACAATCGTCCTTGCCAACACAGTCTAGTGTCGCTACAGACAACGCAGGGCCATCCAATCCTCAAAGTCTTCCTATTTCCTTAACCCATCGGCAGCCAGAGGAAAACTTGAAGTGCGACCTTGGTCACTCCGATGATTTATTTGGTTCTTATCAGCCCTCGATTGCATCTGGCCTTTCTTTGTCACTGCCTGACGAGATACTTCAAGAAGACGTAATGTCTATTCATGGCCAAAGTTTTGAAGCACCTCGTACTGAAGAAACCCACTTTCAGCAAAGGCATACAGCATCTCAGGAGGTGGATGATGATGACGATGATGAGACACACATCTCATCTGGCCAGCCTGCTCAGTCACGTTATCCAGAAGACTTTGAAGAGGAAGGCGTGGATGATGAGACCACAGATCCTACCTGGACTCTTGGCATGCATAGCCAACAGAGCAGCCAGGAGGAGGAAAGTGGGTATGTACCACCGCCAAAAGCACCAAGGCTTACTCCTTTCTCCAGAACACATACTGTGACAACAGTTGCCCAAATTGTGTCAACTGTTGCACAAAGTGTACCAACTGTTGCACAAACTGTAAACACAGTTGCCCAAACTGTGTCAACAGTTGGTGTTGTACAGAGTCATCCTCCTCTGCCTCCAATTCAACATAAAGGACGAAAAGCCATTGTGTGGCAATTTTTTAAGGATGCCACATCTGTACCAAATATGGTTATCTGTAACATCTGCCATGCAAGGCTAAGCAGAGGCCTGGGAAAAGGAAACATGAGCACCAGCAGTATGCGTAAGCATATGTCTCTTAAGCACCCAATTCAGTGGTCGGCCCATCAGGGTTCACAATCAGTGTCTTCTGATCCCAACACTTCCAGGCCACCTCAGATCCATCCTTCACCAGCTAGTGTTCAGGCATCAGCTCCTGCTCAAACGTTCTCCTCCCAAGCTGCGGTACAAGAGAGACATGACAATAGTCAAGCCACTGGTCAGTGTGCGCCAAACGTCCAGTTGTGTGTGCCACAGCTGTATGAAAGGCAGCGAAAGTACCAATCGACATACCCATTTTCCCAAAAAGTGACTGCGAAAATTGCAAAGTTGTTAGCTGTGGAAATGCTGCCGTTTAGGCTTGTGGGTACAGAATCTTTTCGGGAGTTGTTGGCTGTGGCAGCACCACGATACTCTGTACCCAGCCGCTACTTTTTCTCATGTAGTGCCGTCCCGGTGTTACACCTGCATGTTGTTAACAACTTAAAGCGTGCACTAACAAATGCTGTAACCGCCAAAGTCCACCTAACAACAGACACGTGGACAAGTAGTTGTGGACAGGGCAGATACATCTCAGTAACGGCTCACTGGATCAACCTGGTGGACAGTGTCCCAACTTCGCAAAGTGGACCATCTGAGATACTACCAACTCCAAGAATAGCGGGCACAACATCATTCCGGGTGGCTGCCTCATCATATATGTCCAGTACACAATCTGCTTCTGCAACTTCCTTGTCCACTGCTGAGCTGCCTGCACCATCACGTCCAAGTTGGGAGCTTTGCAGTAGTGCTTCAGCAAGGCGACAACAGGCTCTTCTGAAGCTTATCTGTCTAGGTGACACACCTCACACTGCAACTGAGCTGTGGAAGGGTCTTAAGCAACAGACTGATGAGTGGCTGGCCCCACTGCAACTACAACCAGGTCTTGTTGTCAGCGACAATGGACGAAACCTTGTGGCGGCACTAAAGCACGGTAACCTTGTTCACGTGCCTTGCCTGGCTCACGTGCTGAACCTAATAGTTCAGAAATTCCTGAAAATATACCCCGAGTTATCTGACCTACTCGAGAAGGTGTGGCGAATTTGCGCCCATTTTAGACATTCGTACACAGCAGTTGCCAGTCTTTCAGCCCTTCAAAACAAATTTAATTTGCCTAAACACCGGCTAATTTGCGACATGCCGACGAGATGGAACTCAACATTTCATATGTTGGCAAGGTTTAATGAGCAGCAGAGGGCAATAGCGGAATATCAGCTGCAACATGCCCGTCACCACGGAAGTCAGACCAGACACATTAGTACTTTCGAGTGGGTCTGGATCGCTGATCTTTGCGAGTTGCTGGAGAACTTTGAATACTGCACCAAACTTGTCAGCGGTGATCAGTCCATTATCAGTCTCACCATCCCCATGCTCTGTTTGCTTAAAGAATTGCTCCTGAATCTGAAAACAGAATCTTTGAGGGCCCAGCGGATGGCTATGGAGCCAGAATTTAACATCGCTGATCCTAGCCAGCCAAGCCAATATCCGCAGGCTACATTGGGTCTGGAAGAAGAAGGTGATGAGGGTGATGATGAAGAAGATTCATTTTTCTGTGGTACTGATGTGAACCCTGATGGTACTCCCAACCCTACGTTTATGTCGGTACAGCATGGGTGGGCTGAAGAGGAGGAGGCGGAGACCGATGTAGAGGCCATGATGCGTAGTGATCCTCATTCTGTTGTAAGCGAGGAGATGAGTCTTTGCAGCTTAGCACACATGGCTGACGTAATGTCTCAATGTCTCTCCCAAGATCCACGCGTCATTCACATATATGCCCCGAAGAACCAGCTCTTTGCAACAGCAGCCTTTGGTTGGGACACATATGTCATCAATGTCAAGAAGAGGTGGGGTTAAGATGTCCACCAACTGGGCGATGTTCAACAGACCTTCCGATCAACAACGGATCATGCCTACGGTCACCTTGACTAGGAGACAACAATTTTCCAACATGGTGAACGAGTATGTCAGTGACAGTACCAGCTTCCTAACTGACCCTTCTGTACCCTTTAATTACTGGGTTTCCAAGCTTCACACTTGGACAGAGCTCGCTTTGTATGCTTGGAGGTGCTGGCCTGCCCAGCTGCTAGTGTGACATCAGAGCGTGTTTTCAGTTCCGCTGGGGGAATTGTCACTGATAGAAGGTCACGGCTTACTACTGAAAATGCCGACAGGCTGACTCTCATTAAGTTTAACAAGGACTGGATATCATCAAACTTCTTAACCCCTCCAGACGACAGTACCCAAACCTAGAGGGACATAATCAAATTTGATATGTTTGGCTGACTGCGGTTTAAACATTATGTCCTTTTCTGACACGAAGGATAAGCAATGTGCCTCTGCTAAGAAGCTTTGATAACTCATGTTCCTGCTACACTTGCTGCATGACAACAAAACTACACAATCAGTTTCAGTAATGTTACTTTACTACTGCATGCACTTGTGATGATTTTTGAACGTTGTTTTTTGTCAGACAATACAATACAGTCTCTTGGCTGAATTTTTCAAGGCAACAAGCCTATGCCTGCATAGTGGGCATTTCTCCAATTGCAAGAAAATATATTGTATGGCTCTAGTGCCTAGCATTAATTATAAAAATTTTGATCCTGCCCCTTGGGCTAATTTTTTGAGGCAACAAGCCTATGCCTGCATCGTGGGCGTTGCTTGTACTATGCTCGTAGGACAAGCAAGTATATACTAGGGTACACGCGCCCTCCTCTATTTCAAAAAAGACTTTATTAAGCCCTTAGAGCTAATTTTTTGAGGCAACAAGCCTATGCCTGCATCGTGGACGTTGCTTGTACTATGCTCTCAGGACAAGCTAGAATATACTAGGGGCCACGCGCCTCCTCTATTTCAAAAAAGACTTTATTAAGCCCTTAGAGCTAATTTTTTGAGGCAACAAGCCTATGCCTGCATCGTGGACGTTGCTTGTACTATAATCGTAGGACAAGCAAGTATATACTAGGGGCCACGCGCCCTCCTCTATTTAAAAAAAGACTTTATTAAGCCCTTAGGGTACCTTTGCACGTGGCTACATTTCTAGGGTGGCTACAGGTAACTTACTGGTTGCAGTGAAATCATGGAGACAAGGTTGTATCTTGTTGCTGTGTACAAATGGAATAATCTCTCCATGATTTCACTGCAACCAGTAAGTTACCTGTAGCCACCCTAGAAATGTAGCCGCGTGTAAAGGTACCCTTAGAGCTAATTTTTTGAGGCAACAAGTCTATGCCTGCATCGTGGACGTTGCTTGTACTATGCTCTCAGGACAAGCAAGAATATAGTAGGGGTCACGCGCCATCCTCTATTTCTAAAAAGAGTTTATTAAGCCCTTTGAGCTAATTTTTGGAGGCAACAAGCCTATGCCTGCATCGAGGACGTTGCTTGTACTATGATCCTGCTGGAGCCTGGCGAAGGGTCCCACTGTACGCTACGGAGATAACGCGTAGACGCGCTGTGTTGCAAATAGACATCCCAGCCTCTCGCATCTGTGTTCCTAGTGTTTTTGCCATAGCGAGTCATTAAGTAACCCTCCCCAAACACAGGCACTATTTATTTGTCAGCAACATTTGTATGTGCAGTCATGATTTTACACATACTAACCATGGTGCCTTCATGCGCCATGCGGGCCGTAAAGTACTTGCTAATGATGATGACTTTAAGCCCACCCACAAAACAACCTACACATCCATTCCCTAAAAAAAGACAGACACAAAGCAGTTTTTTAAAAATGTGTATTATTACGCCTTAATGGCAAAGATGTCTAAAAGCTAACAAAACAGAAAAAAAACAAAATAAATTGTGCAATGCACTTTTTGTCTAACAAAACAAACAAACAAAAAAAAAAAGTGGGCCCTACAGCTGGTGGTAGATTGGCTCATTCTGTGGGGTAGCCTCTACCGGGCCACCATCACCCTGTTCGTGGAGGAGGTCAAGGGCCCCATGAATAGCCTCCCCCAATGTTTGTAACCCTGTAGGGTGTGTCATCTGGGCCGGTGTGTCGCAATGGCCTTGGTTTGGTAGGTCCATGTTTGGTGGACACCACCTCTGGGTCGCCACGTAGCTGTCCCGGGGTCTGGGCCTGTCCAGTCTGTTGGAGCTAGACTGCTGCCACCCCTCCAAATATGAAAATACCTGGCCAGGGTGGTTTGGGGGCCGACAGGCATCAAGGACAATGTGGATTGCTGACCTTGCCCACAGTCGTCTCTCCAATGGAATGAGAGCCAAGAAAGGTATGAGACTGCGGGCAAAGTCAGCATCACATTGTCCAAGGTGGTCATTTGGTGCCCCCGGGATCAGAGCATGGCTGCTGGGGTTCAGGTGACTCCCCACACTGATGGCAGTCGGCAGTGGAGGAAGGTGGATGGCCAGAGGTTGGATTTGGTGGGGAGACGGTTGTGGTGGCCCTTCAACCTCCTCTTCTTCCTGTGGCCGGCCATGCCCCAAAGGTGGTGGTGGTGGTACTCCCTCCTCCTCCTGCACTCCAAGTCGGGGTGGTTCAGGGGCCTCCCTCGCCTCTTCAGGCAGCTGTGGTGCCGGGTTACGCCGCCGCCTCAGGTAGTGAGCAGCTCTGTGGGTAAATATAAAAAAGTTTGGTGAATGGGTTGCATTTGGAAACAAAACCATAGGCCAAACATAAAATGTGCACGCTTTTTTGACTCAGTGTATCTGTGTATTCTGTGTCTTTTCATTGTTGGCCTTAAGATGGAATTGCAGCAAATAAATTAAGGACATTTTCTCTCATGCCTCAACCAATATTCTATGTGTGGGTAGTGTTGGTCCACGATTTTTCGACATTACATTAGAAATTTTAAAATTTGTCTGCACTATTACACCCTTAGGCAGGACAGCTATTTAGGCACTTGAAGACATATTAGTGGCCACAACTATTGCTTTGACTTTTTGTGGAAACTTTATGTGGACAAAGCTATAGCCTGACACTGTGAGGCAAACACATTCTTCAGGGTTGTTTGCCATCAGATGGACACAAAAAGACGCAGTGTGGGCGGCCTTGGTCTCAATGCACATAACCCAGATCTATAGGGCAGATGAGCAAGACAGAAAATGGAGTCCTGCAGCATAGGTGACACATGAGCATTCGGCGTTAGTGGCCTACACTCCTTTTTGCTGCCATGTATGCTAATCAGGAATGTCTTGGTAATTAAAACACACCAAACAGATGGCTTGGCTTTTGAAACGACTGTAATGGACATAGAGTATGGGGTTGTTTTTGAGCAGCAGGTCACACATCGTTGGTGCCAAACAAGGTGGTATGCACAGATGGACAGTTTTACAGTTATTCCAACGGGGCCGAACAAAAAACCGGGAGCAGCAAGGGCAAACCTCGGGTTTCCTAAAGGACCTTGGACATAAAAGCCTGTTGCACTTAAAATATGGCCCCCTTTAGTTTGATTTTATACAGCATTAATACATTATGTTTTCCGGAGGATTCGTAATGTGGCCATGAGTTAACGACAAAAAAACTAAAATTCACATGTGGGCCCTAATATCTACACCATCACCTTGCAGCCCCAAATATATCCATGGGAAAACTGACCCACACGTATTTGTAGTGATAGAGGGTATGTCCTGAAATGTGTGTGACTGTGTCAACAATCTGGGATGGTGTACAAACAGTTTAGTGCAAAAGGGGTATATCCTTGCAACGTTATTTAGCCGAAAAAAACACCCACAACTAAATGTGTAGGGATGTATGTGGCCCTTATGCAAGTCGAGGCCATTTGGAACTGATACAAATGAGGCTTATGACAGGCAAAGCAGACAAGGCCACACACCTTAGAGGCCATTGCAGGGAAGAACATGGCTTTGTTCCACAAACATGCCAACAATAATAGCTAATTGTGAGGTCACGGAACATTGTGTCTGACCACCCTGCAGAACATTGCTTATTTGTCCCAACGTCACAATGTGACTATAAATGTGTATGTCCTGGATCATTGCCAAAGGTAATAGAATTCTGTTGCACCATGGCAGAAACAAACCCCAGTGTGGGTATGTAAACCACCACACTCATTATAGAGCTTCATACGTAGACTGTGTGCCCTCGTGGACAGGGTCCTCTCCTCTTGTACCTGTATGACCTGATTGTCTTCATGTACTGTTTTTTGTCGTTAACCCTTATCCTCATGTAAAGTGCCATGGAACCTAATGGCGCTATATAAATAAATAATAATAACAATAATAGTACACAACAGTGCAGCAGACACATACCTTGGCATATGGACCACCGGTTCAAGGAAGGACAACCGGTCGTAGTGGCGATAGATCGGCCCTGTATCAGCTTCAGGTCCCCCTCCATGATCTTGCGGTGTTGCCTTTTGTGTTGATCCCGACAGCTCCTCCACCGTTTGATAATCAGTTCAACTGTGAAATGATTTCAAACCGGGTTTAGACCTCTGTAACATTTGAAACACTAAAAGTATGTGTACAAATCAACAATAACATTTTATTCATGTTGTGTGTGTAATGTGTATACAAGGCACAGTGACACGACAGTGTGGAAGATCATCAACAGCATTACGGACATTGAGCTCACATGGCCACAATCACAAATGGGGCAGGGCACATGTCAACGCATAGAGAATGTAATAGTGCGGGCACCAGACTCCCCTCATTAGTGGTATTTATATACACCCAACCTACTGGCCTTCAGAGCCAGGAGGACCAGCCCTTAAACTAAGTGTACTATTGTGACCCCATCCAAATATAGGCAACCATGCGACGGCGCATGATAACACATTGAGGGCCCTGTATACCCTACTATGGGGGCCCTGTATACCCACGGGTGGGGGCCCTGTATACCCACTGCTGGGGGGCCTGTATACCCACTGCTGGGGGGCCTGTATACCCACTGGGGGCCCTGTATACCCACTGGGGGCCCTGTATACCCACTGGGGGCCCTGTATACCCACTGCTGGGGGGCCTGTATACCCACGGGGGCCCTGTATACCCACTGGGGGCCCTGTATACCCACTGGGGGCCCTGTATACCCACTGCTGGGGGCCTGTATACCCATGGGGGGGCTGTATACCCTACTATAAGGGGCCCTGTATACCCACTGGGGGCCCTGTATACCCACTGCTGGGGGGCCTGTATACCCACGGGGGGGCTGTATACCCTAATATTGGGGGCATGTATACACACTGGGGGGCCTGTATACTCTGCAGGTGGAGCTGTATACTCTACTGGGGGGCTGTCTACCAGTGATAGCCGCTGTATACCAGGATGGCGGTCAATATGTTTTCCCAGTTTTTTGTTGCAAAAGTAGAGGGGTCGGCTTATACACGGGTCGGCTTATACACGACTATATACGGTAAAATGCAATATAACGTGTGAACACATTTAACTCACCCATATTGCTCTGTGCATCCTGGCCACCGCGATGGAATGCAGGGAACAAGACTTGAGCGACCTCCCTCCAGGCTGTAGTCCGCTGGACGTTATCCCCATAAGCAGGGTCAGTGGGCAGCCAAAGCAGGGGCCGAGCCTCCACCAGGTCAATCAACTGCATGGTGTTGACAGGGGCCATGCTTGCTGTGTGTGTGTGCGCGTCTGGCAGCTCGAGTCGGCTTATTTCCTGTTTGCTAAACGCATGGGGTTTGCTGGAGAAAATCTCTTGCCTCGCCTCATCGGCGCCAAATAAGACAAACACATGCGAGTTTGGCCTCGGAGACAGCAGCAAAATACAGTTGCGAGTGGGGTTTCCAACACGGCAATGCGAGCGCTTTCCGAGACACATCTGCGATTTTTAAATCGCACATTACTCGCTATTACTCACTTCCCCATTCATTAACATTGGACTCGCTAGACTCGCAACAAGTAGCGAGTCCCGAGCTCAGACTCGCTAGAATCAAGCGATTCCGAGTAATTTAGGAGTCGCCCATCACTAATTACAATTGTTTGTTCTATGAAACTCTCAAAATGGCCAGAAAAAGAGAACTTTCAGTCTATTCATGTTCTTAGAAATGAAGGCTATTCCATGCGATAAATTGCCAAGAAAATGAAGATTTCCTACTCTCAGAGGAGAGCACAAACAGGCTCTAACCAGAGAGGAAAGAGAAGTGGGAGGCCCCGCTGCACAACTGAGCAGCAAGACAAGTACATTGAAGTCTCTAGTTTAACCTTCGTCCGGCTGAGTAGGTACAATTGTAACTATTCTGTTTTAAAATTGCAATAACTTTTTTTTTCAAAAAGCTGTAGAGGGATGAAATTTCGTGACATCTCTGCAGATTTGGTCCAGAATATATTGGCCAAATGGCAATAAAATATCTCCACCCCCTTCCGAGATAAGGGGTCGAGATATTTTATATAAAATTATGCAGCCTGACAAAGGTTAAGAAATCAATAAACTAAAAGGAAGAAGCAAGCGCAGATAGGGTCTTACCTTTTTAACAATCAGCGGCTTAAGAGCCGTAATGATAACTGCTCACCTGGTCTAGTATTAAAAGCATGTAATGGCGGCTGCTGCTGGACCCACACCTCCACGTGCTATGTGATCGAATTCCAGATTTTTCCAGGGACAATGTGTCGTCGATCCGCGCTCCCACAAATAACTCAAATCAAAAGTTCACTCTATACATTTATTTGGCTCCATCCAATGCGTTTCGGAGCCTGCTATGCTCCTTCATCAGGGAATGTATGAGGTTATAGGCATGTCATATCGCATTTATATATACTTAATCAATGTATACACATTCATCACATGATCATTACGTCAGTAGGAGTGTACACTGACGTCAGAGGAGGCATTTTTTTTACACTTTGTTTCAGGCTCGTTCAATAGATTTAAAACACCTTGGAATTGGATTAAATTACATATATAAACATTTACATATAAAAAAAACTATAAAAAAAATTATACCATTGCAATAATATTACATTTAATACATAAAAAAAAAAAAAAATAAAAAAACAAAACAAAATTGAGCATATTCAGTAAAAATATCTTGGAGAATTGAACCTATTACTGTTGGTGTTGCAGTGTTCATCCATCCTGTGAATAAACCACTGTGGGTCTTTCCATGTCAAGTGATCCAAAAATGAATATTTTTTTTCCCTGACGTCCTCAGATTTTTTAAATTTTTTTTCTATATGAAGAACAACTTTATCTAATTACCAAAAAAAAGTTTTGAATTTTTTTCTTTATCAGTTAATTTTTTACAGATTTTTAAAGTTTTAAAAAAGTGCGAATTTTGGCCTGGTATGGCTTTACATTTTCTATCATATCTCGGGCTAGAAATAAGATAGAGAAACAAAATAAACACCAATCTACTCAGAACTGTGCAGGCTTTCATCAGATATGTCACAAGAGGATCTTTGTTAATATTTTACCCATGTGATCGCAAGCGCAAAACTTTAAAACGCATTTCCGAAAAATTGGCGCGCTTTAAATATTTCAAAAACTGCCCATGTGTCTGCTTTGCTCTTAGCCACATCTGTACCAAATTTCAAGTTGGGATCGCAATGGGATCATATTTTAACATATTTTACTATTAATAGCGTCAATGGGTCATTCCATATCAAGTGATCTAAATATGAATATTTTTTTTTACCTGACGTCTTTAGATTTTTTTTTTTTTTTTCCTTTATGAAGTACTACTTTAGTTAATTACAAATTAAAAGTTTAGAATTTTTTTCTTCATCAGTTAATTTTTTACAGATTTTTAAAGTTTAAAAAAAGGGTGAATTTTGGCCTGGTATGACTTTACATTTTTTTATCTCAGGCTAGAAATAAGATAATGAAGTGGGAGAGGCATCATTTTACTCAGAACGGTAACAGCTTTCATTTGAGATGTTACAAGACTATGTTTCTTTGTATTAAATTCAAACTATTCACGGGCAATTGTGAAAAAATGACTGATTGTGTTCTTGGTGATTTTTGAATTGACACTATAATAGTTAAATATTTTGCACTTAGGTCCAATGAATGCGTCCATGGGGTCAAGCTGGGACAGAGTCATCACAAATTAGCCTTATTTGCAGATGACCTGCTACTTTACATCTCCCAGCCCCTGGTCTCCATCCCTTCGGTCTTAATGGAGTTTGAACGGGTCGGACAATTGAGCAACTTTAAAGTGAATTGCTCCAAAACCGAGGCACTCAATATTTCTTTGCCTGGAGAATTGGTTTCTCATCTATCTAAACAGTTCCCATTTAAATGGAAAGTAGAAGCCATTAAGTACTTGGGAGTCCTTATACCAAAAGATCTTAAACAAATATTCAATTTAAATTATCAACCCTTTTGACTAACGCGGAATCGGCATTTACCTCCTATAGACAATTAAAGCTATCCTGGTTCGGGAGAATAAACGTAGTCAAGATGGATGTCTTGCCCCGACTCTTATATTCTTTTCAGACAGTTCCTGTTCTATTGGATAGAGGCTTCCTCTCCAAAATGCAATCTATGATCCTTAGATTTGTCTGGGGGGGCAAGAGGTCCAGATTGCGAATGAATATCCTATCCTTGCCCAAGACCAGAGGAGGGGTTGGACTACCCAACATACGAGCGTACTTTGTGGCTTCCTCTCTTGTTAGAGCTCTAGATTGGCATTATCATGTGTCCTCCAAGAAATGGGTAGGGGTGGAGCAAGAGGGTTTGGGGATTCCGCTGAAACACCTGCTTTGGATTTCCCCTAAAGACTCCACAGACCTAGTACCTTTGACAAACATGACCAGAAACACCTTGAAGGTATGGCACCTAGTGACGAAAACCCTCTGCTTAAACGACAGACTTAGCCCTTTGACTCCCCTTTTTTCCAACCCATCTTTCCCACCCAGATTTGACAGGCAGAGATTTTTATGTTGGCGGATTGTGGATGACACCCGAGTAGGACAGACTCTGTCCAGTGGTGGTTTGCCCCCGATGGCAGAGCTACAACTCAAAGAACCTACGAGACCTCTTAAGTGATTCGAATTTCTCCAATACAGAGCATACTTATATTCAGTTGACCACTCTTGCAGGGTAAGATTGACGCCCAACGTATTGGAGAGGTTATTCCAACTGGAGGCTCCATCGAGGCGCAAAATATCAGTTCTATACCAGGCCTTAGGGTCCATGAGAGAGCAGGGCACCCTTTACTTCCAACGTGCTTGGGAGAGGGAATTGGGGTGTAGCATTTCAGAAGCTAATTGGCAGAAATGCTTTATATTTACTCACTCACTAGCTAGCGCTTGTTCTGCACAAGAAAGAAGCTATAAGCTGCTCACTAGATGGTACATGTGCCTGACGACACTCCGGAACATGTTCCCTGGAACCCCTGATACCTGCTGGCGCTGTGGGGAAGAGAAGGGTACAATGATACACATTTGGTGGAGTTGTGGGGAAATCCGGCGGTTCTGGTCTGAGGTTTTCAATGCATACGCCCGGATAACAGGTAAACAAGCCGAATGCTGCCCAGAATCGGCAATGTTATCCATTTTTCCAGGTCCTATTGGGCTACAGAAGAGGGATATTCTCCGCTTTTGCATCTCGGCTGCTCGTGCTGTGATCCCGAGGTTCTGGAAATCAAGCCGGGCTCCATCTCTACTTGATTGGTTCAAAGAATTGATCGACATATATCGAATGGAGGAGCTCGCAGCTGATGCGTCGGGATCTCGGAACAAATTCTTAGGGATTTGGGTTGAATGGATTCTTTTTCACGACTCTGCAGAATTTAGGAGTATCTTTTCCAGCACAGATAATATGGCTCGACCACTGGCTGATGGGGAGCCAGTTGGATGAGTACCCTTTCTCCTTCCCATACCTCACCCGTCCCCCCCCTCCTTTTTTTCTTACGTGGCTTTTCTTTCCCAGTATAACTTTTTCTAATGGTTTTTGTTTCTCTTCTCTCTCTCTTCTTTTCTATCTCTCTTTTCTTCCATCTGATACATTCAGTCTAGGTATTTCCTTTCTACACCTATACCTTCAGAATTCTAGTGAACATTAGACAGGTATCGGAAACTCTGAGCTGTGAGTAGATCATTAATATTTCGGCCTTCCTTTCCGGTACACCAGTCGATAGACTATTCCAACTAGGCCTCAACGGGTAATGACCCACTTACGTGGTCAACCTGTTAGAAGGGGCCAAGTGATAAAAATCATTCTGCTGGGGCTGCTTGTCCCCTTGACATCAGAACATCTCAAAACCCTGAGAAAGGTTGTATACTTGAGTGTTTGGAATTATATGTAGATTGTAGTATATATTGCACCAGAGATAAGCGCAAAAGTAAATTTGCAGCTTATCTTAAAGTTACTAATAACTTTGTGAATTCTCTTTTTGTATATTTTATATGTCTCAAGATTTTGTTAAAAGATTGAATGTATGTCTTTCATATGTTTTTTCAAAATTTAATAAAAATGAGATTAACCATAGTTAAATATTTTAAAATATGATCCCATCACGATCCCAACTTGAAATTTGGTACAGATGTGGCTAAGAGCATAAAAGACACATGGGCAGTTTTGGAAAATTTTTATTAAAACGTTTTTTTCGGAAATGCGTTTCAAAATGTTGCGTTTGCATTCGCATGGGTAAAAAATTAAAATTAACAAATATACTCTTGTGACATATCTGGTAAAAGCCTGGACAGTTCTGAGTAGAATGGTGTTTATTTTATTTCTCTATCTTATTTCTAGCCCGAGATAAAAAAATTAACTGATGAAGAAAAAAATTCCAAACTTTTAATTTGTAATTAACTAAAGTAGTACTTCATAAAGAAAAAAAAAAAAAAAAATCTAAAGACATCAGGTAAAAAAAATATTCATATTTAGATCACTTGATATGGAATGACCCATTGACGCTATTAATAGTAAAATATGTTAAAATATGATCCCATTGCGATCTTAACTTGAAATTTGGTACAGATGTGGCTAAGAGCAAAGCAGACACATGGGCAGTTTTTGAAATATTTAAAGCGCGCCGATTTTTCGGAAATACGTTTTAAAGTTTTGCGCTTGCGATCACATGGGTAAAATATTAACAAAGATCCTCTTGTGACATATCTGATGAAAGCCTGTATAGTTCTGAGTAGATTGGTGTTTATTTTGTCTCTCTATCTTATTCCTAGCCTGAGTTATGAGGATAAACGTAAAGGCAGGCAACAGCGAAATTCACACTTTTTCCGAACTTTGAAAATCATTTAAAAAAAAATAAATTTTTTAAAAAATTTTTCTCTTAACATTTTGCATTGTCTGACATGCTATTATCAAATAACAAAATCTCAAAAGAATTAAAAATATAGAGGTAATAATCATTGGTTCACTTGACATGGAATGACCCCTGTGCTATTCCAAATATTATCTTGTCATCCCAATACCAGTGGTTGTTTTATTACTAAAATTATACTTTTAATCTTAAACTATATAATACTTATGTGTGTCAAATAGTGAAGAACAATATATTATAATATTTTCATATAATATATTCAGTAAAAATATCTTGGAGAATCAAACCTATTACTGTTGGTAATCAATTGATATCAATTGATTAAATGCACGGTTATATATACATTTATTAAGAAAATATAATATATTGTTCTTCACTATTTGACACACATAAGTATCATATACACTTGTGGCCAAAAGTATTGACACCCCTGCAATTCTGTCAGATAATACTCAGTTTCTTCCTGAAAATGATTGCAATCACAAATTCTTTGGTATTATTATCTTCATTTAATTTGTCTTCAATGAAAAAACACAAAAATAATTGTCCTAAAGCCAAATTGGATATAGTTCCACACCAAACATAAAAAAGGGGGTGGACAAAAGTATTGTCAATGTTAGAAAAATCATGTGATGCTTCTCTAATTTGTGTAATTAACAGCACCTGTAACTTACCTGTGGCACCTAACAGGTGTTGGCAATAACTAAATCACACTTGCAGCCAGTTGACATGGATTAAAGTTGACTCAACCTCTGTCCTGTGTCCTTGTATGTACCACATTGAGCATGGAGAAAAGAAAGAAGACCAAAGAACTGTCTGAGGACTTGAGAAACCAAATTGTGAGGAAGCATGAGCAATCTCAAGGCTACAAGTCCATCTCCAAAGACCTGAATGTTCCTGTGTCTACCGTGCGCAGTGTCATCAAGAAGTTTAAAGCCCATGGCACTGTGGATAACCTCCCAAGATGTGGACGGAAAAGAAAAATTGACGAGAGATTTCAACACAAGATTGTGCGGATGGTGGATAAAGAACCTCGACTAACATCCAAACAAGTTCAAGCTGCCCTGCAGTCCGAGGGTACAACAGTGTCAACCCGTACTATCTGTCGGCGTTTGAATGAAAAGGGACTGTATGGTAGGATACACAGGAAGACCCCACTTCTTACCCCGAGACACAAAAAAGCCAGGCTGGAGTTTGCCAAAACTTACCTGAGAAAGCCTACAACGTTTTGGAAGAATGTTCTCTGGTCAGATGAGACAAAAGTAGAGCTTTTTGGGCAAAGGCATCAACATAGAGTTTACAGGAGAAAAAAAGAGGCATTCAAAGAAAAGAACACAGTCCCTAGAGTCAAACATGGCGGAGGTTCCCTGATGTTTTGGGGTTGCTTTGCTGCTTCTGGCACTGGACTGCTTGACCGTGTGCATGGCATTATGAAGTCTGAAGACTACCAACAAATTTTGCAGCATAATGTAGGGCCCAGTGTGAGAAAGCTGGGTCTCCCTCAGAGGTCATGGGTCTTCCAGCAGGACAATGACCTAAAACACACTTCAAAAAGCACTAGAAAATGGTTTGAGAGAAAGCACTGGAGACTTCTAAGGTGGCCATCAATGAGTCCATACCTTAATCCCAAAGAACACCTGTGGAGAGATCTAAAAATGGCAGTTTGGAGAAGGCACCCTTCAAATATCAGGGACCTGGAGCAGTTTGCCAAAGAAGAATGGTCCAAAATTCCAGCAGAGCATTGTAAGAAACTCATTGATGGTTACTGGAAGCGGTTGATCGCAGTTATTTTGGCTAAAGTTGTGCAACCAAGTATTAGGCTGATGGTGCCAATACTTTTGTCTGGCCCATTTTTGGAGTTTTGTGTGAAATGATCAATGTTTTGCTTTCTGCTTCATTCTCTTTTGTGTTTTTTCATTGAAGAGAAATTAAATGAAGATAATAATACCAAAGAATTTGTGATTGCAATCATTTTCAGGAAGAAACTGAGTATTATCTGACAGAATTGCAGGGGTGTCAATACTTTTGGCCACAACTGTAGTTTAAGATTAAAAGTATAATTTTAGTAATAAAACATCCACGGGTATTGGGATCACAAGATAATATTTGGAAAAGCAGAGTGGTTTATTCACACAATGGATGAACATTGAGACACCAACAGTAATAGGTTCGATTCTCCAAGATATTTTTACTGAATATGCTCAATTTTATGGTTTTGTATTATTATTTTTTTTTATCTTTTTATGTATTAAATGTAATATTATTGCAATGGTATAATTGTTTTATAGTTTTTTTATATGTAAATGTTTATATATGTAATTTAATCCAATTCCAAGGTGTTTTAAATCTATTGAACGAGTATGAAACAAAGTGTAAAAAAATGGCTCCTCTGACGTCAGTGTACATTCCTACTGACGTAATGACTAGTGATGAGCGAGCATGCTCGCCACTACTCGGTACTCGCACGAGTATCACTGTACTCGGGCTACTCGGCGAGCACCGAGTAATCTCGCAATACTCGTGCTGTGCTTGTGGTCCTCATCCCTGCATGTTGGCGCTCTTTAGAGAGCCAGCCCACATGCAGGGATTGGCTGGCAGTCCACTGCAATGCCACAGCCCTGTTAGTTGCGGCATTGCAGTGATTGGCCGGCCTGCACAGCGTGACCGAGCCTTTATAAGACCCGGCCGCGCTGTGCTCTGCACACAGCCATCCAGACAGTGAGTGTAGCGAGAGTGTCTGCTGCTGCTTAGGGACAGATTTGCGGCCCTCATAGGTAGATCCAGAGCAGGGCTGCAAACTGCTGCTGACCACAAAAGTCCTTCACAGGACTAATCTAGGAGGATATAGGCAGGGTGATCCAGATCGGAGTCCAAGCTTTACAGTGACCAGAACAGTCCTCAGGAGACTGTTGGAGCTGACTAGCTATATACAGGCAGGGTCTAAAATCCAGCTTTCCTGTGACCAGAACAGTCACCAGACTGTTAAAATTGACTAGCTGTATACAGGCAGGGTCTAAAATCCAGCTTTCCTGTGACCAGAACAGTCACCAGACTGTCAAAATTGACTAGCTGTATACAGGCAGGGTCTAAAATCCAGCTTTCCTGTGACCAGAACAGTCACCAGACTTTTAAAATTGACTAGCCTTATACAGGCAGGTTCTAAAATCCAACTTTCCTGTGACCTGAACAGTCACCTGACTGTTCTACTTGATAGTTTTATACAGGCAGGTTCTAAAATCCAACTTTCCTGTGACCTGAACAGTCACCTGACTGTTGTACTTGATAGCTTTATACAGGTTAGGGTCTAAAATCCAACTTTCCTGTGTCCTGAACAGTCACCTGACTGTTGTACTTGATAGCTTTATACAGGCAGGTTCTAAAATCCAACTTTCCTGTGACCTGAACAGTCACCTGACTGTTGTACTTGATAGCTTTATACAGGTTAGGGTCTAAAATCCAACTTTCCTGTGACCTGAACAGTCACCTGACTGTTGTACTTGATAGCTTTATACAGGTTAGGGTCTAAAATCCAACTTTCCTGTGACCTGAACAGTCACCTGTCTGTTGTACTTGATAGCTTTATACAGGTTAGGGTCTAAAATCCAACTTTCCTGTGACCTGAACAGTCACCTGACTGTTGTACTTGATAGCTTTATACAGGCAGGTTCTAAAATCCAACTTTCCTGTGACCTGAACAGTCACCTGACTGTTGTACTTGATAGCTTTATACAGGTTAGAATCTAAAATCCAACTTTCCTGTGACCTGAACAGTCACCTGACTGTTGTACTTGATAGCTTTATACAGGTTAGGGTCTAAAATCCAACTTTCCTGTGACCTGAACAGTCATCTGACTGTTGTGGCTTTATACAGGTTAGGGTCTAAAATCCAATTTTCCTGTGACCTGAACAGTCACCTGACTGTTGTACTTGATAGCTTCATACAGGTTAGGGTCTAAAATCCAACTTTCCTGTGACCTGAACAGTCACCTGACTGTTGTACTTGATAGCTTCATACAGGTTAGGGTCTAAAATCCAACTTTCCTGTGACCTGAACAGTCACCAGTCTGTTGTCGCTGTATACAGGCAAAATGCGCAAGGGCGTTGGCAAGGGTCAAGGAAGTGGATGTGATGGTGGTGCAGGCAGAGGCCGAGGTCATGTGCAAGCACTAATTTCACAACAACAAAGTGGCACATCTACTCGCTCGCACGTCCTGTCCCAAATTCTTGGGGCCCGCAGCAGTACACCGCTCTTGAACCAAGAGCAGTGTCAACAGGTTGTTACTTGGATAGCAGATAATGCTTCAAGTCAGATGGGCACCTCCACAAACACCCTGTCTTCCACACGGTCAAGTGTCAGTAGCCATGATACTGCACCGCACATTTCCCAACCTGATCCTCCTTCCTACCACCAGGCCGAGTACACATCCACGGACATTACTGATCCCACACTAGGACACTCGGAAGAGCTGTTCACGTATCCATTCGCAGAATCTGGCCTCTCGCCAGCTCCTGTTGAAGTGGGTGATAAGATGGTATGTACAGATGGCCAAATATTTGAGCAGTCATGTTCTTACGGAGGGAACCTTGGCAACGTGTCTCAACAAGGGGTGGACGATTATGAGACACAATTGCCAGGAAGTCAGGAGGAGGATCAGGGAGAGGAAGACGACGTGGAGGATGATCCAGTAGCTGACCCAACCTGGCAGGAGGATAGGCAGAGCGAGGACAGCAGTGCACAGGGGGAGGGAGGCGTAGCATCCCAACAGGCAGTAAGATGCAGGGTCGTGAAATGTTACCTTTCCGGCTGGTGGAGACAGAAGCATTCCGCGACATGATAGTGGCTGCTGTCCCACGTTACTCGGTCCCCAGCCACCACTATTTCTCCAGATGTGCCGTCCCCGCATTGCATAACCACGTGTCACAAAGCATCACACGTGCCTGAACAACGCTGTTTCAGCCAAAGTCCACCTAACCACAGACACGTGGACAAGTGCTTGTGGGCAAGGCCGCTACATCTCCTTGACGGCACACTGGGTTAATATTGTGGAAACTGGGACCCAGTCTGAGCGAGGGACGGAACACGTCCTTCCCACACCAAGGATTGCAGGCCCAAACTCAGTCATGGTTTCACCCAGACTCTACAGCTCCGGAATGTCATGCTCCTCAGCCTCCTCCTCCTCCTCCTGCGCATCCTCATCCACTTTACCCTCCACACCAGTCCCAAGCTGGAAGCACTGCAGCACTGCCTCTGCGAAGTGGCCTACAGGCTGTGCTGAAGCTAATATGCATAGGTGACAAACCCCACAATGCAGAAGAGGTGTGGACAGCTCTGAAACAGCAGGCAGATCACTGGCTCACACCTCTGAACCTAAAGCCAGGAAAGTTCGTGTGTGAGAATGGCCGGAACCTGGTGGCAGCTTTGAGGCGAGGCCAGCTGACGCACGTTCCCTGCATGGCCCATGTGCTCAACCTGGTGGTTCAGCGGTTTATAAAGTCATACCCAGAGCTGTCTGATCTGCTGGTAAAAGTTCGCCGCCTGTCTGCACATTTTCGCAAGTCACCTGCTGCTTCAGCCGGCCTTGTCGGCTTTCAGCGCCGTTTGCGTCTTCCGGCCCACAGACTGGTGTGTGATGTCCCCACGTGTTGGAATTCAACTCTGCACATGTTGGTCAGGATATGTGAGCAGAAGAGGGCAGTTGTTGAGTACCTGCATCACCTAAGCCGTCGGGAAATGGGTCAAACTCCACACATAACACCTGAGGAGTGGAGATGGATGTCGGACCTATGTACCGTCCTCCAAAACTTTGAGGACTCCACCAAGATGGTGAGCGGCGATGACGCCATTATTAGCGTCACCATACCGCTACTCTGCCTTCTAAAACGGTCTCTGCTGAAAAACAAAGAGGATGCGTTGCAGGCGGAGCGCGATGAGTTTGAGCAAGAAACAGTAGTGGGTGTGGGTGATAACACACAGCCCAGCCTCATTTCATCAGAATGTGCAGTGGAGGACTATGATGTGGAGGAGGAGGAGGAGGAGGATGAAGACATGGAGCAACTCTCTGGCCAAATTGAGGATATGACATGCACACCAGTCATACCCTCGCTTCTGCGTGGCTGGCCAGAGGACAGGGGAGATGAGGAGGAGGAGGAGGAGGAGGACAGCATGTTCAGTCATCGTGTTGGTCTGGATACTGAAGTGATGGCTGTTAAGAGTCTGGCGCACATGGCTGACTTTATGGTAAGCTGCCTGGCTCGTGACCCTCGCGTTCAGAACATCTTGGCTGACAATCAGTACTGGTTAGCAACACTCTTAGATCCACGCTACAAGGAGAACTTTATGTCTCTCATTCCTGAGGCGGAGAGGTCAGCCAAAATGCTGCAGTTCCAGAAGGCCATAGTCACGGAAGTAGGCAAAGCATTCCCCTCACAAAACGCTAGCGGCATAGGTCAGGAATCGGTGGACAACCAAGGCGTACGGCCGAGAGGGGCACAAGTCCAATCCGCCAGAGGTAGGGGAACAGTCTTTACGATGTGGAACAGTTTTCTCAGCCCCTCACGTACCACAGCCCCAGAGGTACGGGGTAGTGCCACAAGAAATGCTAAGTTTGGCCAGATGCTGAAGGAGTACCTTGCAGATCGAACAACTGTACTGCGACATTCCTCTGTGCCTTACAATTATTGGGTCTCCAAGCTGGACAAATGGCATGAATTGGCTCTCTACGCCTTGAAAGTCCTGGCCTGCCCTGCCGCTAGCGTTTTGTCCGAGCGTGTTTTCAGTGCCGCAGGTGGAATCATTACTGATAAACGCACCCGCCTGTCAACTGAAAATGCTGACAGGCTGACTCTGATCAAGATGAACAAGGGTTGGACTGGGCCAGACTTCACCACACCACCAACAAATGACAGCGGAATTTAAATTTTGTTCTGGGAATTTGTCATGTACCTCCACTTACCCATGGGTACACACTTCTGGACTTTGGCTAATCGCTGGACTGCTCCTCCTTCTCCTCATGTGCCACCATGATGACCGTTACAATAGTTAGGCTGTTGTTTCAGGTATACCCCCAGTGGTAAATTTTTTCGCCCATTCTTTTAGAATGGGCATTACAACAACAGGAGACCCGCTCCATTTCAATGGGGAAAATGTTTTGAGGCCCTCCTACACGTCTCTATCCAGGGACAATGTGGAGCCTCCCAATTTTTGGCTGCCCTGCCAAAGGGCTATACTACAATACACCTACTTCAGGTTTACAGGCCCTACTGCACGTCTCTATCCAGGGACAATGTGGAGCCTCCCAATTTTTGGCTGCCCTGCCAAAGGGCTATACTACAATACACCCACTTCAGGTTTACAGGCCCTCATGCATATCTGTATGCATGAGTCATTGTTGAACCTCCCAATTTTTGGCTGCCCTGCCAAAGGGCTATACTACAATACACCCATTTCAGGTTTACAGGCCCTACTGCACGTCTCTATCCAGGGACAATGTGGAGCCTCCCAATTTTTGGCTGCCCTGCCAAAGGGCTATACTACAATACACCCACTTCAGGTTTACAGGCCCTTATGCATGTCTCTATCCAAGGACAATATGGAGCCTCCCAATTTTTGGCTGCCCTGTCAAAGGGCTATACTACAATACACCCACTTCCTTACAATGGGCACTTCAGGTTTACAGGCCCTCATGCATGTCTCTATCCAGGGGCATTGGTGAACCTCCCAATTTTGGACTGCCCTGGCAAAGGAAAATACTACAATAGACCCAGTTCCTCAAAATGGACACATTATGTCAAGACAGGGCTTCATGTATGTCTCTTCTCAGGGTCATCGGAGTGCCGCACAATGTTTTCACGTAAAATCTTTCATGTAATCACAAAAAGTAACATACACCAACTGTATCTCACTATTGGGTATGTGCCCTTAACATTTCCACCCTGAATATTCATTTTGGTGTCATTTTGGAAGGTTTTCTGGTGACTCCGTAAAATTGGCGTGAAACTCGGAGAAGATTGTTCACAGCTGTGACTTTTGAGTGAGAAATGCTTCCAGGGGTCTTCCCCATGGTGTTTGCCATGGCATTTCAGCACTCTTCTGAGACTTTTGTGACATTTTTAGGGTTTCTACTAGGGATGGGCGAATCTACTCGCTAGGACTCGTTACTCGGCGAGTAGTAAGGGACTCGCAGGACTCGGTACTCTGCGAGTTTCCCAGTGATTACTCGCACGAGTCCAATGCAAATCAATATCAATCCTAGTTTTGTCAGAAACGCTGACAAAACTAGGATTGCCATTGTTTGCATTAGACTGGTGCGAGTAATCACTGGCTACTGTGCCAGTGATAGCAGGGAAACTCGCAAAGTAACTGCTGTTTCTTTGCGAGCCGAGTCCAGCTGTCTTCTCTGTGCAGCTCCAGGGTCCTAGAGCCCACCTGCTCACAGACATGTAGCAGTGCTGAGATTGTTCTCAGTCTGCTCATTCCCTGTGCATAGACATCTATCTATTCACAGGGATGAGCAGAGAGGACATCGCGTTAGGGACTACGTCGGACGGAAGAGGATTTTTTTAATTAAAGATGGAGTCCCTAATGGCTTTTTTTTTATTTCAAATAAAAATTTTTCTCTGTGTTTTTTTTAACCCTTTATTGGAGATTCTTAGTGGCTGGGTCAAATGTGGCCTGACATTAAGAATCTCGGGCTTAATACCAGCTTGTATAACAAAGCTGGTATTAACCCCTTTATTACCCAGCGTGCTACCGCCACCAGGGCCGCTGGAAGAGCGGGGTTCAGCGCCAGAGGATGGCGCTTCAATGAACGCGCCATCTTCTGGGGCGGCTGCGGGCTGCAATTTGCAGTGGGGGGTGCCCAGAAAGCTTGGGCATCCCTGCGCTGCGGATTCCAGCCCCCAGCTGCTTAGCTGTACCTGGCTAGACATAGAAATTGCGCGGAGCCCCACGCATTTTTTTAAAATTATTTCATGAATTTCAGAGTCAGAGTCTCAGAGTCAGAGTCAGAATCTCAGAATTTCATGAAATAATTAAAAAAAAATGCGTGGGGCTCCGCGCAATTTCTATGTCTAGCCAGGTACAGCTAAGCAGCTGGGGGCTGGAATCCGCAGCGCAGGGATGCCCAAGCTTTCTGGGCACCCCCCGCTGCAAATTGCAGCCCGCAGCCGCCCCAGACGATGGCGCGGTTCATTGAAGCGCCATCCTCTGGCGCTGAACCCCGCTCTTCCAGCGGCCCTGGTAGCGGTGGCACGCTGGGTAATAAAGGGGTTAGGGCCAGCTTTGTATTATCAGCTGGCCCTAAGCCTGAAATTTATGGCGGTCACGCCAATATTAGACATGACCGCCATGAATTTCTATTAAATTGTTTTAAAAAAACACAACACAAAGAAAATTTTTTATTAGAAATAAAAAAAAAAGCCATTAGGGACTCCATCTTTAATTAAAAAAATCCTCTTCCGTCCGACGCAATCCAAAACGCGATGTCCTCTCTGCTACATCCCCTGTGCATAAATATAGATCTCTATGCACAGGGAATGAGCAGACTGAGAACAATCTCAGCTCTGCTACATCATCTCTGTGCACAGACATTCATGTCTGTACACAGGGAATGAGCAGACTGAGAACAATCTCAGCACCGCTACATCAGGCAGCAGGCGGGCTCTAGGACCCTGGAGCTGGGGCAGCCAGAACACAGAGAAGACAGGACTCTTATCTGTGCGAGTCAGCGATTACTTACAAAGTAAACGAGCAATGCAAATAAATGACAAAACTAGGATTGCTTCAGGCTGAAGCTTCCGAGACACATCTGCGATTTGTAAATCTCACACTACTCGCTATTACTCGCTTCCCCATTCATTAACATTGGACTCGCTAGACTCGCAACGAGTAGCGAGTCCTGGGCTCGGACTCGCTAGAGTCAAGCGATTTCGAGTAATTTAGGATTCGCCCATCACTAGTTTCTACATGCTGCCGGCAGTCATTTCATAAAAATACTCGGGTCTCCCATAGGATAACATTGGGCTCGGTGCTCGGGCCGAGTACACGAGTATCTTGGGATGCTCGGCCCCAGCTTCGAGCACCCGAGCATTTTAGTACTCGCTCATCACTAGTAATGATCATGTGATGAAGGTGTATACATTAAGTATATATAAATGCGATATGACATGCCTGTAACCTCATACATTCCCTGATCAAGTAGCAGGCTCCGAAATGCGTTGGATGGATCCAAATAAATGTATAGAGTGAACTTTTGATTTGAGTTATTTGTGGCAGTGCAAACCGACGACACATTGTCCCTGGAAAAGTCTAGTTTGAGAAATCGACGCCTACACAGCTTCTCTATTGGCAGCTTCATTAAATAGTACCCGCAAAACGTCAGTGTCAACGTCTACAGTGAAGAGGCGACTCCGGGATGCTGGCCTTCAGGGCAGAGTGGCAAAGAAAAAGCCATATCTGAGACTGGCTAATGAAAGGAAAAGACTAATATGGGCAAAAGAACAAAGACATTGGATAGAGGAAGATTGGAAAAAGTGTTATGGACAGACAAATCAAAGTTTGAGGTGTTTGGATCACACAGAAGAACATTTGTGAGACGCAGAACAACTGAAGAGAAAATTATTATGTTAAATAAAGCAGGGCGGGCTCTGCCGCTGAAGTCACGAAATGCCGCTCTGTGCGGCAGCGTGATAGACAGCGCAGGAGAAGCGGAGGGCCGAACAGGAGACGGCGCATTCACATTCATGGTGAGGAACAAACACAGAGTAGGCCGGAGAACTGTGCCAGCGGCGAAGAGCTGGTAATAAGATCCCACTCATTAGCTTAGTTATCTGTAAGCTTTCTAAGGTGTATTTCTCAGGGTATAGGGGGGCTAGAGCCATGGGGGACCCCTTCACTGAATGCAGCATACATGCTGCACTCAGTGCTGCATTTACTTTGCCATCCAGCAAGGGGGTGACAGGTCCTCTTTAAAGGAAGTGCTGTCTGTTTTTTTAATTTCTATGTGTGTGGAGTTTACTGGCTCCATGGCTAGAATTAGCACACTTTCCTTCCCAGCAAGCCACAGGGGGCCATCTGGTTGCTGTGTATCCTGCTGCAGCCCATGTAAGGCAAGGGCCACACTTTGGAGCCTGCATCTAGTGACTGGATGCATTACTGGATCCAGTTTTTCCACTTGCCATTTTTGAGGCATTTTTACTGTATCTGTTCTGGCACCCTCGCTCTGTACTCCTGAAGAACGAGTTATAATAAAGATAAAGGAGACAACACGAGGCGCAATAGTGCCCTATCAATGTGGCACGGATTCCACGCACAGATCACAATGATGGTGCACTCACCTTTTCTAGTTGTGTGCACCCACAACTAGTTTAAATCGCATGTAGTAAAGAAAGCTGCTGCAGGACTTCCACCTCCACGTAACACGTGTAGAAATATCTGGATCCAGGGATGATGTATCACAGTCCGCGCTGCTTTGAAATGATCACTCAAAAAAGTCTTGGATCAAAGAAAAAAGAAGGGTGGTCTTTGATCCAAGACTTTTTTGAGTGATCATTTCAAAGCAGCGCGGACTGTGATACACCATCCCTGGATGAAGAACGAGTTGACAGACAGGTAAACTCTTTCCCATCAATGCATTGACATGGACGCTGGGGGTCCTTTTCAACTTTTAATAATAGGTTACCGTATATACTCGCATATAAGCCGACCCATGTATAAGCCGACCCCCCTACTTTTGTCCTCAAAACCTTGAAAAACCTATTGACTCGTGTATAAGCCGAGTCCCGAGTACAGAATACAGGACTCGGATTGTAAACTCGCTTAGAATCGCTCAGACTAGCTCAGAATCGCTCAGAAATGCTCGGAATCGCTAAGACTCGCTCTCAGAATCGCTATGACTCACTCAGAATCGCTATGACTCACTCAGAATCGCTCGGAATTGCTCAGAATCGCTAAGACCCTCTCGGAATAGCTCAGACTCGCTCGGAATCGCTAAGACCCTCTCGGAATAGCTCAGACTCGCTCGGAATCGCTAAGACCCGCTCGGAATAGCTCAGACTCGCTACTGACAGCAGGTATCCGAAGTCCCTAATACAGTGACTCGCGTATAAGCCGAGGGGTGACTTTTCAGCCCGATTTTTGGGCTGAAAAACTCGGCTTATACGCGAGTATATACGGTAAGTGTAAAACTAGAAAAAACAAATAGAAATTCTCAATACAACATAAGCATATCTGAAGTATATAAAATTACATTGTTACAGGTCACAATGTTCCTGCACGATATTGCAAATCTATTATATAATCACGAATGGGATTTTTGCCCCTTTTGAGTCCGCTCACGCTGCGAGTCAATGTCGTCATGTGGATACGTCCGAAGCATTGGCCGCGCAGCGGCCATTGCGAGCAGTGGTAAGGCGACTCGCTATGCCCTCGCAGCGGGCATGGCGAGTCGCCTTAGCAGCGCGAAGCATTGGCCGCGAAGCGGCCATTGCGAGTCAGAGACTCGCTCTGCTTGAATCCCGATGCATCTGCATCGGGCACCCAGCTAGTACACAATAAGTATAATAGCAGATAATAAGATGATAAACAACAGTGTAGCTACATTGTACATTTAGGTGGTCAGTAGCATATTATAAACTTACCGACTGTGCTATGTTGAGGGAAACATGCAGATGAGCTGAAATCCACAGAGAGAAGGGTCAGCACACCAGGATGTCAGCTTGTATGAGGCTGTAATGGCTTCTGGAGGAGAAGGGGCAGAGTCTAGAGCACGGCCTCATGGGATTACATAGGCATGGAGGGACCAAGATTAGACTATGCAGTAAACATAATGTAATGTGGGAACATTGTCAACAGATGGCGCTATGGGATAAATCATTGCTGAACAAGCAAACAATATATTGTCTCAAGCAAACTAAATGCACGTATTTCTAAGAAAGGCACGACACTCCCCGTCTGGTATCCAGGGGATGCCACATAAACTTCAACTAGAGCAATAGAATAAGTTCAGAAACAGGTCTGCTAGCATTTGAACTCTTTTCCACTGGGATTTGTACAAGTCTTTAGTAGTAGACTTTCTGGACCTTGGCGTGCTCACATTAAACTTCTGGGTAAGGAGAGATGGAGGAGTAAGCAGAGATGTTTCATCAGGATCGTTGATTCTGGACAGGACGCCTCATCATGTGAAGGGTTTTTTCTCTAGGTTGACTTGAAAAGTTAAACCATCAGACTCTGAGTCCCAATTAAACTCTATACTGCATTGTACAGGAAGAGAGTCTGTGGATGAGTCTAGGAGTTTCAATTCGGTGGCGTTGTCTTCTCTGCCGTTTAAGTGTACCGAGTTGGTGTGCTTCTCCTTCACAAGGAATTTGTTGGGGCAGGTTAGGAAAAAGGATGGATGGCCACTCTCCAACGTGTTTGTGTAGAGAGAGTGAATGTTGTTTGACTTGAGAGCGTCTTTGAGGCAAACGTCCCCTATAACTACCCATCCCAGGTCTAGCTTCTGAGCGTAGGGCGAGTTATGAGGACCGTTTATCTGTTTCCTCACCTTGTGGACTCTGATGATGTCTCTCCCCAGCAAAAGGACTAACTTGGCTTGGGGATTGAGTGCGGGAATGAGATGCGCTATGCTTCTCAAATGAGGGTGATATAGTGCCGCTTCTGGAGTGGGGATTACTTCTCTATTGATTGGGATAGAATTACACTCAATTAATGTAGGAAGGGCTAAGGATGTCTTCCCATCCAGGGATTCGATTTGATAACCTGTAGCTCTCCTCCCAGATTCTTCACTCACTCCTGTGCATGTTTTTAGTGAGTAGGATGAGCTGAGTCCCTTGGAAGTGCACTGAGATACAGGCTGATTTTCTGCTAAGGGAAAAAAAACCCTCTATATATCTGAGTGTCTAGCGAGTGTGACGAGCTTTGTGTGACAGAGCAAGTGCGACAGAAGTAAGTGTGTGACTTGTGATTCAGTGAGGAGGTGTTTGGGAATCCTGCAACAAATACCTGTGTGAATTGCTGACTGTTTGTTTTTGTTTTTTTTCACCTTTTAATTTTTCGGGCTTTCTTATCTTTCTTTTCTCTCTACAAGTTTATAGTCTCTTATTTTACTACCTGTAAGTTAAAGGGTTAACTACTTGCACTTAAAACCTGTGGTGTAGCTATACTTACAAGGGGTTAATTAAGGGTGGGGGTGCATAATTAAGGGTTTATAAGAAGCAGCTGGTTGGGGCTTCCAGTCCCTTGGAAGTGCACTGAGATACAGGCTGATTTTCTGCTAAGGGAAAAAAAACCCTCTATATATCTGAGTGTCTAGCGAGTGTGACGAGCTTTGTGTGACAGAGCAAGTGCGACAGAAGTAAGTGTGTGACTTGTGATTCAGTGACTTTGGATTCAGGGAGTTTGGAAGGGAGGACTTACTGAATTGCTGGTTGTATTTTATTAATACTTTGCATTTCTTTTTACTTATCATTTCTGTCTGGTGCAATCCCCATTAGGAAATGAGCTCCATGATTGGCAATGCCATCCAGTGTACATCTTGCCACATGTATGCATTCCTTGACCAGCCGGCCGAGGGTGCATACTGCTGTGTGAGATGTGAGTACGTTGTGCATTTGGAAGCCCAGATACTGGATCTAAATGAACGACTGACAACGCTGAGATCCATAGACAATATGGAAAGGAGTCTGCTGCTCACTGAACAGCTGCTCAATGGGATAGATGTGGGGGAGGATGGTACTATGGAGCCTCAGGACCATGAGGTAGCTAGCTGGGTGACAGTTAGAAGGCGGGGTAGAGGGAAGGGTGCCAGGGAGGCTAGCCCTGATCTGGCACACCCCAATAAATTTGCTATGTTGGCAGATGAGGGGGGTGTGAGTTCAGGTACAGCACTGCTGCAGCAGGGCATGACCTCTGAAAGCCAGAGGAGTGTCTGCTCCAGTAAGGGGGAAAACAGGAGAGTAGGGCAGGCCAGACAGGTGCTGGTAGTGGGGGACTCAATTATTAGGGGAATAGATAGGGCAATCTGTCACAAAGACAGGGATCGTCGAACAGTGTGCTGCCTACCTGGCGCTCGAGTCCGGCACATCGCTGATCGGGTTGACAGATTACTGGGAGGGGCTGGTGAGGACCCAGCGGTCATGGTGCACATTGGCACAAATGACAAAGTTAGAGGTAGGTGGAAGGTCCTTAAAGATGATTTCAGGGAATTAGGCTGCAAGCTTAAGGCAAGGACCTCCAAGGTAGTATTCTCTGAAATACTGCCTGTACCACGTGCCACACCAGAGAGGCAACGGGAGATTAGGGAGATAAATAAGTGGCTCAGGAATTGGTGTAGGAAGGAGGGGTTTGGGTTCCTGGAGAACTGGGCCGACTTCTCTGTTGGCTACAGGTTCTATGCTAGGGACGGGCTGCACCTCAATGGGGAGGGTGCAGCTGTGCTGGGGGAGAAAATGGCTAGGAGGTTGGAGGAGTGTTTAAACTAGGGATTGGGGGGGAGGGTATTCATTGTATAGGAGGGGAAGATAGTGTGAATAGTAATCTGGGCACAAGTAATAAAATTGGGGGTGGCATGGGGGGTGGGGTTAGAACAGTCAATCTAGTAGGAAGGAATAGAGGTAAAGAGAGATGCATAAAGTGCATGTTCACTAATGCCAGAAGCCTCACCAACAAAATGGAGGAATTAGAATTGATTTTGTTGGAAAATAATTATGACATGGTGGGGATTTCGGAGACTTGGCTGGACGAGAGTCATGACTGGGCTGTTAATTTACAGGGCTATTGTCTGTTCAGAAATGACCGTACAAATAGGCGAGGAGGAGGTGTATGTTTATACGTAAAATCATCCTTAAAACCCATCCTGCGTGATAATATAGGTGAATCTAATGGAAATGTAGAGTCTCTGTGGGTGGAGATAAGGGGAGGGGGAAAAAATAATAAATTACTGATAGGGGTTTGTTATAAGTCCCCAACAATAATGGAAGTGGAGGAGAATATCCTCATAAAGCAAATAGATGAAGCAGCGACTCAGGGAGAAGTCATTATTATGGGGGACTTCAACTACCCTGAAATACATTGGGGATCAGAAACCTGCAGTTCTAGCAAAGGTAATAAGTTTTTGAAAACTATAAGAGACAATTACCTTTCACAACTGGTTCAGGACCCAACAAGAAGGGGGGCACTGCTGGACCTAATATTAACCAACAGGCCAGACCGCATATCAAATATACGGGTTGGAGGTCACTTGGGTAATAGTGATCATAACTTAATAAGCTTTCAAGTATCCTTTACTAAGACGTGTAGTAGAGGGGCCACAAGGACACTAAACTTCAGGAAGGCAAATTTCCAACGGTTGAGAGATGATCTTAGTGCAATAAACTGGGACGATGTCCTGAGACATAAAAGTACACAACACAAATGGGAGGTGTTTATTAGCATCCTGAATAGGACCTGTGCACAATATATACCCTATGGGAATAAGCATGCTAGAAATAGGAGGAAACCACTATGGCTAAATAAAGCGGTAAGAAGTGCAATATGTGACAAAAAGAAAGCATTTAGGGAATTAAAGCAAGTAGGTAGTGATGAAGCATTAAATAAATACAGAAAATTAAATAACATTTGTAAAAAGAAAATCAAGGCAGCAAAGATTGAGACAGAGAGACTCATTGCCAGAGAAAGTAAAAAGAATCCCAAAATATTTTTTAACTACATAAATAGTAAGAAACTAAAAAATGATGGTGTTGGCCCCTTTAAAAATAGTCTGGGTGAAATGGTGGATGAGGATGAGGAAAAAGCAAATATGCTAAATGACTTTTTTTCAACAGTATTTACACAAGAAAATCCCATGACAGACAATATGATCAGTGATAACAAAAATTCTCAATTAAACGTCACCTGCTTAACCCAAGAGGAAGTACGGTATCGTCTAAAAATCACTAAAATTGACAAATCCCCGGGCCCAGATGGGATACACCCCAGAGTGCTGCAGGAATTAAGTACTGTCATAGATAGACCATTATTTTTAATATTTAAAGATTCCATAATATCAGGGTCTGTACCACAGGACTGGCGTATAGCAAATGTGGTGCCAATATTCAAAAAGGGGACAAAAACTGAACTTGGAAATTATAGGCCAGTAAGCTTAACCTCTACTGTGGGTAAAATCCTAGAGGGTTTTCTAAGAGATGCTATACTGGAGTATCTGAACAAAAATAACCTCATGACCCATTATCAACATGGTTTTACGAGGGACCGTTCCTGTCAAACTAATCTAATAAGCTTCTATGAAGAAGTAAGTTCTGGACTGGACCAAGGAAATGCAGTGGATGTGGTGTATATGGACTTTTCAAAAGCTTTTGATACGGTGCCACACAAAAGGTTGATACATAAAATGAGGGCAATGGGGATAGGGGAAAATATGTGTAAGTGGGTTAAGAACTGGCTTAGTGATAGGAAACAAAGGGTGGTTATTAATGGAACACACTCAGAATGGGTCACAGTTAACAGTGGGGTACCACAGGGGTCAGTGTTGGGCCCGCTTCTATTTAATATATTTATTAATGACCTTGTAGGGGGCATACAGAGTAGAATCTCAATATTTGCAGATGACACTAAACTCTGCAGGGTAATCAATACAGAGGAGGACAATTTTATATTACAGGAGGATTTATGTAAACTAGAAGCTTGGGCTGCTAAATGGCAAATGCGCTTTAATGGGGATAAATGTAAAGTCATGCACTTGGGCAGAGGAAACAAAGGGTATAATTATGTGCTTAATTATAAAACACTGGGCAAAACTACCACTGAAAAAGACCTGGGTGTATGGGTAGATGACAAACTCACATTTAGTGGCCAGTGTCAGGCAGCTGCTGTAAAGGCAAATAAAATAATGGGATGTATTAAAAGAGGCATAGATGCTCATGAGGAGAACATAATTTTACCTCTATACAAGTCACTAGTGCGACCACACTTAGAATACTGTGTACAATTCTGGTCTCCGGTGTATAAGAAAGACATAGCTGAACTAGAGCGGGTCCAGAGAAGAGCGACAAAAGTTATTAGAGGACTAAGGGGTCTGCAATACCAAGACAGGTTATTAAACTTGGGGTTATTTAGCTTGGAAAAACGAAGGCTTAGGGGTGATCTTATAATAATGTACAAATATATGAGGGGGCAGTACAGAGACCTTTCTAATGATCTCTTTACTCTTAGGCCTGAGACTGGGACAAGGGGGCATCCTCTACGTCTGGAGGGAAGAAGGTTTAATCATAATCACAGACGTGGATTCTTTACTGTAAGAGCAGTGAGACTATGGAACTCTCTGCCACATGATGTTGTAATGAGTGAGTCACTACTAACATTTAAGAAGGGCCTGGATGCCTTTCTTGAAAACTATAATATTACCGGTTATATATACTAGATTCTTTGATAGGGCGTTGATCCAGGGAATTAGTCTGATTGCCGTATGTGGAGTCAGGAAGGAATTTTTTCCCCCAATGTGGAGATTAGTGTTGCCACATGGGGTTTTTTTTGCCTTCCTCTGGATCAACATGTTAGGCTATGGGTTGAACTAGATGGACTTAAAGTCTTCCTTCAACCTTAAAAACTATGTTACTATGTTACTATGTTACTATGATTTTAAAGATGTCAAAGAAAACTGAACTGGCAAGTGATCTGTTACTCTGGTCATCGAGTATATCATAGAGTTTAACTGCTTTTTCTCTGTGGCCAATAGGATAAACTGTAACCAAACAGATCTTTGAGCAGGATTTGTTAATAAGACCTTCTCCGCAGACTTGAGTGCACTGGGGTGACACTCCAGGAGGTGTACTGTCTTTCTCCTCCCCGCCGTGCTCTGTAAGTCGGTCTATGGATGAGGGGGTCTGCAGGGCTGGTCTTGGGTGTAGAGCTGTGCAGTGCTCTTGGCTGTTACACTCCGAACAAACAATACTGGCTTTGCAGTCTTTAGCTAAATGGGATGTAGATGCGCAACATCTGTAACATATGTTGTTCTCTTTGAGGAAGAGTCTACGGTCTTTAAGGGATTTTCCCCTAAAACTCCTGCACTCTTGTAGTGGGTGAGGCCTTTTATGTAGGGGGCACTCCCTTTCCGGGTCTAGTGTACTGTGGGTCTTGTGTGATGAGTCTGCAGAAGACACATTAGTTTCGTGTACGGTGATAGGTGAGTCTCTGGGATTGCGGACTGGAACAGGTTTACTTGTTCTTGGGTTGACAGGGTCTATGGCAGAAAGGTTGAAGCTGGGATCGTTCCTGATCTTGGCCTGCTGGCGGACAAAATCTACAAAGATGTGGAATGGAGGGAACACCACGTTGTGACGCTGCTTGTAATCCGAACCCCAGTTCAACCATTTCTCTTGCAAACTGTAAGGTAGTTTCTTCACTATGGGTTTGATGGCTCTGGCTGTGTCTAGGAATGCAAGGCCTGGAAGGTCTCCTTCAGTCTTGGTGACTTGGAGTTCTATTAAGAGGTCGCTCAATTCTCTTAGCATGTGAAAGTTCTTATTAGAGATTATAGGAAAGTCTTCCAACCTTTTGTAGAGGGATTCTTCTATCATCTCTGAGGAGCCATAGCACTCGTCGAGTGTCTCCCATAACGTGCACAAACCTTTCCTCGGGTTCTTGATGCTGATATCTCTGATGCATTTCGCGTGTTCTACCAATTCATTTCCTAGCCACTTAACCAAGAGGTCGATCTCTTCGCTGGCAGAGATGTCTAGGTCAGCGGTGGCGTTTCTGAAGGAAGCTCTCCACGCTCTGAAACTTTCAGGACAGTCGTTAAACGTTAAGAGACCTTTGGTGAGTAACTCACGACGTGCAAAGAACTTGAGGAAAGCTGGTAGCTCTTGATCTCTGAGAGGGCGGTCTGGGTGCCTGTTGCTGTGATGAGGTCTCAGTGAGCTATCGTTGCTGTAAAATGCATCTTCATCGGGATAGTCACCGTCGGGGTCTTCTATCTTGAAAGTATTTGCTGTATAATAGGGATCTACAGGTTTGGGTGCTGGTCGCACTGATGGTGGAAGGTGGACAGAATTACCTTCATGCTTAATGTGGGATATTTGATGAATGAAGGTTGATCTCTGAATGACAGGATTCGGCATCTCTCTTGGAGCTGAATGTAGATGGTCATCTAATGAGGCATGCTGTAGCACGTAGTCTGAAGTGTGTTGTGAGATGTCACGATGATTAAGTTCAGGTCCTAGCCTTAAGCTGAAACTTTCACTATCGCAGCGTGCTGCTTCTTCTAAAACCTGGAAACAAAAAGCTAAATGCGACCAAAAACAACAGTACACTGCAGTAAAAGTATTAAAATGCAAGTGCAGTATAAAAAATAGTATAACAAATACAGGGTACTTAGTCCATCCGTTTTTTTGCGCAAAAAAAGTTATTTCAAGCCACGTCACTAACTTCAAAGTGTACCCATCTCTGACGCGGTCCTAACTGTTGTATTAAAAACCTGACTAGTGTGTATACTTACTAGTAAGCAGGAGCCAGCAAGACCAGTGTCTGAAATGGACTGAAGGCGACGAGGCTATATGTGTGCAGGGCCCAGAGAGGGGCAGGAAATTCCATCTCTTGCATGGCAAGAGGCAATTAATTAGAAAACAGATGAGTCCTGCACACAGAGAACAGGTCTGTAGGAACCTGTTCACACCGCCAGCATATTTGGAAACAAAAAGCTAAATGCGACCAAAAACAACAGTACACTGCAGTAAAAGTATTAAAATGCAAGTGCAGTATAAAAAATAGTATAACAAATACAGGGTACTTAGTCCATCCGTTTTTTTGCGCAAAAAAAGTCGGGGTCTTCTATCTTGAAAGTATTTGCTGTATAATAGGGATCTACAGGTTTGGGTGCTGGTCGCACTGATGGTGGAAGGTGGACAGAATTACCTTCATGCTTAATGTGGGATGATTGATGAATGAAGGTTGATGGCTTAATGACAGGATTCAGTCTCTCTCTTGGAGCTGAATGTAGATTGTCATCTAATGTGGCATGCTGTAGCACATAGTCTGAAGTGCGTTGTGAGATGTCACGATGATTAAGTTCAGGTCCAAGCCTTAAGCTGAAACTTTCACTATCGCAGCGTGCTGCTTCTTCTAAAACGTGTATCTCAGCTTCTGCTGCCGCTGCTTCTGTGTCTATGGCGAGTTTTGCGAGGTCGGCTTCCAGACATGCCTTTTCTTTCTTTAATATCCACTCCTGTTCAGCGAAAGCAGCTCTCACTTTGGCGGCTTCCGCCTTCACCCTGGCGATGGCAATTGCAGCGCTGCTCACAGACTTCCGTGAAGATGCGCTTACATGGGAGCGTGTCACATAAACTTCAGATCCTATATCTGACATTGTGTCTGTATGCGGCTTGACTGTTCTCTGCTAGAAGTCAGTGTCTGTGCTTCGACCCTGTTATAGCAGTCGTTTTACTGTTCTGGCACCCTCGCTCTGTACTCCTGAAGAACGAGTTGACAGACAGGTAAACTCTTTCCCATCAATGCATTGACATGGACGCTGGGGGTCCTTTTCAACTTTTATTAATGGGTTAAGTGTAAAACTAGAAAAAACAAATAGAAATTCTCAATACAACATAAGCATATCTGAAGTATATAAAATTACATTGTTACAGGTCACAATGTTCCTGCACGATATTGCAAATATACAATAAGTATAATAGCAGATAATAAGATGATAAACAACAGTGTAGCTACATTGTACATTTAGGTGGCCAGTAGCATATTATAAACTCACCGACTGTGCTATTTTGAGGGAAACATGCAGATGAGCTGAAATCCAGAGAGAGAAGGGTCAGCACACCAGGATGTCAGCTTGTATGAGGCTGTAATGGCTTCTGGAGTAGAAGGGGCAGAGTCTAGAGCACGGCATCATGGGATTACATAGGCATGGAGGGACCAAAATTAGACTATGCAGTAAACATAATGTAATGTGGGAACATTGTCAACAGATGGCGCTATGGGATAATTCATTGCTGAACAAGCAAACAATATATTGTCTCAAGCAAACTAAATGCACGTATTTCTAAGAAAGGCACGACAGTATCAAGTACCTGATCCGGTACCTGGTGGTACCTATATGTGCCATCCGGTACCTGATCTGTTTCCCATAGGGTCCCATGTAAAAAAAAAAGGCATTCAGTGGACAAGGTGGCTTTTTGCTCAGGCAGCAAGGAGGCAGGGGAGCGGAAATGCTGCAGGGGGGCAGTGCCCTGCACAGAGCGGCTTCCTGCCTGCTGTCTGACGCTCGTCCACGCCGGACTGACAGCACAACCCAACCCCCCCTGCTCCTCAATCCTGCACCGCACTGACAGTCCCCCCCACTCCTAGGCTCAGGCGTCAGGGAGCCTTGGTTCATCCCTGGGTACGAAGGAGGCTTTCAGAGTAGACAGGGACCCATCAGATTTAAGGTCACTTTGCCAAGGTTGATGCGCAGGCATCTATTGGCCAATACTTGCGCTAAGAACCTTATTTGAAGATAAGTATTTCTTTGAAAAAACTGTTAGTTTCTATTTTTTCTCAAAATAATGAGATCTACTAAGATCACTTAAAAACACTTTGTTTGCATGGTATTGGCACCGACAGTGTGATGCTACAATTTTTTTAGCTATATATAGTGTATATAACCCACCCCAGGGCCCTTGGGCTACCTGGTCCCAGGCAGTTGCAATGGGGGGATGTGACGTGTGCCTTGCCCGAGCCCATGGCCCTGGTGGTCGACAAAAAAATGGCAAAAGAGGGAAAAATAAAATAAAATAAAGTCTTGTGATGCCACCTATGGTACCCGGTAATGATACCGGCGCTGCTTTCAGACCTCCGGTGACGGTGATGCTGCAGCCAGACGGTAACACTCCCTGTAGGTGGAGCACGGTCCCTGGGGCAGTGATGTAGAATAGGGATTTTGCACATGGAGGCAGCTCTCCACTCAGCCTTGTCTCTGGTGCTGCAGGAGAAGGTGGCTCATCAGGTGGAGATGCGGGCAGGCAGTCTGTGTTAAGGGCAGGATCAGGGGCCATAATAACACACACACACGCTGAAAGTTGTTTCCGTACCTTTTACTGATGTTGTTGCAAGGTAATGTCCAGGGTACACTCCAGGTGGTTGAGAGGCACTTCAGGATCTCCACGCCCGGTGAGTTGTGAGGCCTCCTTGTCCTAATGTGTGTGTTTAAGTCCTGGCCTGTCTGGAATCGGGCCTGACCTTCCCTGCATCTCCCACTTGTATTGCAGGCGATGAGAACCTTCTGTTGGTTGCCGCTATCTCTCCTGCGGTTCCTGGCTCTCGTGATTGCTGTGCTACAAGTATCCCAGAAGACTGAAGTCTCCTTGGTTGATCGATGTTCTCTGCTGGGCTAAGTAGTCCCTGGCAGACTCGGACTTTGGTGTCCAGGTTGCTTCCTGGGGTAAACCGGTATGGTTCCTCTGCCCCCACTGTTCCTCGCCTTGCCTCCAACCCTAACTCTTGGGCCTCTACACTGGCTAGGCTTCCCTCTGGTATGGGCCTAGCGCGGCACCATTCACCAGGCTGTCTTCACAGTCCTCCCTGGAACTGCACTGCCTAACTCCTCCCCTGAGCTTTAATTTATAGGGGACCTTGCCTGAAGGCAGCAAGTAGAGCTCCCACTTCAGGTCTGGGGAGGAAGGTGTTGCATGTGTAGGGTACCTGATGTGGAAATCCCTCTGTGCACCAGGTGGTCCTGTGGCTACCGTCCCGTAGGGGTGCCACATATACATACATATAGTGGCATACCAACTGGGTATGTTGTAAGTACCTGGTATATTTTGCAGAAGCAGTGACTAGCTGAAGTGTAAACCTGGAATGGTTTCTCTGGAACCTGTATTAATGCTACAAAGCCAGGTTCACAGACTGGTCAGAAGTGATGGAAGGGACTGACCATCCACATACCTCTCATGGGTGTGTCTCAGCCTTTATCATGTGACTGTTCTTAGGTTAGCTGGTCTTTGAGCCAAGTCAGGTCCTGTAAGAGTGCAGGAAGCACATGGTGGAGAGACCATGTGTTTTTGGTGTGTACCCAGATCTCTGGACAGCTTGAAAACAGGTGGTATTTTGGGTGGCTCAACTGCGTGATCCACCAGTCACATGTTTAAACGAAGTTACCCCAATGGTGGAGAGAAAGAACGTGTAATGTTGATCCAGGTTTCTCTAGTATATTACCTACTAGGTACCTCAAACCCATCCATGTAGTGAGTATTTGCCAGCATTGGATTTCTGTGTGAACATATCCGTATAACTGTCCATTAAATAAAATTTTGAATGTTAATATAAATATTCCATGGGCATGGACATTAGGTGTTTCGTGTGTGTTACACTTGGTTTTTACTTGTTTTTAAACACTGTGTGTCAATCTGTGTCTTCTTGATTAATTTTGCTTAATTTAAGTGTGGTTTTCCTAACCCTTGAGTCTCTGTATTCTTTGATCCCAGTCAACATTACACGTTCTTTCTCTCCACTTGTCATATATGATACAGTCTATATAGAGTCTAATGCATGGGTATAATGAGACACATGAGACATACGCTTCTTAAGCAGCTCTTGTATTGCTTCATACAAGTTAGTGCATCAACAGGATAACATAAATGTAGTTGCAGAGTGCAAGGCAAACAACCAAGGACATCAGAGCATTAAAGCATAGCACAAGTCATTCAGAGTCCATTACTTTCCTGTCAGATGTTGCTGGCAAACAGGATGATTCCAGGCAGAGTGAATCCAGGCTTCAGAGAGCAAGACACAAACTGGTTGCAGACCTGATTCTGGAGCACAGGTTAACCAGCTGAAGTAGTTTAAAAGGGCAATTGGCAAGAAACAGGGCAGGGACATCAAAGCTGAGGACTCCATATTGTTTGAGGGCAAGAGTCAATGCACAGGACAGGAAACAAGATGGCCGACGACAAGCTGAGAACTCCATATTGGTTGAGGGCAAAAGTCATTACACATGACAGGAAACAAGATGGCCGACAAAATACACTAAATGCAAACATAACAACAGATATAGCAAAAAAGACTGAAAACCTTACACCACTATTGAGCCAGATCTCCAGACAGGGTAACAGACTTGAAATCCGTCAATGGACATTTCTATTTTGTTCAAAAATGTTTAAGTTTTCTCATGATTCATGAAGGATAAATAAATTGAATGAACTTTTAAATGGAGAGTGTTCTTGTTCCTATCTCTAGGACTAAATAGGGACAGACAATGGCGCAATAGGGTCTTATCGTATTAAATGGAAATTTTATTAAGGTACTGCTCACCTTGTTTGGTTGTGTGCCCCACAACAGGTTAAATCACTTATACAGCTGCTGCAGGACCCAACGTTCCACAAGGAACTACGTGCAGATATCCAAAGGACGAAGATGAGGAGCAGCCCGCGCTGCTGTTTGGAAGGATAAGCCAGAATCAATTGGCTATACGTCATTTGTATTCTTCCTCATGATGTAATTGACATGTGGTTCATTATGATTGGCTATTGATCGGTATACATTTTTTGTCCTGTATCTTGCTGGTCATTCTTCTGAGGAAGAGGCTGGGACAGCCTCGAAATGCATAGAATAAACACCTTCCTTTTACAAGATTCTGGCTTCTCTTTGCAAAAAGCAGCGCGGGCTACTCCTCATCTTCAGTCCTTTGGATATCTAACTCTAGGACTGGCAGGAGCGAGTCTGTAACCCCCATTGTAGTGAATGAACTGCATAGTGAACGCTATATCACAATATGTTGTTCATTTTTTGGTACAGTTGTATATTTGTAAACATTCATTGGGCAAAATGTATATTCATTCAAGGAACATACAAGTATAGGGGCTGTCACATGCTACGATATCATTAACGATGTCGTTGAAATGTTACGGGTTTTCCATCATTCAAATGATATCGTTGCGTGTGACACATCGAACTTACAAGCAATAAGTGGTCTGATCGTTCATCGCAGATATGAGATCCGGACCCCACATCAGACGATGTCGATCATGCAATCAGCTTGCATTGTTCTGAGTGACACCACAATAACGACCTCCTTAACGATTTCGCTTATTCACAACATTGACAAGCATCGGTCACTGGTTGTGCTAACGATACCTGCACGTAACATTGTTGCTGCGTCCTGAACGATATCTACACATGTGACACTTCACTAACGATGTTGTCCACTAGCGTGCACCCCTGAGATCGTAGGTGAGATCACTCACAAAATTGTAGTGTGTGACGGCCCCTTATGATGGATAGATAGATAGATAGATAGATAGATAGATAGATAGATAGATAGATAGATAGAAGCCGAGCAGCACAACCACTTACAAAGAGAGCAAAATCAGTTAGGGCAATGCTTCATTTGCCAAGTTATACACACCAAAAGAAAACTGCAGCACTCCTCCTTGAGGTCTCTCAGGGTGCGTGCACACAATCAGTGTACGCAGCGTTTTGGATGCAGTGTCTTGCCGCTGCGTCCAAAATGCTGCGTAGTACAGTACGAGCATAGTGGATGGGATTTCAAGAAATCCCATCCTCACTATGCTTAACCCGCCCTCAGCATCTTTGGAGCTGCGGTGCGGGTTGTCGGGAGTCCGCTCCTATGCAGCATGTTTATTTCATGCTGCGGAGTCGGAAGCGGCTCCCATCGGGTGACTGCAGGGAGAAGCTGCCCTGCACCCGCTGCACACGGTGAGTATAGGGCGGCTGCAGTCTCCCAGCGGCCACCCGCGGCTTCACTCAGGTCCGGAGGAGCTGCGTCCAACACGCAGCTCCTCCGGACCGTGTGCACGCACCCTTGTGCCTCTGTTTGGCCTTCAGGACAAGATGGCAACGTTTCGGTTTCAGTAAACCTCTTTCCAGACTGTTTCTTTTGGTGTAGATAGATAGATAGATAGATAGATAGATAGATAGATAGATAGATGATAGATAGATAGATAGATAGATAGATAGACTGCAGTAAATATAAACTATGTACAGCTTTTTGCCCAACTTGTTTTTCATGCTGCCATATTTCGTGGAATACCTGGGGAGTTTCAGTGACACCCTGGTTGGAAAAATCCTTTAAATGTGCATGTTGCGTCTGCATAAACACGTTGTTAAAACCTGATTTCTCTGATTGTGTTTGGCTATGTCACTCTGTTCTCATTCTGCAGCTAACAGAACTGGATATTAATTCTTGTAGGTGTTTCCAATGTAATGGCAGATTGCATCACCACTGTAAGTGTTACTCTGTGCTGAGCGTGGGAGTACGTGTGAGCGCTGAGGGTTGAGAAGTATCTCCATGCAGTTGCTGTAGACTCTTAACTGCTTTTTATATCACAAGTGAAACAACAACGTTTAAGTAGAAACGAGCTATCTTCTGCCATTATTGAGAAAAGTAGACGTTTATTTAAAATTCCCATTTATAAGTAGCACCCAGATTGTGGAGCAGAAGTAATGTACAGCTCTGAAATATAAGTATATTACAAAAATAAAAACAATATCGATATTTATTATTTTAGTGTTTTTTTTTGTTATGTGGGGATTCAATCTAGATGTCTTTTAATATTTACTACTATTAGACTGATTGACTATTTTTAGTATTTATGTGGTTGACCAACCTCTTGCAAATCTGTTTATCACACAATGAAGGATCCTGTGCTGTGATCACTTTATTATCTTTAGTCAACACATGGGCACATGAGTTTGTCTATATTGAAAGGAATCTGTAACCAGACTTTTTGTTCACCCATCGGAGAGCAGCATGGTGTAGGGACAGAGACCCTGATTCCTGCAGTATATTACTGGGATGCTGGCTGTGGTTTTGAATAAATCACTGATTTATCTGCTGCAAACTTAGCAGTTCTCTGAATTCTGAGCACTGTATAGCCCTGCCTAAACCACTTATTTGCACAATTACTGTATACTGTGCAATAGCAGAAAGCTGTCAATCAGTGGTGGGGAAGAACTATACAGACTTATGAACATGGAGGACTACATGGCATCAGTTATACCAGTCAGTAATGATTTTCTGCTGAGAAAACAGGGATTTTATGAAAACTACAACAAGCAAATCAGTGAGTGACATATCACTGGAATCCGGGTCTCTGCCTCTACAATATGCTACCCTCAGACTAGGTGGAAAATAAATGGTGACAGATTCCTTTTAAGAGATTTGCATGGTACCACAATTAATCCCGTTCAAGTGTTAAATATTATAGTTTTGTAGATCCACGTTAATATTTCCATATTGAGAAACGTCTTTATAACCTTTGTTGATAACACATTTTTTTGAGAAGCAAGACCATCTGGTAGAACAGAGTTAACACTATCAATGGTGGCTTATATCATGTATGTCTAAATAACGTTTATATGAGACATGCAGGGAAGCAAATACCAGTGACAAAGCAAAAACAGGTGGTCAACACAATTAAGAAAGTCTTGTCTCTTGTGAGTGTATTACCTGTACTGACATGCTTATTCCTTTCTGTGTCTCTGCAGGGGAGACGGTACTGGGGTCACAGATGGGAGCAGTATCCCAACACTTATTAATGTACACTACTCATAAGAAATGGTTTTCAGGTGAAATTTCTGCATGAACTTACAATTCATTCCAGGTGAACTTAATGTCATCTTCTGTAAACCTTTGAATGCATCGTCCAACTGTTCAGTGTTTCAGTACTTTTTGCACAACTTGCTGTTGCCTATATGGATCTTAAGGTACCTTTACACGCAGCCACTGTGGCTAGCAACAGGTATCCACCGCACGTGCACGTTTTTAACAGTGGATACCGATCGCCGATGCCGCATTTGCGTGCTGCACTGAAAGTATCTTTGTTCCCCGGAAGTGCCAACAGAGTTGTGTATTCCGTGATGCACAAGCGTTGATTGGACAACGCAATAGCGTCATGATTGGCCAGCCTGCGCAGGAAGGCTGGCTAATACATGACGCCATTCCAATTGTGGACTGCGAATGGACAGCTCTTTAAATATGGCGCCCTGTGAAGGGACAGCCCATGGTTACACAGTAGCCCCCACCAATGATCGCTGATGGGGCGTGGCATCCATCACGCCAAGGCATGCCCCTGGGAGTTCACTAGGCGACGCAACATCCATGCCTGTGCCCCGTTTAGACGCCACTACCATGGCAATTGTGTCTTTTGGTTTTTGAGCACGGCTCAGCAACAGGTATCTGAGTCAACTACAGGACACAGGGAGGAACTGCCCTATTTACACGCCGCCATTTCGTAGCAATTTCATGGCAACAGGCACAATTATCCCCAGTGCCCGGCAGTTGCTACCTTCCTGTGGTGGCGTGTAAAGGTACCTTTAATGGCAAAATGTACAAAAGGTGTTTTATTCATCAATCGCCCAATATCGTGGTTCTGGAAGATAGGTACTTGGACGCAACACACAGATGGGAGACTCAGTGGTGACGTACACAGAGATTTTAAAGTAGGGGCCTCTTTTTCTCAAACTCTTACTGCAGTCTAGGTCTAGCTCATATCGGGTTTGTACCCAATGGTCTCTTTTCAAAAAATTATTTTTATTGTTTTCATAGAAACAATGACAAATAGGTAATCAGAAGTCAAAATTATTGTATGTTACAGATGCCTTACGCAAAACTCAATTATAAACATATGAATTTGAAATTAGGACATCCAAAGGGGTGCCAATTGCATAAAGCGAAACAGTTTCATGAAGTGTGAAGGTATAAAAAAAATTAGAAATAAGATTAAAAGAGAAAGAGAGGGAGGAAGGAAGCGGTGACATAGAGTGGGGGTGGGGCAAGTCAGGATGCAGATTTATGTTGCGGAGCGATGGTTATTTCTATACAGTGTCCACAGATGCCATTGGTCCTTGAATGATATTTGAGTATGGTTTACTGTGGCCACTATTAAAGGCCATATGGTATAGTTGGTTGGTTTTGTTCAGACGTTGTTGGTGAGAGGGCAATTGGGTTGATCTCCAAAAGGTAGGGATAAGTAACTTTGTGAGCTATTACTGAAGTCTTTTTATGTTCAGGCCAGATAGAAAAGATTAAAAGTGCTATTTCCGGTGTTAGAACGACCTTTTGTAATGTCTCAGATCAATTGTTCTGCCATTCTCCAGAAAGGTTGCAGAGCTGGGCATTGCCACCATAAATGAAAATAACTCGCATTTTCCCCTCCCCACCTCCAGCAATTAGTTTGTGCGTCAGTAAGTCGCCAGGCCAGTGTCTGTAATGGTGAGGTGTACCATCGTGTGACTATCTTAAAAGAGTTTTCTTGGGTTTTTACACATTTTGTTGGGCCGTGCGAGTGCATGTAGATGTGAAGAATTTGTGCTGGTATGAGCTGATATCCCAAATCTCTCTCCCAACCAGTAACATTTGCTCTTTTTAGGCACAGGTCGCTCATTAGAAGATTCTGATAGATCGTGGAGAGGACTTTAGTAGGTTTGGATATTTTGGCACAAAGGACCTCGTATGGTGTAGGTTTGCAAGTCTGATCTGAACTGTAGTGGAGTTTGTGCAGCATATTCTGCAGCATACTGTATTGGAGAAAATTAAAGGTCTTAAGGCCCGAGATTTTCTGTAATTCTCATAGCGAGAGGAGAGCCCCATCATTGAACACTTGGTCTACCAGGATATATTTTAATCGACGAGTATGTACCTCTCTTGGGTTTGTTAGTTGTTCTGCTCTTGCCAGTATATCAGATAATGTTATGAGAGGGTTTCGACCACACATAAAGCATCATTCAAGTTAGAGGATTACTTTGGGTTCGGCATAGGTGTCTTGTAGTATAGGTTTTTTGAGCTTTTGAGACACTCCACCGAGCCTCCCAACTTTAAATTATCTTCCGTAAATATTGGTGTGTTAGCAAGGATGACCTCCAGGGGCAAGTTGCACTCGGCAGCCTCATTCATGGAGTGATCCCCCTTTTCTGTGCTAAAGTGCTGCATCCTGCCGACAATGCCAAGTGAAAGACAGCAATAAAAGAATACTGTCTTTATTTCAAATAAAATACTTTATACCAGTTGTCTGTTTTTTTTTTTACTTTTTGACTATAGGGTTAGTAATGGGTGTGTCTTATAGGTGCCTCTTCATTACTAACCTGGGTTTGATGTCAGCTGACATTATAATAAGCTGACATCAACCCTGTAACCCCACTGCCACCGCTACAGGGCAGTGTGGCACAGAGAGACTAAGTGCCAGATTTGGCGCATCCCATGGATGCACCACAGGGGTGGATGGCTCAGGGGGCAGGGAGGCATATGCCCCCAGTGGTCAAGCAGCAGTTTTGGGGACACCCAGCCATCTTTCATGTTGGTCTGGGCTCACTGCTCATCGGCCACTGCTATGTGCTTGCCCCCCAGGCCGATATGTGCCAGCCAGCCCCTGATGCACCATTTCTGGGATGGTTGAGGGCTCTTGTTTTTAGCCTCGGAGGGGGCCAACATTTTTGGTCACTTCCCAGGCTATTAATACAAGCCCCCAGGTGTCTGCTTAGCCTTTTCTAGCTGTTAATATAATGGGGACCCCACACCATTTTTTTTCAGGGGGTCCCACATTTTAATAGCCAGTAAAGATTAAATATTCATCTCGGGGCTGATATTAATAGTCTGGGAAGCTCCATGAGTATTACCCCCTTCCCAGGCTTCTAACATCAGCCCCAGCTATCTGCTTAGCCTTTGCTAGACTTGAAATTTACAGGGGACCCCACGCCATTTTTTTTAAAAAATCTTTAATGTAATAAACAGAGATGAGCGGTGTTTGATTCGAAATGTTCGCCAATCTCAAATTCAAGCTGTTTTGGGCGGTGTTCGAGTCATTCAATGAGTGAGAACAATTAGCTTCAAATTCGGCAGTTCAAGGTTATGTTTGATAACGCTTCGATCACCAAAAGTGTAACTGGCTTTTCACACTAATACTGTTAATGAATGTCATTATCCAGTTGCAGTGCATAGTGTGCAGGGGGGAAGGGATTTAGATCAGTGCTGCAGAAATAATGGCAATCTCCATTTTTTTTCTCCTAACTGCATATAGATATATATCTTTTTCTGTACCTTTTACTGATGTTATTGCAGGTACACTCTCCGGGTTGAAGGCTACACCTCAGGATTTCCACACCGAGCAGGGTATAGGCCTCCTTGTTCTGTTCCTTGTCCCGAAGCCTGGCTGGCTTGAAACCAGACCCGACCTCCTGTTTCTCCACACCCGTGTTGCTGCAATGAAGGCTCTCTCTTGGGCTACCACTATCTCTCCTGCGGTCCCTGGCTCTTTAATGTGGGTGCAGCGGGCGTCCGGGAAGCTAAGCCTCCATGGTGTACTGGATTCTCTGCTGGGTTGATCTCTTTCCCTGTTGCAGACTCAGTCTCCAGTGACGGGTGTTCTCCTGGGGTCAGCCGGTATGGCTCCTCTGCCCCCTCTGTGTTCCTCGCCTCTGACTTCAGCCCTCGCTCTCTGGACCCTCACACTGGCTCTGGCGTGCACTGGTGTTGGGCCTAGCACGGCTCCAGCAACCAGTTTTAGCTCACTAGACACTGAGCTGACTTCACAGTTCTTCTAATGACTGCACACTCTGGTTAACTGTGCCCCAGCACCTGTATTTATAGGGGATCTGGCTTAACAGCAACCAGTGGTGCTCCCCTACAGGCCTGGAGTGGAAGGTGTTGTGTGTATGTGAGTACCAAATGTGGAAATCCCTTAGTGAACTAGTTGTTTCTGTGGCTTTACCTGGCACAGGGCGCCACATTCCAGTCCACAGTTCATCTTAACAGTCCTCCTAGGAACTGAACTCTCTGATGTTCTAATTTCTCTGACTAACCCCTTCTCCAGGCCAGAATTTATAGGGGAGCTCCCCAGAACCTGGGTTTTATAGCTCCCCTTTCTAGTCTGGAGTCAGAAAAAGTGTTTCATGCTGTGGGAATACTTGGTGTGGATACCCCTTCTTGCTTCCAAGCATGACAATACCCCCTGAGGGAGGCAATGCAATTGTGGCAACCAGATTCTGAGGTGACACATATACACTTGTGAATACATGGCCGGCTATGTGCAAAGCTGCTCAATGTGAATAGGGTATATAGGCACAGCAGGAAACTGCTTCATGATATAGAGGAAAAAAAAAAAGAGAAGTTAGTTAATGCAATGGCCAAGGCATTTCAGCCCGGTAACCGGCATCAAGGTCTCTCATACTACCAGGTCCTAACCTTGTGTCTCTTCCTGCGGTATGAATTGCTTGTATGGGTGTCTGTGCCACTAACTGAAATTAAAACCTGCATGTATGGGTGTGTCAGGACCTAGGCTACAGCAGAATGTAGAGTCTCAACATGACTACAGGGTGGGGGAGGGTTCACGGTCAGAAAACGTATCATACTGATGCTAAAAAGACTGCCGGCGACACCTCTATATGTGAAAGGTGCTAGCCAGAAAATAACATCAACAAGAGAGGATATTGGCTGCAACACTAACACTGGAAAAATATGATAAAGCATATTAGCTAGTGAATACATGGCTGGCTATGTGCAAAGCTACTCAATGTGAATAGGGTATATAGACACAGCAGAAAACTGCTTCATGATATAGAAGAAAAAAAATGAGAAGTTCGCTAATGCAATGGCCATGGCATTTCAGATCGGTAACCAGCGTCAAGGTCTCTCATACTACCGGGTCTTAAAGGTTAGGGCCTATATACCCTATTCACATTGAGCAGCTTTGCACATAGCCAGCCATGTTGTCAGCAACGTTTCCCTGTGCGCACTGCAAAAGCACCCTGCCTGGGGCTTCCTGTGAAGCTGTATCCATAGTAAACAGCGGGTTACAGCTGAAATACAGCTGAAAGTGTAAGTTGCACCCCCACAGTTACCTCACAACCATCCCACAATAGACTCTTATCATCGGCCCAGGGGATAAACCAGCCCTGCCTGTTGAGGGCTCATCACACCATCATCCCCCAGAGCTGAGACAAGCAGCGGGGGTCACATCTGGCCGCATACCACAGGTGGCGAGTGACAAACTTTTATTTAATTTTTTCCCCTTTTACATTTTTCCCCTTTTTAATTGTGGTCCCTCCAGGGCCACGGAACCAGTCCATGGCCACTACCGTGACAATTCCCCCTGTGACCAGACAGCAGGGACCGGTCCTGAGTAACCCACATCCCTAGTGGGCGATGCATAGACTTCACATTTAGCCTATATTACTGAGAGAGACAATCCCTGAGCAGAAAAATCTGAACTTGGATAAGGCTGCAAACTCTAGATCAGTGGCTGGGAAAGTGAATAAAGGAATAAATACTGTAAGGAAATGTATTATCCAAAGATAACCACTAACATATGTATAAGTAAGCTTTTTTCAAGGCTGAGGTGTTCATAGCCTGTCTTTTTTAACAATATTTTGCACAGTTCTTATATATTGCGCATATAGTTAAAATCTCATGTATGTCCCTTTCTGCTCCTGTACCAATAATTCCGTATTGAACCATTTCCCATTGTTTACTTGGCAAGAAGGATGATGTGTCCAAGTTAACATTTGGCCAAGATGACCAATCACTGACCTCAACATGGACATTAAGGCCATTGATTAACTACCGTTTGTAAAATTTTGGTTTTATAATTGAGTACTTTCGAGATAGGCAAATTTATTCACTCAGAATTGAATTCTCGATCCTCAAAAATCCATATTCTGGAGAATGGTTGGTGATGAGACAAGGGTGGAGACAATGAAGACCGGACAGTGGACAGATAGCAGTGGGAACAACTGTAAAGATAAGCAATGTGGTGAGTATGTTTTTCTTCATTCCAAACCTTTTTCCACTCACCTCTTTGACCAACCAGCTTTGCTCTGTTGTGTTGCATGTCTGTCCCGCTGCTCACTCTATAATGGCTATGCCCAGGGCCTATTGCTGCTAGAAGTCCCAGACTAGAGTGAACACTGGGCTATGACTTCCTGCCACAAGTCCATAAAATCAAGGAGTATGCAATGTACAGTTAACTTTCGGGCCTGTTTGCAGGTCAAAGATGTGAAATGATGGACGCACAGAAAACCGGACAATAGGCACAGAGCACCGAAGAGGTGAGCAGTGAGTGAGTATAAGCATTTTATTTTTGGTTTAGATCTTAACCCATTATAGTCTAGGGTCTTTGTAGAGAATAATTTATTTGCAAATCGAAATTCCGAGTAAAATCCACAAGAACAGGCGAATTTGAGTTCTGCCTGTTCCACTCTTATCTACTGCGCACATCTACAAAACACTTAATATAAACTACTAAGTGATAATAATTTTAGGTGACCTTCCAGTCCCAAACCCAGAATAATAAGATAAACATTCCCAAGCTGATCAAAATGAAATGCAAAAATTAGACAACTGAATCTCATTTTGATTCCAACTTAGTAGATCTGTGATATCTCTGGCAGATTTATAAACACGTTTGAGTTCTCCGACCCCGGCAGTAATTAAAATTTGTTGACTCAAAGAAATTGGTCCATATCTGAATGCTTATTTGCAATTATTTCTTCGTTCTTAAACCAAAGATAACATAATTTTATTCATTCGATTTTCATTTAAATGTAACTCATATCAGCTCTGTGTGCCGCTTACAAGGGCTTAATTGCCATTTTGAGCCCCACAGTAAAACAGAGTTCATTATTTTGATTTTCACATGCATGAAGCTGTGTTTTAGAACTACTTGTCTTGGCTAATCAACTGTGAATAATTTACATTTCAACCCTAAATGTCAAAACAAGTGAATATGTCTGCTCTCAACACTTGCAATGTCTAATCAACTTGTTACGTTCACTCATTATGAAAATATGTGTCAAAATATAATAGTTGCAGATATTTTTTCCCCGCTCGAGATGACTGCATTTCTTCGAAATTGAGCCTGTTTAACAGAGACAAATTAAAATACGCTGCTGATCGGTCAATAGATATATAAAAGAATGACCATCTTATTCAGAAATGGCAAGTTAATTGACTTGGTGATGTGACATTGTAACTTCTATCAAAGTATTAAATATGTAGGAAAATGCACCTCAAAATATAGATGATAGATGTGTACACAGTTGTCAGTTCAATAGAAACCTAAGAATTCTCTTTAAAGGGAACCTGTCAAGTCGTTATTATCCCCTAATCTATCACTACTTGTCCCTGCACCTTCCTAGCATGTCCTTAAAGGGAACCTGTCACCCCCAGGGCATTTTATACTGAAATAAGAAGTTATATTCTCTCTGGAGCTGGACCCAGATTGAGTCATGGAGGCAAGTATTATGTCATGGTGGAGCAAAGTTTCAAAGCTCCTCCATGCTGCAAATCCTGCCCTGAATCTTTCAAATTTGCTGCCCTCCTCTGGTCGGCGTGGTGAGTAATAGGAGCAGTGGAGCGGGTGTCTGCGGGCATAGAAGTGCTCAAGTCTCGCGAGACTTCACTAATCTCGCGAGACTTCGACACTGACAGCGGCACCGGCACCAGCGCAGTGGAGCGGCTGTCCATGCGCAAGTCTCACGGAGGCTGAATTCTCATGCCCAGTGGGGTATGATAACAGCATTTAGGGTGGAGATGGAGCCATGGAGACTGCCCAGTCAGACAACAGACCGTAGGCTGGATACCTCATTTGCATGCGAAAATGTAAGTCACAAAGTCTTTTTTTACAGCCAATATAGGACAGTTTTAGGTCATAGGAGAATGGTTAAGGATGTGCTATGAAGGGGCAGGGACAGCTAGTGAAAGATTAAGGGGGAAAAACGACCTGACCGGTTCCCTTTAAAGGGGTTGTCTGGGACTGTTATATTTTTGAATTAGGACCCTAACATCTAAGAAGAGCAGATTTTTGCCAGCACACACCAGTCAAGGATTGATCCTGCCGGCAATTCCGCAGCTTCCTCTAGTGTCATGTTGACAGAGCAGCAGCTTCGCTTTTGCTCTTCTCTGTTGATAGGGTGGAATCTCATCCTGATTGACAGCCAGTTCCCTGCTGCCTAACTGTGAGGAGCCAGCTGTCAACCAGTATGACATTGGAAGTCACGCTGCATTCACAGGAGGAAGAGTTGCCCTTTGACATTAAGATCAAAATCGTCGGCAAGGGTGGTCCATGACCACTAGGGAGTCAGCAGCAGTAGAACAGAAGGGTAATTAGGAACTTCCTGTCTGTTAATTATTAAGACTATAATTAAAAATATATGGTATTGTCCCATAAACAACAATAACCAGGGGATAGATGATAAATGTATTTTTGCTGATGGTCTAGCTGTTGAGAATTCTACTGATCTTGAGAATGGGGGATCAATAGCTGTCTGGGTGAATGGAGTACTAGTAAATATGCACCACCAGCCCTCGTATAGTGAATAGACTAGTGGCCACACTACACCTCCATTGAAACACAAATCTATGAACACTTATTTTTCCTAGTTGGTGGAGGTCCCAGATGTGACTGATGTAGAACAGCTGGAAAAGTGATGAGTGATGTGGTATAGATCTAGAACTGTGATGGCTGTGTTTGCCGAGCTGGAACAGCAGTGACAACAATGATAGGAAAAGTAGAGTTGTATATTTTGGAGGCTAACGTAGTGGTGCTGGAGCAACAGTGATTTCATACCAGTTGTATAGCAGTCATGGTTTATGTATAGCACTGCTGGACAATAATGACCAAAATAGCAGAGATTTAGGAGCAGAGAGGAGCAAAGTGCAAGACAGCTGAGTTTGCAGTGCTGGAATTGTGTAACAGAGCTGGAACAGCACTGCAGCACAGGGGTTTTGCAGAAACAGAAATGCCAACTACCTGAATACTCAGGCAAAAGTCGAAATAGATAAATGACATCTAAGAAGCACGATGGGCTGAAATTTTCACTTTTTCATTAAACCCTTTAGAGCAGTAGTTCCCAAACTCAGTCCTCATGGCCCCCAACAAGTCATGTTTTCAGGATTTCCTTAGTATTGTACAGGTAATTCCTTGATCACGATACCATCACCTGTGCAATACTAAGGAAATCCTGAAAACATGACCTGTTGGGGGCTGTGAGGACTGGAGTTTGGGAACTACTGCTTTCGAGCCTAGTGATGGATATATTTGTTGCTGAGCATGATTAACCTCACCAAAAACTGAAATTTCCATCACTTATAATTAGAGTAGGGGCGGGCATACCATTAATGCAACTTATGCAGCTGCCCAGGAGACCAGTAAGTGCTTTATGAGGAGATACTGGATACCAAAGGGTCGATAATTGTCTTGCACAGGGGTTCCCAGTTATCTGTGTCCACCTCTACATTGATTGACAGGTTTCCCCCTTTGCACAATCATGCAAAACACCTATCAATCAACTGGTGTGAGGTGGAGAGAAGCCAGCTGACGACCCAAATGAAGTAGTCAAATGTCTCCCGATAGTCCCCGGAGGCTCATCAAACTATGTTTAGCAGAGATTCCCGATAGCCATGCTCTGATTCATGCTCTCTGTGGTTTGGGAAGCATGAATTTAATGACAGGATCCCTTTAAGTGACTAACTTTTTTGTTACAATCTGGTGTATAGAGATAAAATATATATCATATATCGCAGAATATAGATTTTTCTAAGATGCTGTATACATCAAAGATGTTTATTCCAAATGAAAAGACAAAAACAAAAAAAAAGACATTAATGCTCGCTTGATTTTTAAAGATATCATCCTTTTTGGTTAGAAATGTAGGAGTTAAATTAGGATATACCGTCTCTGTTCTTTCTAGAATAAAAAATAAACATATGCAGTAATGAGGCCTGGCAAACGTAGCAGCATTAGAATCACTGACTGCAGACAGTAATTGGTCGTTTTTTTCCATACGCTACTTCAAATCCATGTTCTGTTTCCCAGCTCTGAAACAACCTAATTTTTGCAAATGCATTTGTTCCAAAAACTGAATATGTAATGCAGGTGAAGGTTGGAAGGGGTGTTTTTCTCTCATTCATTATTGATAATCTGTCCAAAGCTTTTAGTAACCTTGTCAGTCATAACTAATTCAGTCATCTGTGCCCATTTATTAAATGGATTAGAGATCTATCTATCTATCTATCTATCTATCTATCTATCTATCTATCTATCTATCTATCTATCTATCTATCTATTTTTGATACCATATCTATGAGGGCCGCTTTACACGTCGCGATGTCGCTCCAATATTGCATACAACTTCACGGGAGTGTGCTCGTTTTTTGGCACTTGTCCAAGATCGCACGGGAGATGTTACACGTAGCAACCACACCTCCGACCTACGACGATCTGGCGTCACGGAAGTCGGAGGCCAAGTCGGACAGCCGACTTTTCAGATCGTAGTTGCGCCGTCACACAGCACGATCATGCCAGATCGCATATGCAATATTGCATGGTTGGAGAGCATGCACAATCTCATTGCGATATCGTAGTTGCGTTGTTATCGCGTCGCGTTGCCCTTTTACACGACACAACGCACCAACGATAACAACTGCAACGGCAGTACCACGTGACTTTTTATCGATGTTGCGTTGCGGTATCGCAATGTGTAAAGCGTATCTTAGCATCAGTGCATATTTTGTTTGCTGAGATGAAAGGTATTGCGATATCTCAGTTTGTTACCTCTGGTTTTATATATGAATATATAAAACCTAAGGGAACAATTCAGCATTATTTAAAACGGTTACAGTTACAGCTGCCCTTTTCCAAAAAGAAATGGGTTCAGATAAAACCCCCTACTCAAAGGTTGTCCACCCAGGAGGGGCTCTGAGAGGGATTGAAATAATAAAGAAGTTGAATCTTTGTCCAGTTATTATTTTTAAGTCCCTTCTTTATGAATAAAATATAATTTAAAATCCAAAATAAATTAAAAATAAAATAAAATCCATATCACTGTAAGGGTACCTTTACACGCGGCAACTTTTCTAGGAATTTCACTGGCAACTTACTGGTTGCAGTGAAATCATGGAGACATTGTTCTATCTTGTTGCTGTGTACAAATGGAACAATGAATCCATGATTTCACTGCAACCAGTAAGCTGCCAGTAATGGCCACTTTACACACACCAACTTATCTGTCCAACTTCTAACCAACTTACTAGTTGCAGTGAAATCATGGACACATAGTTCCATTTGTACACAGCCACAAAATGGAGCAATGTGTCCATGATTTCACTGCAACCAGTGAGTTGTTCAGAAGTTGGACAGATAAGTTGGTGTGTGTAAAGTGGCCCTTTGTTTGTTCAGAAGTTGGACAGATAAGTTGGTGTGTGTAAAGTGGCCCTTTGTTGTTCAGAAGTTGGACAGATAAGTTGGTGTGTGTAAAGTGGCCCTTTGTTGTTCAGAAGTTGGACAGATAAGTTGGTGTGTGTAAAGTGGCCTTGAAATTCCTAGAAAAGTTGCCGCGTGTAAAGGTACCTTGAGGGTACCGTTACATCGCAACATTGCATGCAATTTCAATTTGCTGGTTGCAATGAAATCATGGACACTTTGTTCTATTTTGTTGCTGTGTACAAATGTAACAATGTGTCCATGATTTCACTGCAACCAGCGAATTGCAAGTAAAATTGCATGCAATGTTGCGACGTGTAACGGTACCCTAAAGGTACTGTTACACACAAAGATATCTGTGCAGACATTGCTTGCAACTCACTGGTTGCAGTGAAATTATGGACACATTGTTACATTTGTACACTGCAACAAAATGGAACAATGTGTCCATTATTTCACTGCAACCAGTTAGTTGCAAGCAATGTCTGCACAGATATATCTGTGTGTAACGGTACCTGTAGAGAATAAAACTAAAAAGATCCACCATTTTTCAAACACTACATGCATTCTCAATCCTCGTGTTGTCAGGTTTTGCTACCACAGGTGATAGAGCATAATGTAGATGCAGAAACCCTGATTCCAGCAATGTATCATTCACACTTTAAACCATTTAAAAGCGAGCTCAGCCAAGTCACCAAGAGAGATAGAAAAGATGGAATCAGAATACATTCAAGGAGTTTTATCATCAGAGATATAGATAAAAAGGAAGTCATATGACCTGTGTTCTGACATACCCGCCCTCCCTCTCTTATGGACTAAAGAATCCGGATTACAATGTCCAGTGACTATGGCCAGGGTCACATCTCCGTTTTGACCCTAGCCTGCCGGATTCCGGTTTTAACTTAGAACTTTTTCCAGCACCGCATAGCGTTACCGCTATGCGGTGCTGGAAAACGCTGCCCTTAGTTACCCTATGTTTACCTTCACTACCTGTCACACAGGCAGCTGCTTGAAGTGCGCTTTACAGAGCCGCACAGGAAACGCTGTCTGCAACGTTTCCTGTGCGGCGCTGTAAAGCGCACTCCGAGCCGCTGCCTGTGTGACAGGTAGTGAAGGTAAACATAGGGTAACTAAGGGCAGCGTTTTCCAGCACCGCATAGCGGTAAAGCTATGCGGTGCTGGAAAAAGTTCTAAGATACAACCGGAATCCGGGAGGCTAGGGTCAAAATGGAGATGTGACCCTGGCCTATGTGTCAGACCCCACTCTAAAATGTAATGACCAAGCATGATCCTGTTAAGGACATTTTATATACTATAACAGGTTAATACCTGTAAAAAAGTGGTTCATCCAAACACAATGTTCACCTTGATGTCTAATGCCCTATTTATCTAGTATAAGTACCAGGTTTTTGATGAAGGTAAAGTATGTCTGCCGAATCATAAATAAAATGGTTAAAACCTAGAGTCATTTTAATCCCACCAGGTATGTGTATATAAATCTATGGTTACCTTATGACCCCATGTATCCAGAATCTGCTGGGGCTTAAGTGAAAAGGACAAAGTCCTAAATATGAAAAGATCATACCATGAATTAATAAATAATGAGCATAAAGGAAGGCAGAGAGAAAAGTCCAATTGGTTTCCTGCTGTAGGCTTGAAATTGTGTGCACAGTGCGCTCCTGGGAACAGAGTGATAGAGCGTGCAGCGCCAGTGAGTTATATACGGTTACAGAATGACGCACTTCCGGTATCAGGCGGTGGAACGCAAGGAAGAGACGTCAGGTGGAACGCATGGATGTCCGCGCATGCGCGGTAGAGTGAAACAACTAGGTGAACACACTTTGGATTACAGCTGTACTACACTGTGCTTTCTGGAGACAGGAGTGCAGTGAAGCTTCAGGAAACTGTCTGATAGGATAGAAAACTTTCAGGGACGCTGTTAAGGAGAGACGGAAACATAATTAGAAGTGCAAATTTCTATATACATATACACTTATCATTCTGGGTAAACATTAATGAAGCATAATATACCTTTGATATCTAAAATAATGGCATAGTTCCTCTATCTATATTCTTCTACTAGGAAACTATTTTTTAATACATTGAACTCTATCCTCAGTCTGTGACTGATAGGAGCAGCTCATATAGAGAAGTTATATATACAGTTATACCTTTAGGAATGTAAACAACTATACATAACAGAATCCTTTTAGGGAATTGACCTCAAAGATAAATGCATTATTAGATATTGAATAGATACCTATACTAACCAGACCTTAACAGTACTACTGTCATTTTTACTCAAAACCTCACATCATATTCCCTATTCAAGCCTAGAGGTTCCAATGTTTGGAGTTGATGAATCCAAAAGGATTCTCGGAGTTTTAATCGTTGTATGCGATTACCGCCCCGTTTGCAAATCGGGACTTGTTCGATAACTTGGAACCTAAGTTGTGACACTGAATGTTTGCAACTGGAAAAGTGATAGGGAACTGGTAGAAGGTTTTGTCCACATCGGATGGTGGACTTGTGTTTATTCATACGGTCTCGGATATGTTGGGTAGTTTCCCCAACATATCTGAGACCACAGGGACATTTCAGCACGTGTGTAGAGTAACATGGGAAAAATCCCCTAATCCTGTAGATTCTACCTGTTCGTGGATGTGTGAAAGTATTCCCTTTGATCACGTGGGAACACTGTAAACAGCCTAAACAAGCGTATGTGCCAGACCGTTGACTACCCAAAAATGTTTGTCTAAGTATCCTGACGTTAGAGCCAATGTCTGCGCTAACCAATTGATCCTTCAAATTAGCTGATCGTTTCAGACAAAACAGTGGTTTATTTGTCAATTCAGGAATCTCAGGATACAAATCACTGAGTACCGACCAGTGTCAAGTGATAATGTTGCGGATCAGAGTGTGAAAGTGATGATAGGTGGTGACACATGCCACTTGTGGTGGTCTGGTTGGTTTGGATTGTATTGTAGAACGTGGTAATCTAAGATGTGGTGGATAACCACGTTTCTGGAATTTCTTACTCATCTCTTCTTGTCTAACTTTTCGCTGATCAGGGTTGGAGACAATATGTGCGACTCTAGTTTGTTGGGAATTGGGTAATGAGTGCTTAATGTGTTTAGGGTGACAGCTGTAAAAATGGAGTAGGCTGTTAGTGTCCGTTGGTTTAATGTAAAGGTCCGTTGATAGTAACCCTCCCATGTCCTTCTGTACTAGAGTATCAAGAAAATTAATCTTTGAATAATTCCAATGTATAGTAAAGGATAGATCTGGATCGTAGGAGTTGAGACTGTCAAAAAATTCTGACAGTTCCCCCCTGTGTGCCTTGCCAAATGAGGAAGACGTCGTCAATATAGCGTTTCCATGAAACGCAATGTTCTTTGAATAGTGGATGTCTAATGACGTACTTCTCTTCAAAATCGGCCATAAATATGTTAGCATAAGGTGGGGCCATGTTAGAGCCCATCGCTGTACCCTTCCGCTGTACATAATATTGATCCTGAAGGGGGAAGTGGTTATTATCAAGTACCAATTTCATTAGATCAAAGGTAAGAGCAATCTTATCTTGGGTGTAGTCTGAAAATGAATGAAGAAACCAAGATACAGCTGATATGACTTTGTGATGACTGATGCTGGTGTATAGTGAGTTAACATCAAGTGTCACTAAAAGTGCATTGGTCGAGATGTCATGAATTTCTTGCAGAACCGTCAGAAAATGGGATGTATCTTTCAAATAGGATGGTATTACTGGAATCAATGGTGTTAAGAGTTTTTCTACCATGATGGCTAGTGGTGATAGTATCGAGTCAATGTAGAATGTAAAATACCGGTATGATAGGGAATCTGTTCACTAGATAGTCAGCCATTTTTGTATCTATCTGGTCCTTGAGGAAGGAGCTGCGAGACAGCTCCGAAACGCGTCGGATTAAAGAACTACTTGAACCAGACGATCCATTGTCCTGGTCTTCCTTTGGTAGCAGCGCGGATTGTACGACACTTCGTCCTTATATGCTGACTTCTTACCGCTGTGACCCGTGGATGTGTGGATCCCGCAGCAGCTACTGTCTGAGCGTTCATACTGGTTGTGGGTTACACAACCAGATCAGGTGAGCAGGCCCTTGACACCATACATATACCTCTATATAATAGAGATAAGACCCTATTGCGCATTTGTCTCATTTCGATAGATTTCTGTATCTATGGTACCCTGCTGTTGGTAATGTTTGATTAACCTATTGATAAGGGATCGGATCTGTGATGTAGGGTCTCGATCTAATTGACAATATGTTTCTCGGTCGCTTAATTGTCTGTTGATCTCCTCAATGTAGTAGTTTTTATCCATCACTACAATGGAACCCCCTTTATCGGCAGGTTTGATTACCAGAGTACTGTTGTTCTTCAGGTCCCTCTGTGCTCGTGATTCTAGTGTAGAGAGGTTGTTGCGGAGACGAAAATTGCCTTTAGCGATTTTCTTGTTTAGAGTTGTTAAATCTCTTTTAACTAGCTCTATATATGTTTCTATCGGGTGGTGGTTCCTAGGTGGCATAAATGTTCTTGGTATTTTTAGACCCAATTCCCTTAATCTTATGACCTCAGTCGACTCAACAGGGTTCATACAGGGTATGGGATTTGCCTGAAAGTGGGCTTTTAATCTTAGTGTCCTAAAGAATCTGCTCAGTTCCATGTCAGTGTTTAATGAATCATATTTGGGTGTAGGGCAGAAACGTAACCCTTTCTGTAAGACTATGGTCTCGATAGGCGATAGAATGTGTGAGGAGATGTTGTAGACCATGTTGGTCTTACCTGAGATAAGTAAAAGGCCAAATTCACATCTGTGCGCCGATGCGTTTGCCAGCATTGCGTTAGTGCAGGTGGTAGCTCAGGTGGTAGCACAACCAAGCACATCGGTGCACAGATGCAGTGCATTGCGCTTATGCCGCCATTACCTTGTATGGGCGAAAGCACAGCACCACATCCCGGGAGCGCAAGTGTGAAAGGGCCTGAGTCACAGCGCATGCGCACAGTGTGGACACACCATAAACTTTGCTTGACTCGTTTCCGGTGCGTCCGACTAGCGCATGCGCTGTAAAAATGGCCCCATCACACTTGCACTTCTGGGTTCCGTTCTCCTGCGCTCGTCCATACAAGGTAATGGCGGTGTAAGCGCAATGCACTGCATCTGTACGCCAATGCGTTTGGCAGCGCTTGGCTGTGCTACCACCTTCTCTAGCGCAATGCTGGCAAATGCATCGGTGCACAGATGTGAAACGGCCCAAAAACTTACAGGGGTGAAAGGGTGTTTCTTTTTTTTCCAAATTAGTCTTGGACACACACTAAACCCAAAAACTGTGTTTTTAAACCCAGTGAAAACTGATCAAAAGCTGCACACGGTTCACACTGGGTCAAGCACCAACTGTACCTGACCACAGTGGTGCTCGCTCCAGTGCTTTGCAATTGTAAAGCACCCCAAATAGGTTTTCCTCAATACCGGGTAGTTTGGAGACCCCTTGCAGGGATCACTCATCTCTGGTCAATACTGAGAAGTCATGTCAGGGGCAAAAATAAGAGGCAAGTAGGTGGTCAAAATTCCAGGGTCAGACCCTGGGAGATACAATATAGCACACAGGAGAAAGTAACAAATACGCAGTCTAGCTGAAATAGGCTGGGGCCACACTTGTTAAGGCAATTGCGGTGACCGCATCCAGATCCGGATGCGGTAACCGCAATTGCCTTCACAAACATTTTTTAGGAAAAATGTGTTGTGGCAACCGCATTGCAGTCACCGGATTGCTCCGGATGTGCCGCAGGGATGAACAAAGTGTTAAATGTTTTTTAAAACATTAATTATTAATATTAGTTGTGGGAAACATGTCTCTAGGGTGTGCCCACCCCCCTAGAGACATGCTGCCCACTCCTGTAGGCATGTGAGGGGTTAATAAGCCCTTTACAGTAAGCCGCCTATTGTCGGCTTCTACAAATTTATGAATGAAGCCGCAGCTCCCCTGACAGTACGGGAGATACTGTACATAATGTACGTATAGTATCAGCCGCTGTCCATGGTCCTGTAATCAGTTAGATTAGGTCTATGGGCAGCGCACAGCCATAGACATAATGTTAATGGTTACAGGACCCTGACAGCGGCTGATACTATACATAAATTACGTACAGTATCTCCTGTACTGTCAAAGGAGCCGCGGCTTCATTCATAAATTTGTCGAAGTCGACAATAGTCAGCCCCTGATCTGGATTCGGCCCCATAGCATTCCTATGGGGCCGGATAGAGCCGGATGGCAGCTATGTGCCTCCGGTTTCCATCTGTCCGGGAGGATCCGGGACAATTCTGATTTTTCTCCCGGACAGAAAAACATTGCAAGCAATGTTTATGTGTCCGGGGAAAAAATTGGACAAAATCGAATCTGGCGCATTCCAGCGCTTCCTAACATGGGGGGGGTCTATGGCGCTGTATCACCCCGGATCCGACATAAAATCGGATCCAGGAGCAGGACGCCGGCTGCTGCAGTCTACCAGTGAGCGCTGCTAAACTTCAGCGTCTGGAGCTGTCCCCTGCTGTTATTTCAGGATCGCTGCTAGCGGGGATCTTGAAATTGCAGCAGCTGCGGCTGCTATCAGCTGAATATGACTGCAAACTAGACAGAGGGCAAGCTCCGATTCTGTTTGCAAATCGGGTCTGGGGCTGTTTGGTTTACACCGGACAGCCCCGGACCTGATCACACCATGGTGTGAAGGCGGCATTAAAAGCATAGTGTTAGGCCTCTTTCACACATCCCTGCCTCCGGAGGCACGGACATACGGAGACACAAGATCCCCTATGGCCCCCTATACACTTCCATTATGTTGCATGGACCGTGTCGCTGTGTGGAACACATGTGTGTCCTTGTGCTCCACATGGCGACATGTCCATTTTTCTGCGTAAGCACGAACCACTTTTGGCCCAAAACGTCCTGCACAAGGATGTTTGCAGTGTGACATCCGTTTGCATGGACAATGAACAAAAGTTTAAAGCTTTAATATAAAAAATTTCATACTTGCCTCCCTCCAGCGCTGCCTCACTTCTGGGGCCGCTCATTAGGTTCATGAATATTCACTTCTCTGAGCCCAACAGCAGCTGGAAATGAGAGGAACAGCATCACTGGAGGCAGGTGAGTATGCACTGACAGGCTGTCAGTATGCTATCCACGGATAGCACACAATGTCACATGATCCGTGACACATGATACAAGTCTCGCCCACAAACAGCCTTGTCTCACTGATTGACAGTTCAATTCTCCACCCCTATACAGACAGCCATAATTAAAACACTTCTATAGTGGGAGGGTGGGTTTTTCTTTTTTTAAATTAATTGTAGACACACACTACATCTAAAGACCTGTTTTACACATTACGTGAAACCACGGACTTGTAAAACAGAGCTTTAGGTGTAGTGTGTGTCTACAATAAATTTAAAAAAAGAAAAACCCACCCTCCCACTATAGAAGTGTTTTAATTATGGCTGGCTGTATGCAGGTGGAGAATTGAACTGTCAATCAGTGACCTTTATTGAGGTTTGGATCAAGCTCAGGGTCACGAACAGCACACCAAAATGTTCGGCTGCACACAAACTTCAAAGAGTTCGCTCATCTCTATTTAAGACTTTCTGCTGGTGTTTATAGAGAAGGGATTCCAGCACATGGCTCCCAGCAGAGAGCTATTACATACAAGCTCACTGCAGCAACATATAGGTGGAATGAAAAGAGATAATTAATCTGAGCAATTTACAATCTAAACTCCCACATGCTAGCAGCATCCAGCACTCACTGTGGCATTATGTGCTGCCGTCTCGCGACAAGAGTAGGGATTGCAGAAAACACGGATGTGACACTTTGCCTCTATTTTATATAATATCCTCCTCGTGGTAGATTTTCTTAGAGAACTGGCAAACTGGTTTTGAAAGCAAATGTATACATGGCAGATTTACAATTCTCATCCAGATGCTACGTACATTTCCATCTGGAAAAAACAAAACAAAAATGCAGTTGATTTTTCAAATCCCAATGTTCATTCTGGTTTAGAACTTTCACTGTATCAGGGGCAACATCTGTGGCACCCCACCTGGTCAGGCATCACAATTGGGGTACTGCACCCATGAATGAGTGTGTGGTAACCCCTGTCACAGTGGGAAGGCATATGTCTGTGGCAGGATCCCAACCCAGCACTCCCACACACCCACTTAGAATAGCTGGTTTTGGGCCCGTACTCTGGGGGAGTTAGGGGAGGATGGAGGACACACAGTGAGGTTTAGTTGGCACTGAGGAAAGTCGGAGAACGGAGAGCCTCCGAGTGAGAAAAGGATACTCCCAGGGAGGGGGCCTGGAGAGAAAGAACAGGCAGCCCAGATGCAAGGATGGGACTCCTGAGCGCCCATACTCAGAGAGGGAACCCTGGTCCACTTTACCGGAGTACCGGTTTCGAAGACGGTCAGGGAGTCCAGCCCCTGCGCCAAGAACCGGAGGTCGTCGGTCCATTTACTGGCCCCGACACCCTGTCTGGCGGGATCAGTCACACCAGGTTAACCCACTGGGGTCGAATCCCAGGTGGGAGAGGGAGAGAGTGGAAGCCGGGATCCTCAGAGCACCTCAACGGGCCTGGTATTAAGCAGATTACCCCAGGACAGGCACAGCAGCAGGACATGGGTTAGATCCAAGAAGGCATACCACAGGAGACTTCCATAGACTCTATTGCCCACTGTCGCTACCTGGCCAGATAAAGACTGTTTTGCCACTGTGAACTGTATCGCCATCTGCTTTGTTCCGGTAAAGTACCCGGGTAGAGTGACCAAGTCTCTGTGTATCGGTTCCTCTGCTATACCGTGCCCTGCTCCATTCATCATCAGCACCTCCATTACCACTGGTGCATCCCTCCTTCGGAGGGCTAGCTCTACCTGCAGGGAGCTGTACCATCTCGGCTGCTGTACCATTGCCTTCCGGAGGTCTGAAGCGGCGCTGGTGCTACTTCACCAGACGCGGGTGGCATCACAATAAACTTAAAAACTTTTATTCTCTTTTCAATCACCCCTTTTTAGTTGACCACCAGGGCACGGGTCTGGCAGGCTACCAGTGACATCCTTACCGCAGCAGAGGGCCCAGATGCCTGAGTCCCCATACCTGGGCTAGTCACATCCATGGTGAATCAGCAGCAAATTTCGATTGTAACACACGGAGATTTCACTGCAGATTTGCTATAGACTTAATGTAAAAGTCAGCAAGGTTTACACTGTTACTATTTGAGATATAGGTTTGGAAATGGAGTCTGAATAAAATATAATCTACTTTACTATGGGGTCAGAGGGAGAATCTGTTTAAAATAAATAGCTTAAATAGCAAATCTGATCAGCTGAGCATGACTGGTTTAAGTGGATTGTAAAATCTGTCACATATAATAGTTTCACACTAATACAAAACATGCAAAGCCCGGCTGATGTAATAAATTCCAGCGACTATTTATTTGGCTTCCTCAGTGCTGCTGATGTAACTTGTAATGCTTCTGTTTACAAGATTATTCAGGACAAGCAAGCAGCAGAGATTGCCCATGTACTGTACATTAAGTATAATGGTTAGGAGAGGATATGCATTGAAGTCTGAATTGCATGGTTTGCAGTTTTACAACATTTCAATGTGATCCTTTCAAGCTATTTACATTTCTATAAAAATCTTGACAATGGAATAAATCTTAGTTATGATGCCTTTCCTTTCTCGAAGCAAAAAAAAAAAAGCCTTCGCCTTGACCACAACGTGGAGACACTCACTAGGCATGGAAATGTAAAAAGATCTGAGGAGTTCTTGTAGGTATAAGGGATTATTTGAATAGTCCCATACTTAAATCTACACATTTTGCTAGTTTACAGTAAGACTATGATTATTAGATGGATAAACACTCTTTTGCCTGCACATTATGGTTTGGTTGGACATGCATGAGTTCCCAATGAGAAGACAAGATCTAATACTATAGCAGGAGCTCTCTATCTCCCAAAAGAAAAAAATTCCAAAACAGGCACCCCCCGTCCCGAAAGAGAAAAGCCAGAGGCAGACGAACCATTGGTGCAACTTGCTCAGTCGCATAGTTGACCGCAAGAAGATCAAAGCCAGAGGCAGTCAAGCCATGGGTGCTACCTGTTCAGTTGCAAAGTTCCCCCAGAAGATAAAAGTTAGAGGCAGATAAACCATTGGTGTTACATGTTCAGCTGCACAGTCACCCACCAGAAGAAAAAAGACAGAGGCAGACAAACCATTGGGGCATTTGTGTCCACTACCAACTCCAAAGCAAGTAGAGCTCAATATCATGATGACCTATGGGAATGCAAAAAAGTTCCATGTATTGTTCTTATACGGTAACCCTCTTCTGTCTTTGTATGCCTGGTCCTGATAAAACAAAAAGTCAGTTGAGATCCCAACTATAGTATCCTACTGTTCTCAATTTCAAAGCATATTTGCCAATTGGGAAGCCCATGGGCATATTATGTGGTTGAGTGGCTACACCAAATTAGCAGTTTCGAATAATATGGAGTACCGTGCAAAAGTTTTAGGCAGGGGTGGAGAAAATACTGCAAATTAAGAATGCCTTAAAAAGTAGAAGTGTAAATAGTTTATATGTATTAATTACTAAAATACAAAGGTAATAAAAACTATGAAAAAAAAGAAATCAAGTAAAAACTTATTGTGATAACCCTTTGTCTTCAAACTAGCATCAAAGCCAAAGCATCAATTCATCTTGGTACAGTTGAACACAATTTTTGAAGTAACTTCATGGAGAGGTTGGTCTAAATATGTTTGAGGACTAATCACAGATCTTCTGTGTAAAGGTCCCGTCTCATGCTTCAATGGTCGAACGAGCTGATCAACGATCCGACTTGACCTAGATCGCTTGAACGTCGTTCAATGATCGCTAGTGAAATGTCACATGTACAGATACCTTTAACGACGCAGCAACGATTCCGCGACAAGCGAACGATACTTGCAGTCATTTGATCGCCTACGTCCTTCAGTTCTGAATAGGCGAAGTCGTTAACGACATCGTTATCAAGGTGTCACACACACCGAGGTTGGCCGGACGATGATCGTCTGTTTTAGGTCCGGTTCAAAAACCTGCAACGACGTTGTTACGACGTCGTTGCTCCACCCACAAAGCCGTGACGTACAAACAATATCGTTAACGATATCGTAGCGTGTAACTAGCCCTGAAAGGTACCGTCACACGCCTCCATATCGCCGGTGAGAACTATGGCAATTCCCGAATTCTGCGATGTGGAAACCACATCGCATGTGCAGTGACTGGGCAATTCTACGGTGAAGAATCGCTGGTGGAGTGTCGCCTGATTGCCCTGCCCTCAAATCAGGCAATATGCACCAGGCGATATCAGCGCATCCTGGCGTGTCACAGGGTGATAGCCACGTACACAGCGATCCTGAAATCAATCCCGTAGGCATGCTTGGATGGTGTTTTTTTGCGCCACATCTGCGGCGATTGGTTGGTTATACTGCGGTTCGATTGGCTGCCGTGTCCGAGGCGCCTTATTTGATGACTCGTGTGTTCACACAAGGCTGACCAATGGGAACGCACTTCCATCCACCAATTGCAGTGATAGGGGTGCGGTGAAACACACTCTGGCACGCTCCCATCGAAACAGTATGCCCACATCGCTTCTACGATTGTGGCGTGTGACGCGGCAATGTGTGAAGCGAAGATGGCTTCCCGTCTCTTGAAGGCGATTTCCCGAACGCAGGATCGCCGAAGATTGCACTCTAGATAGCTACGTGTGACAGCTCCACAGAGTTCTGAAAAAAGTGCCTGAAACATGTGCGCTCACATTAAATTGCCGGTGATATGGAAGCCATATGGCGGCGTGTGACGGTACCTTAAGAATGCAAATCCTTCAGTCTCTTTATGCGGTACCCCAGCGACTGAATGGTGTTGAGATCAGGGCTCTGTAGGGGCCAAACCATCACCTCCAGGACTCCTCCTTCTTGTTCTCTATGCTAAATGTAGTCCTCATTGATTTATTTATTGTTTGATTGCATTTTGAATAAGTATCTGCCCATATTTATCATCGGAGAGGACACCATTATTGTTGACAAAACATCCAACTCTGCTTGCTGAATTGAAGCCCAAAACTTCCTATAAACCTCTATTATACTTTACTGTTGCCTGCAGAAACCTATTATTGTAACAGTCTACAGTCCTTCAGCAAACAAAGTGTCTTCTGTAAGGGCCATTTTACACACACCAACTTATCTGTCCAACTTCTGAACAACTTACTGGTTGCAGTGAAATCATGGACACATTGCTCCATTTTGTGGCTGTGTACAAATGGAACAATGTGTCCATGATTTCACTGCAACCAGTAAGTTGTTCAGAAGTTGGACAGATAAGTTGGTGTGTGTAAAGTGGCCATAATGGCCACTTTACACGCGGCTACATTTCTAGCTTATCCACAGGTAACTTACTGGCTGCAGTGAAATCATGGAGACATGGTTCTATCTTGTTGCTGTGTACAAATGGAATAATGTCTCCATGATTTCACTGCAGCCAGTAAGTTGCCTGTGGATAAGCTAGAAATGTAGCCGCGTGTAAAGTTGCCATAACAGCTAAATATTTCAAATTTTGACTTGTCCATTTAAGCAATACCTGACATTTTCTTCACCACAGTTCCTATTGTTCATAGTTAAGTCACTTGGCTTTGTTTTCATGTTAAAGGAATAGTTTTTGGCCACAAAACGTCTTCTAACAGCACATGGTGTTGCTTGGTCCCACTGGTTGATACCAGTTGTGAGTTGATGGCACTGCTGAACATTTTCAATTTTGAACCAAGATATTTATGCTATCTCATTTGCTGCACAAAATTCCCTTGGCCGACCACTGCATCTACTGTCTGCAGCACTGCCCATTATTCGGTGTCTACAATGCTGGAAGGTACAAGCAGATACTTTTCCATCATGTAGTACAAATGGGGCCAATTAGGGTATGTGCACATCTGACGTTTGTGCATCTCTGCAGAACGTCCAAAAAACCGGTGTAGATTAGCAGAAACTGAGTTTTCTGTGCTCAGCAGAGTCCCTCGTTTTTTGCTCGTTTTTTATAGCGTTTATACAGCGTTTTGTCGGCTGTTTTTCTGAGCGTTTTTAAAACTGAGTTTTTTGCTGCACTTGTAAGCTGGAACCGCTGGAAAAACGACCAAAAGAAGTCCCTTGCTCTATCTTTGAAAACCGGTGGAAAACCGGTGGAAAAACTGAAAACGACCAGAAAAAAAACCGTTCTAAGGCTATGTGCGCACTGGGCGGGTTTTCGGCGGTTTACCTGTGTAAACCGCCGTTTTGTTTACATTAGTTTTATTTAAATTTATGTTAATCCAAACCGGCGTTTGGATTAACATTAAAACTAATGTAAACCGCCCAAGGCAGTGCACACACCGGCGGTTACACAGCGTCATCCGTTGCTAACCCGCAGGTTTCCCAGCGGGTTAGCAAAGAATGATCATGTTCTAAAAAACGGCGGTTCTGCAGCGGCTGCAAGCAGAATCATGTGCTGCTTCCAGCCGCTGCAGATTCGCCGCCGAGAACACGCTGTGCATCCGCCGGCTACCGCCCGGCTCACGCCGCACATACCCGCCAGGAAGCCGGTGGACGGCGCCGGAGCTTCCTGGCGGGTTCCGCCAGCTGCCGCCGACCAAACCGCCGGGTAAGTGTGCACTTACCCTAATGAAGACAGCGTTTTCTAAACTCCATTGAGTATCATGTTAATCCAGCCGGTGGCTAGGATTAACATAAATTAACATAAAACTGAGCGGAAAACGCCAACGGAAAACGCCAAAAAACAGCCCAGAAAACTACTGATGTGCACATACCCTTATGGAGTTTTTTAACCAGACAACACAAAACATGCAGCAAATGTCATTAAAGGGAGCCTGACACCTAAAACATGCTGTCTGACCCATGGGCAGCATATATCAAACATTGACTGCATGTTTCTAGCCATATATGTGTAAGGCTGGGGTCACAGTACCATGTTTCACATGCATTTTTGGAGACCTGCGTTTTCAAAAACGCATGTTAAAAACGCACCCATAGGCCCCCATGTTAAAAAACGCATGCCCTAATAGCCAAAAAGCATGTGTGACTGTCCCATGCGTTTTTGGAGCATATCCAAAAACGCATGCGTTTTTTAATAAGGGGCCTTATGGAAAACGCATGCAAAAACGCATGTACAATTAGTGCCATTCAAAAACGCATGCGTTTCCCATAGGAGCCCATGTTAAAAAAACGCATGCGTTTCTGGAAACGCATGCGTTTTTTTAACATGGGCTCCTATGGGAAACGCATGCGTTTTTGAATGGCACTAAAAGGTACTAATTGTACATACGTTTTTGCATGCGTTTCCCATAGGAACCCATGTTATAAAATCGCATGCGTTTTCTACAAAAATGCATGCGTTTTTCAAAACGCTCAAAAAAATACTACAAGCACTATTTTTAGGTGCAGATTCAAAAACGCAGCCAAAAACGCAGGGAGCCATCACACACCTTACAAAACTCATGCTTTCATGAAAAAAAGCATGAGTTTTGTTAAATCAATAAAAAAAACGCATGGCAACTGTGACCACAGCCTAAGGCTAGAGTCACACTTGGCATGAGTTTTTTTAGTGCCTTAAAAAAAGCATGCATTTCTGCATGTTTTTTTCCATTTTAGCATGCGTTTTTTAAGGTGTCTGATGGCACCCTGCGTTTTTGCATGCGTTTTTAAATCAGCACCCAAAAAAAGTTCATGAACTATTTTTTGGTGCTGTTTTAAAAACGCTTGCGTTTTCCATAGAGGCCCATGTTAAAAAACGCATGCGTTTTTAAAACAGCACCAAAAAATAGTTCTTGAACGGTTTTTGGATGCTACTAAATGGTACTAATGTACCATGTGTTTTTGCATGTGTTTTTGAAGGCAGCTACTTACATAAGTGCAAAAACTCATGCCAAAAATGCATGGCACTTTAGACATGCATTTTTGCTATTAAGGCATGCATTTTTGCTATTAGGGCATGCGTTTTTTTGTATGGGGGCGTACGGGTGCGTTTTCACATGCTTTTTTAAAAACGCAGGTCTCCAAGTGTGACCCTAGCCTAATAGCTACCTGAGTCCAAGTCTCATAGGTGACAAATCACACAATCTGGTCTCTAGCAGCTTCTCCTGAAGTGACGGGTCTCTCTCTTCATGCACGTATAATGTATATGTTTTATTTGCAATAGTTTAGCTTGAAAGCCTTTAATTTAAAGAAAAGGAAGAAAAAGTTAAATGGCATTAAATGCACCGCAGTGCACTATATTATTCCAAAACGTTTGATTCCAATTACTGGTGCAAGATACACCAATCAACAAGACAAGTAAGGTTAGACTAGACACTTCAAAACTTCAACAAATGTATCAAACGGCATGAGGCACTATATGTAATTTTAGGCCAGGGTCACACTTGCAATATTCTAAGTTCCCTGCGTTGTTTGCAGAAAACTTAGAATTTTTTCTCCCTCCGCAGCCTTCACGCAGGCTGCATAGCGCCGAACGCGGCCCCTAGCAACCCACTGTATTCCCTGGATACCAGCTACACAGCGGACTGCGGGGAGTGCAATTTGCACCACGCACAGGATAACGCATCATGAAATCGCACTCCCGCAGCCCGCTGTGTAGCTGGTATCCAGGGAACACAGTGGTTTGCTAGGGGCCGCGTTCAGCGCTATGCAGCCTGAGTCAAGGCTGCGTAGTGAGGAAAAGATTCTAAGTTTTCTGCAAACAACGCAGGAAACTTAGAATCGTCCAAGTGTGACCCTAGCCTTAGACTGGCTTCACACCACGATCTATTGGATCCGGGGCTGTCCGGTGTGAACCGGACAGCCCCATTTCCAGGTTTTAGCCCTATTGTATCCCTATGGGGCCGGATTGCAGCTATTTTCCATTGGGTTTGGTGTCTGTCAAGCTGGATTTCGTTTTTTGCCCTATGCAAGGCATAGTGTCAGAGCAGCCTATTTGTCACGTCCTGCTATTAGGTCAGGCGGGTTGCTCCGCACTGATTACATGCCTCACAAAATGACAGACACCCCCCAGAGGACCCAGCCTCAAAAAGTGAGATAAAAAAGTGCAACAAAAGACTAGGATGAAATGTGAGGTGTTAGTGGGTATTTTGGCCCAAAATACGTAAGCTCGTAACCCACCGTCAAGGGCCCTCACGCTTAAGTTTTTTTAACATGGGGCCCTATTGGAAACGCATGCGTTAACACATAGCACATATAAGCACCATGCGTTAATGCGTATGCGCTTTTGGTGAAAAAATTATTAAGTCCAAAAAATGGCCAGGAGCTCAGGAGACACTATTGGCACCCTAAATTTAATGGATTCGGTTTTCTAAAGCCTCAAAAAAGCGGATTGGTATGTGTGACCCTGTCCTAACAAATCCAATGCAAGTCAATGGGGATCTCACTTGGATCAGAATACTGAATTACTTTTTGGTCAGAGCTATCGGAACACGAATATCTTAAGGTGGCTTCACACCTGGCGACGCCGCTAGCGAAATCGCCGAAAAAGTGACGTATCAGCAATGTCGCTAGCGGCGTCGCGCTGTGTAAATGAGCGCCGCGACCGCGTTTTATCGCCGGCCGCAGGTTGACAGGTTTACGGGAAGAACCGTAAACCTGTCAACCGGCGACCTGCGATAAGGCTGGATCGCGCCGTGTGACATCGCCAGAGCGATGTCGGCGGCGATCCAGCCTATACCGCAGCGTTGCTGCGGATCGCTCGCTGGGCTGAGCCCAGCCCAGCGAGCGATGTCACCGCCCGCATCGCTGCGGTGTCGCCGGCCGCAGCTATGCTGTGTGACAGCTGGCCAGCGATGTCGGAACCGAGCGGGCACCCGCGCATCGCTTGTGACATCGCTGGCCAGGTCGTGCCGTGTGACGAGACCATTACTACTCGCTCATCACTAATTTGTACGTTTTTCCCCTATAATTTCCAGAATTATCTACCTAATTGCTGATTGTATGCAAATAAAAAGTGATCTGAGTAGTCAGGAGCAGTTTACATTATACTTTAATGTTCTGCACATGCATTATATCTTATATGACCCTTTACTGGCTTTCTTTGTGTAATTCTCTCAATTTTTACAATGGTATTATTGATATTATTTATTAATGAAGATCAATTTGTATATAAATGTTGTTTTTGGCATAGTAAGTACACACTGTCTAGCAATGACTGTTTTATAAAGAAAAAAAACTTTAAAAACTACTGGAAAAAAAAGCATGGGAAGGAAATGGTGCCGAGAAGTGTGTGCTAGATCAAAGCCTTTATTCTTAGAGATACAGGATGCAGATATGACATGCCTGAGCTCAAAAAGGTGTGATAATAAAGAATGTAATAAGGAAAATATGATAGGTAAAAATAGAAGCTATATATATTTATTATGCCAGAAAAAAAGTTTTTTTATGTTTTTTTTTTTTTCGCGTGTTCACTAGAAAATATAGCGTAGAGGAGTCTAATGAGCTGTTCAGAAGGGCTTAACATAGGAATAAAAACAAAATATATGTTCTATAGCAGGAAGTTAAGGAAGATATCCCTCCAGGCCTCATTAATGACGGGGACCCACCCCCTGCAGATAATAATATACAAATAAGCACAGGAAAAGAACAAACCGACAAGGGCTTAACGAACAAGAAGTGAAAGGGCAACTTTAATGCAGGAAATTCTGGAGCTTATTAAGGAGAGTTGGGTTTGTGTTCTGTACCATAGGCTGGAAGGGAAATGTGAAATGGCAGAATCGTTAAGAAATGTTTTAATTCAGGACTATTGATTAGATAAGAAACATGTATGGACATGAATTGTACAGATTATTGGAATAGCTCTTAATAGTCAGTTTATGTAAAAAATAACCATTAACTTATCTGTAGGTTACTAAAGATTACATCATATATAGCCTCATAACCCTTTTTTGTATTTGCCTCTTTATAGATGTGTGTCCACAATGAGTTTTTGATGAGTTTTTGACGCTGCATATATTTGTGGCATCATAAAAGCAATATCTTAGGCCGGCTTCACACCACTGTGTGAACAGGCATGGGGCTGTGAACCGGCGTGAACCTGACAGCCCCAGACCTGATTTTGACATAATGCATGCCTATGGTGCCGGACACTATTTATCATCCGGTTTTGTCCCTGTCCGGCAGCTCAGGCTGCATTTGGTTTTTGCTCCGAACACAAAAACGGAGCTTGCATCATTTTTGTGTCCGGGGCAAAAAATCTAACAAAACTGGATCCTGCCGGATTCTCCCGTAACCGGCGCGATCCGGCATCCCCTAACATGGGAGTCTATGGGGTGCTGGATCTCGCCGGACCCGACAGAGAATCTGTCAGGTTCCCAGACTTCAGCACTTGGAGCTGTCCCCTGCAGAGATTTCAGGACTACAGCTATCTCCCCACAAGCCGCGCTCCTGACATTTCAGCAGGGACAGCTACTGACCCTGCGATCTGCCGAATGCGGCAAAAAACAGTACCAGAGGGCATATTTGCCCTCCGGTTCTGTTTGTCCGGGGCTATCAGGTTCTGTCCAGAGTTTCCTTCAAAACACCAGACAGAACCTGATACACCACAACCGTGGTGTGAAGCCAGCCTAAGGCAATGCTCACACATTGCGTTTTTGCAGCGTTTCTTCATGAGTTTTGTTTTTGCAAATTTAGAGCTGCTTTTTAAAGTGTTAACAATAAAGACAAGAAAAAGTCAGCTCACCGTACTGCTGTGTTCACAGATAAATAGGCTGCATGGATCTGCCCCGGCTCAGGCTATAGGTCCACATAGAAGAAGGAAAGTTGTATCCGGCAACAAGAGGAGTGCTGAGGTTTGAATCCAAACAACTGGTTTTCTGCAGTAAAAACACCATTCCAGGCAAAACCACTACAGGTAGACTCAGGGTCGGCGTCAGCACTCAGTGTACCCGGGCAAGTGTTGGGGCCCTGAGCTACTGGGGGAGCCCACTGGCCATCAGGGACATGCAGCCCTGATGGTCAGGGGGCCATCAGGAAATGGCAGCCCTGACAAGGGGGGCCCATCAGGAACACTCAACCGGACACTCAGCCAGCGGCTGAGTGCTCCCGCAGCTCTGCCAGTGCACATGGCTAATTTGCATGCGACACAAATTAGCCATGTGCTGGTTCCGGGGAGCAGGGGAGCTTCCTCCTCCTCTGCCGACTGCAGAAGCATTATGAGCCATCTCCCTGTGACCTCATCACACACTGATGCAGCCATACAGTAAGGAAGCACAGACCGGGGAAGCATCTGAGGAGGACACAGCCCCGAGGGAGTGGAAGGAAGGTGAGTATGATTAACTATTTTTCTACTGTTTGCAGCACAATGGGGATTATATATACCAAAATGTGGCCAGGGGACAGATGTAGCAGGAGTGCCACCATATTATACATTATCTGGAGGCTGTTCTGGGCTGTGGAGGCTGGTTCTGGGCTGTAGAGGCTGCTGTGGACTATAGAGGCTGTTCTGGGTGAAGGAGGCTGCTTCTGGGCTATAGAGGCTTCTTCAGGACTGTGGAGGCTGCTTCAAGACTGTGAAGGCTCTGCTGGGTTATATGGAGGCTGTGCTGGCTATATGGGTGCAGTGCTGGGCTATATAGAGGTTGCTGCTGGGTTTTGGAGACTGCTGCAGGGCGATGGAGGCTATGCTGTATATATTATTTGGTGTCTGTGATGCGTATATAAAATGGAGGCTGTGCTGCATATATTATTTGGAGGCTGTGCTGTATATATTATTTGGAGACTGTGCAGGGCTATATATATATATATTTATCTGGAGACTTTTACTGTGCTGTATATAGTATTTGGATGCTGTGCTTTATATATAATATGGAGGCTGGGCTTTGCTGTATATATAATATGAAGGTTGTGCTTGGCTATCTTTATTATTTGGAGGTTATACTGGACTGTATATATTATTTGGAGGCTGTTACTGGGCTGCCAATGCCTCCAATTAATATATACAGCCTAGCAAAGCCTCTAAATATATACAGCCTGCAGCCTCTATATTATATACACAGCCCAGCAGCCTACATATTTTATATATGCAGCCCTGCACAGACTCAATATTATATATACAGCCTACCCAGGAACCTCTATATTATATATCCACAGCCTGCAGCTTTTATATTAAATTCATGAATCGTGGTATGTGTGAAGGTACCTTCACACGTAGCAATATTGCTGGGCAATTTCACTGGCAATTAGCCGGTTGCAGTGAAATCATGGACACATTGTTCCATTTGTACACAGCAACAAGATAGAACAATGTGTCCATGATTTCACTGCAACCAGCAAATTGCCAGTGAAATTGCCTACCAATATTGCTGTGTGTGACGGTACCTTTTAAAGGGGCCCATGAAAACTGTTTTGCCTGGGGCCCACAAAAAGTTTATAAAATGTAATCAAGTGAAGTTGTATAGGAGAGTCTGCTGAACAGTCAAGTACCTACCACATACCAGTGCTGCCATCTGCTGAGGGTTTACAATGATAGAGGCAATACTTTTCATTCAACCCTCATACATTTGATTTTTGTTTTAATGTTTCATAGAATTTTAACTTCCATAACATTTAGTCATTTGTCATTTTACTTGAGCCTCAAAAAGCAGGACCTTATGGACTTTTGATTTATTACTCAAGATGGAGTAAAATATTATATTTTCTTTTTTTACATTAATAGGAATAAAACTTTTCAGGTTCTTGAGCAGTGATGGCAAGTTCTACACTTGAATGTGAGAAATGCTGACCAGTGAGAAGACATATGAATCTGACAAATCAGACTGCTAAGCCCAATTAAAATAGTTCTGACTTTCTACGGTTTCCTCACACCCTTCATTACCTCGTTGGCAGCCAATATTCTCAGAAAGCACAAAATACAAGGCTTTAAGGCACTTTATAAAATGTAAATTATATCATTACTTTTACTGATTATATAATAAATGAAAAGTACACATTCTGTAATTCTTATGGGTTGTCCACCACTTTTATATTGATAACCTATCCTCAGGAATGGCCATCAGTAGAATTGTTATATCCGTATCTGAACATGCTAGTGTGGCGCCCCGCAACGAGTGCGTCACAAGGGAGTATTGCAGCCGCAATATTCTCTGACAAAGCAGTGAAATAGTTAACTCTGAGATCCAACCCAACATACAACACCTAGAACAGGGGACCAATCATGGGTCCTAGGGGGTGGAGTGTTAGGGTAGTAGAGCAGAAGAGTCGAGAAGAGAGAGAGGAAGAGAGAGGAGCGGGGGCTCTGCACTACGTGCGGGCCCCTGGGCCGTCACCGGTCGGGTGTCAGCACCTGAGGCCTTAACCACCGGGATTGGGCTTATCTACACGGGTTCCCAAAAGACTCCCGTGCCCACAACTTACAGCCGGTTCACTGGTACCGAAGCTGGCAGCAGTTCACCTCTGTCACGCGAACCAGCCCCGTGGAGGAGCAGCTTTATAGGAGCACCCCACCACCAGCCAGTTTCCAGTCGTCTAACCAGCGGTGTACCCACTGAGGGATCCAAGGCTCCCCAAAGCATCCAGAACGTACATCATGGATAGGGCATTGAAGCAGCCTCCCCGTACCCGACCTGGTATTCCTGGGCGACGCTGGCAAAAAGGAGGAACTAAGTAGGTAGAATGGAGGAACACTGCGGATCTCTGAGGAACACTATCACTGCCCAGTCCACCCGGTCTACTACTCAACCACTGTAAGCCATGTACTGCCTGCTGGTTACAGTAAAGACCGTTGCAGAGACTATCTGTGTCCGTGATTCCTTATGAACTGTCCGTCATTAACTAGAAGGTAACCGCAGCTGCCGCACAACATCTTGAGCAGCTCCAGCCCCCGGGGATCACCGCTCAGCCTGTGGGGAGCGTAACATCTTGCTGCTGTCCATCCCCCGGGGGTTCCGCAGCGTCGGTAGCCCTTACCGAATCTACTCATAGGTGGCGTCACGAATAAAAACAAATTAAACCCCTTTTTAATCTGTTCCCGCAAGACGTCTTCACTTTTGATCTGCACTACACCGGGCCCCACTACCGGCAGGCGCGGTCCACCCGTGACAAGGAAGGAGAAGAATCGCCTGTCTAAACCGGAGTCCCGGCCACGGTGAGTCAGAAAATGGCGTCACGAACAGGATACGAGCAGGCCCGTTACCCAACGGGTATATTGTGCTTAAACTGGACTTTATTGTCTACATTTGGACTTTGTTCGTCCCTAAAAGAACTTTCCCGCCTTTTCACCATTGGGTCAAGATGGCGCCCAAGATGGCGTTCCCGCCACAAGAAGCCGCCACGTGAAGCCCAGGAGTGAGTCAACCCCCCCTCATCGTGGGAGGGCTAAAGACAAAAGGCGCCAAACTCTTTGTCCGCCCTGATTGCTCGAATCAACCATGGGGGCGGACCTCAAAGACTTTTCCCACCATTGGACTACAAAAGCCCACAGGAAATGGGAGTGTCAGAGACATACCGACAGACGGAGAAGACTTCTTCACGAGCTCTACCAGAACGCTTACCGGTTGAACGGGTGTGGTTTCCCTCCAAGAAGAATGGCCAGCACGAGACTCCAAGACCTGATGCGGGAGGTCGAGGCGGAGGCCAGAGCAGCCATCGGCCAACCGGGTCCGGATCCTGCCCTTACTATAGACGGCAGCCCCGACTTCTGGCTAGAGGCTCTACAAGACCTCCGGGTGCGACTACTTGAGACTGTGGAGTGGACGATTCGCAGCTGGAGCGCGACCCTAGGCAGAAGACTCCATCATGCGATGCAGCAGAGCCGACCGGGTACAGCTTCTCCAAGCCCAGACGACATCGCCAGCTTTTCCACCACCTCACCGTCGCCCACCACCTGTCCAGCTTCGTCACCGGAGCCCATAGACTGTGTTATTCCAGTGAGGACCACAACTCGACCCGTTCCAGCGGACGATACCGCAGCCGACCCCGTTCCAGAGCCGGAGCTTCCAACACGCTCCCACGAAGAAGCCGATCTCTACCTGGTTCCACCTGCGGAACCTGCGACTGGTTTCCATACTACCGAGACTGTCGCCTGTTTCTCCCTTGAACCGGAGGCCTCCTCTGCAACTACAGAGGCCTACCTGGTGACCGGGATTGAAACACCACTTCCCGCTGCTACAGAAGAAGAGGCAGGCAGCCTGGAAGTCCTGCACAACGATCCAGATGAGAACCTTGCAGCACAGCCACCCACCGATCCAGAGGATTCCATCCCATCATCTTCGCCAGCCGAGCAGCCCGACGTAGTCATCGAGGAGGTCGAGGAGGATGACGAGGAGATCTACAGTTCACCTGAGGATCTCTACACCGGGTTCGCCTGGGGAGACACAAGGAACCCTTCTGCCGGGCGATCAGCTCGGGTGCACTGGTCGGGTGCCGCCGCAACAGTATCTTCTCCGGTTCCGTTGAACCGGGCTCCACTCCAGACTGCCCACCAAGCTCGAGCGGTTCAACAACCAACACGCCGTAGTGACTTTATCCACACGCCGCATCACTCCGACGAAGAGGTACGTCGTATCCGGAGAGACGAGTGGCACACTCGACTGCAAGCCAACATGCAGGCTCGTGCCGAGGCCCGCCGCCAATCTCCACTGCCTGAACAATTCCGTAAAACCGGGTGGGTAAGCACATTTAACTTGTCCACCGGGTGGGGATTCGTAAGGGAGGAGGGTGTGAGTACTGAAGTGTTTGTGGGGCGCCGTGATGTGGAATCGCACCTACCGCGAGGCCATCCAAGCCGAGACTTGTATAGAGGGGACATAGTAACCTATGAGCGCTATATATGCCGTGATGGGTGGTTCGCTATATGAGTCCGGAACACTGCCCTCCATAAGTGACTGTTGTTGTTTGAACTTTGCTATTAAACGAGACTTCTTCCTGTTTGCACCGTAACACCGCGACTTGGCGGCTACAGCCTGAACTTTTATTCTAAGGACAGCCGACCGCCCGCCGAGTCCGCGCAATGTGTTAACCTGTTTATCTACCTCACTTTTATGCATATATGACCTGTCATTAATAAAAGTGTATTACCTGTTGTAAATTATAAAATGTAAAAACCTCTGTAATGTGAGTAGTTTGACGCTTGGGGACAAGCTGATTTAACCAAGGGGAGTGTGGCGCCCCGCAACGAGTGCGTCACAAGGGAGTATTGCAGCCGCAATATTCTCTGACAAAGCAGTGAAATAGTTAACTCTGAGATCCAACCCAACATACAACACCTAGAACAGGGGACCAATCATGGGTCCTAGGGGGTGGAGTGTTAGGGTAGTAGAGCAGAAGAGTCGAGAAGAGAGAGAGGAAGAGAGAGGAGCGGGGGCTCTGCACTACGTGCGGGCCCCTGGGCCGTCACCGGTCGGGTGTCAGCACCTGAGGCCTTAACCACCGGGATTGGGCTTATCTACACGGGTTCCCAAAAGACTCCCGTGCCCACAACTTACAGCCGGTTCACTGGTACCGAAGCTGGCAGCAGTTCACCTCTGTCACGCGAACCAGCCCCGTGGAGGAGCAGCTTTATAGGAGCACCCCACCACCAGCCAGTTTCCAGTCGTCTAACCAGCGGTGTACCCACTGAGGGATCCAAGGCTCCCCAAAGCATCCAGAACGTACATCATGGATAGGGCATTGAAGCAGCCTCCCCGTACCCGACCTGGTATTCCTGGGCGACGCTGGCAAAAAGGAGGAACTAAGTAGGTAGATTGGAGGAACACTGCGGATCTCTGAGGAACACTATCACTGCCCAGTCCACCCGGTCTACTACTCAACCACTGTAAGCCATGTACTGCCTGCTGGTTACAGTAAAGACCGTTGCAGAGACTATCTGTGTCCGTGATTCCTTATGAACTGTCCGTCATTAACTAGAAGGTAACCGCAGCTGCCGCACAACATCTTGAGCAGCTCCAGCCCCCGGGGATCACCGCTCAGCCTGTGGGGAGCGTAACATCTTGCTGCTGTCCATCCCCCGGGGTTCCGCAGCGTCGGTAGCCCTTACCGAATCTACTCATAGGTGGCGTCACGAATAAAAACAAATTAAACCCCTTTTTAATCTGTTCCCGCAAGACGTCTTCTCTTTTGATCTGCACTACACCGGGCCCCACTACTGGCAGGCGCGGTCCACCCGTGACAAGGAAGGAGAAGAATCGCCTGTCTAAACCGGAGTCCCGGCCACGGTGAGTCACTACTGTAACCCCTGCCCTGGTCGCTAGATGGCATTGCATTATGCCTAGATGATGTCAGAGTGTGGATCTTTGGATTTCACATTACTGAGATTAGTTTCCCCTATATGCTATATTCTTTTTTTGTTGCAGTAAGGTAGTAGGTAATTAGCTCACTGCTAAGAACCACAGGTGGGATTCCCTTCTATATAAACCCCAGGAGACTTAGGGTGCCGTCACACTTGGCGACGTTCCAGCGATCCCGACAATGTTACGACCTGGTAAGGATCGCTGCAACTTCACTACATGGTCGCTGGTGAGACGTCAAACAGTCAGATCTACTCAATGATGCAGCAATGACATGGCGACCGATATAACGACCTCGGTGGTCTTTGGGACCCTGTCACACAGCAGCTAGTCTGATGATTCAGACCTATGTGGCTGAGTTCTGAGTCGCCAACGAGGTCGTTGTTAAGGCGTCAAACACACATGCTGACCAGCGGGAGCCCGACGATCAAAAAATGGTCCAGGCCATTTTGACATGGTGAGGTCGCTGTTACATCACAAATCCTATGACGCAACAGCGATCTCACTAGCAATCTTGCTATGTGTAATGGGGGCTTTACACTAACTGCCAGTTATTTGCATTTAGCTAGTGACATTGTCTCTCTGACTTTGTCCCTTGGTCTGTTTTGTATTTCCAGTGTAGTACCTCTGGCTTGCATTCTGACTACCTGCTTGTCTTGTGATTTTGTACCTTACATGACTTCTCGGCTTTGATCCTGCTTGGCCTACTTTGATTCCTGCTTTTAGTTCACACTTATGGATCACAGCTGTTTCGTGGTAGCAATCCACTGGACCCCAGTGTATGTCCAGATCTCTGTAAAGGGATTAAAAAGTGTCAAGATGGAATCTGACAGATGGAGACTTGTACCAAGTCTGCCCTAGGTAGCCTTTTTGATTGCTCCAGCAATCCTTACCAGGTCGTATCGTTGTCGGGGTCGCTGGAGCGTCGCCAAGTGTGACGGTACCTTAAGAGGTATTCTAGGTGAACAGCTATTTCCATGTGTCATAGAGTTATATGGAGACCTACCACTCCATATTCTTCTCCACCATTCTTAGCTGCCCACAATACAACTTCTTGTGTGACTAGTTTTTATTTTTCTTCAGAGCTTCAGTTGAAGCATTTACAATGAAATTACATTTCAAGGTGCAATGAAATGTAAATGAAAAGGATTAAATCCAAGTCACAAATGGTGTAAAACATCATAGCAAACTCTAGACAGGACTTCACAATTGAAGATTTATGCAAAGCATTTCTCGCACTAAAATTCAATTGGTAAAATCTGTGGCCAAACCTTTAAAATCCAAAATAAAAACTAAGCGTAACACATGTAGATTTGGTGAAGACTAAAGGCCAGTTTAACAGCACGTGTTATGCGTTATGTGTGAACCCAGCCCCAGGCAGTGTGATACAGCCGTTTGTTTCCAAAACCAGAATCTCCTATTACAATAAGCAAAAACTTGAAAACATTTTCTATATTCTCATAATTTTAAGAAAAAAATATGATAAACCAAATGAACTAGAAATAATATAAATGCTGTACAACAGCATGAAAAAGCTTACAAATTTTAGTATTTACCAGGGATCAAGGGAAAGATTTATCATAATTGATGATATAGTATTATCCCCTTTCCAAAATGAACAGATGTAAGTCATTGGATACAAGTTTACGGAGCTTGCTCCGGAGCTGAGCCTGGCTGCATGGAGAAAAGATACAACCTTTATAATGTATATAGTGTACACTCCTTTTTTGAGAGATGCCAGTGGAATGGTATCCAAGACAATGATGGGAGTGCTGGTGTGTCACGGTCCGCGCTGCTGTGGTATGAATAAACTCACCAAAGAGTCAGCAGTTATTCCATCCTTTATTTCCTCTCTCTCTCTCTTGAGGAGGAAATAAAGGATGGAATAACTGCTGACTCTTTGGTGAGTTTATTCATACCACAGCAGCGCGGACCGTGACACACCAGCACTCCCATCATTGTCTTGGATTCAAACCACTATCTAGTGGTCGGTGGAGGTCCTGCAGCAGCTGGAACACTGATTCCAAAACGCCTTCAAACCAGTTGTGGGGATCACAACTGGACCAGGTGAGCAGCTTCATAGCACCACCACCTTACACAAGTGTCACTAGTGATAGGGCACTATTGCGCCTCTTGTCCCCCTCCCTATTTTTCTTTTTACAGTGGAATGGTATTGGATTCCCCAAGTATCAGTAGAAGTATTCAGTGCACACTCACTTTCTTGTAAGGTGAAATAATTTTATTTAAGTGCTACACGAATATATACAGTAGAGAGAAGTGGTCCTGGATTGCGACAGAAAATGGATGACATTTTGATTCAAAAGAATAAAATATAATAAAATACAGGAAAAATTTAAATATTGACCTATAGAATCATGTTGCAAGACTAAGAGCTTATTGCTCGGAATTCGTAGACCCGGTGTCATTGAAAAGACTCTTTTGTCCTGATGATGAGGCATGCTTCAAAACATATGGCAAATACACTTTGAAATACAGATGATGGATCCTTGTGTCATTCCGGCAGCACAATAGAACCCTTTTCCTGTCTTCTGTTCTAAGAATTCACCTATCCGTAGGTCATGCTTCTATAGTGTTTGTGTCTGACACAACCACGCGAAGTGAGCAGTTTTATACGTCTGATATTTCTTTATTTGCCATTGCATAAGACCCCATTCCTGTAGTAGTGTTTTAATTTATTTACGATTTTGCCGATTGATGGAGACAGGGAGGAAAAAAAGAAAGGTGGAAAAAAAAACAAATAGGCCATGGCAGAAAGTGGTTAAATGACATCCAAAATGATTTGATGACAATACGAAGGCATCATGTCCTTGCGTGAAATGTAATATAACCGCTACGGTTTACTTTGCCACAGTGCTTGAAATTGGGTCTGTTTACTTTGATTAGACCGAAGAATTGAAATTGATAATCAGGATATGGCTCACGTTGTAAGTTTGTGTGTCACTGAGGTCTCTCAGGTAGTTTACCATATAAATAAGATGTATTGTCTCACGAAAGAAAAACTGCCCATTATGTACGATTCTGTTTAAAAATGGCAGGAGAAGCCGTGCGTCTGAGTCAGCAGGAAACAGATATACACCAGAGAGCAGACTGATTGTGTTAGATCTATCCAGAACATTGAACATCACTCAGAGTCTGGGGAAAAATGGCTTTATTCAAATGATTAAGCTTGTGGCTGCTGTGTTCTGCAGATTCACACATTCTCCTATTATTTCCTGACCTTCTGCCAAAAACTCCTACTTAAAGCAATAATTAGAATTAGTGGATCTAATGCATGCACCCTTCCCGTATGCAGAAGCAAAGGCAACTTTTAGGGAATTTTGTGGCAATGTTCTTTGTATTGTAACCATGAAAGCGCCAATTTACATACTATGAATATTCAGAGATTGACCGAATCTTCATGAATTGGGCACAATTTTTTCTTTCTCTTAAATTAAGCAACTGAGATGCAATTGGAGTGTAGACTTTCATGTTTAAAGGGGTTAAACAAAGTTATCTTGTGAAACGTTTAGGAAGATCTGATGAATGACTTGGCCATTGCAGAATATTACACTTCTTTGTCTTAAAATCCAGTGGTTCTTTTGCAGTATGTTTTAAGTCATTTTCCATCTGTATACCCAGCAGAAGCTCCACCTCAACAAAGGTTTACAAACAGGGCACATGAATTGCCCAACCCGCAGTGCTGTAATGCATACAGGCACCATGGATACTTGTCCAAAGATTGTCTCCAGAGATGGGGTCAAAAGCCTGGAGCCCCTCTGCCGGCCCAGTCGGTATAGGCCCAGGAACTTCAAGACACAGTCTTCCATCACCCTGTAAGCTCAGATATTTTTCCCTAGAACACCATTTACCAGGCTGCCAAGTGACCATCTCTCTGGTTGAGGGTCAGTGCTCTGACATGTGTGGTTTGACTTGAGAATCGACCAGGGAGAAGTTGAAGTTGGCTCAGGGACAACCTTTCCACACCTGTTATATTGGGGACTGACCAGGGAGAAGTTGAAGTGGGGCCTCACCACTCCTGTTATTTTTGGGAATGACCAGTGATTAGTTGAAGTGGGGCTCATGGACGGCATCCCTATACTTGTTAATTTAGGGAATGACCAGGGATTAATTAAAGTCTAGCTCGTAGATGGCCTTACCACACCTGATATTTTGGGAAACGACCAGGGATTAGTTGAAGTGGGGCTCATGGATGGCCTTGCCACACCTGATATTTTGAGGAATGACATAAAACAGGATTATCCAGCCAGTTTGTTACAGCTATCACCTACATCCAAGCCAAACAGGACTGTGATGTGGATCCTTCTGATGCCTCTTTTGAGGATAACACACCTCCACAGCCTCCACCATCCTCCTCTGAGCCAACGATAGTAAGCATACTTAAGCAGACTTTGGCCATTGACTGGAGGGAGATAGATCATAAGGAGTATAAGGAAGCCCAGCTCCTAGATCCCACCTTAGAACTTTTCTGCTGTTTGGCTGCCCAACCTGGGGAAAAAAATCCAGTGGAGGTGTATAGATGGGAGTCTCTGTAGCTGACCTTCCCAACAAAAGGGCAAAGATCATGGAAATGTTGAAGGAAAGGGATGATCACCTATCAGATCTGGAAGCCCCGTCTACAGCAGCCCTCGCCAGGATCCAGCAGTTTTCCAGAGCTAATTAAGAAATCGGAGGAATGTGATGACCCAGCGTTTGACCACTTGTGTCGGGTAGTAACTGTTCTTAATTAGGCCAGATGTATTGTTCTTGGTTGCAAGGCTAAGGTTAAGTTCATATGTAACCCAGTGTTTTGCGTTTTGGACACATTGTGTTTTCACTGCCAGCAACAGTTCCTGTGTGCTAGGTAAAAACGCATGCATTCAATAGCAACTGTATTTTGCAGTGCGTTTTTACCGCGTTTGAATGCGCTTTTATAATTTAAGTCTATTGGAGATTAAAACACACACATTTCAATGTGTTTTTAGGCAAAAACACTTTGAAAAATGCAATACGTCCAAAATGCAGCAAAACCCTGATGTGAAAAGGTCCCATGTTACCACATTGAGTATTTAGTGAGTGTTTAGTGAATTTTTGATGTTGCAGATTTCCTGCACCATTTCTGTTCCATTGACCTAAATTAGTTTACTCTTTTTTTTTCATTGTACTTTTCTTCATGTGTTTTTATTGCATTTTGATGTTGCTTTTTTATATTTTAGTATTTCCTGTTTTAAATAAAATATAAAATGAAGGGAGCGCACATCGGGTGATATTGTCTAATAAATGGTCACTGTCCCCCCAATTTGTTCGACTCACCTATTGTGCTTGTGTGAGTCACAACAAACTGGTGAGGCACTCACAGATGTATGGCCGTCGCTAGTGCCCTGCTGGATGAGTAGATAAAATCCACAAGGAAGATTGGAGCCGGGCTTATCTTATTGCGCTGACCAGGAACCACAACATCCACAGAAGATTGATCAAGATCCTCTTTATTTAGCCTACGCGTTTCATGGCTTGGCTAGCGGCTTCATCAGGACACATTTCTCTAAATCCAATCCAATCTGCAAGAAATTTTGCATGCTGCTTTTTTTGCACATTGAAAATACACAGAGTCAAAAACTCATCACAACACATGGGGTGGGGGGGACGACACAGTCTAATTGGGTTCATTTAGTCTCCATTTGGGTGTCAGTTTCTGATTTTCTCCTACTAAAAATAATAGAAGCACTGCAGAAAATGTGAACCTAGCCTAAATTGCAGAAAGCTTTTCATGCACTGCAGTGTTGCTTGCAGACTATAAATCATGGCATAAATTCATGTATGATACCTTTCAAGGTTCATAAATGAACCATATGGAGATTAAGCTGATATTACAATTCCCAAGTACCATGTTAAGGTCAGTGCACAGAAACACTGAAATATTCATATCAATGTTATATACTACAGGTAACCATAGCACTGAAGGGGTTAAGCTTAAGTGTAAAATTGTTTTAGGTGCATACTGAAAAGAAATAGCATCAGTTCTTTTTTCTCATTTTCCCTTGACCTCCGATACATAGCTCTTATATTCCTTCCTATTTATATCATACATCACTTCTTTCCAATTTTCAGTTCATGTTTATAGTGCTAACAAGTGGAAAAGAAAGCCTGTTCTATTCTGTATCATGCCCTTCTCTTCTTATCTACCGAAGAGACAGAATATTGAAATAGTTACAAAAATCTACATAAGAATTACATATTTATAGCATAGTTATACTGTATGGTAAACATTATGCGTCAGAATACAGAAAACTATATGCAGAGATTACAGGATGGATAAACACAAAGAATCAACATTATTCACAAAGAATGCCTTAAAGGGAACCTGCCAACAAATTTTTAGTACCTCAACAAATGCCACAACTAGTGATGAGCGAGTATCGAAATATGCATTGCCCCCTTGGAATTTGAATATGCAAATGGAGTCCGTGGAGCCTCAATTAAGAGTCTCAAACACGGGACTAGCCAGATATCCCTCCAGGAAGGACCTAGCCCTGGAGTGGAATCCTTGCGGAGACCACCATAACCACCATATTAAGTGGCCCTTTTAGTCAATATCCCACTCAGTTACGAGTTAGGGATATGACAAGGGAATTAACAGAGCCAGGTATCCATCCACAGACAACTGTTTCGGGGTATTGCCCCTCATCAGTGTGGAGTAGGATTCTGGCTAGGTGGGAGCAATGCCTGGTAGACCAACATCACAAAGTATTCACTGATCTCAGGGAGACCACTCAAGGAAAACACTGCGGGCAGCCGGCTAAAGCGCTCAAACACAGTGAAATCCATGATGCCTCAGGGAGACCTAACATTCAAGCTGCTCTCACTGAGGTGCCAACTCCCTTTGTGTAATGAAGGGAGCTGTCAATCTGTGTCAGATTGATAACGATCGACACATCACTCACCAGCACCAGCAATACTCACCGAGTAAAGAATATCGCAAATACTGTGCTATCTGTGCGAGTATCGAATAGTAATGACTACACTCGCTCATCACTAGCCACAACCCTTTTCTGCTTTTGCCAGGCACTTCACAAGTGATTACATTTTCCCCTGATTCCCCCTGTACACCCAAAAATATTAAATGAGGCTGATCCATTCCAATTGGTGTATTCCTGGTGGCGTCTGTTCATCGTGTAATGCAAAAGCTGGGCCCATTGCAAATAGCTAGTATATATTGCAAGGGCAAGTTGTGCTCTGCGATGTAAACCCAGAAGGTTTACTAGGGATTTTTGGTGCCATAAGAATGAATGCATTGCAAGTGGTGCAAGTGGTGGGTATGCAGTTTAGCAAATAGACAAGGGTGTGTCTGACTAACCAAAAACCTCTCATACATGTGTCTCATGTGAAACAAATGTAATACAGTCTGACTTCCTGTTTGGTCACATGTTCCTCTGGGTTGGCAGCAGCCATGTTGCCAGGAGTACATGGTGGGGAAACCATGTTTGCAGAGTCTCAGATGGCTTAGGATGGAGTAGGTGACTCCTTAAAACCAGGAGGTCTAGCGACCAAGGGGCCTCTCTTGCTTGGAACCAGCCGGTGCCTTGGCTTGGAAGGCATGAAGTTTGGAGATATGGCAGAACCTGGGAGGGTTCTCTCTCAGTATTTGGAGTGACCATTGTCCTGGAATGCACCTGGGATAGAATGCATGGAAATGGCCAGCGTCCTGGAAGGTACACAACAAGGAGACCACAGGGGTATTTGAAAAGCTATAGTCCTGCTGATGGATCTGGAACTGACAGGACTTGGTGATCCTAGATAGGCAGTTTCCTCAATGGTGAAATGACAGGAGTCTATAAATGGAGCTGGCAATAGCCATTGCAAGGTAACCCCTGTCAAGAGAGTATATAAATAAAGCCAGATGGGCATATCCGCCAATGGGACAGGCTGTATATCACAAATCTTCCACTGATGTATGTTTTTAAAATGAACTGTTTGTTATGCAGCTTATGATGTGTATTAAACCAGATGGACTTATTTTAAGGAAAACCATTCCTTTCCACCTCAATCTTTCTACCCATCAAGTGTCCCCCAACAAGCTCAGTCAGCAATTAGTGCACTCCTCTCTGCAAATAAAATCCGTCTTCCATTTCTGATTGATGTGGATGACATGTCCTGGGTCATCAACATAACTGAACGAGGTCTTGAGCATCATCAGCTGCATAGGTGCACTTTGCTCTGCCCAACTTGGCGCAGGCGCATTGATGTTCTTTGCTCTGCCCACAGTAGGGCGGAGCACAATGCACCTGTGTGGCAAGCGATGCTACTGTGCAGGCGCAAGACCTCGTTCAGCTATGTTGATGACCCAGGATGCATGATACACATGAATCATAGCCGGAGGACGGATTTTATGTAAAGAGAGGTGGAAGAAACACCACAAAGAGAAAAGTATGCCCATAAGGCTAGATTAGCCTTATTTAAAAATAGAGAGGAACCAAATCAAATGGTATTTTTGGGGTGTACAGGTGGAGTCATGGGACAATGTAATTATTTCTGAAATGCCTGACAAAAGCAGAAAAATGTTGTGGTGTTAGTTGAGATACTAAAAACCTAGTGACAGGTTCTCTTTAAAGCAGCTCCAGTGTATTTTTTTTTTATTTCACCACCGGAGTAGTAACACACCTGTCTACTGCCTGTAGCAAAACACCAGCCAGAGTCTTCTGCTCTTTGGTCCTAATCTGTCATCAGGAGATTGCAGGTACTCACTGTCTGTAAGTCATTGCTAATGGTCACTAGTTCTGAATGTAAGAACAAGGAGAATGTGGTTTTTACTTACATACAGAGAGAAGTGACTTCTGGTTCACCAAGCAAACAACAGACCAATGTAGTTAGTCATATGTAACAGAAGACAACCAGAGTGCCAACGGCAATAGAAGACGGCAACTGGTGATTAAGTATAGGCAAAGAATAGACATTTTTGATACTACTCTGGAGTGTGGAGTGGTGCTTTTACAAATAAACTAAGACAGTCACTCTGTATTCTTTTAGACCCACCACATGTTAAGCCACAGCACAATCTATTGAAAATCCCAATTTTGCTTAGTCTTCAATATTGATCCCCCACCACAGGTCTGCTGATTACTTTGTGTAAATAAAATATTTAGTAAATAAGCCAGTCAGATCACATTCCAATCTTGCTGGAGTAAAGATATTAGCTGCTGATACACATATACTGTAGAGTTCTCTGACACTGAACTCAAGGCACGATACGGAGCTGGAGAGAGGAGTGCTACCTGATTGTCTTTTACGCACCGGACCAGCCCAATACATTTCTCACTGAAAAGAGCTTGCTGCTCCTGTGAGACTCCTATAACACTTCCACAGTCATACTGTCACGGGGTGGTTATGAAGGATGAGGGTAACAGGATAGTTGTCATGGACAAGAGTAATCATGTAACTAGTCTGACCCTCAGACTAGGGGGCCCTAGCTGATCCTTTTTCAAGAATTACCTCTAAAGGTGAGAACATATGAGCTGCCACCCTTGCCCTTCTCCTGACCAGCTCTAGGCTAACAGTCCCTCATCTCCACCCAGGAACAGCAATACACTACATACGATGCCAAAACACCAAAGGAAGGTAGCTTCAGGAAGGCTTCAGCAGAACTGCACTCAGCATCCAAGCAGCTCACGGGTCAAACAGGGGATGAACTCTATCAGCGACATCAGGTGATGGGTCAGGCGACTATTTAAAGGCTGAAGGAGTGGTTAACCATATCACCTGATACAGACAGCAGCAGCAACTGACATTAACCCTTAATTTCCAAAAGGAAATTTACTCCCATTTAAACTGCTCAAATTGCAGAGCAGTCTGCACATGACACATTCTTCTTATGGCCATTATCTTTACAGCACTGCTAATAATTAGTCATACAAAGTCCACCTGAATCATGTCTAATTAGAAAAAGGCAATAAAAGATCAAAGATGATTTGCCTGAAATGGCCTATAAAGCAACTCCAACTATGGGCATATCTAAAAACCAAGGAGACAGAATGGAGTTTTAAAGGTTTATAAACTATCGCATGTAATTGATATAAGAAGGAAGAAAATGGCACAAACGATAACAATAATGTGATGACAAAGGGGAGTACAAAAGCTGATCAAAAACCAAACGTATCATGCCATGCTGCTGTGCGTTATGAAAATTACCCCATAGAAATAAGTTAAATACAAGTGTTCAGAAGCAATGATCATCAATTTAATAAGGGAGAACGAACTTCAATGCTTAATAAAATATTGCACGGCAAAGTACAACATAGCAATAGTGAGGAGAAAGGAAAGAGGCCAGTATGGAAGAAAAAAAACAGATGTGCATTCTGCGTGTTCACCTAGTACGCTTCTTCATGGAGGTGTTGTCAGTAGGCAATTGTGGCGCCCCTGCGGGTCCAGTCGCCACAGAGTTACTGCATCCCTCTTAGGGTCAGGAATATCCACAGTAGCAAAACCCACTTCATATTCACAATCAGTGAATTGGAGATAATTCACGTGAGAGATTTAGGATTAAGGCTGTGGTCACAGTTTTTGTAGTGCCTTTTAAAAACGCATGCTTTTTTACATGCGTTTTTCATGTCAGCATGAGTTTTTTAAGGTCTCTGATGGCTCCCTGCGTTTTTGGCTGCGTTTTTGAATCTGCACATAAAAATAGTGCTTGTAGTATTTTTTTGAGCGTTTTGAAAAACGCATGCGTTTTTGTAGAAAACGCATGCGTTTTTATAACATGGGTTCCTATGGGAAACGCATGCAAAAACGCATGTACAATTAGTACCTTTTAGTGCCATTCAAAAACGCATGCGTTTCCCATAGGAGCCCATGTTAAAAAAACGCATGCGTTTCCGCAAACGCATGCGTTTTTTTAACATGGGCTCCTATGGGAAACGCATGCGTTTTTGAATGGCACTAATTGTACATGCGTTTTTACATGCGTTTTTGAAAACGCAAGTCTCCAAAAATGCATGTGAAAAATGGTACTGTGACCACAGCCTAAGTATTAATTGGAACCATCGCAAAACCAGTACGTAGCCATAATTGAAAACAAAGCGATACCTTAGTCCAAAATATGTGAAAAAATATATATTTTATTTATACAAAGACGTGCATAGACAAGGATAAAAATGGGGGGCTAAAAACCCACTTAATTATATGATCGCACTTATATACAAAAAACACATACGGTAAGTACATCCTGTGCAACTACACAGAAGAAAGCCATATAAAGTGCTCGATGATAGTCAGGCAGCTATAGGGGTTATGATCCCTTTAAGAGATCGCTAGGTGTTGCTAGAGATACATGTGACGCACATAAGGATCTTTCCACAAGGTAAATCATGCCTAATATATGTGTAAGGCTGGGGTTACACATAGAAATCCGTTTTTGGAAGTCCTTTTCATCACCAATCCGTTTTTTATAGGGTGCTTTTTGTGTCTCCTGCACTCCTGAACGTTTTTGGAATTTTCATTAAAAAAACGCATGCGCGAACGCATGCGCAAACGCAAGTGCATGCGTTTGCATGCGTTCGCGCATGCGTTTCCCATAGGGCCCCATGTTAAAAAAAACGCATGAAAACGCATGCGTTTTTTAACTGATGCCAAAAACGCTGTTTACTGCGTTTTTGGCTCAAAAACGGACAGGGCAATGTTTTGAGCTCCAGAGAAAAACGCACAGGGTGTTTATTACACCCAATGCGTTTTTCTGTCAGTTTTTGGACTTAGAAAAAAAAAATGACAAAACTGAAGCCAAAAACTGACTGAGGGCTTATGTGTAACCCCAGCCTAAGGCTGTGGTCACAGTTTCCAATGCGTTTTTTTAAGTGATTTAACAAAACTCATGCTTTTTTTCATGTCAGCATGAGTCTCTGATGGCTCCCTGCGTTTTTGGGTGCGTTTTTGAATCTGCACCTAAAAATAGTGCTTGTAGTATTTTTTTGAGCATTTTGAAAAACGCATGCGTTTTTGTAGAAAACGCATGCGTTTTTATAACATGGGTTCCTATGGAAAACGCATGCAAAAACGCATGTACAGTTAGTACCTTTTAGTGCCATTCAAAAACGCATGCGTTTCCCATAGGAGCCCATGTTAAAAAAACGCATGCGTTTCCGGAAAAACGCATGCGTTTTTTTAACATGGGCTCCTATGGGAAACGCATGCGTTTTTGAATGGCACTAAAAGGTCCTAACTGTACATGCGTTTTTGCATGCGTTTTCCATAGGAACCCATGTTATAAAAACGCATGCGTTTTCTACAAAAACGCATACGTTTTCTACAAAAACGCATGCGTTTTTGTATATGCTCCAAAAACGCATGGGACAGTCACACATGCTTTTTGGCTATTAGGGCATGCGTTTTTTAACATGGGGGCCTATGGGTGCGTTTTTTACATGCGTTTTTGAAAATGCAGGTCTCCAAAAACGCTTGTGAAAAATGCAACTGTGACCCCAGCCTTATGCAGGCAAATTAGATCATAGGATGGCTTTTGACCCTTTGGTGTTACACCTTAGGGCCCCTTTACACGCGGCTACATTTCTAGGGTGGCTACAGGTAACTTACTGGTTGCAGTGAAATCATGGAGAGATTATTCCATTTGTACACAGCAACAAGATAGAACCTTGTCTCCATGATTTCACTGCAACCAGTAAGTTACCTGTAGCCACCCTAGAAATGTAGCCGCATGTAAAGGGGCCCTTAGTGCTATATCTTAGCTACTAGGGTGGAGGTGGGGACTTGATGTCGATATATGCCCAGCATTATAGTGTCATTGATATGTATATATGACACTGAGTTTGGGTCTACTTGCACATGTTGTAAATATTGAACTATAAGGATCACATTTAATATAAGTGTGTGCTGGGTTATTACTTAAAAGAACCTCAACCTCAGTATCTCTAGCAACACCTAGTGATCTCTTAAAGGGATCATAACCCTTATTGCTGCCTGACTATCATCAAGCACTTTATATGGCTTTTTTCTGTGTAGTTGCACAGAATGTGCTTATGTTTTTTTGTATATAAGTGCGATCATATAATTAAGTGGTTTTTTGGCCCTCCATTTTTATCCTTGTCTATGCACGTCTTTGTATAAATAAAATATATATGTTTTCACATATTTTGGACTACAGTATCGCTTTATTTTCAATTATGGCTACATCCTTAGGGTGTAGCATCCCACTCACTGGTAAAGGGGGGTACAAACCGGTACCAGGACACCCAGATCACACTATGAACGATTGTAGTGGGGTTGGGTGATGAAGGAAGTAGTTAGAGGGAGCAACTGGGAGGAGTGAGGTCAGAAAGAACACACGTAGATAGTGTGGGACAGATGACAAAGGAGTATAAAAATAGGGAGAAACATCTAGAACATAGGAGACGACAGTGAGAAGAAAGACAGTTAACAGAGAGAGTGACAAGCTGAGGGGAGGTGGTAAAACAGCTGAGGAGAGGTCATTGAACACCAAAGTCAAGATGGAGGGCAGCTAGAGAATATACGCCTGAGAAGTGTCCAGAGGACTGGAGCAAGTGCAAGCTCGTCCTAAGACCAAACCCTAAAGCAGAACATCACCCAAGTGGCTCCAGGAGGAAAAGGGGGTCCCAGAGGCACGGGAAGTGAGCAATCCCCCCATGGGACTTGTATCCATTGTCACGCACAGGCAAGTGGAGAGACTAGGCTGCAAGGGACACCGGGAACCCAAAAGATTAATGAAGAAGACCAGGCTCAGCTAACAACTCGGAGGTTATGGCACTTCCAAGGTGACACAGTCGACAACCGCGCACATCTGCTAAAAAGGTGGCAACCATAGGGCTAAGGGAAGACACTGCAGGGGAACCCGTAAAGAAAGCCCACAGTCACTGGCTCAGAGCTCTGTGTGGTGAGGTGCAAGGTAGAACGGGAGAGACAAGTGCAGTGTGAGACGACCTGGAAAGGACAGAGAAGGGGTGCCAGTTCTTACCATTCTACTACCAGTGAGTAGCTGGATCCCTGCCTCCGAGAACCCAGTGCTCAGCGGGCTGCTACACAAAGACTGTGAGCAAAAGACCTGAAGACTGCAACCCGCTGTCTCTGGGAACTTTCTTAATGCGTCTGAAGCACCAGAAATGCAACTACCAACTCACTCATTTACCTTTGGCCACCTTAGGGGTCAGCCCTACCCGTAGAGGGCTTAAGAACATTGTTGCCTCCCAACCATCGGCCCCTAGGAAGACTGTCGAGTAGTGGCGGCCAGAAATAGCCACAACCTGCGGGTAGCGTCACGTATAAATTAACAAGTATCCCCAGGTCCAGTTATCCCTTCCAGAATGAACCCTCCACGCCAGATACCTATCCCTAAGAGATAGAGCCACCTACATCAAACTTTTATTGGCACGGAGCCAGGTCTCGGTCCCTGTGATACCCGTGATGAAGCCTCAAGAAAGCCCGGTTCTGAGTACCTAAGGCCCAGGAGGGGTGTGTCACAATCACAGGACTCCTGGGTAACCAAAATAAGACCAATGACAGTGATTTGCATGGCATATGCGCGTCCTGCCAAAAGTATCTAAAAAGCATTGCCAGAAGTGTGAATTAGTCACCACGGCCAAGGTATGGAAGAAATATAAAGCAGGCGAGCACATACATGCACATCATGTCCAATTGGACTGATACAATTATCATATGAATGGCATAGAACGGGGATATTCCTGACAGTGTGTCAGTCCACAGAAATAAAAGAATGCATGTATATAAAAATTACAAGCAATGGGAACATTCATAAGTTACAAAATTCTAAACATATACAAGTACACACAATTCTATATATATCAGCCTACAATGAAGTGCTAATGTGAATATGAAAACGTTTTCAAGGAAGATGGCAATGTTAATAGCCTTTGTCTTTATAAAGCAATAAACATATACACATATTGCATAAAAATGGAGATTATGTATTTGTAGAATGTAGTTTAATGTTTTCAAACTCTTCTTTATGCGGTTATCAAAATTCATTATTTAATGCAGATGAATGGCATATATATACAAAGGAACCGCCAGAAAAAAGAAAGAACATCAATGAAAAAAAGAATGAATTAAACTAAATGATAAAGTAATAAAAAAATATGCATATAGGACAAGGAAAGGATGGAGAATGTTTACTAGAAAGATGCAAAATTTAGTGTTTTGTTAAGGCCATTGGAGGCGATAATCCCCAGAATGTTACAAGGATGATAAGCGGTCTTTGTGGGAGCGCTCAAATAGCAGGCACCTGAACCGATTTCATTAACAGGAACCTGAACCGATTGGATGCAGTGACGTAGTTCCAGAATTTGGGTGACCACGTGACCGGAAAAGTCCTATCGGAGCAGCCGGGAACGAGTGAGGAAGGAGGAAGGAACGAACGTTCATTGCATCAAAGGGGATACCAAACGGAGGCTTACAAACCGGGTTGTGCAGGCAGCACCACCCTGTCAGGTGAGTGGCCATTGCCCCATGCCACTAATAAGAGTCTGGAGGATCCTACCCATTGCGCCCCATTCTTTTCTCTGGTTTTACATATAATCCCCAGAGTGGCAGTTCATTACCTTTGAGCTAACACATTTTCAACATTGCCATCCCTGATACGTCTATGCATGGCTTCAATGACTAAAATTATAAGACATATTGGATTGCAGTCAGTATATTCCTTAAAGGGACGTGGCAGTGTTTTGTAAAGCTGACATGTCAACACCATCTTGCCTTTGCCAATGTCTCTCATATGCTTTCTAACTCTGACTCATAATTCTCTAGAAGTCAGATCAATATATACCTTATGACACCCACATATAGCATAATATATTACATTAGAACTACTACATGTGATATAGTAACAAATGTTACATAGGCATTTCCCATTGACAGATCCAAAATTGCACTGCGAGAAACATTAGCGCAAGTTAGACGATGGCCACATGGAAAACATTCATGGACTGGACAGCTAAATCCAAATGGATTGGGTGAGAGTGGAACATAATGACTATGAATCAATACGTATTTCAGATTTTTTGAACACCTCATTATGATCAATGGTGAATCATGTATATAAAGTGCCAAGCGAGGTTGTGATTGTAAAAACGGCCATTGTTTTGTGAGGACAAATGTCATCGTTTGCCACTTATGTTTGAAAGTTGTAAACGAACCTAATAATGTTATTCCCACAATCTTATGTAATGGAACATTACAAGAGCTGACTACATGAAGTGTTTTCTGCTTTATTATAGCACTTTTTAATATTTCTTTGGCTATTTCCTCTTTGCATGAATTTGGGCCTCAAGCCTTCAGCTTTCTTCTCATACCTTGCCTCAGCTAAGCAAATCCACCTCATCTTGAGGAACCTGACCAACTACGGCGGCTTTAATCATTGCAGCACTATGTGCTGAAGAAGTGTTTAGTAAGGACTTTACAGAAGTGCTTTTTCTGAAAACATCAGTCTGCAAAAAGAAATTCTCATCAACCCCCTAACTGATATCCAAGAAATTAATTTTCCTAGGATCATATTTATAAGTGAACTTGATATTCAAATATTTGTCATTTCGGAGGTGCATAAAATATTGGAGCTACTCCACTCTACCCTGCCAAAAGATTGACAGGTCATCTATGTATCTCAGCCAGCACTGAACATGGTCTAAGGACTGCATGATCTACTCAACAAAAACACCCCTTTCCCAGTAACCGAATAAGAGATTGGCATATGAAGGTGCACAGGCTCCACTCATCACATTGCTGTGGTCTTTGTAAATAAAAATACCTTTTGAAAACAAAAAAAATTGTGTCAAGATAAAGTGGAGTGTCTTGAGTACTAAATCACAAATACAGCCGTACTGGTTGTTGGTCCCAAGGAAGAAGTGGACTGCCTCAAGGCCATTATCGTGTTTAATGCAGGTGTAAAGCTATTCTACATCTGCTGTCACATGATCACATTGGTATCCTCCAAGATCCCGTCATCTGATTGAGAATGTCTGTTGTGTCCAGGACAGAATAATGTAAAGTTTTAGCTAATGGTTTTAAATAAAAATCCATACATTTAAAGACGATCCATTCCAGACACAATCGGATGCCCCAAGGGGCTTGAAATTTTGACATTTTAAGGAAAGTGATTGTAAGGTCCTCCAAGACCTTTTTGCTGATAGTTCCCTTCTGAAAAGGTCTAATCAATAATTGTTTAAACTGATCTAAAAAGCGGGAAAGTAGACTAGATGGCAATTTGAAGTAGATGTTTTATACCACCAACTGAAAAAATACTTCTGTGGCGCCCCTATGGCAAGGTGCCACAGGAAGGTACAGCACCCCAAACAGAAGGTGTAGGCCTCCATAGTCATGGATATGGGGTTCTTACAGAGTCTGTTATAAGCACTCATACAATAGGCCACCTTAGGATAGGGGACTGGATATTCAGTAGGTCCCAGGGGGGTGGAGCCTAGAGACTTAGAGTGGCAGTTAGTTCCAGTCAGTCAGCTAGTGAGACTGCAGGAGGACAGTGCTGAGGAGACTGCATTTGTGACAGGAGGGCACCTCTTTGGAGAGGGGTGACCCAGACACCGAAGGGGACAACCCAGGACTGGTTGGAGCCGGCTGGAGAGTCCGGGGTCGTCACCGGCATACCGGAGCCGAGGCAGTCAGTTGGTCTATCCCTGACTGCAAATTGACAAGCTGTGGGACCGACATAAGGAAGCCATAACGCCACGGATTAAATCCCTACCTCTGTCCCAAATTGGGTCCAGGACACTTTAGGAAAAGGACCGAATTCTGGTGGCGGGAGTATTAGCTTGTTGTCGCTTTCATCCGTACAGGTAAGTAATCGACTTTTCCTTACGGTAACAGACTAGGGGACTGGCGAAAGGGCTATTCAGTGTGGTTAAAGAGAGTTAAAGAGGAACCCAGACCCAGAAAGCTATTAAAAAAAGGTACCACCGACAGACTCGGCACAGTTATCTCAAAATCTGTGGCTTCGTCCCTGCTAAACCAGACTGTGCTGTGTACTTCACCATCTGCCTGGTACCAGTAAAGAAACATTTGAGTTGAAGTGGTGTCTGTACTCCTTTCCTCCATCGCCCCGAGGGCTCCCATAGCATCAAAGAGGTGAGGTTGCAACTCACCTCATCCACCCCGCTGCCCTGAGGTAAAGCTCCACCTGTGGACAGCTGTATTACTCTGAGCTGCACCTCCACCACCTCAGCGGCCGGCCGCGGCACTGGTATCCATGTTGCCAGGTACCACAGGTGGCGTCACATTACCATTCCCCCATCCATCATCATCATCCCCCACCATCCCCGCCATTGAGGGTCCCGGGCACGGAATCGGGAACCGACCAGCCATGACTATCAAAGTGACCATCTGTCCCGGTATCCGAATACCCCCTACCCTGTCGACCGACTCAATCCTCATTCATATTTTTAATTTAGTCAGATCACAATGTTGCTACCCTTGTCCATACAAGACGTAATAATAATAATAATAATAAATCTTTATTTATGTAGCGCCAACATATTCCGCAGTGCTTTACAATGTAGGGGTTAGAGTACAGAAAATATAATATAGTAAGTAATTACAGTAGAGAACAAATACAGTACAATAATTGGATACAAAACAATAGGCATAGAATCAATGTGAAAAAGAAAATACAATAAATAAAGCAAGAAATGAAGGTGACCCTGCTCAAAAGAGCTTACAATCTACAACGGGATAGAGGTTGCACAACGTACAGGGGCTTATTGCACTCATGGTCCAGGCATCTTGAGGAAATGGGGCATAGAAATAAGCTTACATGTATGGTCATCAGACAGTCTGTATACCTTTTTGGTTTGGTGGAGTTTGTAGAAGAGTAATGTCAAGAGAGATAGCCCATTCACTATCTACAGTACAAAGGACTTCTATTAGGGAGTATGATAGGCCGCCTTAAAAAGATGTGTTTTTAGGGATCGTCTGAAGCCATGCAAGTTGTGGATAGTCCTACGTAGGTATGATAACCTCACTCACGATCAGAGACTTGCCTTACAGGAGCTCCAATATTTCACTTACGTAGAGATCAAGGCAGCGGACAAGGATGGTAACATTGTGATCTAATTAAATGAAAAATATGATAGAGAGGTCTACATTACATTTATGTCATATCATGTGGAAATGATGTATATCTACAAGATGAGAATACTTAGGATGTGGGGGCGTATTTGTTAAGAGGCATGACCAATGTCAGTAAAAATTTTGGACTGTCTGTGAAATTTGGTCCAGTTGTCCAGGTAAAGTTGAAATATAAATTTGGCTACCTTGCATCTTCTCAGATTAGGGTTTTGGCGTAGGAAGTTTAGTGAGTGTTAAGTCTAACTGAGGGGCTGAGGGGAGCAGGGTCAAACACTTAACGTTCGGTGGCTATACTTTAGAGATGCATGGTCACTTTTGAAGGGAACCTGTCAGGTAACCCCTGCACCCAGAACCACAAGCAGTTCTAACTATACTATGCCTCTCTGAAGTTGGGAAGCATATACCCAGTTTTAAAGTAGTGTGCATAAAAGAAAGTACGGAGAACTTCTGCTAATGTGCGGTGCGTCTCTCTGAAGCCGGGGGTGCATACATCCGGTAACAGAAAAACTCTATGGTGAGGGATACACAGATGCATGCATGCATGGCTTATTAAAGTGATGCAGATGACAATGCTATATAAAGCATGTTATCATGCCCTCAGGGGCGAAGTAAGGCTGCCTTCACACTACGGATTTTTAAAATCCGATGCTGTCCGATAAAAATCGGACAGCATCGGACTGATTTTGGGCCCCATGCAGCCCTATGGGCATCGGACTGAATCGGATGTGCACTAAATTCCATCCGATTTGGTCCGATCCGATTCTGTCCGATTTTTATCGTGCAAAAATCGGAGCCTGCTCGATTTTTGCACCGAAAATAAAATCTGACAGAATCGGATCGGACCGAATCGGATGGCATTTAGTGCACATCCGCTCCGACCCGATCAATTTAACATGGGGCCCTATGGAGAAGGGTCCGAGGAAACATCTGATGTCTCCTTGGACCCGATTTTACTGTACTGAGCATGCTCAGTACAGTAAAAATGCTCCAAACTGGGAGCGCAAGGGTTAAAAAAAAAAAAAAAGTTTATGCTCAACTTCCCCCGAGCCCCCGCGTCTCCCGCCGTCTTCCTACAGGCTCCCGGTGGCTTCCGCAGGCTCCTGGTGTCTGCAGAGGTCTTCTTCTGCTGTATAGGACCTGCGGTGATGTCACAGTCATGTGACCGCGGGTTACCATGGTGGAACCTGCTGTCACGTGACTGTGACATCACCGCAGGTCCTGTACAGCAGAAGAAGACCTCTGCAGACTCCGGGAGCCTGCAGGAAGACGGCGGGAGACGGCGGGGGCTCGGGGAAGGTGAGCATAAACTTTTTTTTTTTGCCCGGAGGCTACGATTTAATGCCGGAATCGGATGCCTATTTGGCATCCAATTCCAGGCATCAGAATGGAGCCGATACTGTCCGAATTTATCGAACAGCATCGGCTCCCTTCAAATCGTAATGTGAAAGTAGCCTTACATGCTAAGTGGGCTGACTAATTGAGAGAACTAATGCCCCATCAACTAGTCAAATCCCTAATTAGCATCTCATGAATGATCTTTAGAAATACTTTTTCTAAACATCTGTTAATGTATGCTGCAATATGTTGGAACTATCAGGCAGTGATTACAGATATGCACCCAGAAATGCTTGTGGTTCTGGGGGCACAGGAGACCTGACAGGTTCCCTTTATCTTCTGGAGAAAAGGGTCAGTTTAAATGGAATCAGTCAGTAAGGTCAACCCTTCTCCAATCACATACAGTGAACGATATGCAGGTCTTGCAAATGTAAATCCATCAACACCTTTATATCTTAAATCTGTTGCTGCATTCTGGTGTGATGAGCACTTTCATATCCAGCTGACAGCTAAATTAAAACAACCACTGATATGTGCTGCCCATTCCATGGGCAGAATGTATCAGTGTCACGATCTCCACACTATCTTCGTCCTTTACTAGGTTGTTGTGGGGATTGTCAGTCTGGGCTGACTATGTGCTGCAGATCACCTGCATTACAGCTCACTTGATTAGAACTCTACTTTAGCAAGCTATTCAGAGTCAATTTTACATAAGCATTTGGAGGTGTAGGATTGATCTCTCTGCGCTCTTAGCCAGAACCTGTCTGATTAGTTACCTTACCTGGACTTGACTCTCTGCTTGTGACCTAATTCCTCTTTCCGTCTGTTCCTTTGTATTCTGTTTTTCCCTCTAGTTTCTTGACTTTAGGCTTGAATTGGACTTCACTTCTGGATTTCCCTAGCTGTTACTGCACCATTTCCTGGACCTGAACCTGGATTGTTTTGACCTCTCTTTACTACCAGTAAGTAGTAATGTTATTATATTTACTTTCTGTTATTACAGCCTATTTCTGCACACCAGAGATTAGTTATTACTGCAGTGACTCGCGTCACAATCAGACACTCAATGCATGATTTCAGCCAAATATATTTAATTTCAGATACTGATCCCAAATGGACGCTGCTTCTTGTCCTGCACACACTGCCAATAACAAACCAAGCCAGAACTCCCCAGAGTTAATAATGAGAGATTAAAAAGTCACATATACCACAAAATGGCAGCAATGAAAACTACAGCTTGTCTTCCAAAATAGTAGCCTTCATACCGCTCTGCTCATGGAAATTGTGAAACTGTTGGCTCTCAGAATACAGTGACTAAAAAACAAAATGTTTTTGTTTTTAATGAAAGCACCACTCCAGTGTTTTATTTTATTGCACCACTGTTGCGATACTTAAAATCTAAGTCCCCTGTCTGATTCTCACCTTCCGACATCTTCATTTGTACTCAGTGTTGCTCTGGTTGGTCTTTGGCGATTTGTTACCTGCCGGCAGCGCCAGTGTTTTTCAGGAACTCACTGGAGGTCACAACTCAATACAAGTCTGTGAGGTCTCATTCTGGCGCTCATAGACTTGTATTGAGACCTTGAGGACTTGATTCCCCTGACAACGGGGACGCTAATGCGCAGATTGGCCATAGACTTGTTTCCCTCGGTTTTGCCTTATGGGACTATTATGGGTAATTTTGAAAAACTTTCCAGCTGAGTATTCTTTTTGAATGTAAAGAAATGTGATAATTTCTGTATTTTTTTACGTTACACTGTGATTGGTTGATATTAATGAGGGGGTGATGCATATACTATTCAAGAGGGATTATGCTAAGTTTTTTTGTGCTTGATAAAAATCCGTATGATAGATTGAAAAGTAGCAGAAGGTGGAATAAAGGAAGTGGTTTGATTCACCAACCTTGTCCTTACTTTTAATTCCAAGAAGGCTGATTGGAGGTGATGTGCGCCAAAATTGGGGTAAATTAGGGATGAGCTAGTACTGCAAGAATCGGACTCGCTATACTCGCAACGAGTAGGTCCCAGTACTTGGTGCTCATTGCGAGTATAGTGAGTCCAATGGCAGTGAATGGGCAGTCAAGTACTTTCTCAGTGTATCTATATATACACTGTGAAAGTGCACTAAAAGTGGATAAAAGTTGTTAAAAAATAAAAAAATATCATACTCACCTATCCGACGCCTGCACCGTGACCGGCAAAGAAGACATCCGATCAACGACAAGGATCTGTGAGTCTGACAGCCAATCAGATGGCTGGTAGTGATCTGGCCAATCAGATGGCCAGACATCATAAGCTACCTGATCGCTACCAGCCACCTGATTGGCCATATTGCCAGGTCTTGAACGTGCATGAATGACCTGGCAATCTGGCCAATCAGGTGGCTGGTAGCGATCACATGGTTTGTGACGTCTGGCCATCTGATTAGCCAGATCGCTACCAGCCATCTGATTGGCTGTCAGACTCACAGGTCCTTGTCGTTGATCAGATGTCTTCTTTGCCGGTCCTGGTGCAGGCGTCGGATAGGTGAGTATGATATTGTTTTATTTTTTAACAACTTTTATTCACTTTTAGTGCACTTTCACAGTGTATATATAGATATACTACGAAAGTTAAAGGACTACTCGCTACTTCCGAGTAATCACAAGAAACTCGGGGAGTAGCGAGTAGCCCGAATATCGTTACTATTCAGCGAGTATAGTAACGATTCTACTCGCTCATCCCTAACTATAACCCTATTTATCCACTGGATGCTGCTGACCATTTTGTATATTGATTGCATTGAGACCTTGTGATGTAACTTCTGACTTCCGGCCAGTGAGAAGTTACGGCACAAGAAGGCTCCGGGGTATTGGAAATGGTGTCAGGATAAAGTGAAGCCACCAGACTGTGAGTATATGACAGAGGGCAGGGGACTTAAAATATAATAGAAATGTGGAAAAAATTGTCTGACATAAAGACCAAAACACAGAGGGTTTAAATAAAGGGGAACATATTTCATAGCTCGTTGTGCGGTATTTTTCCCCATTTTTATAGGTTCCCACAATTTGCTAATTTTTACTTAAATACGTAAAATAGACAACAATTTTTTTTATTACCAGTATATTACTAGAAAAAACATTCCCAAGAAGCTCTCCAGCTTTGCTCCATGTTTATAGTATATAGGATGTGTTCTGCCCTTTAAAATGACTTGCGAAACAGGAGACGACGGAGTCAGGTTAGCAGAAATTTTATCTAAGCCGCTCTTACTATTGGGTGAATATGTTTCAAGCACCCTTCTGTAAATCATCACGTTAGATCTATTTATTATCTTCCAGTCCAGTGAACAACACTATTTGTTACACATGGATACCGGCCATATTACAAGCTGAGCCCCAGGGATAAGAGAGAGCAAACAGTGTGTACTCCTGGCATTTCTCACACCCAGTATAATTGAGGTTGTTATTTCATAGTCACTTGGACTGGCAATGTTATTCATAGATAAAATACTCACTGGTCACATCTATAATTGGTCTCCTGTAATCTCACCAACCTAAACTTCTCTCGTAATTCGATAGTTGTTGTGGTCACAAGAAAACCTCAATGGACCATAACATAACAACAAAGAGGGCTAGAAAGTTAGGAGAGTGGCAATTAGATTAAATGTTCCCGGCAATCTTCTACAATACCTTCTCCTACTGTAAATCTCTTTGGGCCTCATCTATCAAAACTGTCTAATAGTGACCCATTGCGACCAATCACAGTTCAGCTTTCATATTTTAGAAAACAAAATCTATGATATAATGAATCGTGCGCTGTTATTGGTTGATATGGGCAACAACAAAGAGTTTTTCTGTTACAGTTTTCATAAATTTACTTAATTGGTCAAGATTCGTCTAGACTGGAATTTTTTTACCAGTTGCTTTCAACTGTTGTGCGTCAGCACTGTAAATATTACTGCAGTCAGGGATTGGTTTGCATCACTTCATTAGTTTATGCCACCTTTGAGGCATAAATTACAATTAATTTGTCATTTGTGCTGAGCCATACCCCTCCACAATTAGCTCCACCCGCTTTCCAAATAGATGACAGAGCAAAAAAATGCCAAAAGTCTGAAAACCCAATACTATACTTTTTTTTAATAAAGGAAAGAGAAAAAAGCAGTTTTCCATTCTAGCAAAAACTATTTCATAAATAAGCTGAATTTTTTTAAATAATGCCACGCGTAACAGAAAAATGATGTATGTAGGTAGGGTTGGAGGATTTTATTTTCTTTCAATAAAAAAAAGGCCGATCCACGGCCAAGGCTTTGCCTCGCACGCAACTATTAAGGCCCCGCGTGCCGGCCCCCAACAATGTGTCAACAACCAGAGGGAGCTATTTTATCCTGTGTCTCTGATGGTGGTAATGGGGCATTTAGCATCACTTACTGTGCATGTACTTGAAGAGTAAAGCATTGCTTGCTGTTCGAGCAGCCTTAATCTATTTCTATATCTGTATCTCTCTGTTCTCTTCTTTATTACCACCATATAGTCTGTTCACTTCAATCTCACTAATGCTTTTCTTTATGCATATTAACATTCATTTTATATCGTCATATAAAACTTCTTATTGTTTGACTCATCTTTTCAGTAAAATTGGACAGTGCAATTTTTGGAAAAATTTGCCAAAACTGGCAAACGCGAATTTCAAAAGGTTTATTCATTTCCATTCCTCAATTATCAGACTGTAGTACATGTGCTTAAAGCATATTAGTATGGAGAGGTAGATATAATACATATAGTTTAAAAGAATTTGAGACAAGCAGAAAAAATTATAGTATGTACAATAGTATCGTAGTATTCAAATAAAAACATCTTGCTGCATCTCTGCTGATTTATGTATCAATGAGAAGCACCAACCATGGTCTTACTGCCCCACCAGAGGTTAAAAGGATCCTCTGATACCGGCATAGGTTGTGGGATTGTGACATAATTGCAAGCATCAAGGCTCTAAATATGGTAATGTTTAAAATTAAATTTGGAATCAGTGGCTTGCACTTGATAGGAGCAATTTGCATTTTAATTTTGACATCTTTTAAGTTTTACATCAGAAATATACCAGAAATAGTGCAGAAATGGTCAGAAGGTAAGAGTAATCAGAGTCTTCTAATTATACTTGCCTTTCTCTTCTTACCCTGCTCTTTTACCATATTCACATTTTCCCTCCCCATTTTTTCTCCGCTAATCCTCACTCTTCTTCACTATCCCCAAACCCCAGGACCCTCAAACTAAATAACTATCTCTCCTTCCATTATAACCCCCCACCTCACTACATCTGCAGACCTGCTTCTTAACCTCAAATCTCGCCTACTTTAATATAATACAAGCCGGTCACTCCGGTTTCCTTCTCTCTACTAACTTCTCCTTCAACCCAATCCAACCCCCACCCTCCCTTATCCTCCCTTCTTTCGAGGTTCACTGTCTCCGTATCTACTCTCCCTCTAATCTCCAAATGGCTTTCATATACCGACCACTGGGCTCAGCCACTGTCTTCATTGACCAATTCTTCACCTGGATTCTTCACTTTGTCTCTGTTGACATCCCCACCATCATCATGGGTGATATAATATCCCTGCTGACACCTGCCAGCCAGCAGCCGCCAAACTCCTTTTACTTACCTCATGCTTTTGACTTACTCAGTGGTCCTCCACAGCCACCCATACAGACATACACTAGACCTCATCTTCACCCGCCTCTGCTCCCTATTTAATCTCACAACCTCCCGTCTCCCCCTATCTGACCACCATCTACTCACTATTTCATCTTTATCCTCCTCACCTGCCCCCCCATGTCCAGCCAGTAGCACATCCTTGCAGAAATCTTGCACATCTAGACATCCACAGACTGTCAGACTCTCTTCTGCCTCTGTCCTCCATATCTTCACTCCACGACATAGACAGTGCCACGGCTTTCTACAACACCACCCTCACATCATCAATAGATTCAGCCATTCCTCTCATGCATGCCAAAGTGCAACGAATCAACAGGCAACCCTAGCACAACAATCTCACCAAAAAACTTTGATAAGTGTCCAGGGTCACGGAGCGGCTCTGGAGGAAAACGCACCTGCCAGATGACTTCACTGCCTTCAAACAAGCTACAATTGCCTTCAAATCAGCTCTCACCTCTGCTAAACAGACGTATTTCACAAACCTTGTATCTTCCTTATCCTACAACCCCAAACAACTGTTCAGCACATTCAACTCTCTCCTCTGCCCACCACTGATCCCTCCAACCTCTCTCATCTCTGCTGAGGGCTTCGCCACATTCTTCAAAAATAAGATCGACCAAACAACGCTAAACCTTTACTGTTGCACCACCCCAACCACTCCATATACCAGACCTCTGCCCTTCCCTCACAATCTCCCTCTCCAACATCACTAAAGGAAAGCTTACTCATCTCCTCTTCAAATCACACCTCACCACCTGTGCACATGACCCCATCCCTTCCCACCTCCTCCCCAACTTCACTAACACGTTCATTCCAGCCCTAACCCTTCTCTTCAACCTATCACTATCTTCTGGTACCTTCCCCTATGCTTTCAAGCATGCAAACATCACACCCATCCTCAAAATGCCAAACCTTGACCGGACTGCTATGCCTAGCTATCGCCCTATATCGCTGATCCCATTTGCTTCAAAACTCCTCGAACAGCATGTCCATGCTCAACTTTCCTCCAACCTCTCATCTAACTCTATTCTTGACAATCTCCAATCCGGCTTCCACCCCCACCACTCCACTGAAACTGCCCTGACCAAACGACTTACTCAAAGCCAAAGTTAACAGATATTTCTCCATCCTCCTCCTTCTTCTAGACCTGTCATTTGCCTTCGACACTGTCGACCACTGACCACTGCTACAGATGTTCTCTATCTTTGGCATTAAAGATCTTGCCTTCTCCTGCATCGCCTCATATTTTTCCAACTGCATATTTAGCGTCCCATTCTCACATGACCTCCTTACCTTGCCCTCTCTCTGTTGGGGTTCCTTAAGGCTCTGTCCTGGGTCCCTACTTTTTTTAATATTATACCCTTGGCCTAGGACAACTAATAAAGTCCCATGGCTTCCAGTACCATCTGTATGCTGACGACACTCAGATCTACCTCTCTGGCCCAGATGTCAACTCTCCGAACTCATCATCTTTCCTCCATCTCATGTATCTTCCCTACCGAATCTTTCTATTATGGCAAACGGCATAACGCTCTATCCCGCACCTGAAATCCGCTGCCTCAGAGTAACTCTTAACTCTGCCCTGTCCGTCAAACCACACGTCCAAACTTCCAAACTCTCCCCACCTCGTGCCACCTCCAGCTCAAAAAGATTTCCAGAATCCATCCTTTCCTCAGACTTCAATCTAATAAAAATCACCCCCTTCATCTCCTGCCTCGATTACTGCAACATCATCTGTTGTCTCCCCGCTAACTCTCTTGCACCACTTCAGTCTGTCCTTAATTCTGCTGCCCGACTAATCCACCTTTCTCGTCACTACTCCCCTGTTTCTCTCCTCTGCAAATCTCTTCACTGGCTCCCAATTCCACAACGAATCCAGTTCAAGCTACTAACACTGACCTACAAAACCATCCATAACCTGTCCCCTCCCTATATCTCTGAACTACTCTCCCAATATCTTCCCTCATGTAATCTTTGATACTTCCAAGACCTCTTTCTCTCCTCCGCACTTATTTGTTCCTCACAAAACGGCCTCCAAGATTTCTTCTGAATATCCCCTCCCATCCTCTGGAATTCTGCCTCCAACGCGTCAGATTATCCACCACACTTGGAACCTTTAGACGGAACCTGAAAACCCATCTCTTTAGGAAAGCTTGCAACCTGCAATGACCATTCTGCCGCTCCACCACCATCAGAGCTGCTGCCTCCCACCACCAGAGCTGCCGCCTCCTCAATGCCGAAGCTGCCATCTCACCACCATCAGAGCTGCCGCACCCTGACCTTCTGTCTCCTCCCCATTATCCTGTAGAATGTAAGTCTGCAAGGACAGGGCCCTCCCCCTTCTGTACCAGTCTGTCATGGTTAATCTGCTTACTGTAAACTATATCTATAAGCTTGTATGTAACCCCTTCTTATGTACAGTACTATGTAATTAATGGTGCTATATCAAATAAATAATAATAATAAATAAATAAATAAATTTGATTTTTGCTGCACAGGTCTGGTGTCCTGTCTGGTCCTCAATGACATCCGTCTGAACTCTTCTTTTGCCTCTGGCATCCTCTGGTGTTTTCCAGGTCCCACAAAATCATGATAATGTGGCATGACTTCTATAGTTACATTGCAAAGCTTAGCAAGTGCTAAAGACACCAGGATGAGAGGGATTATGAGTGAAAATAGAAAGTAATTGCTAAGTTGGACCAAAATGGATGCTGGACCAGATCAACAAAATCATATTGCTCATCTCTATAATTTTTAAAATCTATTACACTTAATTAATGATATTTCCTGTGTGTAATGATAATGACAAAGATTAAAATGAAGTATGAAGAAGTCTACATTTTTTGTGTAGAAAGAGATTGGGCCAAAAGAATATTTAATCTGTTGCTCAAAGAACTGAACAATACACGACGAGTTACCAAACGATGCTCCTCTCTGACTTCACTTCCTGATCTATATCTTTGGAGTAAAGTACAAACTTCCTCCTCTGCCCCTTTACTGCACGATTTCTAGGTAAAAAAAAATCAGTTTTTTAAATCAAGTAGATGTTTATTAATTTTTGAAACCTGTTACAACAATAAAAAGGTACAAGAATCCTAGGTAAGAAATCAGTTTACAAAAAAATAATGTCCTACAATATTGAGAGTTGGTATAGGGTACAATATAAAAGATGGATGACACCTAACCAAAAGGCTCAATAAACTGTTATATAAAAAATGGATCAGAATGAAAGTAAAAGTGCAAAGATTAGAGGCTTCGATACATCAAAAAATTGCAAGAGCATCAAACTTTCTACATGATACTCCAGTCTCTCATAACCTCCCCTTTCTGCTAATACTCTTATGAGTGATCATTTGTGATGGGGTTCTATTAGGCCCATACACATGTTGTAAAAATGGATGACACAGGTTTTAATCCTTTCCATAATATGTTGGTGATTCTAATCCTGCCATACACCTAATCAATATATCTAAAGGCTTTAAGAGTAGGAATGAGCGAGTACCTTAATATTCGTGCTCACTATACTCGAAACGACTAGGTAGCGGTACTCGCTATTTGTTGTGAGTATAGCGAGTACGAATACTTTTGCAGTGTATCTATAGATACACTGCGGAAGTAGCCTAAAAGTGAGTAAATGTTGTTAAAAAACAATAAGCTTACATACTCACCTGTACGACGCCTGCACCGGGACCGGCAGAGAAGACATCCGATCGCTGGACAAGGACCTTTCACTACAAGCCAATCAGATGGCCGGTAGCGATCTGGCCAATCAGATGGTGCCACGTCACAACTACGTCATCGCTAGCTGCCACCTGATTGGCCAGTTTGCAAGGTCCTGATAGTACATCTAAGACCTTGCAAATTGGCCAATCAGGTGGCCGTTAGCAATCACGTGGTTGTGATTGTCCAGATCGTTACCGGCCATCTGATTGGCTTGTAGTGAAAGGTCCTTGTCCAGCGATCGGATGTCTTCTCTGCCGGTCCCGGTGCAGGCGTCGAAAGGTGAGTATTTAAGTTTATTATTTGTTAACAACTTTTAATTACTTTAGGCTACTTTCGCAGTGTATCTATAGATACACTGCGAAAGTATTAGGACTACTCGCTACTCCCGAGTACACATAAGTACTCGGAGAGTAGCGAGTAGCCCGAATACCTCTACTATTCGGTGAATACCGAATAGTAGCGAGTATACTATATCCCTATTTAAGAGGTCTCTTGTTGGGCTCTTGAGGGAGATCATTCATTTGCCTATAAGTGTAGGGAAATAAAAGCAACTGAAAATGTAATTTTAACTTCAAAACCATTTGTTTTCCTAGTTTTTTCTGTTTTGTTCTATAAAATATATTCCTTGATCAAATATCATACCATGTATACATACACTGATTATTTGGAGCATGATATTCTCATTTTATTAGTTTGCAATTGTTAATCCGGTTTTGGATGAGTTGACGCGTCAGTCCCGCTATATAAATACCTGCCTGGCTTATGTCATATGTAATGTGATATCTTCCTAATGAAGGAAAATCTTTCTCCGAAACGCGTTAAAAAAAATTCACAGGTTTGAAAAATAATCCATCTTTGTCCCTCTTTCAAGATAGAAGCGCAATGTTTTAACCCTCAGCTACTTGTAAATCCATATTGTAGGGATTCATTATGATGAGACATAGAAAGGTTTTTTTCTCCTAAAAACAAGATAAAACATTGTGCAGATGTGAGTGTTCCTTGTTCCAGAGGTGAATAAAAGTGGCATGACATATGCCTGTAGGTCAATGATATGGACCCATAGGGTTGTTGTGTGAGCCCCATGCACGTAGCCTTAATCTCATTTCCCTTCGTTCTAGTACAATGCACATTGCCTCTCTTCCTGGGTATGTTTAGTCTATTTCAGAAGTTGAAACTTTTTTTTCTTATTGACTGATTTACAGAATGTATGTGTTAAATTGACATTTGACTTTGCAGTCATGTTGTGTAAAAATGCTGCATTAGTGAGCGAGACAGAGTGCGGTAAAACAGCCCCAGAATACAATGTTTTTAATAGCATTTGGTAAAAATAACAACCTGTCAGATGCCGACACATCCTGAATGTTACTCGCAGGGAAACCAGCAGAGCAAAAAATACAAATGAAAGTTTGCTGAGGCAAAGACGGAAGATTGCTTTTGTGAATTAGACAAAGAAGGTAAGGCACTGGTCTAAGTGAGAAGTATCATTAATTTTTACAAAAGTTAAAGGAGTTTTCAATACAGTATATGGCACATGTGTTGTATGGAATGAAATGTAATTATGTTTCTAATTGATTCAAGGACAAAGAGCAGCCTACAATGGCTAGAACAGACGGATTTCATTTAGTATTTATTGAGTTGTATAATTAGCCTCTAATTTTTCTTTGACTGAAAAGTCAATTCGAGGTAAATCATTAGGGCTCAGGAATAAAAAAATATAATAAAATAATAAATATAAAGTTTGTACTTCTTAACTTAAAATTTCAGATACCTATGTACATTGAGGCTTTAGGGCCCGTTCACAAGATACGTAATTTGCTACATATTTGGTGCGAATCTATTGCGTATACACAGCAGATCTGCACCAAATCTGCAGCGGCGTTTTTCCCAGCAAAGTTATGGGCTTTGCTAATTCCTGTCCACATGGTGCCACTAAAATATGCATCAGATATGCTGCATATGTTAGTGCGGGAAAATCTGCAGCATGTCAATTCTTGCTTCGGTTGTTCCCGCACTAAATACACCAATTCCCTGAACCCGCCCTATGTTATGTAATTGTGAATAAAATGTATTGTGAGCATGTATCTAAAACATGGAGAGCTGGTGAGGGGCTTCATGATTGATTACAAAGTATTACTTTATTATAGACACTGTTTGAAGTCTCATCAGCTTTGCAGCCAGAGCCGGAACTTTGCTGCCTCTGCTACGAAATCTGCATAGACGTGCAAGTTATGCCAGTCTATAAGTTCTGTATGCACTGAGCTATCAAAAGTGACGCAGATAATAGAACCAAGAATTGGTGCTTCTAATAATGGCAGATGCAGGCTGCTATTCTGTAGCTTGGGGGGATGGGGGATTGGGGAATACATTTGGGCCTCACAAAGCTAAGAATACTAGCCCCCAGCTGCCTGGTTTTACTTGGTTGGCAATCAACAATAGAGTCTGACTCAGTCCCGACCTTCACATTGCTTATCTAATGTGCTATAAGAGAAATGTAGCATTCCTGGCCACAAGCACTTGTTCAAGTGTCAGTTGTTAAATGGACTGTGTCAGGTCATCTTTAAGTATAATACTAATTGTACCCTTGAATAGTGCCAGGGCAGAACTTTCAGATTATGAAAAAGTCGTTATTGTACTCTCCGTAGTTCTCTAGCTATAAGCTTCTTCACATCCTGCAGCAGCTAGCTTCACTAGTCCTGCTCATTACTTTCAATCTCGAATAGTCTGCAGTATGTAAATGTTATTTAAATAATCACGCCTATCCAAGCGGTTATTCTGTCCCTCCCTTTTGTTCTGAAATTATACTGAAAATCTCAAGCTTTTGCAGGCTGCTTTTGAGGGTGGGGGTTGAGAGAATAAAGGTAATTTGTGCTACATCTCTTGTAGAACTACAGTGTTTGCTGTCTGTGAGAGATTTCTATCTGTTTATATGAACATTGGCTTTCCTGCATACATGTAATATGTGTATCTGCTGACCAAATGATTAAATGTTCATATAAACAAAAAGAAGTATTTCACAGAGCACACACTACGCATATGCCTCATTACACTGCTTAATACTGGAGAGAAAAGAAATTTCAGAGATGCAGCTGCTAAGAGCACATACCTCCACCATCCTTTCTCCTTGCAGTGAGTGCCTGGAGAGCCGCACACACAGGATAAAGACCACCCCATGTGAGTTATTTCCACTGCTTTTGATTGTTACAGAGGAGGAAAAACACTACAGGAGTTAATTTAAAAAAAACAATCAAAAAAGCTTGAAAAAGTCAAACAAAAGCTTACCAAAAGTCTGATATCCATTACATTAAGCAGGACGCAGTAGGTTTAGTGATAAAGGCAACACAATGTACATAATACCGTGAAGCAATCACTCTCAACCTGCCACAAGATGGGGGAAGTGATTGGAGGTATTTTTATATGCACACTGATGAGATTTCCATAGGGCATCAGTCACACATGAAAGTATGAGGCAGAGTGCCTGTATGCTGCATATTAGTTATGTCCATACTATTAGATCAGGCGGGCTGCTCAGCACTATATATACAACATACTGAACAGACGCTCCAAGGGGCCCCACTGTACACTGCATAAAGATAAAAAGTGCAAAAAAACATGAATGATAATGTGAGGTATTCATGAATATTTTGGCCAAAATATGTAAGCTCGAAATCCAAGGATCCCAATGCCTACAAGTCCCTAAACATATATTCAGAAAAAACACTACAGGAAGATAAATTAAAAAATCAATCAAAACAACTTCAAAAAGTCAATCAAAAAAGCCTACTAAAAGTCTGCTATCCACTGCATTCAGCAGGACACAGTAGGCCCAGGGATAAAGGCAACAATGGTGCATAATACCAGTACAGCCATCACTCTCAATATGCCACAACATGGTGAGGTGATTGGTGGTATTTTTATATGCACACTAATGAGGTTTCCATAAGGGGTCAGTCACACATGAGAGTATGAACCAGAGTGTCTTTATGCAGCCTATTTGTCACACCCATACTATTAGATCAGGCGGTTGCCCAGGACTATATACATGCAACATCACCAAACAGATGCCTCAAGGTGCTCCACTGTATCCTGTTATTTTTCACGTGTGATGTATGAAGTGTTGATATAGTTCTAGTTCACTGATCCCTATCCACCAGCTTAAATTACAAAGTTTCCAGTGCAAGCAATCTAAAAATATGCCAGTTAGTGTTTAAGACGAACACAGGGAAAAAGGACAGTGCTTTCTGGATTCATAATGCACATACGATGAAATAAGATGAAGTAACCACAGCTGTCAGGCAATGATGGCTTTACTTCCAATGCGTTTCAGACCTCGTTTCCTGAGGAAGGAGCTGGGATTTAGCTCTGAAATGCGTCGGTATTAAAACCTTCATTGCCTGACAATTGTAGTTACTTCATCTTATTTCATCATATATGCAGTGCGGATCCAGGAAGCACTGTCCTTTTTCCCTGTGTTCATCTTTGGCAACCCTATGTGGCTGCGTGGCGCCCCTGCGGAGTGGCGGCCATGGTAAGTTACTGCAGCTGGGACATATAGGTAGGACACTGAGCATAAACACCCAACACATCCCCTGAATCCCTAGTCCTAGTAACTCTATGTCAGGCAGGGGATAGGAGGGGAACCGAGTGGAGGGTGGAGCTAGAGAAAATACCCGGGAAAGGGGTGGAGGAACAAGATTAAAACCTAGGAACACAAAGTTATGGGAGCTTGGAGAGAGTTCTGGTTAATGTTCCTGGCTTGTGTAAGATCACAAAGCATTCACTGATCTCAGGGAGACCAGTCAAGGAAAACACTGCGGGCAGCTGGCTAAAGCGCTCAAACACAGTGAAATCCATGATGCATTGCCCCCTGGGAATTTGAATATGCAAATGGAGTCGTGGAGCCTCGATTAAAAGTCTCAAACACGGGACTAGCCAGATATCCCTCCAGGGAAGGACCTAGCCCTGGGGTGGAATCCTTGCGGAGACCAACATAACCACCTTATTAAGTGGCCCTTTTAGTCAATATCCCACTCAGTTACGAGTTAAGGATATGACAAGGGAATTAACAGAGCCAGATATCCATCCACAGACAGCTGTTTCGGGGTATTGCCCCTCATCAGTGTGAAGTAGGATTCTGGCTAGGTGGGAGCAATGCCTGGTAGACCAAGATCACAAAGCATTCACTGATCCAGGAAGCACTGTCCTTTCTCCCTGTGTTCATCTTTGGCAACCCTATGTGGGTGCGTGGTGCCCCTGCGGAGTGGCGGCCACGGTAAGTTACTGCAGCTGGGACATATAGGAAGGACACTTAGCACAAACACCCGACACATCCCCTGAATCCCTAATCTTAGTAACTCTATGTCAGGCAGGGGATAGGAGGGGAACCGAGTGGAGGGTGGAGCGAGAGAAAATGCCTGGGAAAGGGATGGAGGAACAAGATTAAAACCTAGGAACACAAAGTTACGGGAGCTTGGAGAGAGTTCTGGTTAATGTTCCTGGCTTGTGTAAGGGGAGACTTAACGAAACCCCTAAGCCGAGACATCCTGTCTGGACCTGGAGTTCTTTGTCACCATATAGCCAGTTCGAGTCCCAGGCAGTCTCCCATGGGAAGGAAGAAGGGGTCCATGGTGTGCCCAAGAACAACGGGAACACCTGGGGACCGTGCCAAAGCCAAGGTGTCGGCCCTATAGATGCAGCAGGACGCTTTATGCCCCAACTGTTAATTAACCGGTGTGAAGAAGGGACTTCATGCCCGGATCCTACCCTCCAGTGCAACAAAGGAAAGGCCGTCAGATAGGGTCACTGAGACAGACTGAGATCTCACGGGAAAAGACCCACGACCGCTGGCCCGGAGCTAGACTGTGGAACAGAGAGAGTGAGGCTCGGAAAGGAACAGGAAAGGAGGTGTAGTAGCCAAAAGGTCCCAGCTGCAAGGATGTGAGAAACAATGAGAACTGTTTTTACCCTGTAACTAGGGATGCGCGAGTATAATCGTTACTATTTGGGCTACTCGCTACTCCGTGAGTTTCTTGTGATTACGCATTAGGAGTAGCGAGTAGTCCATTCACTTTCACACAGTATCTATATACACTGCAAAAGTGGAATAAAAGTGAATAAAAGTTAAATATAAAAAAAATATCATACCCATCTGACGGCTGCACAGGGGACCTGAAAAGAAGACATCCCATGTACGGCTAGGACCTCTCAGTCTGATAGCCAATCAGGTGGCCTGGCATCACAAACCACATGATCGCTACCAGCCACCTGATTGGCCAGATTGCCAGGTCTTGAACGTGCATCAATGAGACTGTAATTTCTCCCAAAAACGCCCTGAAACATGGCAATATTACATTGATTTTTGATAATATTTTAATTCATTGAGATGCACTAGTACATGACTGACCTGAAATGGTCGCTGGTTCTCTGGACAGGAGCGTGTCAGCTGCATAGAAACACAGGCAGCTGACACGCTCCTGTCCAGAGAGAAGGTGGCCATGCTGGGTAAGTCATGCAAGACTAATGCATCAGTGTCTCCCCGAACTAAGACTGTATACACATAGAGACCATTTACCCAATAAAGATCCTCATTTCATTACACCATGCACCAAATTAGTGACTATATATTAACCGTTATCTTTGACAAAAACCTCTTTGTGGTGATACTCATAGAGATAACTCTAGTGGTTTAGCCCAAATATATAAAGGTTGATGGTGAAAGTGTCCGTGCCATATAACTACCGTGTTTCCCCGAAAATAAGACACTGTCTTATATTTTTTGGGGGGCCAAAAGTGGCCCCATGTCTTATTTTCGGGGTATGGCTTATATTGGCAGCCACCAGCCTACTTACATACACATACCCATGCATACACACATACACACACACACACACACACACACACATACATATATACACATACACACAGCTTCCTACCTTGTCCCCCGTGCCGACCGCTGTGCTGCCTCCTCGATCCTCTTCTTCTGTGCTGGGATGTCCTCTGTGCCTTCCGGTGGGGTCCTTGCTCCGTTCCCGGTCTGCTGTGCCTTGTGGTTCCCCCTGCTTCAGTTCCATCATCATCGGTGCTGGGGGCTGCCATCTTGCTTCTTCTCTCCGTCCACGGCCAGTGATGTCAGAGCAGGCCGCTCTGTGATTGGCTAGCACCCGTGACACGTGATCACGGGTGCTAGCCAATCACAGCGCGGCCTGCTCTGACATCACTGGCCGGGGGCGGAGAGAAGAAGCAAGATGGCAGCGCCCAGCGCCGATGATGATGGAACTGAAGCAGGGGGAACCAAAAGGCACAGCAGACCGGGGGACAAGGTAGGAAATACTGCGCAGCGCCCCCCACCCCCCGCACCCCCCCTGTCTTATACCGTACTCCCCGAAAATAAGTCACCCTGTCTTATAATCGGGGTATGACTTATATTGGAAAATTCTGCACCAGCCCTGCCCTGACTTATATTCGGGGGTGACTTATTTTCGGGGAAACATGGTATTAGTAGAAATATTTGCTAGGATGCTCTTAACACGTGTAGGGAGGACATCTGTAGGACGATTTAGCTATGGGAATCTTGGTAGTTAATTAGATTAAACAATTTGGGAGTAATTAACATCAAGAATTTGATTGGAGGGAGGGTCAATGTAATTTCCAGCTAGGTGACTGACAACTGGATCTGTGAGTATTGGATATGTAATCTTCAAATGCACCAGTAATTGCTTGTTAATTATGTGCATGTATATTGAGGGGGGGAATATACAAGTGCCTTGGGGTCAGAGAACAAAAATGACAACTAAAGTACGATATAGTAAGAAGAGCTTAGATGGATAATAAAATATAATGATATATTAATATTATGCATATAGAATTCTATGTAAAATTGCTCAGATATTGCTATTTTAAGAAAAAAAAAATCACAAAATATTCACATAACGCAATCTCACCCTCCTGGCATGTTCAATAGCTGTCGTTGACGTAATCTGTTGCATTGCCATCTTGAAGTGAACAATGATGTTATATCATGCATCTGTATCAGCTAAGCAAAGCTGTGCATGATTGAATAACCGCCCTAATTATACCAGGGTGATAATGTCTATTTTTCACTTGCATTTGGTGTGTCCATCTAATTGAAAGTTGAGCACATTAGTCGAGTACTGAATAAATAGGCCATTCCTGCTGTCTCTCATCAATAATGTACTGTTCTATTATCAAGGAACCTAATAGAGTGTAACAAATTCTAGCTAAACTAATATAAGCTTCACACCAGACTAGCGAGAACAGATAATATCTTCTGCTTTCAGCAAACAAGAACTCTAGAATGTGCAGGCTTTACATACACGCATCTGTATGTCATTAAAAAATTCTAATAAATAATTATTGTTCTGTATTTCTTTGCTTACAGCTTATTTGGATTGGCTTTTTTGGCACTCAATTACTATTGCAATCTATTCTGCTATGATATAGAAGCTGAATTGCAAAAATATTCACAAAACACAATCATGTTTACACATTAAAAATGAGCACAGATAATCACGCTCATGGTATTAAGCGCAGATTTTAAGGAATTTTCTGCTACCCGAATTCAACATTAATCTACGATGACATTGTGTGACCTTTCCACATATTTCAGTTCTCTTTACGGAGTAGTACAGTATATGAAACATTGTAATTGTTGATGTGTCCTTCTCCTTCCATTAGTTCAGAGACCCGCTATTCTTTCCTGCAGTACTTGTGACGTCTAATCCAACATATCTGTTCTCCAGGCTGAATTATGAAAAAAAAGTTATTTATTGCTCCATGAAAGTTTAAAAAAACATGATTCAACTTAGAATAGTAACTAAAAAGAAGGACAAGCCCCAAAAGGGTCTTGTAGTTCCTGTCCTGAGGAAGAAGATTATTACTTTGAAATGCTTAGACATAATTAAACTACTTAGGTTACGCTATGTGCTTCATCCTCTCATTTGGTAGTGCGGACTGTTAACCCCTCCCTTCTTGATGTACGTTTCAATTAGTGTTGAGCGAGTAGCGAAATATTCACACTCGCTATACTTATAGCAAGCACTTTGTAGTAATTGCGTACTCGTCCGAATAGCGAGTCCAATGTTTGTCAAGTAGTGATAGGCTCCGCTCACACACATCCGGCTATAAAATGAGTCTGTCTATGACAGGGCGGGAGGATGGCCTTTTGTGCATTTTTACTGCATGCAACATCTTGTTGTGCACCCAGAGACCCTAACATTCAATCTGCTCTCCCTGAGTTGCCAGCTCCCATTTTTTATTGAAGGGAGCCAGCAGTATGTGTCAGATTGTTCATGATCTACACATCACTCACAAACACCAGTGATACTCACCAAGTAACAGATATCACAAATACCGTACTATCCGTACGAGTAGTGAATAGTAAAAATTACACTCAATCAACCCTAGTTTCAATCTAAATTGACTTTTTCAAACTTAGAAACATTGAAACCCATGTTAAGTAGGCATTACCTATAATCCTTAGCTATACAAATAATTTGGAAACACCCCTCTTCATATAACATAGTACTTTCCCCACATAATTACTATTAATATTATTTATTATTATTATAGTGCCATTAATTCCATGGCACTTTACGTATGGAAAGGGTATACAAAGACAATTACAAGATACATGGACAACATATGGCACACAGGTACAGAAGGAGAGAGGATGCTGTCCGCGAGGGCTTACAATCTACGAGGGGACGGGTGATGATACATTAGGAGAGAGTACAGTTGGTCATGCAGTCGTTTGGTGGATCAAGGCTCACAATAGGTTGTAGGCTTGTTGGAATAGGTGAGTCTCCGGGTTTCTTTTAAAGGATTCCAGAGTAGGTGAGAGTCTAATATGTTGGGTCTGGGAGTTCCAGAGTATAGCGGATGCATGGGAGAAGTCTTGTAGGTGGTTACGGGAAGAGGAGATAAGAAGGAGCGGAGGAGGATATCGTGAGTGGCACACAGGTAGATGGAGGGTAGGTATTGGGAGAACATGTCACAGATGTACAGAGGAAGCAGATTGTGAATGACTTTGTATGTCATAGTTAGGGTTTTAAACCGGGGCCTCTGAGAAATGGAGAGCCAGTGAAGGGCTTGGCAGAGAGAAGAGGCAGGGGAATAGCGGGTAGACAGGTGGATTAGTTGAACAGCAGAGTTTAGGATAGATTGGAGTGGTGCAAGAGTGCTAGAGGGGAGGCCAGTGAGCAGGAGGTTACAATAATCAAGGCGGTAGATGATGGACAAACGTTTTTGCAGTGTTGAGGTCAAGGAATTAATGAATCCGAGAGATATTTTTTGAGTTGGAGTTGGCAGGAGGTGGCAAGGGCTTGGATACCTGGCTTGAAGAAGAGGGCGGAGTTGAGGATTACCCTGGGGGGTAAATATATTAAAAACAGTCAAAAAGGATTGATGTCAGGTGCCAGAGAAGAATAGAGATCTGAGATTGTTTATCAGCATAGAGATGATACTGAAGACTGAGTTACTCAATGAGCTGTCCAAAACCAAGGGTGTAGATGGAGAAAAGAACGGGTCCTAGAACCGAGCCTTGGGGGACACTGACAGATAGGTGGTAAGGTGAAGAGGTGGTGTGGGAGAGGGCGACAATAAATGTCTGGTCTATTAGATATAAGGAGATCCATTAGAGGGCCACGTCATTGATACCAAGAGATTCCAGAATCTGTAGCAGGAGGGAATGGTTGACATGGTCGAAGGCGGAAGATAGATCGAGGAGGAGGAGGACAGAGTAGTGTAGTTTGCTCTTTGCGATTAATAGGTCATTGGTAACTTTGATTAAGGCTGTTTTGGTGGAGTGATGCGGTCAGAATCCAGATTTCAAGTGGTCAAAGAGGGGTGAGGAAAAGTGGGAGGACAGTTCAAGATGGACGTGGTGTTCCAGTAGTTTTGAGGCAAATGGGAGAGATGATATTGGGCGATAGGTAGAAACAGACAATGGGTCGAGGAACGGTTTTTTGAGGATGGGTGTGATCAGGACATGCTGGAAGGATGAGGGGAAGACACCAGTAGTAAGTGATGAGTTGAAGAGATGGGTTAGGGTTGGGATAAAGACAGAAGTGAGGCTGGGAATGAGGTGGGATGTTAATGGGTCAAGGGCGCTGGTGGTGAGGTTTGATTTTGACAGAAGGAGAGCTGATCTTCTGACATAGTGGAGAAGGAGCATTTGGAAGGAGAGGGCAGTGTAGATGTGAGGAGAAGTTGTGGGGACAGTGGGTCAAAGCTGCCTCTGATGTTATCGATCTTCTGTTTGAAGAAAGTGGCAAAGTCTTCAGCCTAGATAAGAGGAGAGGAAGGATGTGCAGGGAGAACGGAGTAGAGAATTTAAAGTTTTAAATAGCTGTTTGGGATTGTGAGATAGGGAGGTTAATAGAGATGAGAAGTAGGCTTGTTTTGCGGCAGTGAGTGTGGACTTGAAGTTAGTGAGGGACTGCTTGAATATAGTGAAGTGCTCAGGGAAATGGGATTTCTTCCATCTCCGCTCAGCAACCCTGGAAGCCTGTCTCAGGTCTCTAGTGAGGGTGATATGCCAGGGTTGCCTGTTTGTGTGCAGTTTGTTGTAAGGGGAGCAGCCAAATCAAGGGCAGTAGTTATTGTAGTGCTGTATAGGGTGGTAGCAGCATTGTGTCGAGTAAGGATGCTATGTCGGCAAGCGGGAGAAGGGATTCTTAGAATGAGTGTAAATCTATGTGATTTAGGTTTCGGCGAGGAGGAGTGAGATTGTGGGGTGGGGGAAGTGAAGAAGGGGGGAGAGGGAGAAGAAGTTTAGAAGATTGTGGTCAGACAGGGAGAGGTGTGAATTTGAGAGGTTAGTGAGAGAACATAGGTGGGTGAAGATGAGTTCCAGCATGTGGCCATCTTTGCGAGTGGCAGAGGAGGACAATTGAGAAAGCCCAAAAAAGGAAGTCAGTGAAAGAAGTTTAGAGGCGGCTGGGTGGGAAGAGTCCTGGGGATGTTGAAGTCGCTCATGATGATAGTGGGGATGTCCGCAAAGAAGAAGTGAAGTAGCCAGGTGGTGAAATGGTCAAAGAAAGAGGTGGTTGATCGAGGGGGGCAGTAAATGACAGCCAGCTGAAGATTGCAGGGAATGAAGATGTGGACAGAATGGAACGTAATAAAATGCGTTACATAATGTGAATATCAATAAAGGAAGATGCACAAATAGAATGGAAGATGCAGAACAAATGTCACATAGGGATCCCTTCATGGATAAATTCATGTCAATGTGTGTACTCATTCTGTAAGTGTATCTAAGGAATTTATTTAATACCTTGGATGTTTCTAAAACAGCTTGAAAAACACTGTGTTGGATAAAACATTGCTCTTTTTTTATCTGGAGCAATAAAGTATTTTAATTCTCTCTAGAGAGTGCCGTCTTTAATATTTACTGTATGCTTATGTGGCGCCCTGCATCCACAGGTACCCACAGGCCTTCCTAGAACACAGAAGAAAATTCACAGCAGGTACACCAGTACAACCAAGACCTTCCACCCCAGCACAGTAGGGGAAGCTCAACTGGCTGCCCTTAGGCAAGATCCCTTACATATACTGATGCTAGGGAGGAGTTAGTCAGAGTGTGCAGACGCTAGGAGAGCTGCGAATCCTTCCTGGTGATCAGTGCTGTGTTAGGCCCGAACCGGTGAACCTGAACAGCCTGAGCAGTCCTGACAGGCCCAGGAGTGGGGAAGGAAGGCAAAGAGAAAAAAGAGGAAGGAAATTGGGGATCGAGGAGCCAGAATAGGTTTGCCTAAACCACACACTGGACACCGGTGCCCACGTCTGCAGGAGAGCTACACGCCCAGCAGAGAACCCCGGCAAACAACGGAGACTTCAGTCACCTGCTTAATCACCGTTCAGGGAGCCAGACACCGTGGAGAGAGAAACAGTGGTAGTAATCAGAGGTGTCCCGTTGACAGCGCAGGTGAAGAGAGAGAGTAGTGGAGGCCAACCAAGTTCTACATGGGGCAGGGGTTTCAACACGGGGAAAAGAGGACACGGAGGTCTTACACCCACTTGCCGTGGAGATTCAACTGTGTTTCCTGGTCACCCAACAGTGTTCCAGACTTTTACCTGCTATAACATCAGTAAAAGGTAAAGAGACATTCCACAGCGTGTGTGTGGGTTCTTCTCCCCCTGTTCCCGTTACCCGCAGAGACTATCCTGTTAACCCACAACCTGGCCAAACCCCAGCTCCATCCCTCACAATCAACACTGCCCCAGAGGATTAGCTCTACCTGTAGGGAGCTGCTCCACCCTAGCCGCAATACCACCACCTTCCGGAGGACTGTCGCGGTGCTGGTGTCTAATCACCAAGTACTACAGGTGGTGTCACATGACAAAGACTTTAATCCCTTGTAAAAACAACCCCTTCTTGTGGGCTGTCCCCCGGGGTCATGGATCTGGGCAGGCCACCGGTGATATCCCCACCAAGGCAGAGGGCCCAGACATCCGAGTTCCCATACCCTGGGGTGCTACACTTGGACTAGATGTGGCAAGTACAAACAATATGGAAGTATTCCGGCCAGTGTAATACAAATTACAAGCCACCGTAATAGTAAAATACCAATAAAAACAATTCCATACTCACATACAATCATAAGAATGTAGAAATATGGTTGATGTACATTAAATTGCTTATGAAAAGTTTCATTGCGCTCACTGGAGGATGTAAACTCACAAACATCTCATTTGGATTACACCACTTATCCCACTTTAATGCAACCCAGATTTCCCTATTAATTGGCTTCTTCTTAGAGTATAGCTCTTCTCTCTGAACTGGTACTCCAAGTCTCAGCTGCTGGTGAGTTTATAGAGCCTAAAACCTATAATATGATTTCATCTGGTTTGTTAATTGGATTTTAATGATTATTTATATGAATGCATTGGGTCCTTTATCAAAATGAAAGAGATTGTTCCTCAATGGAGCAACTGTGTATAATGGCCACCAATATGCTGACATGAATAACCCCTAATTGAGCGAAATAGTAGGAATAGAAAATAGCAAGAATACATTTTTTATTTTATATGAAATGGTCACTGTATTTTCATCAAACTTTTTATGAATGAATGATACAAGCAATTATAGGAACTTTCAAAATAAATCTTAGCCTAGAAATGTGCAGATTTCTCCACTTGTAAGCCACTTCTCATTCCCTGGCTAACAGCATGAAATCAACCTTTATTTTGAAAATATGGCAAAATAAAGAAGCAAAGTAGCCAGATAACCAAGGAATCAGATTACAGCTGCATATTGAAGTTTATGGAGTCCTATTTTATAGGAAGTGTTTATGTTACCAGTGTACTAGATAAATAGTTTTATTGTCCTGTACTGCTGTATAACATCATCCAAGCGGCAGCTGATGCTTCTGTACTTGTTTCAGGAGTACAGCAGCCCAATAATCCCTTTATTTAAAGTGTAACCGCCGTTTAAATTTTTATTTAACAATAATGTAGATCAGGTGATTATAATAAACTTCCAAATATAATTTCTAATAGAAAAGTAAACCTTCTAGAAGATGTACCCACTAGGGTGTTTATAAACCTCATATATAAGAGTGAGGGGGTGGGGGCTACACAGTGTGACTGGGTACAGATGAGTCTATTAGAATACCTCAGGTAAAAGACACTCCAACGTGACAGCACAAAAACAGGAGACCTTATCTCCTGCATTCACATTGCCCTGCTTCCTGCTAACAGCTGATGGCCCCCACACAGCTCTGTCCTCACTGTAAGCAGCCAGATATGAATGCAGGAGATAAGATATCCAGTCTTTGTGCTGTCTGCCAGGGGCTCCCTGTCCCTGATGTAATCTGATAGAGTGGTCAACAGTGGATGCTGTGTAGGCCCCACCCCCTCTACCCTTATATGGTTATATGTCTGTATTCAATCTGTGTGAGAGGCTGAAGATGGATCTCCTGAAGAATGAGCTGCAGACAGTCTAATGGGGACATCTTGTGGAAGGTTTATGAATGGTTTTCCACCAGATTTCTCTTATGAAGTATATTTGAAAGTTTACTAAAATCACTTTCTCTACAATATTATTAAATAAAAATGTAAATGGTGGTTATGCTTTAAGGTGACCTGGAGATAACATAGTAGCTAGTCATGTAATAGTCATATCATTATCATATACACTACCATTCAAACGTTTGGGGTAATTTACAAATTTCCTTATTTTTGAAAGAAAAACACATTCTTTTCAATGAAACTAACATTAAATGAATCAGAAATATGCTCTGTACATTATTAATGTGGTAAATGACTATTCTAGCTGCAAATGTCTGGTTTTTAATGTACATAGGTGTATAGAGGACCATTTCCAACAACCACCACTCCAGTGTTTTAATGGTACATTGTGTTTGCTAACTGTGTAAGACGGCTAATAGATGTTTAGAAAACCATAAGAAACCCTTGCATAAGTATGTTAGCACAGCTGAAAATGGTTTGGCTGATTAGAGAAGCATATAAAATTGACCTTCCTTTGAGCTACAGTAGTTGAGAATCTGGAGCATTACATTTGTTTGTTCTATGTAACTCTCAAAACAGCCGGAAAAAGAGAACTTTCATTTGAAACTTGACAGTCTATTCTTGTTCTTAGAAATGAAGGCTATCCCATGTGAAAAATTGCCAAGAAACCAAAGATTTCCTACATCGGTGTGTACTACTCCCTTCAGAGGAGAGCACAAACAGGCTCTAACCAGAGTAGAAACAGAAGTGGGAGGCCCCGCTGCACAACTGAGCAACAAGACAAGTACATTAGAGTCTCTAGTTTGAGAAATCGATGCCTCACAGCTCATCATCTGGCGGATTCATTAAATAGTACCCGCCAAAGGTCTGCAATGCTGTAATTGCTGCAAAGGGAAGATTCTTTGACGAAAGCAACGTTTGAAGGAGAAAATTATTATTTCAAATAAAAATCATTATTTCTAACCTTGTCAATGTCTGTTAATACAAGAGATTCCATCCAAAAATCAATTTGATTATGTAATTTGAAGCAATTACTCGATCCTTATGTGTAGTTTTTGTCAATGTCTGGACTATATTTTCTATTCATATTGCAACTTATTTGATAAATAAAAGTATGAGTTTTCATGGAAAACACAAAATTGTGTGGGTGACTCCAAACTTTTGAATGGTAGTGTACACAAAAATGACATGTACTCATTAAATAATTGTCACTGTTTTAGTAAGTGCATGTTATTCCTGTTGTAGAATACATTAAAGTCATCATTGCTCATTGTGGAAGAATGAACTATGTTACTTGCAACATTCAACAATCATTACATTTATTATAATAATGTGGAAAAGAACAAAAAAAAGAAGAGAAATAAACAAAATCAAAAGATCACTGTACAGTATTTACAAACACTGTTCTGCCTCATCAGCAAATCTAAAGTTCTTTATTAGGTTGTTTCGAGTACTTTAGCTCCCTCTAGTGTCTAAACCTTTTATCAGCACTAGCTTTTGTCTTTCATAATTCTTTTCCCCTCCTTTTTGTGATGCATTATGACTAAAGAGACTCCATTGCATTATACTTACATACAGAGGACATTCTCCATTTCATCCCCCTAATGATAGCATTGCTGGTAAGGAAATTTGTATTGTTTGCAGCCATCAGGTGCTCTGTTTACTTAGTCTAGTCAGTTGAATTCTAGGTTAGACCCAAGCTTAGTAGATGTTGTATGCATATGTATATCTACTTTGTGATGCATATTTTTCTGCTGTATCATACATGCACTTATTATACGTATCTCAATTATTTCTAGTTTCAATGAATTGTATTTACTATATTAAATAAACTACACTGACTTCAAACAATAGTCTTCTTATTGGATTCAGTAGATAGAGGTTTAGATGCCTGTCAAACTTCATATACCTATGACCGGTGTAGTGATAACAGAACTGTATAACAGCAGCTACCTAGGTGGTGGGATTCAAGTCACTGACTATATAGAGACAGCAATCTCTGCAAAGCCAAGCATTCCCTTAAAGCCCCATGTCCCGCAAATCCTCATACAGGACAAAATCCATAGCTTCCATTTCCTCAAAGTCATCGTCTATTAGCAGTGTTGTCGCCATTGCCCACGCAAAATCAGAAGTCGCCAAAATGTGAGCAACCTTTGCTGACCAAGAGGGGCAACCAAAATTAGAGAAAGCACATTTGGAGGAAAATATAGCTGACCAAGAGAATAGCTCACACATAGAAAAAGCTGATAAAGAGAGAAGATCACAAATATAGGAGCACACCTTGATGCCACTTTAGAAAAACTAACAGCAGACAAGGAGGTCACAGCCATTCTAGCTGAAGCAGTCGCTAGAGGTCACGCAAAACCCTGAGCTGCAAAAGCAAAGCAGCACGGTGAGTCTGAATTTTAAATGCAAGATTCATTACAATGCATATCTCAATACATTACTAAACTCCCTGATTCAAACTGTGATCCTGAAGCAGTCCTGAAATGAGAACACCATTCTCCAAAGCAACAGGCAAGATTCAACATGGTGCTCGAATACAGGACAGATATGAACTCAAAAACATCATACAGGTCAACTTTGTTGATGAGAACCTTGCCACCCACCACTTAGCTGAGGCAAATTACACTGCTGACATATCGTACATCAGATGGAAGCAATACGACCCCAGCTGGCACCACCAAGAGGATACTAACAGGTATAAATGCATCTTACATCACTACCAAGATGACCCATCACCAGTAGACTCTGCTGACAAATGGTTCATAACAAACTTTGCTAAGTTCTTGTAACAATGTAAACTGGTTGCCAAGGGGCTCTTAAAATTAATTGACAATGCTGAAAGTTACAGGGCCTGGAAAGCTTCCTTCCAAAATATCACTAGAGACTTGGGGTTGCTACACAGAGAAGAAATAGATCTCTAAAGCCGGTGTCACACGCGGCAACCAAAGCTGCGATGTCAGAAGCAATGCGCGGGTGCCCGCTCGCTTCCGGCATCGCAGCCTTGGTGTCACACGCCAGGATGTTGCCCAACCCAGCGAACGATCCGCAACAATACTGCGGTATAGGCCGGATCACCGCCAACATTGCGATTGCGGTGTCAGACGGCGCGATCCAGCCTAATCGCTGGTTGCAGATTGACAGGTTTACGTTCATGCCGGTAACCTGTGACCAGCAATAGATCGCAGTTGCATCGTGCTGTTACACAGCACAACGCACTTGCGATATCGTGAGCGACATCGCTGATGCATCACTTTTCGGCAATGTCGCTCACGATATTGATGCGTGTGACGCCGCCTTTAGTCAAATATCTGGAAGAATAGTCATGTAGTAGTGAAAAAGATAGCAGCACTAGGAACAGTTCACCTCGGGTGCAGCGTCCAGCAGTATTCAGCTGTATATAGTTACCAAAAAATTGGACAGCACTCCATCTTGCACATCATGCCTTTCTTTATTGGCCCATATGTACTGAACGTTTCGGTTCCCAAGAACCTTCTTCCAGCAGCACTGCTGGAAGAAGGTTCTTGGGAACCGAAACGTTCAGTACACATGGGCCAATAAAGAAAGGCATGATGTGCAAGATGGAGTGCTGTCCAATTTTTTGGTAACTATATACAGCTGGAAGAATAGTCAGAGATCGAGTGTTTAAATGTTTATCCTCTCTCAAGCACAACCTACAAAGGAAACCAGAAATGAAAGATCACTTTTTTCTCCTTCATAGCAAAGGTCTTTAAAACGATCATACAGAGATAGCTTCTACTCTCAGAGACTCTGAAGAATGCTGGTTCCTACCCTTGTTTGGCGTATACCACCTTAAGAAAGTATGGCAACTTAGAGGTAAAAAGGAAAGAGAGCACAATAGAGTCTTATCTCAAATAAGGATAAAAAAGTGCAAATGATCACTGTTCACCTGGACAGGTTGTGTAGCACACAATAAGCATGCATATGTTATAGCTGCTGCATGGTCCACACATTGGACAGATTACCGTGGTATACGAAGCAGATATAAGACAGTGTTCACCGGACCCACGATGCTGACAGAAAGAACGGCCAAAGAGTAGTTGATAGCATGTGGCTTTTTATTACAACTGACGTGTTTCGGAGTCAGACCCGACTCCTTCTTCATGGAGCACACAATTACAATTGTCAGGTCTGACTCCGAAACGCGTTGGTGTAATAAAAAGCCACATGCTATCAACAACTCTTTGGCCGTTCTTTCTGTCAGCATCGTGGGTCCGTTGAACACAATCTTATATCTGCTTCATATACCCTAAGAAACTAGGCCAGGTTAGAGTGGTATTTGATTCTAGCGCCAAGTTTAATGATGTCTCTCTGAATGACGTTCTACTGACAGGTCCAGGCTTCAACAACAAACTGATGGACTACTTATGTGCTTCCAAAAAGCTTCCATTGCCTTTATCACTGACATCCAGCAAATGTTCCATTGTGTCCTTGTGAGAGAAAGGGACAGGAATTTCTTAAGGTTCCCCTAGCACAAAGACGATGAATGTTCTAAAGAGGTCACAGAGAATCACATGAGAGTGCACATCTTTGGTAACAACTCTTCCCCTGCAGTCACCATTTATGGACTCAAAAGATGTGCTGAATTTTTTGTTACTCTGTATTGTCTCAAATTGTCTGTACTAGGGATAAGCGAGTCTAATCGTTACTATTCGTTACTCGCCGAATAGTAGGGTACTCGGGCTACTCGTTACTCTGTGAGTTTCCTAGCGATTACTCGCACAGTAGTGAGTCCAATGTAAATCAAGGGAAATGCAATTCCTCTGCTGCTGGACCCTATAAAGAGAAAGGAAAACCAAAAAGTCAAGCGACCAACATCTGATTATAAGACAATTTATTGTACAAGATATACAAGGAGGGACATACACAAAAAGAAGAATAGACAACCCAAGGACAGGGTGTCTCCTGTTATGAGTACTGATGCATAAAGTACAATATTATTTAATAACAAATCAGTAGTAGTACAGCAGATATTGACATACAGGTAGAACTTACTGCCCGAAACAGTCCATATAAGATCTTTCAATATTAAATTGTTAAAGTCATATCAGCCACAAAAATAGTCACAAAGTAGTATATAGTAGCTTATAGACTATAAAGTGCAAGTGCTTTTATCTAATTACTATGCTAAGGACTTGTTCGGTGCAATGGAGCTACCTGTATTAAACATCAGAGTCATTATAATATACAGCATTTAAAAAAATGCAATAGAGGCTAGTTTTGTACAAACAGTATTCACATCTGATACATTGTTGCCCATAGTGCGTACAAAGCCAAAAGTTAGATCAAGGACACTGAATATAGCAAGTCAAAACCTGCAGAGAATATATCACATAGTGTTGCAACAGTCAGAAAATCTCACCAAATGGTGTTCACAACCAGGAGACATGCACCTCGATGGCCATTTCGTAACCTTCGTCAGGGGGTATTGGTTTCAGGGCAAAATGAGGCTTTAAAAAGGCCGGCCGGCGTAGTAATCATCGGGATCAGCTGTTTTACTTGCGCGCGGCCGCGGCAATGGAGGCAGGGAGCGGAAGTGTCACCTCGCAATAGCGTAGCGCGGGCGCGTGTATAACCACGCGACCGCGATCAGCGATTCAGGGCCCGACACGTCAGCTCGCTTCCCCGTTCCCCAGCAACGAAGCCGCGCGTCACAGCCGATCACGTGATAAGTGTGTTTACATAGTATAAGCGTGGACATTAAGCAGAGTGTTACGCTCCTAATAAAAGAGCGATCCTCTGCAGTAATAGAGGGTACAAGTACCACACACTTTAGGAACAGATATTGTGGCATTCATATATAAAGTCTGAATCCATGACACAGACAGGATATAGGGCTATAGTCCAGAATACGAAAGTACAGCATTCAGAATTTTAGAACATAATCACATAATATTTTATATATACTGTACATTATACACACATCCATCAATGGCACGGCATACAACATTAAGCATCCTATAAGTCCAATTGAAGTGCAATATTCAGCTCCACAGTTGGAAAGATAGTATAGCAGATGAATTTCATGTCCACAAAAGATACAACAAAGATCCGGCATGCCTATATAAAAAAGAGAATTAAAAAGACCAAATCAGTCTACAAATATATAATAACGAAACAGATCAATGCAGATCAAAGATATGGAGCATAACTAATGTTCTCATTTAGTCCATTGGGGCGCACTGTTCCGAGCAACCAGATCCACTTCGTCTCTAGCATGGCAACTCGTTTGGCTAATGGCCCACCACGGATCCCTAAGTCTACGGAGTCAATCCCCCTCACCCTTAAGAGGTCACCACGGGATTAGTGGCACTCATAAAAGTGTCTTGGTAGTGTCTTCAAAGTCCTCAAATCTTCACATCCCTTTGCCGCTTCAATAGATAAAACATGCTCACGCACACGAATCTTTAAAGCTCGTGTGGTTAGGCCCACGTATATTTTAGGACATAGGCAAGTAGCATAGTATATAACGCCTGTAGTAACACACGAGATTTTTTTGCGAATACGGTAGGTCTTAGTGCCCGTCGCATTTGAGAATATATCTGTTCTTTCTATGTTTGGGCATGAAACACACCTACCACAAGGACTACAACCAAGTGTCCGAGGGATATGATCTAAAAATGTAGTACGAGCATTCTTCGTATAGTGACTAGGTACAAGATGGTCACGTAGATTCCGAGATCGTCTAACTGCGACCATTGGTCTTGATGGTAGTATTTTTGACAAGGTACTGTCACTAAGTAATATTGGCCATGCTTTATCTAAACAGTTCCTCATCTGGTCAAATTGGCCATGGTATGTTGTCACAAATCTAATGTGACCATCTGGCACCCTAGGTCTCGTGTTATAGAGCAGGTCGTTACGTGTGGCATGCTTGGCTCGATTGGCGGCAAACTTGACAGCACGATGACTATAGCCCCGTGCCAGGAACCGCAGTTTTAACTCCCCAGCACGGAGGGCATAGTCAGTCTCGGTGGAGCAGATCCTCCTAAGCTGATCCCGATGATTACTACGCCGGCCGGCCTTTTTAAAGCCTCATTTTGCCCTGAAACCAATACCCCCTGACGAAGGTTACGAAATGGCCATTGGGGTGCGTGTCTCCTGGTTGTGAACACCATTTGGTGAGATTCTCTGACTGCTGCAACACTATGTGATATATTCTCTGCAGGTTTTGACTTGCTATATTCAGTGTCCTTGATCTAACTTTTGGCTTTGTACGCACTATGGGCAACAATGTATCAGATGTGAATACTGTTTGTACAAAACTAGCCTCTATTGCATTTTTTTAAATGCTGTATATTATAATGACTCTGATGTTTAATACAGGTAGCTCCATTGCACCGAACAAGTCCTTAGCATAGTAATTAGATAAAAGCACTTGCACTTTATAGTCTATAAGCTACTATATACTACTTTGTGACTATTTTTGTGGCTGATATGACTTTAACAATTTATAATTGAAAGATCTTATATGGACTGTTTCGGGCAGTAAGTACTACCTGTATGTCAATATCTGCTGTACCACTACTGATTTGTTTTTAATAATATTGTACTTTATGCATCAGTACTCATAACAGGAGACACCCTGTCCTTGGGTTGTCTATTCTTCTTTTTGTGTATGTCCCTCCTTGTATATCTTGTACAATAAATTGTCTTATAATCCGATGTTGGTCGCTTGACTTTTTGGTTTTCCATTTAACTTAGCGATTTATCTGTTTCCATGGTGTATACTCCTCCGTATGTGGGAGGCTATTTTCTAGTATTCTGATGAAGTTGTTAATTTTACCCTATAAAGAGGTCTGGCAGCATAAGAAAAACCTGCAATTCCCTAATTCATTGTTTAGAAGCCTGCAGTAAAAATCCGTAAGCTGTAAAATCAAATCCGGGCAATCCGGTACCATAGAGTCCCATGTTACGGTGCGCCGGATTGTCCCGGACCGGGGCAAACCGGGAGAATTCCGGTTTGATCCGGTTATAAAAATCAGACAAAACTGGTCCGATGCAATCCGGCGCCCCGTAACATGGGACTCTATGGTACCGGATTGCTCCAGACCGGGCCAATCCGGGAGAATCCGGTTTGAATTTACAGCTTACGGCTTTTTACCGCCGGCTTCTAAACAATGAATTAGGTATGAATGATAGAAAGAGCAGTGTTAGAATGCGGCGCTAGGTAACACAAGATCAAATCTTCATACATTTACCTTAAATTTATTACACAAAGCTGCAGGGTGCGACCACAACGCGTTTTGACACACAAATCGGCGTCTTTCTCAAGTGGATCCACTTGAGAAAGACGCCGATTTGTGTGTCGAAACACGTTGTGGTCGCACCCTGCAGCTTTGTGTAATAAACTTAAGGTAAATATATGAAAGCTTGATCTTGTGTTACCTAGCGCCGCATTGTAACACCGCTCCTTCTATATCATTCATACCTATTCTCCCTTCGGGGAGCGCGGTGTAGCGAGCAGCTTGGGCAAGTCCACAGGACCTGGCAGTACATCATCCAAACTCCACCTGTGTTCATCACATGATCAGCCAGCTCTGAGGAGACAAGGAAGTGATTTCCATTAACTCAAGGAGCGTAAAATATCTTCTCTTCACACAGAGGTCTGATGATCATCAGCTTTATGGACCCTATCTCTCTATACGCTTAATCTGGTTGTGCGGATTCGTGCACAACCTGGAAAGGGTAGGTTCATTTAATAGAACCACATTGTGGTGAAATTTAGTGGTGTGGCGCAACAGTGCTGTTTTTTTCTGTTTCAAACAATGAATTAGGGAATTGCAGGTTTTCCCTCTGCTGCCAGACCTCTTTATAGGGTCCAGCAACAGAGGAATTAATCGCAATACTCGCTGCACCATTGACTTAAATAGGACTCGCTATACTCGTAACGAGTACTGATTATCGGGACCTACTCGTTACGAGTCTAGAGAGTCTGAATATTTCAGTACTCGCTCATCCCTAGTCTGTACCCGTCCCCTCTGAATTGTAAAGTGTTCTGGAATATGTTTGGCTTTATTTAACTAAAAATTATTTTTATTATTATTAGTAGTAGTAGTATTATTAACCTCTTTAAGTCAAATTCAACGAAAGATATGAGATCCCTTTAAGATGACTTTAACATTGAATTTCAATAGTTCTCTTTTCACACTTACTGAATCTAGTCTGTTTCAAAAAGAACATTTGCTGTACTTATGTTTTTTTCCCCTTCGTTCTGCAATCACATTTATTTTTACATTACATTTTGGGCATCAGACAATTACACTGTTTCCAGACAGTTCATCATCACTATAATTTCATGCCAGAAAACAGTTCATGTTTATCTAGCTCATCATGCTGATTTTTACTTAGCTCTCGCAAATAGTTTGATTTAATCATTATCAGGGACTTGAAATTGGCCTCAGATTTAATAGGCATATGTGTAGCTTGTGGGAAGATGCATCCCAGCAGAAGTCTGAAGTTTAGGACTATTGTGGATCAGCTGTACGGGCATAAGTGTTTATCACACTTAACGTACAAATCCTTTCACATAACGTTGCTGTATTGTTATTATCAAGGCTTGTCAAGATGGCAAATTAAAATACTGAAATGATGGTGGCTACTGGCAAAACATGTACTAAAATGTCAAGACAGTGAAGACAACATAATGAACCATCATACTGAAGACCATGCTCTCTATATCCTATTTAAACATAATACATGTATTTACTCATACTTTCGTGGAATGTACAAAGAATACTTTTTATATATCCTCTTTAGTTCATTTTATCCTCCTATCCTGACCTACACACATTATGGTCAACATTTCAGGAAAACCAAAGAAATGAAATGGCGCATATGTTGGTATATATGCAACATGAAGGAACATGTTCATACTATGGTCATTTAACCTACGATAGAGAGAACCTCAGGGATCATAAGAGTCTACAACTTAACATAGAGAAAAAGAAAAGACCCCATTGACCATAAGAGCTTACAGTCCATAAAAGAGAGAGACTTACGGCAGAGACACACTATGTGTCTCACAAGACTCACCCAGAATGGTCCCTGCCTCTCTGAACTGGAGCGCATCAGCTGCTTGTGTTTCTATAGAGCTCCACACTCCCATCCAGAGAGGCCGGGGCCGTTTTGGGTTAGTCATGCGAGACTCTTGCGAGTATCTTGTATGCATCTTGCATGGTGTATCCCTGCCCCAAGCCAGTGATTCTGCAGGTGGAAAATACCAAAAAACGGTGCTCCACTGGGATCTGCTGATCTGTAATGGCCCAGGTACTGACCACCACTGCACAAGGTGTGATAATCTGTAAGGGTACCTTTACACGCGGCTACATTTCTTGGGTGGCTACAGGTAACTTACTGGTTGCAGTGAAATCATGGAGAGATTATTCCATTTGTACACAGCAACAAGATAGAACCTTGTCTCCATGATTTCACTGCAACCAGTAAGTTACCTGTAGCCACCCAAGAAATGTAGCCGCGTGTAAAGGTACCCTAAGGTGTCATAGCTGCAAGGCATTATGGGGAGGCAAACATGACAATGTAAAATGTCATTAGCTCACTTCTTAATGCTTTAGCAGTGTTGGAAATGGTGATGGGCAAGTAGTTTTTTTGCATACCATACATCAAATGTTGAATTTCAGGAAATTTGACTTGCACTAGATCATCTGTGAATTGATCTGTTCATCTCTAAATAGGAAGGTTAAGGGTACCTTTACACACAGAGATATATTGCTTGCAATTCACTGGTTGCAGTGAAATCATGGACACATTGTTCCACTTGTACATGGCAACAAAATGGAACAATGTGTCCATAATTTCACTGTAACCAGTCAATTGCAAGCAATATATCTCTGTGTGTAAAGATACCTTAAGACTTTAATGTATACCATCGGACCATAACACACACTTTTATCCCTCCATATTAGGGAGGAAAGTGTGGAGTGCGTCTTATGATCCAAATGTAATATTTTGGGAGAGAGAAGTGGTGGAGTGGGCTCATAGGAGGCAGGAAAATGCCGCCACTGCAGAAATCCAGCCCTGGGTAAACCATGACAGGTGGGCGGGGAGCAGCAAATGAATATTCCTTCACTATAAGCATCAGGACCACATGGTTTCCCCAGCGCCGGATTCCTGCAGTGGCTGGGAGATCGTGTGTCCAGTGGAGACGGAGGCTGCAGGAGCAGGGGGCCACAGGAGGGATCGCCGCAGTCGCATACCTGAAATCACAGTGCAGGCTGTGCTGAGGGCTCAGCTCCTGTCATTATAGGACCTGTGATGAGGTAATTAAAAGGGCAAGCTGGAGCATAACATGACCGCACAGGGCTCTCCCTCTTCATTATGTCACCACAGGTCCTGCAGACACCGCACTAGAAACAATGCAGCTTCTTCTTACAGGTCCTGTGGAGAGGTAATAAGTGGTAGGGCTCTGTGCAGTCATGTGATGCTCCAGCCCTTCATTACCTTTCCTGTAAGTTGTAGAGAGAGATAATTTCAGGTTTGTAGCGTGGCTGACTGTCTGTAGAACATTAATATGAGCACAGTCTGTATGAGTAAGAATTAATTAAAAGTTTAGTAATTACAACACATAAAAAATCACTCTGCCACTTCTGTGGTGGACTATAACTGCCTGCATGCCATAGGGTTTGCAGGGCAGGCTGAGAGCTATAGTTCTTCATGTTATTAAATATTTTACCACATTTTTTGCTTCAAATATTCTTTTCCCTATTTTACACCTCTAAAATCTGGGTGCGTCTTATAGTCCGGTGCGTCTTATAGTCCAAAAAATATGGTAGCCCCCAATGTCCTGTATGGAAATTGCAAGATGTCTAATTATTATTTCTAATACACAGAACGATATGTAAAAATAAAATTCTAAATAAAAACAAATACCAAGTAGCACAAAAATCTGATTTTAAAAAATAGGTAATTTTCTGAATACTATGTAAATGCAATATTGGACCTGCACAGAATTATAAAAAAAAACTCTACAACATCGCAGATGAACACCTGAGAGCCTAACCTATTATGACTTTAAATGATTGCGTTCTGCAAAATTAAATCTCAATTTTGCATTTGAGTAAAAGCATGCAGCCTTAATTAGTACCTCTATGTGCTTCCCAGTAAACCCAGGTGCAATTGCACAAAAGCAAACATTGGATGCCACAATGGAACGTTTTAAAGATCTGTATCTTTTTTGATGTTCTCTTTTTCAGACTCGAATACTTTCTCTACCACAATTTTAAACATATTTTTCTATGGGGAAATGTACATGGGTGTTACTTCAAGCTGTTTTAATCTGTCATATGGATCTCCTTCCATGATGTATATGTTGTTTTCTCAGTAGCCTTTCCAAGAAAAAGGTTTTGATGATAACAGGTTCACGTTATCACATTCCCTAGAATATGGTTGATAGATCTGCATGAAAGCGCTTGTTCTTACTTACATAGAGAGTATGAATCATTCTCTAAACAATTCGTTCTTGTTTCTGAACTATATCTTGTAACTTCCAACAAGAAATTACACCCATTGAAAAAGTGACTTCTAGGCAAATAATCAAAGGCATTTACCGTAAGTGAGAAATAAGAAACCTCTTATCGCCAACTCATTCATCATCCTACAAGAAGCTTTTCTTTATGGGATATGAGCAGATATTTGGACAATCCTCCTACAGCTAAACAAATATAGGCTATATACAAGGACTCGTCTTCTATAACTAAGTAATAAACAACCTGAGCTCTTCGGTGTTGTTATATTTCCGTTGGTGGTATGGAGATAAATGTGCAATCTGCATCCAGAGAGTAGCAGGTTGCTACCTAATCCATGATAACACGAGCAGCCTCAAGTAGACAACCTTCCTAGTTTAATATAGCATTCAATAAAATTCCTACCTTATCATACTTTATCATATATTAAAGTATTAAAGTATGATAAGGTAAGAATTTTATTGAATGCTATATTAAACTAGGAAGGTTGTCTACTTTCTGTCCAAGTACTATCATACATTTGATTGCACTCTAACCAATGTTAGTCTATGATGTCGTGCACAAGTTCGATTTTTCTCTTTGGACCGAGTCTGTACAAGTTCAGATTTGCAGCATGACCAAGTTGCTGCCATAAAACGGATCGCTATTGGCCACTTTACATGCGGCTACATTTCTAGCTTATCCACAGGTAACTTACTGGCTGCAGTGAAATCATGGAGACATGGTTCTATCTTGTTGCTGTGTACAAATGGAATAATGTCTCCATGATTTCACTGCAGCCAGTAAGTTACCTGTGGATAAGCTAGAAATGTAGCCGCGTGTAAAGTGGCCATATCAGTCATGCAAGTCAGTGGGTCTGTAAAAAAAATTGGACTGCACTCAGATAACATCACAGAATGGTAGAATGGAGAAAATAGAATAAAAATTATCTTCTCTCCACATCCGAGAAAATCAGATCCCACTTGGATCAAACTTTGAGTGTGATTAGCATAATCTGATCCATTTGTTTGGATAAGAAAAGATACCTTTATCCGCACCTGGCCTTCTACAGTTATGTCAGCTGGATGTAAGTATCAAGTTAGGGAAGGGGAAAAGATGAGTAGTTGGGATTCCAACAAGTACAAAAACAACAACTCCCATTAGACCAATAAATCAAAGGCCTCCAGTGCAACATGAAATCCTATACAAAAATCCAGGAGATAGGCCAAGTATCCTCAGAATCTAAAACCTTTATTTGTCAAATATACTCGTAGTTAAAATAAAGGAAAATTTTAAAAAGCTGGCACACTTAAACAGGAAACCCACATTTAAAATGGCAAAAAACACATGTATACAGTGTATTCAATAAACATACAATATATGCACAATAGCCAACTGTATACCACTAAAGGGAGTAGTATACCTTCCTACACAGTGCCAACTTCACTATTGGGGACAAGCAATATAGTTGAGGAAGTCATCCTAAAATGCTATATGGTGCTATAGAACAAATCAGCACCACAATGAAAAGCAAGTGCTTGAAGAAGTGGCCAGGAAGACACCGTTAGCGCACGTTAGCTTCATAAGAAGATGCGAAACGTGAATTAGGGTGTCTTCCTTGTTACTTACAGGTAATATTAGCCCTTATCATTTAAGCACTTTGCCTTTCATTGGGGTGCTGTTTTGTTCTATAGTACTATGGCGCTTTAGGATTATTTCCTTAGTTACTGTATTTATATTTTGGATCATCATGTGTATTATAATCTTATAACGCGAAAAGAACTCCATTACAATACCAATATAACTCCATTATAACACCAGTATTTATAAATGAAGAAAACATCAAGAGGTTTAACTATAAATTACTATTCAATTTTTCTCATTTTCATTGCTTATAATTAAAAATAAACTATAATCAGAAAAGGCATCTTTAGGTTTATGTACTGGAATTTGATTCGAGGATCTAAAACCTAAATCCCAAAGTGAAAAACAGTTCATCTCATGTACCGTATATATTGTGGATTCTTCTATACTGTTTTGCATTAAGAATCGTGACGCTGATATTGTTTCCTCATAAAATAATTGTCTTGTGTATTTAATTTTAGTGTTAATAATTAGGAGTAAGTATGTAGGAAAGAAAAACATGGGAATTCCCTGGGGACACCATATTGAAAGTTTGCATATTCTTCCTGAATAGTGTACATGACAAAACCCCAGTGGATTAACAGTCTTCAAAGATGATCTTACAAAGCATGAGTAGTTAACCATCCAAGTTTGGTATACTAATAGAAGTTGAAGGGATTGTCAAGGACTTTACATTGATGGCATATCCTAAAGGTACCGTTACATGCTACAATATCGTAACGATCTCACCAACGATCTCACGGGAGTGCGGTCGTTAGGACATAGTTTTGAGACCGTTGGTGAGATGTCACACGTATAGATATCATGAACGACACAGCCAACAATCTTGGCGGCCGTTATCGCGCTGTCACACGGCAACTACGTGAACGACTCCAACCTCCCATAGTTTGTGACACAGGCTAGAAGCTAGGCGTGCCAGATGTTTTTTTTCTGCTCCCCTACAACTCCAATTGGTGGCCACAACTGGGTCACCAGTGGTCAGCCTTGTCTGGCAAGATGGCCACTTTATTTGCCCTCTTGCCCTTTCAACCATCTCACCATTCAAGGCTGTTTTCATATGGTGACGCCTGTGCAAGCTACTGATGCGTCCCCAAATTGTCACACATGAACGCTCGTGTGTGCACTGTAGCCTATACAATGTATGGCTGTGTACGTGTTGTTTTCAAGATGGCAAGCTACGCACAACACTATGTACATACGTGTCTGCATAATAGGATGCATGTAGTAAGTACAGTTTGTGTGTGTGCATAGATGTATGTATGGCACCCCTGCGGGGGATTGCCACAGGTTACACTGGTGCAAGGAAGGATTGACACCTTGGTTTGTTCAGCACACAACACCTTCCACTCCAGACCTGAAGGGGGAGCTCTACTGGCTGCATTAAGTCAGTTCCCCTTTAATGGGATCCAGGCTGAGAGGAGGAGACAGTTGGTCCTAGGAGACAGTTGCTAGGCAGTTAGTTTGTGTGAGGAGAGGAAAGAGGAGGAGGCTGAGCTGCTGGTCTCTGGAAAAGACAGATGCCAGGACCAGAAGGGACCATTTTGTCAGCTGTTCACACCCCAGAGAAGGGGCCGGAGGCAAGGAGAAGAGGTAGGGAATAAGAAGAGGGACTAAAAGATATTCCCCCTTGAGGACAAACGGACACTGGAGTCCGATGCTGTGGGCTTGTATAGCCACAGTAAAAGCCCACCAATTTCAGGAGAAGTTTAGCCTTGAAGGAAGAGATTAGAGACATTAAAAACTAACCAAACAGAGGACCAGGGGCCACAGGATACACCGGGTTCCCGCAGAAGGGCCTGATTGTTAGTTTTAGACAATAGAGAATTGGAGAGCTCAAACTCAGGCAAGACTCATCCCTCAAGAGAAAGAATAGAGATAAAGGAGGCCTCATATCTTTCTAAGGAGTTGATGCTAAATTGCACCAGGGACCCGGTTATTACTCAGAACTGTACCTGTTTTGTGACTACCAGTAAAAGGTACCGGAACAACTATCCCTGTGTGTATGTGTGACTGTTCATCGGCTATAACCCACCATCTTCCTCCTTCACTGCTCTCCCTCACCATCTTAATTTATTGCTGCCCTGAGGTAAAGCTCCACCTGTGGGGAGCTGTACCACACTTTGCTGCCCCCTCCATCACCTCAGCGGCCGGTTGGCAGCGCCGGTACCACCTTACCGGACCCTACAGGTGGCGTCACGTCCCCCTGTAAATAATTCCCTCACACCCCCCCTTCAAATGATCCCCAGGGCACGGCACCAGGATACCGTCCACCTGTGACTCCCTGCTCAGCAGACCCGGTGACCGAGTACCCCCCCACAGCCCTGGCCACATCATATGTATGTGTACATGTAACTGTATATGGTTGGTTATGTGTTCAAATGTGTGTATGTACTTTGCATCTCTGAATTAAAATCATACATGTTGACATATTTTAGGTACCAATGTGGCAGACATACATGACCAATGAAGTTCTGAAGGTTGCCATATGTGTATATTTATTTAGATATGGTGCAAATGTTGCCTTCTACATTTAAAAAAAAGGATTTAACATAAGCACATACATATATATATAGGACTGATCAAATCTATCGTTACACCAGTTGTTTATTTGCGTGCACACACGGGTAGCTAAACGCCTTGAGAAAAGGATGGCGACTTAAATGAGTCTCCTCGTTTAAATTTGTTTAGTGATAGTGCAAAGAATAAACAAGTCAATGAGTCTGCTGATCAAAGCACGGATCAGCAAATATGGCGCCTTTCCCATAACCAACGCCAGTTGGCACACACACAATTGGCAACACGGGGCGCAGAAAACACAATGCCAAAGCACACCTACGGGATTGGTTTCACAATCCCAGAAATCGCAAACATGATCGTTATCGCAGTGTCACACACAACGATGCAGCAGGTTAGCGTCTGATTTGAGAACATGTTCTCAAAATCTGTGATTAGTGATCAAACGATTTATCGTAGGTGTATATCGGTGTCACACGCAACGACGTACTAACGATGTTGTTTGAACGACTCCAAACCCGTGACATTTCAGCGATATCGTTCACAATATCGTGTAACGGTACCTTTAGGAAAGCTCATCAATATTAGATCGATGGATGTGCGACACCCAGCAACCCCCGTTTTGGGTAATATTGGTGCAGGCAACAACCGGAGGGGATCAGTGTAAGTACACAGCTTCATCAACTATATAATGGATGTAGCCAGGGCCTGCATTTCTACACCAATGTATTTGACTAGTGCTGGATGTGCAGCACCAGCCCCGTACACTATACAGTTGATGGAGCTGTACTGTTCTGCAACGTAACTGAATACATCCAGCTATTGCTGTTGCTGAAAACTGCATTGCATTCCCTGAGGAAGGAGCTCGGCAAGCAGCTTCGAAACGCGTCGGAAAATAAAGCTACTCATCACTTTCAACCAGGCATTCCGGTGTTTCTGGTGTCATTTACATCTATCCTGCAGCAGCGCGGACCTGAGGTACTTTTTCTGGATATTTGATTGTTTACCGCAATAACTTGTGGAGGTACGGCCCCAGCAGCAGCTGCATTTCTGAGCGAGCAAGCTGGTTGTGTGTGACACAACCTTATCAGGTGAGCAATTCTGATTTAGACCATTTTTAACTGATTATAAAAAGATAAGACCCTATTGCGCATTCTCAACTTTTATAGATTAACACCCATGACTGAGCAGAGATGAAGATCTGTGATTTAAGATAAGAGGAAGATCAGTGACCTGTGCTTGGTAGAAGAACTGTTATCAAAGCTAGTGGAATCTGGTGACCTACACCAGTAGAAGTAACTGAGGAAGGCCAGACTCACGGTCAAGATCCAGAGGTGGACCATTGCATATTATATAGAGATACAGTATTGAGTGAAGACGTAGGCCATGCTTTAGAGCACAAAGGCAGCCAGCAGAAGAGGATGTGCATAGTTCCCCCAACTTGGACTTACAGCCTAGCGAGTAGCATTACTAACCCCACTAGGGCCTGTACTCTGTATAGTATTATTTAGATTGCTTAGATGACAGTAATGGATCAAGTGACACTGAAATTTTCCTGCTAGAGGGATCTAGAGTGCAACGGTGACCTTTGTAAGTGGTAAGAATAATACTGTGTAATAATACTTTGTCATGAATACTGTGATTGCATTCTGTATACTTCCACTGTTCTTAAATCCACTGTAAAATAATCTGATTTACTACTGTTAATTATGCTATAGCAATAGCTCACATTTAAAATGCTAATCCTTAAATTTTATATAGCTAATAAACCATTATTGTTTCAGTCACCCCCCCCCCCGCCGACTCCTTATTGTCTACATCGTTGCCTGCTTTCACTTGACTGAAAACAAGAAACTTAGTAGCTATCAGATGAGCACAAATCTGACACTGAATTGAATCTGAATATTGTTTGAAAGGTGTATTCTGTGTATAAGGCAACTACTACTAAAAGGAAAACTTTCCATAGATTAAAACAGCCATCAATGTAGGGTGCAATAAATCTACTATATAATTGCCTAATCATGTCTGTCTGTCCAGAAAATCGCGCGCCAGCGCTTATTGGTCGCTGCCAGCCACGGCAACCAATGAGCAAAGTGTATGCAAAACAGCCGCGCGCATTGAAAACTTGCGCCAAGCTGAAACCTGGCGACTGCGATGCATCGGCGTCGCTATCGCCAGGATACACGCGTCCAGCCGCAGCTATCATCGGGAGATCGCGGCTCATCTACTGCCGCACAGAGGTACGCGACGAGCCAGCCATCTCGCAGCGGTAGTACCCCGACCGCCACATTGGAACTCCCACATTATGGGTATTCCTATATGGCGGCCGGGATTCAAATCCCCCGCCAAGCTGCGCTGCTTCTCTGATAAGTCGCTGCGGCTGGTGGCGACAAATCAGCAAAACAGCGTGGCTTGGCAGGAAATATGAATCCTGCGCCACTGATTAGTCGCCGCTCTTAGCGGCGACCAATCAGCGGCGCGGGATTCAAAAACCCTACCGAGCCATGCTCCGCTTTGCTGATTGGTCGCCACACGCAATTTGAACTGCCGCTCATAGTGTGACGCACTTCACTCCTGTTTACAAGGCTGCCACTCATAGTGTGACGCACTTCACTGCTGTATACAAGGCTGTCAGTCATAGTGTGATCCACTTCACTCCTGTTTGCAAGGCTGTCAGTCATAGTGTGACGCAGTTCACTCCTGTTTACAAGACCGTAAGTTATAGTGCGACTCACTTCACTCCTGTATACAAGATCTGTCAGTCATAGTGTGCTGTTCTTCAGTCATATTTACTTCACACGTTGTGTCAGTGACAGTCTGAACTACTTCAGTCACGTTTATTCAATGTGTTTAATTGGTCATAAGTGCAAATACACCAATGACGATGACAGAAAAGCTGCACAAGCAGCAAGGCGATGACAACGTTGACACCAAGAGACACCACAACAAACTGCCGTGAGAAAAGCCCAGGATGCGGCATCTCACAGACGTCGTCAGCAACAGGAGACACCACAACAAACTGCTGCCAGACAAGCCCAAGATGCCGAATCTCATAGACAGTGTCGGCTGAATGAATCTCCAGAAGACAGAGCAAACAGGCAACAACATGTTCGCCCCATTCATACAACACAAATGGTCTATCAACTAACGCAAGCCCAGGAGAATATTCAACAACTTGCATGTTACGTCACAAATGATGAAAAGATAATTATTCAATACTACTGTTGGAATATGAATGTAGTTTTCTCTACATGCAACTCTCTAAATTTTATTGATGAAAAACCATCTGACAATAATTTTACTCAATGCTGCCAAAAAGGGAAAGTTATGCTACTGAGACTTCACTACTCAGATCTGTTTGAGCAATTGATGAAAGGAACGCATCAACACAGTAGAAATTTTATGGACAATATCAGAAGCATCAACAGTTCTCATGTGTTTGCTTCATTTGGTGCCAACATTGCACCACCCCCCTGGATTCGGACAATATTGTTTTAAAATTCATGGCCAGATCTACCACCGCACAGGAACACTTTACCCAGAAATAGGACAACCACCAAAATGTGCACAATTATACATACTTGATGCAAATGAGGCTACAGAACAAAGGATGATTCTGAAAGAAAACGAAAAGTGTAATGCTGAACTGATGAATCTCATTGCCGTACATTTACAACAAATCAACCCATTCGCTGCCGCAAATCGCATGCTAAAAGACGTTGAAGCTGAAGAGCAACAGAGGGCTATACAAAATGGGACTGAAATGCCTTCTATTGTCATGGCAATTAAACAAGAACATACACAAGATCCCCGACGTTATAACAAACCACGTGTAAGTGAGGTTGCAGTTGTTTTTAAAAACGATGATGGAGAGCCTCCTTTCAAAGGGATATATTGGTCCAACTTAAGCCAGACCTTAACAACCCTTTGCTTCCTAAGACACAGCGAATTAGCATTTTGCACAGCAACCTTGATGCTCTTCCGTATCTGCTATTCTTTCCAAGAGTTGATCAAAGGTAGCATAAAAACCTACACTAGCAAGGCACTTTAAGACGAATTACACAACTGCAGGACTACAGTTTTCCTTTGTCTGTACGAAATTACTTCAATCCTTTTTTAAACGGTGGCAAACTGACACAACAGTACTTAGTCGACGCATACGTTAAAATTGAAGATAATCGCCTAAATTTTATACGAATTAACCAAACAAAACTTTAAGTTGAAGACTACTGCGTTCTTCAAGAACATTTGCAAACCCAATCAATTCAAAAGGGAATTCCGATTGGAAAAACGGTAATTCTCCCATCATTTTATGTAGGTAGCCCTCGCAACATGCAACAGTGTTATTAAGATGCAATGACAATAGTCGCAAAGTATGGAAGACCTGGCATTTTTGTGACAATGACCTGTAATCCTAAATGGCCGGAAATGACTGAAAATCTAGAACCCTGGCAATAAGTGGAACACAGGCCGGACTTAGTTGCACGCGTATTTCGACTCAAACTCACCAGCCTTTTGAAAGATATCAAAAATGGCCTTTATGGAACAGTTGTTGCAATGGTACATGTCATTGAGTTTCAGAAACGAGGTCTCCCACATGCGCATATACTTATTATCTTAGATGCGGATTCTAAGTTTCACACACAGGAAGAAATTGACAACATAGAGTGGGCTGAAATTCCTAACCAAGAAAAATATCCTAAACTGTATGATATTGTCATCTCTCATATGGTTCATAGTCCATGCGGTGAAGCAAATCCAAAAAGTCCATGCATGGAAAACGGCAAGTGTACTAAAGGCTTTACAAAGGAGTTAAAACAGCACACTGTTAAAGACTTGGATGGCTACCCATCTTACCGGTGAGCATACATTGATAACATTGTTCACAAAAAAATTTATAAATAACTCATTGATAGTCCCATACAATCCGTACTTATCAAAACGCTACAACTGTCACATCAACGTAGAAATCTGCGCTTCAATAAAAAGTGTCAAATATCTTTTCAAGTACATCTACAAAGGCCATGACAAAGCTAATGTTGAAATACAACAGACAACAGTCAATCACGATGAATCATCAACTTTGCTTGACTCAAGATATGTGAGTTCTCCAGAAGCTGCTTGGAGGATATTTCCATTTTCAATGCATTCACAGTCCCATGCCATTATACATTTAGCTATCCATTTACCTAATCAACAACAGCTTTATTTCTATGAAAATTGTCAAGTCGAAGATGTCTCAAAAACTTTAAGCACGACGTCAACATTAATGGAATGGTTTTTGCTGAACCAACGTGACGACAACGCAAGGCATTATTTGTATCGCGAGATTCCAGAGCATTACGTTTGGGATAAAATTTGGAAGCCAAGACAACGAGGAGTTAGCAAAATAATTGGATGCATGTATACTGTTAGTGTCAAGGATCAAGAAAGATATTGCCTTCGGCTGTTACTGCTGCATGTCAAAGGAGCTACAAGTTATGATTATTTGAAAACAGTTAACGGAGTATTGCATTATACATTTAAAGATGCAGTTTTGGCTTTAGGACTTTTATTGGATGATACTGCTTGGACACTTACTTTAGAAGACACAGTTACCCTACATATGCCTAAGCAACTTCACCAATTGTTTGCCTACATCTGTGTATCTGGACCACCTACAAATCCCGCTCAACTTTGGACAAATTTCAAAGAACATCTAATTGAGGATTACAGCTTACGTCTTCACAACAAAAGTAGAAATTGTCAAAATTGCCAATCTTATGCAATGCGAGATGTCCAAAATACTACTGCATGGAAAAACATTTTCAGACTTTAATTTGCCACAGCCTGCAACTCAAGTTCCACAACTTCCAGAGTATGATGAAGCTTACAAATTATTGTTGGCAATGCAGAAAATAAACTCCTTAAATGAACAACAACATATTGCATATGATACTATTGTGAGTGCCATAGAAAACCAAGCAGATGCAAGGACAAAATGTTTCTTTATTGACGGTCCAGGAGAGAGCGGTAAAACATACCTATATGAAGTTTTAATGCATCACGTTAGAGGGTTGGGAAAAGTCGTATTGCCATCGGCTACACTGGATCTTCAATCACCCTCGTCAGCCCAGATATTGTTCCCGCCGACAAACATAAGCGTCCTTATTTATTGCGTGCTTCACTACTTTAGACAACAACAACAACATAAATACCTGAAACTCCCCTTGGGGTGTTCTGATATCTATAGTGTATTATGCACCAACAAGTTAAATAGGCAAACAATACTCTCTTTATTATTAAAAATATTCATATAAAATCATTATTTAATTACATATCATAAGGGCATATTGCACTAATTGTATCTCTAGTAATATCAGGTATTTTACAGAGGGACAAATAAATTCTCCATAACCACAGTATCAGGTTTTTCTACTAATCCACCAATGAGGAAGAACTTTGAAGCGTGCGTAGGAGGAGATAGGTGCACAGAAACAAGGGGGACCTGGTGTGACCACAGAGAACGGTATTCAGGTAATGTTAACCATTTCTTTACCCCAGATATGACTGAATGAGGTAGTACTGAACATAAATAAGGTATGGGAGGCTGGTTATAGTGATTTCCCATTAAATGTCATTTTACTAATTCTGTGGCAAAGATTTCAGTACATGGTTGAGAGGCTAATGCCTCAGATATACTGCTACATGTGAAGCAGTACATGCAGCTAATCTAGGATTTACGGATCCGATTGGCAGGCCATAACCCCAGGCCTAGGCACTTTGGTGCCAACTAATGGGATCAGAACTTGGATTACAAGGACTTCAGCACTAAATGTTTGGATTTGGCTGAGATATCAAAGACTGCATAAGGAAGCAACACAGGTTGGGACAATTCAGTCATCTGGCTACAGACTTTGCTGTGATATATTCTAAGTCCTGGTGAGCCAGCAGAACGGTGAGACTCTGTTGCCTGTTACATGTTATGTTTTGCTTGTTATGTGTTATATGCTGTTAACTGTTTGGGGATACAATAAATCCTTAATATTGTAGTTCCCTTACCTTGTTGAATGAGTAGTGTTCCACCCATGGTTAAGGAGCTCGAGCGTTCAGTTTGGGGATGAACCCTGGTCCATGCTATCTTGCTAAAGGTGGCTGGGCCAGCGGACGAGAGCACTCACTGACCCCCGTGTCTCCACACCAAGGAAACACTGCTACAGCCACTGATATTATCCCACAAGTTACCAACAGAAATAAACATATTTAAACTAGTGCAGAGCAGTTCACAGAGACTTCAGAGCAGTCCACACATGACACCCATAACTTAACTTCCTATTCTCAGGTTGGTGTGCTTAAATGCTTTCTACCTTAAATATTTCTGCTTGAGATGGGCCCTAAAATGGAATGTGAAATCATAAACAAATTTGTTTTAACTCTGGATTATGCTTTCAACTAAATATTACTTATAGGTAGGTCCATTGACTGATTTGCAACCTTAGTTCATCATTAGTCATAACTAAAGTAATTGAATCACGTAAAATGAAAATCATATGTTTCTATGAACAGTCAGTTGGCCTAAAGGGTTGTAACGTTCTTGCAAATATTTCTCAAGTGTCAAAGCAATAATTGAGCTCTAAGTTTAGGAAATAGTGTACTTTGTCTTGAAATTCAGACCCTACAGCTGCTACCGCCAGCCGAGTTTAGTTATGTATGATGTTTATTGGTGTACTGACATTCATCTCTATGTACTTCCTGCATCAATCTAAACATACATGTCTTAGTCTAGGGTCACGCTCGTGTTGTGACCCTAGCTTAACGGAATGCACTTAAAACTTAGAACTTTTCCCTGCAGCGCATAGACTTAATGCTATTAGCTGCCAGAGAATGCAGCCCATAGTAACCCGATGCTTACCTTGCCAACCATACACACACAAAGCTGTAGGAAGTGCACTGTAGCAGAGCACACAGGAAACACTGTCTGCAGCATTTCCTGTGCGCTGTTTTAAAGCGCACTACCTGCAGCTTTGTGTGTGGCTGGTTGGCAGAGTAAGCATCAAGTTACTATGGGCTGCGTTCTAAGTTTTAAGCGCATTTTGCATAAAGGGGCCGTCACACGCAACGATTTGTTGTTAGCGATCTCAGTCAAGCGAGATCGCTAACAATATTGTTCACATCGCTGGTGAGCTGTCCACACAGGCAGACTCACCAGCGATGTGGACCAGCGAGGTCGCTGGTAACCATGGTACACTTCGGTTTACTAGGCGCTGCGCGGCGCTTAGTAACCCGATGTGTACCATGTATATGAGCTCCCAGCATAGACTGTGCAGTGCTGGGAGCTCGCTGATTGGTCGTCTCCCGCTGTCACATGCAGCGATGCTGCGTGTCCAGCAGGCGACCATCGGTAGATTTGTGAACACGTTCACATATCTGCGATCAACGATCAACGACTGATCGTTGATCGTTGACAGGTGTCACACACAACGATGTCGTTCACTACATCGTTACAACGTCACCAAAAATGTGACGTATGAACGATATCGCTTAAAAAATCGTTGTGTGTGATGGCCCCTTTAGTGTTACCCTAGCTTTAGACTATATGCACATGGCACTTTATCCTCACGCCAGTGGCTGCCTGACTCCATTGGGGCTTATGTCTCAAGACCTGGAAAATTAAATTTGGGAATATGCACTGACAGGGACAAGGACATTGACAGAATGCATGCAGACTGAGTCACATTGTACTCTTGCGAACATCATTTTTGTCCGAATCTGCTTATTTGAGTTGGGTTTTAAGATTCACTCTACCACATTTTGAATTCCACCTCAGATAAATGGATATGGCTGAAAAAGATGTCCCATAGCATAAACAGCACAGTGACTCTGTCTGCACTGCTATGCTCAATGGATCCACCAGTGCATACGCCCAAATCCCGTTTTCCAGGACTTCTAATGGAATAATTAACATGAGGTTAAAATACTATCTGACCATATCTGTAGGCTGGAAGCCACATTGTACAGAGCAATTCCACAAGATCGGGTACATTTGGAAAAAAAATTCTAACTTACCTTTGTAGGTAAGAGTGTCATGGAAGTGCCCAGGGAGATGACAATTGTGGTTATTCATTTATTCTAAACGTTATATGAAATTATCTTTTCCTGGACTTGTAGATTTTACAGCAAATCCATAGGTAATTAATTGCTAATTTGCAACACTTGAGTCTTGTTGGAGATTTGAAATGGATTTTTGTAAAATCTGAGGAAATTCAATTATACCAGATTATATTCACTCATCTCTAAAGGTACCTTTACACGCCGCGACGGCAGGCTGGATACATCCCGCTACAGGCTACAAATGTAGCTTGTAGCGCCAATGTAGCCCGTCGTAGCGGCGTCTGAAGACGTGACGCTGCAGCCGGCAACAGATACATCTGTTTCCTAGGTCTGCTCGAAAACTGATGGCTACAACGCCGATGGTAGCGACCTGTATCGGCGTGTAAAGAGGCAACGGAAGGGAACTCTGGACACCCGGGGCTGTAGCTGCAATGTAGCTAAGGCGTGACCCAGGCTCCGGGATACCGCGCCCCATCACCGATCATTGGAGGAAGCTCCTGCATGACGATTGGTAGTCGCTGCCTAGGGCGGCATATTTAAGGAGCTGACCAGTCACACTACACAATCGCTCGAGCGTGCTGGATGTCTCAGCCTCCTGCGATGCCTGGCCAATCATGATGATATTGCGCTGTCCTATCATCGTACGGACGGCTCGTAATCCAAGATTGTGGCACGCCTATGTGCTGTCCCTGCTGTATCAGGTCCGCCCATATTAGCTTATTGTAGCGCTGTGTAAACGTGGTACGCTAAGCTACAGCTGGCTACTTGACACACCCGGCGATGTAGCTAGCTATAGATGTAGCGTGGCGTAGCGCACCTTGTCGCGGCGTGTAAAGGAGATGCGTTCACCGTTTGTAGCCGTTTGAGCGTGCTCGTGCACGTGAAGTAGCGGGATGTATCCAGCCTGCCGTCGCGGCGTGTAAAGGTACCTTAATGGTACCTTTACACGCCGCTACAACAAGGTGGAAACAACCGGGTAGATGAGAGAAATGTATCTTGCACCGCCAAATCAACCCACTGTAGCGGCGTATGAACACGGTTGTTTCCACCCGTCACTTGAGGCACCTGTTTCAGAGCAGAGCTCAAAAACAGGTTGATTTCAAGGCGATGGTTACGGCCTGTATCGGCGTGTAAATACGGTAGGGTAGGGTTTATTCATCACCTAGATAACTCCCCGGGGCGTGACACAGCCTCCGTGAAACCACCCCCCTTCAGCGATCATTGGAGGAAGCTCCTGCATTACGATTGGTTGTCGCTGCATAGGGCGGCATATTTAAGGAGCTGACCAGTCACACTACACAATTGCTCGAGCGTCATGTATTAGTCAGCCTCCTGCGCTGGCTGGCCAATCATGATGCTATTGCCTAGTCCTATCAGCGTTTGGAATTCTCGTAATCCACAATTGTGGCACGCCTATGTGTTGTCCCTGCTGCCTTTGTTCCACCCATATTACCTTGTTATAGCGGCGTGTAAATGAGGTAAGGTGAGCTACAGAAGGTAACTTGTGGCACCCGGCAGTGTATCCAGAGATAGATGTAACCTACCGTAGCGCACCTTGTTGCGGGGTGTAAAGGTGGTTCGGGTACCGTTTTCAACCGTTTGTGCGTGCTCGTGCACGTGAAGCACCCGGTTGTTTCCACCATCCTGTAGTGGTGTGTAAAGGTACCATAATGGTGAGTTTTCGGTTTTTGCTTCCCTTCAACAAAGAGTTGTCACTTTTTAATTTTTGCATTTATATAGCTCTGTTGGGGCTTATTTTTGTCATGTGTTGCACTTTTAAACATTCATGTTATAGAATTGTACTAAAAACTGGGAAATAATTCCAACCAGGTTAAAATTGTGAATAAACAATTCTGTTATCGATTGTTAGGTTTTGTTATTATGGCATTTATTGTGCGGTAAAATTACCTGAGAGAACCTTCACACAAAAACAACATATACGGCAGGAATGCACATTTATATATACCGTATATCTCTACAAAAATAGCATCACGTCATTAAGAAATAAAATACAACAATTTTATTAATACATATCAAAACTTACATCATGATAGCATAGATAATAAAAAGACCCATGGAAATATAGAACATACAAGTGGACATACACAGGTAAGGGTGTAGGATTATGAACTCAAGAATTAATGGCACCAATACTTATTGAATAAACACAAGGAATGGGCTAATATACAACACCGAAGGATGCATATATTATAACTCTGTATAAATCAAGACAATAATAAAGACATAATTACATATATAATATGTGGAACATAATTATCAAAGAACCATACCTATGACCCTATCCCAACGCACGTTTCGCCTGTTGCATTTTAAGTGGATGTTTCCATTAGTTTTGTATTTTAACTATTTTCTTGTATATATAATGTATAATATGTCTGTTTTTTGTTCAGGAGAATGACAATGAGACTGTGGTATTCCTGAGAAAGTTCGATAGCTTTGAAAAGTAGAGAATAAACCACACTCTTATCTTCCACACCGCATATTGTAATTATTTGTGGACACCCTTCTAACGCACAGAACACCCACATCTCTGATCACCTGAAGACCCCATTGGATTTGCCAATATGTGGAGCTGCAGCAGCTTTAAGGGTGTGTGCCCACATAGTGGTTTAGTGACGTTCAAATCGTCAGTAAACCACTGGAAAATTCAAGGAGCCTAGACTCCTGAGCTCAGAAGTCACCAGCGGTTTTCCAGCGGTTTCTCAGCGGTTTCTCAGCGGTTTTTTCAGTGTGTGCACAGCGTTTTACAGTCGGTTTTTCCAGCGGTTTTTCCAGCGGTTTTCTATGGAGGATTTTGTCCATGGAAACGCTCAAAAACCGCTGAGAAGAATTGACATGCTGTATGCTGCTAAGCCACTGGGAAACCGCCCAACCGCTGGCAGATCTGCTCACATAAACCCACTATGTGTGCACAGCGTTTTCTAAATTACATAAGGTTACTTCTAAGTCCTAAAGCTGCTAATGATTTACATAAATTTAAATAAAACCTATGCTAAACCGCCGGCGGTTTTCGCTGCTAAACCGACACTAAACCACTATGTGGGCACATACCCTAAGACTTCAATTTTAAAACGTTACTAGTGTTGTGTCTCAAACAACCATACTAGTGGAGCAAAATCACTTTATTCTATGCATTTGGCACTTGGATTAAACCCTATTTTACTAAATTTGTCCCCAGAACAATTTCTTAAGTATTTTATAGTGGCATTTAAATAGTTAAACAAAAGTGATAGCAGCTAGCTGTTGTTAGAGGCAGGCGGTAGCTGTGTATTGGGCTGCATTCACACGTTGCGTATTTATGCAATTACGCAGCACTTTTTTGCGCTTGCGAAAAATGCACTGAAATGCAACACTGGAAGCATATCTCAGAAAAAGCTATAGCTTTTGCTGACATGCGTTCATATGCTGCATATTTTGGTGTCTTTTTGCAGACGCGCTTTGACTGCAAAGTGTGTCTGCAAAAAGAATGACCATGTCAATTCTTTGAGCATTTTTACGTCTGCTTTTCCTATAGGCCACATTATAAAATGGGCCTGTGAAAAGTGCAGGTAAAAATGAGCAGTGTGTGCATGCAGTTGCGCTTTTTTGCTCAAAACCTAGCCAAAATCACACAACTGCAAAAAAGCTCCCCCGAAATACGCAGCATGTGAACGTAGCCTTAATGCCAGCATCTGCCCTGTATATAGAGCAGCCTCTAATCTTGAGCCTACTCCATACATGTATGTGACTTGCCCCATGACTGTGGGGTACGAGGTTCCTGGTGCTGATTTTCTGGGGGATGTCACGAGCGGACTATGCCCGATCTCGTGGCCCTGGTGGTTGCTGAAAAAGTAGAAAAATGAAAATAAAAGTAATCTTAAAAAGTATTTGTGATGCCACCTACCGTTCCCAGTAATGATATCGGCGCTGCTTGCAGACCTCCGGGGTGCTGATGATGCAGCTAGTTGGTAACGCTCCCCGTAGGTGGAGCGGGATCCCCAGGGCAGTTGTGGATGTATACGGATTTACACTGGAAGGCAACTCTCCACACAGCATTGTCTCTTGTGCTGCAGGGAAAGGCGGCTCATTAGGTGGAGATGCTGGCAAACAGTTTATGATGAGGGCAGGATCAGGGGCTGCAATAACAGACACACACACTGGGGCTTTGTCAGTGCCGGGACAAGGCATTTTGGTGCCCTAGGCAGGTAAGGCAAACGGCGCCCCCCCCCCCCCGAAATATGTCTGGGAATAAAAATGTCAGCATACTTTGAAAGTAAATTTAATTTAAAGGGGACCTATAAAAGGTTCGTCCAACCACACTACAGAGACATACTGATAAGTTGTTTACATTGTGAGCCCCAATGGGGACAGTGTTCATGGTGTATGTAAAGTGCTGTGGAGTTCATAGTGTAATATAAATCCAAAAAGTATTATTCTTAATATTATGTCACAATACCAGGATCTGAGGATCTTCTATTTCGAGCTCAGGGACTCTCTGATGCCATGTTGCTGCTTGTCTTGCTGTTGTCCTCTTTTGACACTGCAGTGCGGTGGACAAGAGAGCATTAACTGGTTAATAACAAGAAGTATGGAGTGTGTACTGAGCCATAAACCCTCCCCATACCATGAAGTATGGAGTGTGTACTGACTGAGCCATAAACCTCCTCATACCATGTCCAGCAGACATTGTAGGATTACTACCCGTATATACTCGTGTATAAGCCGCCTGTGTATAAGCCGACCCCCCTACTTTTGCCCACAAAACCTGGGAAAACCTATTGACTCGTGTATAAGCCTAGGGTGGACCCCAGCACAGGTATACAGCCCCCAGCAGTGTGGTATACAGCAGCCTCCCCAGTGGTATATACAGACCCCAGTGGTAATACAGCAGCCCCAGTGGTAATACAGCAGCCCCAGGGGTTATACAGCAGCCCCAGGGGTTATACAGCAGCCCCAGGGGTAATACAGCAGCCCCAGGGGTAATACAGCAGCCCCAGGGGTAATACAGCAGCCGCAGAGGTTATACAGCAGCCCCAGGGGTTATACAGCAGCCCCAGGGGTAATACAGCAGCCCCAGGGGTAATACAGCAGCCCCAGGGGTAATACAGCAGCCCCAGGGGTTATACAGCAGCCCCAGGGGTTATAAGCAGCCCCAGGTAATACAGCAGCCCCAGGGGTAATACAGCAGCCCCAGGGGTTATACAACAGCCTCAGGGGTTGTACAGCAGTCCCAGGGGTTATAAAGCAGCCCCAGTGGTATATACAGGCCCCAGCAGTATATACAGGCCCCAGCAGTATATACAGGCCCCAGCACTATATACAGGCCCCAGCACTATATACAGGCCCCAGCACTATATACAGGCCCCAGCCCTATATACAGCAGCCCCAGTGGAATATACAGGCCCCAGCAGTATATACAGGCCCCAGCACTATATACAGCAGCCCCAGTGTAATATACAGGCCCCAGCAGTATATACAGGCCCCAGCAGTATATACAGCAGCCCCAGTGGTATATACAGGCCCCAGCAATATATACAGCAGCCTCAGTGGTATATACAGGCCCCAGCAGTATATACAGGCCCCAGCACTATATACAGGCCCCAGCACTATATACAGCAGCCCCAGTGGAATATACAGGCCCCAGCAGTATATACAGGCCCCAGCAGTATATACAGCAGCCCCAGTGGTATATACAGGCCCCAGCAATATATACAGCAGCCTCAGTGGTATATACAGGCCCCAGCAGTATATACAGGCCCCAGCACTATATACAGGCCCCAGCAGTATATACAGGCCCCAGCAGTATATACAGGCCCCAGCACTATATACAGCAGCCCCAGTGGAATATACAGGCCCCAGCAGTATATACAGGCCCCAGCAATATATACAGCAGCCTCAGTGGTATATACAGGCCCCAGTGGTGGTATACACAGGCCCCAGTGGTGGTGTATACATGCCACAGTGGTGGTGTATACAGGGCCCAGTGCTAGTGTATACAGGGCTCAGTGGTGGTGGTGTATACAGGGCCCAGTGGTGGAGGTGGTGTATAAAGCAGAGCCCAGTGGTGGTGAATACAGGGCCTAGGATGCGGACTGGGGGGGAGGGGCGTGCCTTTACATACTCACCGCCACCGATCACCGAGGCCGCCGTCACCGTGCGTCTGCTGGGCGCTGGCTGTACGGAGGAGGAGAGGAGGGGCGGGCAGAGCCGCGGGACAGGAAGTCGGACTCTCGCCCTCCTCCCTCTCTGGGCGACGCCCCGCGGCAGCCGGCGGCCAGCACGGGGCCTCCCAGGGGGCGGGCAAAAATGCGCCCTGCACTAGTCGTAGTCCCGGCCCTGGGCTTTGTTTCCATACCTTTTACTGTTGGTATTGCACGGTATTGTCCAGAATACAGTCCAGGTGGTCAGGTGGAAGTTCAGGATTTCCACACCTGGTCATTTATGAGGCCTCCTTGTTACTGTTTGTGTGCTGTAGTCCTGGGCTGTCTGAAACCTGGCCTCTCCTGTGTCCCTTATTTGTATAGCAATGGATGAGAACCTTCTGCTGGGCACCGCTGCTCCCCTGCGGCCCCTGGCTCTGTTGGTGGCTGTGCTACAAGTACTACACCAGGAGACTGAAGTCTCCCAGGCCCTCCGGGCTTCTCTGCTGGGCTAAGTGGACCCTTGCAGACTCATACTCAAGTGTCCGGGTTGCTTCTGCTGTTTCTCTGGGGTCAACCGGTATGGTTCCTATGCCCCCTCTCTGGCTCGCCATGCCTTCGACCCTCAACCTTGGGTCCCTCACACTGGCTAGGCTTCCTCACTGGAATGGGTCTGGCGTGGCACCGTTCACCAGGATGTCTTCACAGTCCTTCCTGGAACTGCACTGCCTAACTCCTCCCCCAGGTCTGATTTTATAGGGTACCTTGCCTGAAGTCGGCAAATAGAGCTCCCCCTTCAGGTCTGGGGTGGAAGGTGTTGTATGAGTAAATTTACCTGATGTGGAAATCCCTCCCCTGACCAGGTGTTCCTGTTGCAACTGAACCGTAGGGGTGCGACATATGTCCGGATCATAAATTACCTGTATAGCGAACTGCGAAATTGTGTTAAAAATCATATTAGGAAATGTGATCATTTTAATTGTTTTTCATCATTTTTTTAGTAATTTCTTAGGGAGAAAATCAGTAATTTGTATTTTACCCCTAATATAGATGTAATGATATATATTCACTTATGGTAAATGGTGCTATTAATTCCACAGCGCTTTACATACATCAGTAATACTGCTCACAATCTAATAAACCCTATCAGTATGTCTTTGAGGTGTTTGAGGAATCCGGAGTGCCTGGAGGAAGCCCACCCAAACACAGGGAGAACATACAGACTCCGTGCAAATGTTGACCTTGTGGGACAAATGTATCTGATATATAGAGATGAACTGGCAATATGGGTACCAGTACAATGTGCCTGTAGAAAAGAAGAACAACATTTACATATTCAAATAGAGAACATTTTCCTTGCCTTGGGTGTGCAGACTTTGTCACATAGCTAACACTGCTGTTTTCTACAGGTTGTGAGTTTGAATCATAATAAAGACAAGATTTCGACATCAAGAAAAATTAAGCGTTAAATTGAACATATGTATGATACAGTGTGTATGACTTAGAATATTTTTGTATGTTATAGACAATATCTACTCCCCTGGAGTTTGTTAAATCCCGCTGACAGACATTAACATTGATTAACCGGCTAACATCAGAGGATGGCCATCCGCGCCTATTAGAGGCACATGAAGGTTGCTGAAATCAGTCGTCATGTGCAGGGAATCCTGCGGGCTTCGCGTGCTATCCCACGTCAAAGGCAGAGACACCGTGATGGACGTACAGTTGTGAAAGGGGTTAATTAGTTCATTGAGTTTACTATATTGAGCATGTTATTCCATTGAAAGTAAATAGTATTGGCTTCCCTCGCCTGTTATGCGTTTTCCATTATTTTTAATCCTTTGTGATATATTTTCTGCCGTTCCTTATTTAATGACAAGTATATTAGGGTCAGGATATGTGTCAGTTACTGGTAAAAATGTAAGTCACCACTAAAGAATTAAACCTCTACTTTAGAAAACTTCACACCGGAAAAGAAATAATTACTGAACTAAAGTTTTACACTGATTGAAATCTATGCTCACGAGGGCATTCGACTATAATGTGGCATCTGCCATCTACTAACTGCAGATGTATTAGGTGCTTCTGCAATAAAAGGTAATGCAGTATTGAAGAAAGACGTGTAACAATCAAGATTATTTCTATTAAGTCTATAGGCTGAAATTAACACAACTTTACACCCTATAATTGAGTTACGCAGACACGTCACTCATTGATCTGTATTACCACAGTTATTACTTTTAATATTGCAGTGAAATGTGTTTCTTCTATTTAACTAAGAATTAATGATAACAATTTAGAAGGGAATTAGAATCACAGTATAAGTAAGGATTATTTACCAAATAAACCGCTCTAATTTTCTGCCGTAATAATATGAGCTTGGTGACGGTAATGTTAACGGGATGTAACACATCACTTTATAGCAGTGTTTTTCTGGAAAATATGTCACCAAATTGTTTTTAAATTATACAAATCTATTGGAGAGACTCTGGGGAATTGCAATTTCCCCCAAGCGTTTTGTCAAAGAGTTTGTGCACGTGGCCATATTTCATGCATTGAATTTAGAGATGAATATTGCCAACTGAGTCTGTATAGAGGTGCATGGAGGCTGTACGGCATGATACCAGGAGCTGGAGCGCATGAGCCCTAAGTGTTAGTCTTAAGGAGGTTTGCCACTACTAATGTGACCCCTTTCATTTATCCTAAGTCTTTCTAACTAACACTTAACCAATATACTTCTGCCATCTACTCTACCCCTGCAAGCTTATCTCAAAGAGGCTTGAAAACCTTGAACCAACTGAGCATGGCACGACACTGGCAGGACTGGGGCTAAGGCCAGGTCCACATCATGTTTTGGTTTTCCGTCTGGACGGATGCGCGCAACAGCTGAGATGCATTGGTGAATGTATCCAAAATGTGCTTGCATTTGAAAGTATGCGTTTTTTAAATGCACAGGTTAACGCTTCACTCCACATCATCCTGTGCATTTAAAACATGCCTACTTTCAAACGCATGTAAAACAAAGGAAAAGGGGCGCAAATGTGTAGGATCCCCTTATTAAAAACGTCTAAGTGGCGTGGGTAGGTGGCCACTCACCTTATCGGGTTGTGCAAGTCCTGCTCAACCCGGTTTACCAGCCTCCGCCGCCGGCAGTATGTGCGCTGCCTCTCCACTCTCCTCTCTCCTGTTCAAGGCAGATCGTTTGTGCTGTTCCTGAGCTGCTCCAGCCGCCAGTCCCTCAAAAAGGCAGTAGTTTTCATGCACAAAATAGTAATGGCGGTCTGATTAGGAGCGCTCTAAGGAACAAGCAGACATGTAAGATGTTTTCATAATTGGCAAACCTTTTATTAACTTCTTAGCTCCCCTCACAGCTCCACTACGCGTTTCAACTGCATACAAACAGTCTTCCCTCAGGTGTCTCCCTGTCTGTTGTTTTCCATTGTTTGCCGGACATTGTAGGTTCATGCTCACTGTCACGCATGGTAGTCGGACATTCCCTTGTCCAAGGGTGACAACACTCTAATAATCATGGATAAACACTATTGTGCCCATTTCCTTTTCGGTACCTTATACCTGAATAGTGAAAACCAATACTAGCACTACTAGTACTACCACCAAACAATCCAAACAATATCCATTTGATTGTAAGAATACATGAGTGCAAAGATAGATTTGGTATCTGCCTAGGTATTAATAGTCCCAGTGAAGTACCGTATTTCAGGAACTCAATATTAGAATAGTGACTCTATCAAACCACATAAATCCATGGATTAACACAGTAGGATTATATACTTAGCTAAATAGAAGTTATCCTCGGGGTCCATTGTCCCTCATCCCAACGTGTTTCCCCATCTGTTTTGGAGTTTATATGGGTACTGTGTATTCAATAGGTCAAGAGAAAGGAGAGTGCTGTCATTGTCTTCACCCCTTCGGCTGCAAGGATAAGTGAAGTTCTGTGTAAATATCATGTATGAACAAGGCCATAATCTAGAGTCACCTTGAGTTTCCTAAAGGAGATTTTGTAGCAAATCCAGTACAAAAGGTTCTTCAAAAACTACTTCAAATACGCTAAATACCCTTCCTTTTCATTTCAATAGATAATCCACTTTGCTGTTTATATGGCAATCATTTTAACATATTTTTTTATAATGCTAAGCATGACAACATCAAGTCAAGAAGCTGCAAAACATAATGTGAAAAACAAAAAACTGGAAAAAAAAATGCTTTAAAATTACTTCAAAGCAACAACATCAGATGACTGTGAAAGTTTCTGAAGCCCGCCTTAAAGTAATTAGCTACTCACAATGCAATTACTATGAATAGTAATTTACCAATAATATTTAACTGTTCAACTAATTTCATAGAAAAAAACTACTTTTTTTACACATAGAAGTAATTTAAATATAAATAGGACTTTCAAGTTACCATGTCAACTAACAGCCTGGTAGTGATGCATTTGCTACTAGATCCAGCTACCATTCTAACTGTATGACACAAAGCAGACATCCCCCTATTCCCAGCATCATAAAGATGCCCTTAGTAATGTGGAAATGTGGTATTAGCTGATATTTTTGCAAATTACACACGCTTTTACCATGACTAGGGACAATTGTTTGTCCGAAATGCTTCAGTTTCTGCCTTGTACTGCTAGTGTACATAGAACCTTATAAGCTGAACTAACATTTAGTGAAATTTAATATCAAAACAGTTGGATACCATTATTTGCTTTGTCTGAATCTCAAGCTACTCGGGGGTTTTTACCTTACGAGAATCTTCCCATCAAATCTATGGAAACTGGGTAAATTTGTACCCTGCACACAAGCTCATATCGTTCATCCAGAGCAGGGGGATACATAGAAAACATGGTCCCTATAGCAGAAGTTCTAATTTCTCCCTCAGAAAAAAATAATATTCGGCAGGATCACTGATAACTTTGTAGCCCTTACAATGCAGTTTTGCTCCTATTGAAGCCCCAGAATTCCTTTTTCATTGCCCATATAAATTATGGTGCCAACAAAAGTGCCCTCAAATACTGCATGATACATCCCACTGTGAATTGCTCCACAGTACCCGCCACACACACAGTATGATGACCCAACTGTAACCCTGGTAAACTACCCTGGCAAAGTATGGTGACCCAAATAAAGTATGATCTCCAACTGTGACCTCTACACAGCCTTGCATGCAGTATGAAGGACCTACATACAGTATAAAGGCCCCTATGCACCTTCACATTGTATATTGGCCCCCACTTACCCTCCAAACAGTGTAATGGCCCGGAATCAGATTTCCACATGGTATGATGGACCCCACCGAAGCTTTCACACAGTATTATTGCTTGCAAACAGTATAGTATCCCTTAAATAGCTTTCTATCCTATATAATAATTCCCCTAAACCAGCTTCCGTCACTATGTAACGTTTATGACATCACATCCGACAGAAGCTGGCTTAGAAGCTACCTTAAACCCTAACCAATATGGTCGCCATTTTGTCGGTAGCAGGGACTTTTACTGCCCCACTACCGATTATAAGCTGGTGCTCTGCCCCTCCACGCTCACATTATACTTACCACCCGTTAACACACCCGATCGCACCCATCCTCTTCTCTGCGACGCCTCCGTCTTCCTGCCCGTCATCTTGCATGTCACCGCCCCGTACATAGCGAAACCAAGATGGCGGCCGGAAAATCTCAAGAGAGTTCCCGGCCGCCATCTTGGTTTCGCCCTGTCCAGAGCGGCGACATGCAAGATAGCGGCCGGGAAGTCTTGCGAGACTTTCCAGATGCCATCTTGAATGTGGCGAAATCCAACCCTCCCAATGCGATAGCATCGGGCCTTAATCTAGTATAGTATAATGGGTCCTGCATTGCCTTCCATTTAGTAAAAAGCACCCAACATAGTCCTCCATATAGTACAATGGGCCCAACATTGCCATCCATATAGTATTATGCACGCTCTATAGTCCTCCAAATAGTATAACATAGTGCTCTGTATAGTATAATGTCCACCATATTCATCCATACAGTATAATGCAACCCCATAGTCCTTAATATATTATAATACACCCCATAGTTCTTCATATAGTATAATGCAACCCCCATAGTCCTTCATATAGTATTATGCACAGCGCATAATCCTCCATATAGTCTAATGCTCCTCAATATAGTATCTTGTACCCCATAGTTTTCCATATAGTATAACAGACCCCACGTAGGCCTCCATATAGTGTAATGCAACCCATAGTCCTTCATATATTATAATGGGCCTCGCATAACTCTCCATTTATTATACTGCACCCCTTTATTCATCTTGAGTTAAGCTGCCAATTCTCAGATGCACATTAAGTTAAAATTGGCCCTGGAGTTGGTTGGCTCCTCAAGTCTACAGGTCCGGTCGCAGTTGCACCTAGTAAGATCATTATCGTTATGATCCTGATGACAGCCCAGATTGTAAGACACAATTATTTTAATGTTTCTCAGATACTTGTGGCTATTAAGAAGGGATTGGTATTTTTTTCTACAGTACTTGATTCTTTATTGCTAGCACTATGATTTTATTAATGCTTTTTCACTCTTCAAAATGGTGTTGTGCAAAATTACCAAAGTGAGATAATAACAGAAGTTACTCTGTTTATTTGTAACGAGAAGGTTTCTGGTGTTATGTATGGGTAGGGAACATTGGGACACTACCAATTAACACATTCTAGAGTCAGGTCCATCTCTAAACCCGAACTTTGCACATAATTTATTGAAAGGAAGCTTTAAAAACGCAACCAATCTCATTTGCTGCATCTACTTCCTAAGTCGGACATGTGCATTGTAAAGTGGAAGCAGTTACTTCCATACACATCTGACAACAAGGCCTTGGACAAACGAAGTTGTTAAACCATGGAACATGCTTCTAATTAAGAAAGTCACTGTGCCAGCTATTTCAGTGCTGCCCTATAAAAATATAATCATTACTGTTGATAAGAGCTTGTTATGACATGCAATTGTCCAGGGAGTAAGCGGTAAAACACTTCCATGTAAAAGAATCATCTTTTTTTCTTTTTTTTTCCATAAAGTCAAATAATGACTAAGGGTCACATACATTTTAACCTTACCTTCTTTCAAAGTTTGTTTGATAAGAATTTGAACAAAGCCGTTAAAAAAAATCTCAACCCTTTTCCTCTATGGATTTTTAAGCCCTGAACAATTTTCATTGGAAAAAAGTACATCCTTGTATTTTCAAATTGATTTTTTTTCATCTTTTCTAAAAGAACTATAAGGTTACAATTAATTATTTATGTGCTTTGTCCATTAAAATAAATCCTAGCTCCAACATAAAAGTGCAGATTATAACTTTTCACCAAGCAATACAATCTTTGAATTCCTTTTATTCGGTAGTCGAGGACAAATTACTGCACCATGGAACACCTTGAACAGAGCAGTTCATTAAAGAATTCCTAAGGCAATGTGGCAAGCTGGCGAGTTAAATATGAGGTAGTTCTCATCCAGTTATAGTAATGGTCCCAGGTTTTGTAGCCTCTGTATAACACATCCCCGGAGGAGGAAAATTATCGGAGGGAAATCACCAGCTTAGTCTTCAAATACACAGCAGTGTTACAGCTTCCTCATATGCAGAACCATTGTAGGATATCCATAATGTATGGGATCTTTACTGTACCTCTGTATATATGGATCCCATCCTGTGATAATGTCCTCCATTTTGGGCCCCTTCTCAAACACTTATATTGTATGGGATCTTTATCGTACCTCTTTATATCTGGGCCCCTTCATAATGTCCTCCATCATGGGCCCCTTGCTATAATAATTTCCTCTATCCTGGGCCCTTTCCCAAACACCTACAATGTATAGAATCTTTACTGTACCTCTTTATAGCTGGACCCCTTCCTATAATAATGTCCTCCATCCTGGGCCCCTTTTCTGTATAAATGTCCTCCATCCTTGGTCTCTTTCTGTAATAATGTCCTGCGTCTTGGGTCCCTGCCTGGACACCCTAATGGATGGGATCTTTACTGTATCTCTATATATCTTACATTTAACAAGTGTAAATCCTAAAAAAATAATCATGACATGTCCCATTGCATTTCATATGTGTGGAACTATTTTCGTCTAGATTAGGAGTACATAACCTGCAGCCTGGGGGTTACATGTGATATGCTATAACATGCTTTACGGCCCATCACAATGTGGTTTCAGAAATGCTTGTATGCGTTTGGCCATTAGTATATAAATTCTGAAACAAAGAAAGCAGAATGGCAAATGTTCATCTCTACATCCTCAATTTTAGGAGAATGGTATCCCATCACCCTTTTTGATTACTCCAAAAATATGTGTATATATTTTATAGGTAGGAACCACCATCAATGCTTTTGACTGTATATCATAGTTTATGGCATTCAAATATACAATGGGGACATCGACTTTCACATATGGCCTACCCTCTTGTAAGTGCTACATAGGAGTAAAGGGGAATGCTGTTAAGGTGCAGGTTCCACTTTCTGGGCTAATGTTTTGCATCAGGCAGTGCATATGATTTTGATATATTTGCAGGGCTTGGTAAAGATTCAACAATGTAGCACAGAAAAGTGTGTGCACCCCTGGTCTACATACATCATACTCAGCACAGCCTACGAGTGGTTAATTAAAGAGGTTGTCCACTTTTTTATTCTGTTTGACAGAGCTGACGAATAGAGATGAGTGATGTTCGATTTGAAATGTTCCCTAATCTCAAATTTGAGCTGTTGTGGGCGATGTTTGAGCCATTCGACGAATGCGAACAATTAGCTTCAAATTTGACAGTTCGAGGTTATGTTCGATAACAGTACAAATAGGTACCTGGGGGTCGGAGGCAGCCCGTTCCTGCCTGCTGTACTTGGCTGGACCAAAAAAGTAGGGTGAAGCCCACGTCAAATTTTTTGGGAAAAATTCATTAAAAAAAATTCATTTAGGGACTGCATCTTTATTGACCCTTTGAGGCCTGGCATGCTGCGGCATTGTAAGGGGGTTAACTTAGGTCACCCAAGGATAGCTCATTTCATGTCACCTGAGCTGTCCTCGGGTGACCTTAGTTAACCCCCCTTACAATGCCGCTGCGCTTCGGCCTCGAGGGGTTAATAAAGATGCAGTCCTTAAATGTATTTTTTAATGAATTTTTCCCAAAAAACTTGTCGTGGGCTTCGCCCTATTTTTTTGGTCCAGCCAAGTACAGCAGGCAGGAACAGGCTGCCTCCAACCCCAAGATGCCTATTTATACCTGCCTGGTAACAGAAATAGAAGGAAGCCCTTTTTTTATTATTATTTCATGAATTTCATGAAATAATAAAAAAAAAAAAAATGCGTGGGGCTCCACTCTATTTCTATGTCCAGCCAAGTACAACTAGGCAGCTGGGGGCTGCAATTCGTCCACAGCGCAGAGAGGCCCAAGCTTTCTGGGCACCCCCCGCTGCGAATTGCAGCCCGCAGCCACCCCAGAAAGTGGTGCGTTTAGAGAAGCGCAATCTTCTGGCGCTGAACCCCGCTTATCCAGGTCCCTGGTGCCATGGCTCACTGGGTGATAAAGGGGTTATGGCCAGATTTGTGTTATCAGCTGGCCCCAAGCCTGAAATTCATGGGGTCACACCAATATTAGACATGACCGCCATGAATTTCTATAGAATTTTTTTTAAAAAACACAACACACAGAAAAAAATATTTTATAAGAAATAAAACAAAAAATACACTTAGAGACTCCATCTTTATTAAAACATTCCTCTTCCGTCCGACGTAGTCCAAAAACGAAATGTCAGCACTGCTACATCGCTCTGCATAGACACACATGTCTATGAATAGTGGGAGCAGGCTGACAACTGACTGTGCAGTCAGGGTTCACCTCAGGTCATAGCTCGTGCTATGACCGCAGATGAACCCTGCCGGCACAGCCCGAGCACTGCTGAAGCCGGCGGAGATTGCCGAGCGCCGACAGAGCAGTGAATAATCGGAAGTCATTAACTTCCGGTATTATTCATTGCACTGCCCGGCGCTCGGAAATTTTTGTCAGCGTTGGCAGTGCTTTGTCCTGAACAGTTGTATGCCCTTGAATGCTAAAGATTTGGACACTCTACAATAAATTTTACATTTCACGTTAAATTATTAAAACCCTGTAGATGGTACCTCTAGAGATTTTGTCAGGCCAATTTGTTTTTGTAACTGAAATCCTATACAAAACCCCAGGAGATAGGCCCAGTATGCACAAAATATGAAACCTTTATTGGTGAAATACACACAGTAAAATCAAGGAGAATGTTAAAAAGCTGGCACTCTAAAACAGGAAGCCCACATTCAAAATGGTAAAAAGCACTTGTATAGAGTGTGTACAATAAACATACGATAGGTGCACAACAGCCAACTGTATACCACTAAAGGGTGTAATAAACCTACCCTCACAATGCCAACCTCACCATAGAGGACAAGCAATATACCGTATATACTCGTGTATAAGCCGAGTTTTTCAGCACAAAAAATGTGCTGAAATGTCCCCCCCTCGGCTTATACACGAGTCATATACGGTATTCCCTTTACCCCATTCAGTATACAGGGGCCCCCCCCATCAGTGGTATACAGGGCCCCCCTTGCTGCCACACACCTGTAAAGTAATAGATCATTATACTTATCCCTGTCGCTGTCGCCGCCGCCGCCGCCGCTCTGACACTGCGCTCCTCCGGGTCTTCATGCTTCTTCCTGCTTCCTCCTCCGGCGGGCGCTGGCAATGACGTCATTGAAGAAGCATGAAGACCCGGAGGAGCGCGGTGTCAGAGTGGTGGCGGCGGCGACAGGGATAAGTATAATGATCTATTACTTTACAGGTGTGCGGCAGCAAGGGGGGGCCCTGTATACCACTGATGGGGGGGCGCCCGTATACCACTGGGGCCTGTATACACCACTGGGGCCTGTATACACTACTGGGGCCTGTATACACCACTGGGGCCTGTATACATCACTGGGGCCTGTATACACCACTGGGGCCTGTATACATCACTGGGGCCTGTATACACCACTTGGGCCTGTATACACCACTGGGGCCTGTATACACCACTGGGGCCTGTATACATCACTGGGGCCTGTATATACCACTGGGGCCTGTATACACCACTGGGGCCTGTATACACCACTGGGGCTTGTATACACCACTGGGGCCTGTACAGTGCCTACAAGTAGTATTCAACCCCCTGCAGATTTAGGTGGTTTGATAAGATGCAAATAAGTTAGAGCCTTCAAACTGCAAACGAGAGTAGGATTTATTAACAGAAGCATAAATCTTACAAACCAAAAAGTTATGATGCTCAGTTGAATTTTAATAAATTTTAAACATAAAAGTGTGGGTCAATTATTATTCAACCCCTAGGTTTAATATTTTGTGGAATAACCCTTATTTGCAATTACAGCTAATAATCGTCTTTTATAAGACCTGATCAGGCCAGCACATGTCTCTGGAGTTATCTTGGCCCACTCCTCCATGCAGATCTTCTCCAAGCTATCTAGGTTCTTTGGGTGTCTCATGTGGACTTTGATCTTGAGCTCCTTCCACAAGTTTTCAATTGGGTTAAGGTCAGGAGACTGACTAGGCCACTCCAACACCTTGATTTTTTCCCTCTTGAACCAGGCCTTGGTTTTCTTGGCTGTGTGCTTTGGGTCGTTGTCTTGTTGGAAGATGAAATTACGACCCATCTTAAGATCCTTGATGGAGGAGCGGAGGTTCTTGGCCAAAATCTCCAGGTAGGCCGTGCTATCCATCTTCCCATGGATGCGGACCAGATGGCCAGGCCCCTTGGCTGAGAAACAGCCCCACAGCATGATGCTGCCACCACCACGCTTGACTGTAGGAATACCCTGATGACGGTGCCCGGAGTGGCACTGAAACGCGTAGGTGGAAATAAAGAAGGGGGGTCTTTTACCTAAAGACTTGTGACTGATTATTTAAAGCAGCGCGGACTGTCTTTACACCATCCCTGGATCTGACTGTAGGGATGGTATTCTTGGGGTCGTATGCAGTGCCATCCAGTCTCCAAACGTCACGTGTGTGGTTGGCACCAAAGATATCGATCTTGGTCTCATCAGACCATAGAACCTTGAACCAGTCTGTCTCAGAGTCCTCCAAGTGATCATGAGCAAACTGTAGACGAGCCTTGACATGACACTTTGAAAGTACAGGTACCTTACGGGCTCGTCTGGAACGGAGACCATTGCGGTGGAGTATGTTACTTATGGTATTGACTGAAACCAATGTGCCATGAGATCTTCCCGGAGCTGCTTCCTTGTTGTCCTTGGGTTAGCCTTGACTCTTCGGACAAGCTTGGCCTCGGCATGGGAGGAAACTTTCAAAGGCTGTCCAGGCCGTGGAAGGCCTGGACAGTTCCATAATGCAATAATAAATGTGGTATATAGAAATGAGCGCTAGGGATAACGGAACAAGCCGAACGCTTTTGTAGACATTACCTATTAGTTTATTACGATAAACACAGTACAGGTTTATTGAGGAAGACGCATGTAGCGTCGAAACACGTTGTGGGAGAAGGACCTGTACTGTGTTTATCGTAATAAACTAATAGGTAATGTCTACAAAAGCGTTCGGCTTGTTCCGTTATCCCTAGCGCTCATTTCTATATACCACATTTATTATTGCATTACGTTCCTTTCTCCCTTCGGGGAGAGTGGTGCGAGCAGCTCTGGGAGAGGACCTTGCTGAAGAAAACAGAAACCTGGCCCCTGCACGTGCACGGGACGGTGCACGTGTGAGAGACGGAGCACAGACCTGGGTGCAAAGGGGAGACAGGCAATAGATGAAGACAGGGATCCTGCATAAAAAAATCTCACCTACTTGCGGTTAATCTAGTTGTGCAGAGGGCACAACCAACTTAGGTGAGTGAAACGTACAGTGTAACGGGAATTTATACCCCTAAATTTGCATTGTGGCGCAACCATCTATTTTGATTTTTTTGCATGTTTGGACAGTTCCATAAGCCTTCCACTTCCGGATGATGCTACCAACAGTGGAGACAGGTAGGCCCAACTCCTTGGAAAGGGTTTTGTACCCCTTGCCAGCCTTGTGACCCTCCACGATCTTGTCTCTGATGGCCTTGGAATGCTCCTTTGTCTTTCCCATGTTGACCATGTATGAGTGCTGTTCACAAGTTTGCGGAGGGTCTTAAATAGTCAGAAAAGGCTGGCAAAAGAGATAATTAATCCACACATGTGAAGCTCATTGTTCTTTGTGCCTGAACTACTTCTTAATACTTTAGGGGGACCAAACAGAATGCTGGTGGTTTGAGGGGTGTTGAATAATAAATGACCCTCTGAATTAACTTTTAACGCTTTAAAAAAAAAAAAAAATTAAAAAATCTTTTTGGCTGCAGTGCATTTCACACTTCCAGGCTGATCTACACTCCAAATGTCCCAATGCCAAGTTAATTCCGCATGTGTCAACCACCTAAATCTGCAGGGGGTTGAATACTACTTGTAGGCACTGTATATACCACTGGGGCCTGTATACCACTGGGGCTGCTGTATATACTACTGGGGGCTGTATATACCACTGGGGAGGCTGCTGTATACTACCACTGGGGAGGCTGCTGTATACTACCACTGGGGAGGCTGCTGTATACTACCACTGGGGAGGCTGCTGTATACTACCACTGGGGAGGCTGCTGTATACTACCACTGGGGAGGCCTGTATACCACTGGGGGGGCCTGTATACCACACTGCTGGAGGCTGTATACCTGTGCTGGGGTCCACCCTCGGCTTATACACAAGTCAATAGGTTTTCCCAGGTTTTGGGGGCAAAAGTAGGGGGGTCGGTTTATACACGGGTCGGCTTATACATGAGTATATACGGTAAGTAAAAACTAGTAAAAATTATTTGAGTGATATAGCTTATTCACAAAATTTGACCACCCTTAATATGAGGGATAGGGGCACACACTTTGCAATGTATAGGGTGAAATAAACAGCAAATCTGTATCTCACCACATGCGTGTTTCATATCTACATCATGTTAATTTCTCATTGGGCATGCTGAGTTTTCTGTGCTAATAAACTTGTGCTAGATACAGAAAAAAATGTAAATAAAGAACATGCATTTTTAGTGCATTTCCACTGCAGAAACGTATGTAATATGCACATATCAATAAACTGTTGTCAATGCCAACTACCAGGAAAAATCAATAACAAATTAGCTTTATGTAAAACAGGATATACCTAAAGAGTATCGCCAGTCAGTAGGAGATGTGTGACAGCTCTGGGTGCAGGTTTTTAAACATAGCTAATTTATTTTATGCCAGCAAGTCAGTTTCCCTTGCTGGCAACTCCAGTTTACTTTAGCTTGCAGCCAGGTTGGTAACCACTACCACTGCCTACCTATGGTTACATAATACATAATCCCTATACGATCATGTTGCTGGTATAGGGATTAATTTTCTATTCTGACCTTGGTGGAGTGAGGACCTACCTTGCTGTTTCCTGGAGTCCTTGTTGGAGCAGTATCAGCTGTAGCCTCTGGTGTTTGGGCTACAGCTTACTACTCTGTGTATCTTTTTGTCTTGTTGCCTGTTTTTTTTTTACCTGTCCCCATGTAAGATTATATCAGAGGTGGCATCTAGTGTACCCACTGGCCATGGTACTATGCAGGCCTAGTGGAGGTGACAGTCAGGGATTAGGCACGTGACGGCGGCGGGGGGGGAAGGACCCGCATAGGTAATAGGGGAGCTCAGGGTAATCACAGCATGCATCACTGTGTTTGACAGGGACAACGACCAATGACCTCAATACCACACCCGAGAGTGACAGGTTCCCAGCGACCGCCGTATCGTTGCTGCATCGCTGGTGAGATATGACTGTTTGACATCTCACCAGTGACCACGTAGCGACGCACCAGCGATTCCTACTAGGTTGTATCGCTGTCGGGATCGCTGGAGCATCGCCAAGTGTGACGGTACCCTAATGGTACCTTTACACGCCGCTACTGGAGGGTGGCAACAACCGGCTACTTCACGTGCACGAGCACGCACAAACGGTTGCAAACGGTAATCGCACCACCTTTACACGCCGCAATAAGGTGCGCTACGGTAGGTTACATCTATCTCTGGATACACTGCCGGGTGTCTCAAGTTACCTTCTGCAGAGCACCTTACCTCATTTACACACCGCTACAACAAGCTAATATGGGCGGACCTGGTGCAGCAGGGACAACACATAGGCGTGCCACAATTGTGGATTATGAGACGTCCGTATGCTGATAGGACAAAGCAATATCATCATGATTGGCCAGGCAGCGCAGGAGGCTGATTAATACATGACGCTCGAGCAATTGTGTAGTGTGACTGGTCAGCTCCTTAAATATGCCGCCCTATGCAGCGACTACCAATCGTAACGCAGGAGCTTCTTCCAATGATCGCTGAAGGGGGGTGGTTTCCCGGAGGCTGTGTCACGCCCCAGGTACATACCAGGTACATAGCATGGTGTAGAAACAACCCTTCTGTTCCTTCTTTACACGCCGATACAGGTCGCTACCATCGGCTGGGTAACCACCTGTTTTAGGGCAGTGCTCTGAAACAGGTGCCGCCACTGGCGGGTGGCTACAACCGTCTTCACACGCCGCTACCTCGGGTTGAATTGGCGGTGCAAGATACATTTCTCTCATGTATCCGGTTGTTGCCACCATCCAGTAGCGGCGTGTAAAGGTACCATAAGACACGGGCAAGTTTAAGGGTGCCTTCACACTGCGGCACTATCCGGTCCGGGGCAGTCCGGGATGACCCTGACAGCCGCTGACTGGATCAGCACACAGGACTGGAGGACTAATATGCCCTCCGGTCTGGTGTGTAGACGCACGCAGTTACCGCGGCTGATAAGCCAGGACCGCGGCATCGCGGTCCTAATCTTGTTAGCGGCTGCAGCTGAGTGCGCTGCACACTGGACCGGAGGGCATATTAGCCCTCCAGTCCTGAGTGCTGATCCAGTCCGTGGCTGTCAGGGTCAACCCGGACAGCCCCGGACCGGATCACGCCGCAGTGTGAAGGCCCCTAAGGAGGTGTTTATCTCCTGCTCCTTAACGTAAGAGCTTTTGTTTCCTTTTCCATCCCCCGTTGTATCTTTGTGTTGCACCGTGCAAGGGACATCCCCTGGTACAGTTTGACAATAAAAGGAGTGCCAAAAATGCACCAAATACATGAGAAAATATACAAGTAATCTAAGTTATATGATAGTTGTAGATATTTTGTTTAAATTCTGATACATAATAAACTCCCCATAGCCAAAGACGGCAGTGTTTTTAACACAATGGATATACTTAGCATAAAAGAACTCATGATAAAGTGGGTATGGGAGCTTAACTTTACATTACATTCTCAAGATGAGTTTATGGCGAGCTTTTAATGCTGCACAGAAACATTTCCTCTTAGGGTACCTGTTGTGTGCCACGAATGGCAACAACCTGTAATGCCTATTCTCTGTATTGTATGTATTTCCTCCAGTCAGTAATTCTTTGTTGTTACCAGGTAGATTGACTGTCTACTAAGTTTGACCCTAAGTTGCTGCCTTAGTTGTGTCTGTACTGGACGTCCCCCCTTCTTCCCCAGTTAGTCTGCAGAAGCCATTACTGAAGACACATGTCTAAAACCCCTGTACAGATTATTTCCTTTTACCTGCTGTTACGTTGGATGTAATACAAGATTCTGGAAGAAATTTACAGCATTTCTCCTTTCTTATTACAAGTTCATCGTACTGGCCGAGTTGAAATCTATCTGTTTTCCCCTGATGGGTAAGTGTTCTGGGTTACTACTATCTAAGGGACTGATAACTGCAGCACTGCATTACGCCATCAGAAGGGAACAGAATAGTACCTTTACACGTCCCAACATTGCATGCAATTTCACTTGCAATTTACTGGTTGCAGTGAAATCATGGAAATATTGTTCTATTTTGTTGCCGTGTACAAATGTAACAATGTGTCCATGATTTCACTGCAACCAACAAATTGCCAGTGAAATTGCCTAGCAATATTGCCGCGTGTGACGGTACCTTTACAGTTCCAACAAAGTAGATGGGAATTCTAGAAATCTCATTCCCATTGTAACTTAATTTAACTAATTTACCTAATAGGTGCAGAAATGTTGGAGAAAACCTGCAACAACAAAATTGCACCATTGTGAGAATTCAATACAAAAGTACAGGCCAGAAAGTATGGTATCAGAGGAAAATCTTGTATATCCATAGACCAAGGTGGGCAGTAATATATATGGCTAAATGCCGAACATAACTCCTATAGTCAAAAGAATAACCATTTAACAAATCTGAAAATACTTTTTTTTTTAAATAAATCTTTATTGAAAATAATAATTTAAAGGGACGCCTCCTAAGCTAGCAAAACATGTACCTGCAGCATCCATTCACTAATCTCACACTCCTTTTGTCTCCTAAAAGCATCCTGTGAAAGTGCATAAAAACGTTTTAATACTTACTCATTAGTGATTATAATTAGCAGGGGCTATATTCTTTAGTCACCAGGGCGGGCTGTTTTGCAGCCTCCAGGATCCACCCTCTCTCTGTCTGTGTGCTCTGCTTGTGCAGGCTTTACCCTCCCCCTTCTCTATCACTCACAGAATGCAAATCATTAGTCCTGCCTTCAGCGGCACATCACAGCAGCACACACAGAGAGAGGGTGGATCATTCAGGCTGCAAAACAGCCCACCCTGGTGACTAAAGAATATAGCCCCTGCTAATTAACATTGCTAATGAGTGAGTATTAAAACGTTTTTATGCACTTTCACAGGATGCTTTTAGGAGACAAAAGGAGTGTGAGATTAGTGAATGGATGCTGTAGAGACATGTTTTGCTAGCTTAGGAGGCTTTTGTAGGTGACAGGATCCCTTTAAATAGATATGTTTTTTTTAGAGGGATATACACAAGAGGGCAGCACAAAGCAATAGGAGGAGACAGGTGGAAAGGTATATACAAAAAAGGTTCAGCAATATATACTGTATGTAGAAGTATAGGACACAATTGAACATATATAGAGCACAATTGCAAGTTGTATTAAAGTAATATGCACATAAATAAAGGTGTACCAATATTATGAAATAACCTACGGATATCTCCTCCTGCTGGAATAGCACCAGGCCCTGACACCCGTTTTGGTGCTAAACATTATCAGGGGCATGACCTGCCATAGTGCCCTATGTACTTTCAGCTATGTCCTGTATTTTTACATATATTTTGATGAACCTTTTTTGTATATACCTTTCCACGTGCCCTCTTGTGTATACTCCGTTTGAGAAACCCTTATCTAATTTAAGATTTCTTAAGTAAACATATAGATTTATGGAAAAAAAAAAGTATTTTCAGATTTTTAAATGATGACCAGCATGAGAATGTAGTATAAATATGGATATACTTTTCTACTTGCCTGCATAGCAGGCAGCCGGGAGCAACATTCTGCATGGACTGTTGCTTCTAAAGCTGACTGCACACAGTAAGTATTTGGTGAGTTTTTAACCTCAGTATTTGTAGCCAAAACCAGGAGTGGGAGAAAAAAATTAACGTCATGACATGTTTCTGTGGCGCCCCTGTGGTTCGGTTGTCACAGTGGTACTGCACCTGTCCAACAGGTGTGGTGCCATGCTTGCAGGTTAGATGGGAATGCCCTGCTGAGACCACCAAACACACCCAGCACAGTCCAATCCCAGGTCAGGGAGATGATGGGCGGAAGACTCTCGTACATGGAGCCGCCAATCCCCTGGCTGGAGGGAAGAGTTAGTTGAGGGGGTGGGAAATAGACAGGAGGAACAGTTGGAGTTAGGGAAGTAAAGAGACAACATTATGGGAAGAATCTTGGAGTGAGTTACAGGGGACCCAGGCAGGGGACCTCTGGTAGAGAACAGTACACATCCAGAAAAATTGGCTGCTAATCTCCAGGCCTGGGGATCTGAATCTGTTGCTGGCTAGACGGCCAGGCAGAGAAACTTGTTGCAAATGGGAACCAGCCACAGTTTGGTCTGGAATCTGCAGGACCAGCCGAGAAACCAGAGGTTACTGAACTTCACGTGCAGTGGCCACCACCATGGACTCTCCCAGGTGAAGGGACTACAGAGGGTCAAGAGGACTTTCAAGGCAGTCACTCAGAAGGGCCCGCAGTCGCTTGCTTTTGGACTTGTAACCACGAAGACACGAGAAAGGAAAGGAGCAGCAAAGTGTCAGACACCAAAGGGCAACAAGCAAAGACTTTGTACTCTGTGTCTCACCAGAGTGGACCTGGGCTACTTGTGAGCTGGTCAAGCTGAAACCTTGGAAAATACACCACCTGTTGGGCTTTGCCTGCACTGTATTACACATAAAGGTGACTGGCAAGAACTGCAAAATCCCTGTGCCTGTCTACTCCTTCTTGCGCCTCCCTGCACCAACAACTACAACCACCATCATCCTCACTTCACCAACTCTACACCCCAAGGGTCTGCTCCATCTGAGGGGAGAGCTACATCAAGATGCCATATCATCTATCCCCTGGGGCCACTACAGGCAGCGCTGGTCCAATTGATCAGACACCTCAGATGGGGTCACGATAAACTTTATTTTCCCCTGTAAATATTCTCCTTTCAACCCTTCTGGTCAAGGTAACTAACTCCGGTTTGCCACCATGATACCCCAACAGACTGATCCCGGTTGGTCGAGTAACCCACTGCCCTAATGACAATGACAATTCTATTATACTTTCCCTCTAATTGTTCCACCTCTCGTTTTAGCTTACAAAAACTGAGGAAAGGCTGTTTCCACTTTTCTTTTTGTGAGTTTTTGATGTTGCAGCATTTTTGCAACTATTATATAAATTGGTTACTTATGTTTTTTCAATTGCATTTTTAAATTAGGTTTTTAGCAATGTTATCATGTTTTTCATCCTGCTGTTTTTGTCACTTTTTAGTTTGTCATGTTTTAAAAAAAGATGCTTTGTTATTGATTCTTCCTGGTATTTGGCTTTGACAAAACATTATTGGTACAGTCATGTACAGATTACATGCGCTTTTAATGCATTTAAAAAGTGGAAATACACTAAAACACACAGACATTTTTTACCTGTGATTTTTCTGCTTCTCATGCAATTTTATAAGGAAAATCTGCAAATAAAACGTAACCGCAAAAGAAATTTGTGTGTTGCGTATTTGAAACATGCACTGCAGGTCAGTGTACACTAAGTAATAAAGAACCACAATGGGCATGAGATTTCTATAAATCCCGTCCACTTTACTAGAACTATAATACGCTGCTTTTTCGGCACAGTATAAAAAACTCATTGTCGGCACAGTCTAAGTCTTTGGATCGTCAGTGTCCCAGCAGTCTGCGGGCATTTTTTTCTCTATTATAGCTATGCTCAGGGCTGGACTGGGACCAAAAAGCAGCCCTGGAAAGCAAACTCCACCAGCCCACACACTATATCACCCATTAGCCCCAATCAGTGAAGTTTGATTTTAAAGGGAACCTGTCGCCCCCCAGACTCTCATTACCTGCCCCTGCATCTTCCTATTACTACTCTATCCTTTCTGTGCTAAATGTGCCCTGTGACTGTGTAATAAAAGCTTTTTAACACTCAAACACGTCATTTCTGGTACTCCGCAGGCCGGACTTCAGGCTGCGCAGTGTGCGTGCTCTATGGAACACATTACGTCAGCTCATCTGTGATGATATCTGTGATGAGCTGATGTAATGTGCTCCACAGAGCATGCGCAATGCGCAGCTCTCTCACACACAGGCACTAGGGATGGGCGAGTCTACTCGCTAGGACTCGTTACTCGGCGAGTAGTAAGGGACTCGCAGGACTCGGTACTCTGCGAGTTTCCCAGCGATTACTCGCACAGTAACGAGTCCAATGCAAATCTATGGCAATCCTAGTTTTGTCAGAGTCTCAGACTCTGACAAAACTAGGATTGCCATTGACTTGCATTGGACTCGTTACTGTGCAAGTAATCGCAGGGAAACTCGCACAGTAACGAGTCCGGCTGGCTGCTCTGTGCCGGGCTCGGGTCCTGCGGGCTGCCGCAGCTCTAGGGTCCTAGAGCCCGCCTGCTCTCCCTGTGTACAGACATGAATGTCTGTGCACAGAGATGATGTAGCAGAGCTGAGATTGTTCTCAGTCTGCTCACTCCCTGTGCATAGACATCTATATCTATGCACAGGGATGTAGCAGAGAGGACATCGCGTTTTGGACTACGTCGGACGGAAGAGGATTTTTTTAAATAAAGATGGAGTCCCTATTGGCTTTTTTTTTTATTTCTAATAAAAAAATTTTTCTCTGTGTTGTGTTTTTTTTAAAACAATTTAATAGAAATTCATGGCAGTCATGTCTAATATTGGCGTGACCGCCATAAATTTCGGGCTTAGGGCCAGCTGATAATACAAAGCTGGCCTTAACCTCATTATTACCCAGTGAGCCACCCGCCACCAGGGCCACTGGAAGAGCGGGGTTCAGCGTCAGAGGATGGCGCTTCAATGAATGCGCCATCTTCTGAGGCGGCTGCGGGCTGCAATTTGCAGCGGGGGGTGCCCAGAAAGCTTGGGCCTCACTGCGCTGCAGATTCCAGCCCCCAGCTGCTTAGCTGTACCTGGCTAGACATAGAAATTGCGCGGAGTCCCACGCATTTTTTTTTTATTATTTCATGAAATTCATGAAATAATAAGAAAAAAGGGCTCCCCTATATTCTTGTGTCTGGCCAGGTACAAATAGGCACCTGGGGGTTGGGGGCAGCCCGTCGCTGCCTGCTGGATCCGGCTGGTTCCAGAAATACGGCGAAGCCCACGTCATTTTTTTTCTGAAAAATCAATAAAACAATCCTAAAAAAGGGACTGCATCTTTATTAACCCCTCGCCCATGGTCCAGGGGTTAATAAAGATGCAGTCCCTTTTATTTATATTGTTTTATGGATTTGTCAGAAAAAAATTTGACGTGGGCTTCGCCGTATTTCTTCGCTGTACTATGTCTAGCCATAGTAATTTAGGACTCGCCCATCACTAACAGGCACACTCACACAGCAGCCTGTCCTCACACACAGACACACACTCACACATACACACACAGCAGCCTGTCCTCACACACAGACACACACTCACACACACACAGCGGCCTGTCCTCACACACAGACACACACTCACACATACACACACAGCAGCTTGTCCTCACACACAAGACACACACTCACACATACACACACAGCAGCTTGTCCTCACACACAGACACACACTCACCCATACACACACAACAGCCTGTCCTCACACACAGACACTCACACATACACACACAGCGGCCTGTCCTCACACACAGACACACACTCATAAATACACACACAGCAGCCTGTTTTCACACACAGACACACACTCACACATACACACACAGCAGCTTGTCCTCACACACAGACACACACTCACATATACACACACAACAGCCTGTCCTCACACACAGACACACTCACACATACACACACAGCGGCCTGTCCTCACACACAGACACACACTCATAAATACACACACAGCAGCCTGTTTTCACACACAGACACACACTCACACATACACACACAGCAGCTTGTCCTCACACACAGACACACACTCACATATACATACACGGCAGCCAGTCCTCAAACACAGACACACACTCACCCATACACACACAGCAGCCTGTCCTCACACACAGACACACACTCACACATACACACACAGCAGCTTGTCCTGACACGCAGACACACACTCATATATACATACACAGCAGCCTGTCTTCACACACAGACACACACTCACCCATATACACACAGCAGCCTGTCCTCACACACATTATTAGTATGAATGACTGGAATCTAACCTCAGAGTGCAGGTGCAAGCAGAAAAAAAATACTAATGAGAAAAAGGAGATATCTGCTGCAACACTGCCACTAAATATGCACATTTGATGAGTGCAATGAGCTGCCGAGCTACACACCTAATACAGGTATAATGATAAAATGTATTATAGCAATCACTGCTCTAGAATATAATGCAAATAGGAAGACTTAGCTTCAGCAGTGGCCACTGCGGAGTGCCCGGTGACTGACGCCAAGGTGCTTCCATCTCACCGGGTCCTAACACTATGACTAGATGTGCATATTTAGTGTCAGTGTTGCGGCAGATATCTCCTTTTTCTCATTTGTCCTCACACACAGACACACTCACAGATACACACACAGCAGCCTGTCCTCACACACAGACACTTACTCACACACAGCAGCCTGTTCTCACATACAGACACACAAATACACACACAGCAGCCTGTCCTCACACACAGAGACACACTCACACACACACAGCAGCCCGTCCTCACACACAGACACTCATACACAGCAGCCTGTCCTCACATACACACTCACATATACACACACAGCAGCCTGTCCTCACACACAGACACACACTCACACATACACACTCAGACACACACAGCAGCCTGTCCTCACACACAGTAGTTCAAAATTGCAGAGGGTGGACGGTGTATATGGACCTGCGCTGCATAGACCATAAAGATCAGTTAGGCAGTGTTCATCATTATAGTGTTTATTTCTGATGCATTTTTTGAGTTAGTCCCAACTCCTTCTTCAGGACTACCAATCCCTGAAGAAGGAGTTGGGACTAACTCCGAAACGCGTCGGAAATAAACATTATAATGATAAACACCACCTGATCTTTCTGGTTTATGCAGCGCAGGTCCGTATACACCGTCCACCCTCTGCAATTTTGAACTACATTGACCGTTGTGGTGTCGATCCTTGCAGCAGCTATTACCTTTTGTCTTTGTCCTGATGCTGGTTGAGTGCTACACAACCCCTCCAGGTGCGTGACTAATTAAATTTAGTCCACCTTTTTATCAATGATAAGACCCTATTGCGCTTCTCTCTCCCTTTTCTAGTTTTGATGTCCTCACACACAGACACACAAATACACACACAGCAGCCTGTCCTCACACACAGACACACATTCACACATAGCGGCCTGTCCTCACACACACACTCACACATACACACAGCAGCCTGTCCCCACACACAGACACACATTCACACATACACACACAAAAGCATGTTATCAAACACAGACACATACACATACACACAGCAGCCTGTCTCACACACACTCACACATACACACACAGCAGCCTGTCCTCACAAACAGACACACTGACACATACACACACAGCAGCCTGTCCTCACACACAGACACACACGCAGCCTGTCCTCACACACAAATACACACACAGCAGCCTGTTCTCACACACAGACACACAAATACACACACAGCAGCCTGTCCTCACACAGATATACACATACACACACAGCAGCCTGTCCTCGCACACAGACACACACTCACACACACACAGCAGCCTGTCCTCACACACAGACACACATACACACACAGCAGCCAGTCTCACACACACACCAAGTAGCCTGTCCTCACACACAGACACACATACACACACAGCAGCCTGTCCTCACACACAGACACACATACACACACAGCAGCCTGTCCTCACACACAGACACACATACACACACAGCAGCCTGTCCTCACACACACTCATACACACACAGCAGCCTGTCCTCACACACAGTAGTTCAAAATTGCAGAGGGTAGACGGTGTATATGGACCTGCGCTGCATAGACCATAAAGATCAGTTAGGCGGTGTTCATCATTATAGTGTTTATTTCTGATGAATTTTGGAGTTAGTCCCAACTCCTTCTTCAGGACTACCATTCCCTGAAGGAGTTGGGACTAACTCCGAAAGACGTCGTAAATAAACATTATAATGATAAACACCACCTGATCTTTCTGGTTTATGCAGCGCAGGTCCGTATACACCGTCCACCCTCTGCAATTTTGAACTACATTGACCGTTGTGGTGTGGATCCTTGCAGCAGCTATTACCTTTTGTCTTTGTCCTGACGCTGGTTGTATGCTACACAACCCCTCCAGGTGAGTGACTAATTAAATTTAGTCCACCTTTTTATCAATGATAAGACCATATTGCGCTTCTCTCTCCCTTTTCTAGTTTTGATGTCCTCACACACAGACACACAAATACACACACAGCAGCCTGTCCTCACACACATACTCTCATTCACAGATAGCGGCCTGTCCTCACACACACACTCACACATACACAGAGCAGCCTGTCCCCACACACAGACATACATTCCCACATACACACACAGAAGCATGTTCTCAAACACAGACACATACTCACACATACACACAGCAGCCTGTCTCACACACTCACACATACACACACAGCAGCCTGTCCTCACAAACAGACACACTCACACATACACACACAGCAGCCTGTCCTCACACACAGACACACACGCAGCCTGTCCTCACACACAGACACACAAATACACACACAGCAGCCTGTTCTCACACACAGACACACAAATACACACACAGCAGCCTGTCCTCACACACCGACACACACTCACACATACACACACAGCAGCCTGTCCTCAGACACACACTCACACACAGCAGCCTGTCCTCACACAGATACACACTCACACACACAGCAGCCTGTCCTTACACACAGACACACACTCTCACACAGCAGCCTGTCTCACACACAGACACACACTTACACACACACATCAGCCTGTCCTCACACACAGACACACACTCACACATACTCACAAAACAGACTGTCCTCACACACACTCACACACACAGCAGCCTTTCCTCACACACAGACACACACTCACACATACATACACAGCAGCCTGTCCTCGCACACAGACACACACTCACACACACAGCAGCCTGTCCTCACACACAGACACACATACACACAGCAGCCTGTCTCACACACACACACAGCAGCCTGTCCTCACACACAGACACACATACACACACAGCAGCCTGTCCTCACACACAGACACACATACACACACAGCAGCCTGTCCTCACACACACTCATACACACACAGCAGCCTGTCCTCACACACAGTAGTTCAAAATTGCAGAGGGTAGACGGTGTATATGGACCTGCGCTGCATAGACCATAAAGATCAGTTAGGCGGTGTTCATCATTATAGTGTTTATTTCTGATGCATTTTGGAGTTAGTCCCAACTCCTTCTTCAGGACTACCATTCCCTGAAGGAGTTGGGACTAATTCCGAAACGCGTCGTAAATAAACATTATAATGATAAACACCACCTGATCTTTCTGGTTTATGCAGCGCAGGTCCGTATACACCGTCCACCCTCTGCAATTTTGAACTACATTGACCGTTGTGGTGTGGATCCTTGCAGCAGCTATTACCTTTTGTCTTTGTCCTGACGCTGGTTGTGTGCTACACAACCCCTCCAGGTGAGTGACTAATTAAATTTAGTCCACCTTTTTATCAATGATAAGACCCTATTGCGCTTCTCTCTCCCTTTTCTAGTTTTGATGTCCTCACACACAGACACACAAATACACACACAGCAGCCTGTCCTCACACACAGACTCTCATTCACACATAGCGGCCTGTCCTCACACACACACTCACACATACACACAGCAGCCTGTCCCCACACACAGACATACATTCACACATACACACACAGAAGCATGTTCTCAAACACAGACACATACTCACACATACACACAGCAGCCTGTCTCACACACTCACACATACACACACAGCAGCCTGTCCTCATAAACAGACACATTCACACATACACACACAGCAGCCTGTCCTCACACACAGACACACATACACACACAGCAGCCTGTCTCACACACACACAGTAGCCTGTCCTCACACACAGACACACATACACACACAGCAGCCTGTCCTCACACACAGACACACATACACACACAGCAGCCTGTCCTCACACACACTCATACACACAGAGCAGCCTGTCCTCACACACATACACACATCAGCTTATCTCACACACACTCACACACACAGCAGCCTTTCCTCACACACAGACACACACTCATACATACACACACAGCAGCCTGTCCTCGCACACAGACACACACTCACACACACAGCAGCCTGTCCTCACACACAGACACACATACACACAGCAGCCTGTCTCACACACACACACAGCAGCCTGTCCTCACACACAGACACACATACACACACAGCAGCCTGTCCTCACACACAGACACACATACACACACAGCAGCCTGTCCTCACACACAGACACACACTCACACACAGCAGCCTGTCCTCACACACACTCACACACACACAGCAGCTTGTCCTGACACACAGACACACACTCACATATACACACACGGCGGCCTGTCCTCATACACAGACACACATTCACCCATACACACACAGCAGCCTGTCTTCACACACAGACAAACACTCACACACAGCAGCCTGTCCTCACACACAGACACACACAAACACATACACACACAGCTTGCACTGCCCCACCCCACACACCTGTCAGGTCAGACAAAAGTAAAAGTATCTTACCTGATCTTTGGTTTGTGTTCCCACACTGGCAGCCCCGGGTCCATAGGTGAGAAAGGTCACAGGAGGAGTGAGGAGGAGACTCACTCTCTGACTGAGACAAAATCACTGGCTGCTAACGCTTCCTTCAGGCCAGCTCCACTACCTGCACTGGGACCCATCTGGTAATGGCTGGGGTGGCTGCGATTCCGTTTCATGGGTGGGAGAGCAGAGTGTGTGCTCTCTCCACCCACAAAGAACATGCTGTACAACCGCACACTCATTTTTAACAATTAACCACTGCTAGGGCCGCTCGCCCGCTGATTGGAGCGAGTCTGTTGCTGTGTGACGAGTGAGTCACTCTCTCTGATGATGTGTACTGGCAACTTGGTGGCCTGCGCCGCTCCCCGGACCCTGCTATGCCGGTGGGCAACAGGGGCTGCAAAATCATTTTAAAGCTGGCCTGTGGCTGGAGGAAAGGGGGCTGTCACCCCGCCCACTCGACAACCACCGGTCTATCGGGAAACGTCACGCATTCCCGCCTATCAGTCCGGGCCTGGCTATGCTATTTATTGATTCTGCAATCTTTATGTCTTCATATCACTTGCTTCATTCATTAGTTTTACTGTACGAATGGGATATTACCCATTAATCATTTTTTCATTGTTATTTCTCTATCACACTATATACTTAGCATGCTGTGATTTTTGTAAAAATATTGCTTTGCACTTTCTTTACCATTTAATATATTGTATATGCCCTAGCCCATACTTTTTTTTCCCAATTTTATCATCTGCTTGTGTCCTAATTCCCTTCTTTTTTTATATAGTTTAAGTATCGGTTAATAACAATAAAGATTTATATTTTATTCATTAAAATTTTTATGAATTAGCACCTTTTTTTTGTGTAGTTATTTACTGATATAACTGCCTTGTGGCATCTATGATGGGGGAGCATGGGGGGGAGAGAAATAGCAAACAGGGGAGGAGAGAGAGAGCAAAAAAGGGGGAGAGTGCACAGGATGGAGATGGCAGCCGCCTCCCAGTGCTACAGAGCCCGCCCCCATTGTGATGTCACCACCCTCCTGATTCCTGATGCGATAGCACTGGGGCTCTATCTAGTAGATTATTTTTGGAGATTTTTCCACTATAATTTTTTTGGGGAGGATTCAGTTTCTTTCCCTATTGAGTGTATTGCATTCAATTGGAAACCAAAATTAGAAATAAGCCACAAAATCCAATAATCTCCCATTAATAATATTGGGGGAATTAATTATTAATATTGATTAAAGTAAATGGTCTGGTTATTAATAGTACGACGAATACTAAAAAAAATAACATTTTTAAATTGCAAAAAAGTTTTTTTTTTTTTTTCAAAGAAACTGAAAGGTAATATGTAGAATGTAGGTGTTTGGTCGATAAGCCCTGGAGCTACCTGAGTATTGAACCTAACTGTGCATAAAATGTGCTCTTGTCTAGTTAGTTTGGAGATATGAATATGATTTGACAATTTATCAACAGTATCTCAGGTTAGCTAGTGCAATCCGGTTACAATTCAGCTCCAGGTAAAGGGCACAGTGCTTTATTTGCAATGAACCTGTGTTTTAATAAACTCCATAGTGCTTTATATGATACAGAGACTATGAAATGCAGTATGTAGTTGACATTTGAAATGCGCTAGCCTCCCTATAGCAAACAGCTTTGTTGAACTGTTATGCTTGCATTTGTGAAAATAAGCATCAGTTATCGCCCAGTGGGACCATAAATCTCTCTCTAAAGTGTAATCATATACAATCTATAGCATAAAAGGCAGCACGATGAAAGGAGTGCATTGTATAGGACACAAGTGACTGATGACTGAAATGACTATTGATTATGCAGTGAGTGGATGGACCAGAGAGAGAGAGTCAGCTTTTATAGCAAATGTGAGAGGGACTATATGAATATAAATACCTAGGTCTTGTGTCACATCCCAACATTTCATTACAGGTAAAGCTGACAGCCCCTAGTGGCTTGTCACATAGAAGAAATAACTAAGGAGCCAAATGTCTGTCTGTTTTTCTTCCACATTTAAGCAAAAATTAATATGACCGACCAAAAGCATAGACAAAACATGTAGTTTTAGATTGTGAATTCATTTATTAAAGAAAAAACACCACCTGCCCCATGTGAGAGAGAGTTATTGTTGACCCATAATCTTTAAAGCTGTGTTCATATATTCAGTTTTTGGTCAGTTTTTGCAAGCCAAAACCAGCAGTAGATGAAAAATACAGACGTGGTGATGTGTTTCTATGTCAACCTTTTAGTACAGCGGTGGGGAACCTCAGGCTTCAGGGCTGCATGCAGCCCTCGATTATCTTTTTTGCAGCCCCCAGACAGATTCCTCAGGACCGCAGTTCTCAGGCTTGCAGACATGTTTTGCCAACTGCCTGCCCTTTAAACCCAAATCCCAGTGATCTCTATGCCCAAGCCGCAGCCTCCCCAGTGATGTATATGCCCCCAGCCTCTCCTGTGATGTCTATGACCCTAGCAAACCTAGAAAAGCCCTTGTGAAGCAACATGATCAATATCACCTAACATCACAGCCACATCAAAGAGAAGCAGCCCTAGCCACCCCAGTAGGGGTGAGTTGATTGTTTAACTAAATATAGCAGGGGAATTTTTAAATTGATCATTTTGGGCAGCCCCCGAAGTAAGGTAGAAATTTCCAAATGCCCCCGGCAGAAAAAGGTTCCCTATGCCTGCTTTAGTATAAGGGTAGAGATGAGCGATGTTCGATTCGTAATGTTCGCCAATCTCAAATTCGAGCTGTTTTGAGCAGTGTTCGAGTCATTCGACGAATGCGAACAATTAGCTTCAAATTCGGCAGTTCGAGGTTATGTTCGATAACAGTTCATTCACCAAAAGGACCCTATAAAGTGGTCTGGGGGCAGAGGAAAAGGCTGAAATGGGGGCATGATTGTTTAAAAGCCGGCGGTAAAAAGCCGCCGGCTTTTAAACAATCATTCAGCCCGATCCACTGCCCCCCACAGCCTTCCATCCCGATCCTCCACTCCCCCCACTGACTCCCATCCCAATCCTAAGTTAGGACCGGGTGGGGAGCAAAGCACAAGGGAGCGGGGAGCAGAGGACCAGGGCAGTGAAGCCGCCGGCGTTAAGAAGACTTCAACGCCGGCTTTCCTGCTCTGTCCTGCACTCCCGCCCCCTGATGCCCCCTCATCGCTCCCTGGATCTGCTCCCCCTGCCCCCGGTCCTAACTTAGGATCAGCGGGGAGGTGGAGGGGGGAGCGATGATGGGGCATCATTAAAGAGTGGGAAGAGCAGCACAGAGCAGGAAAGCCAGTGCTGAAGTCTCACCGCTGGCTTTCCCGCCGGTTATTTCAAATGATCAGCTGATAAAGATCAGCTGTTCATTTGAAGAAACCGCGCGGTGACGTCAGGGAAAGGTTCATGTGAGTTCATGCAGCATGAACTCACTTGAACTTTTCCACGCTGGGTGCTGCACAGCTCAGCTATTATCTCTGGTAGAGGTTCACTACGAGAGATGTAGCTGAGCTAAAGAAGAAAACCTGATTTACGTCGGATGGAAGAGGAATTTTTTTATAAAGATGGAGTCTCTAAGTGTATTTTTTGTTTTATTTCAAAAAAATATTTTTTTCTCTGTGTTGTGTTTTTTTTTTTTAAATTCACTAGAAATTCATGGCGGTCATGTCTAATATCGGCATGACCCCATGAATTTCGGGCTTAGGGCCAGCTGATAACACAAAGCTGGCCCTAACCCTTTTATTACCCAGTGAGCCACGGCACCAGGGCCCTGGATGAGCTAGGTTCAGCATCAGAAGATGGCGCTTCTCTGAACGCGCCATTTTCTGGGGTGGCTGTTGGCTGCAATTCGCAGCAGGGGTGACCAGAAAGCTTGGGCCTCCCTGCGCTGCGGATTCCAACCCCCAGCTTCCTAGTTGTACCTGGCTGAACATGGAAATAAACAAAAAAATTTGACATGGGCCTTGCCATATTTTTTGTGTCCAGCCAGGTACAGCAGGCAGGAACGGGCTGCCTCCAACCCCTAGGTGCCTATTTGTACCTGCCTGGAAACACAAATAGAAAGAAAGTCCTTTGTTTATTATTATTTCATGAACTTCATGAAATAATAAAAAAAAATAAATGGGGCTCCGAGCTATTTCTATGTCCAGCCAGGTACAACCAGGCATCTGGGGGTTGGAATCTGCAGCGCAGGGAGGCCCAAGCTTTCTGCCCCCCCCCCCCCCACTGCGAATTGCAGCCCGCATCCGCCCCAGAAAATGGAGCCTTCAGAGAAGCGCCATCTTCTGGCGCTGAACCCAGCTAATCCAGGGCCCTGGTTCCGTGGCTCACTGGGTAATAAAAGGGTTAGGCCAGCTTTGTGTTATCAGCTGGCTCTAAGCCCGAAAATCATGACCTGGGGTGAACCCTGACTGCACAGTCAGTTGTCAGCCTGCTCCCGCTCTGTATAGACGTGTGTGTCTATGCAGAGCGATGTAGCAGTGCTGACATTGCGTTTCTTGAACTACGTCGGACGGAAGAGGAATTTTTTTAATAAAGATGAGTCTCTAAGTCTATTTTTTGTTTTATTTCTAATAAAATATTTTTTTCTCTGTGTTGTGTTTTTTTTTTAAATAAATTCACTAGAAATTCATGGCGGTCATGTCTAATATTGTTGTGACCCCATGAATTTCGGGCTTAGGGCCTGCTGATAAATGAAAGCTGGCCCTAACCCCTTTATTACCCAGTGAGCCACGGCACCAGGGCCCTGGATGATCTGGGTTCAGCGCCAGAAGATGGCGCTACTCTGAACGCGCCATTTTCTGGGGTGGCTGCGGGCTGCAATTCGCAGCGGGGGTTCCCAGAAAGCTTGGGCCACCCTGCGCTATGGATTCCAGCCCCCAGCTGCCTAGTTGTACCTGGCTGGACATGGAAATAGCGCGGAGCCCCACATATTTTTTTTGTTTTTAATATTTCATAAAATTTTTGTAATAAAAAAAAAGGGCTTCCCTCTATGTCTGTTTCCAGACAGGTACAAATAGGCACCTGGGGGATGAGGGCAGCCTGTTCCTGCCTGCTGTACCCGGCTGGACACAAAAATCCGGCGAAGTCCACGTCAAATTTTTGGGGAAAAATTCAATAAAAAAATACATTTAGGGACTGCATCTTTATTAACCCCTCAAGGCTGGAGTGTAGCGGCATTGTAAGGGGTTTAACTCAGGTCACCCGAAGACAGCTCAGGTGGCATGACCTGAGCTATCACTTCTGAGACTTCTGAGCTGAGACTTCACCGCCGGCTTTCCTGCTAACAAGGTGCAGGGACAGGTGGTGATAGGTTAGGTTGGTAGAATGAGCTGACAGGTTCCCTTTAAATACTAACTGCTGTGTGGTCTTGCCCTGATAAATACTCACCTGTTATGGTAAACGCCTTTCATTCAGCTCAGTTATAGGGCTTTTTCAGGATGAACAGTTATTTTAAGATCCCACTTTAACATCTCAATAAAAATTCATAATTTCAAGTATGTGGCCATCAAAATCTCAATTATTATTTCAACTGTTAAGAAAGTGGTTTTCTGGAGTTGTGCCTTGTATTCTCGCCACCTAATCCAGGTAGAGCCTTGGATTATATAGCCCTCCACCAGTCGGGCCTGTATGGCAGAGTGGCTCGACGGAAGCCTCTTCTTAGTGCAAGACATATGAAAGCCCACATAGAGTTTGCAAAAAAAAAAAACTCTATGAGAAATAAGATTCTCTGGTCTGATGAGACGAAGTTAGAACTTTTTGGTGATAATTTTAAGCAGTATGTGTGGAGAAAACCAAGCACTGTTCACCTACCCAATACAATATCAACAGTGAAACATGGTGGTGGCGGCATCATGCTTTGGGGTGTTTTTCAGCTGCAGAGACAGGACGACTGGTTGCAATTGAAGGAAACATGAATGCAGCCAAATACAGAGATATACTGGATGCAAACCTCTTCCAGAGTGCTCTGGACCTCAGACTTGTCTGAAGGTTCACCTTCCAACAAGACAATGACCCTAAGCACACCACTAAAATTACAAAGAAGTGGCTTCAGAACAACTCTATGACCATTCTTTACTGGCCCAGCCAGAGCCCTTACCTAAACACAATCGAGCTTCTCTGGAGAGACCTGAAAATGGCTGTCCACCAACGTTCACCATCCAACCTGACAGAACTGGAGAGGATGTGCAAGGAAGAATGGCAGAGGATCCCCAAATCCAGGTGTGAAAAACTTGCATCCTTCCCAAGAAGACTAATGGCTGTACTAACTCAAAAGGTGCTTCTTCACAATAGTGAGCAAAGGGTCTGAATACTTATGACCATGTAATATTTCAGTTTTTCTTTTTTAATAAATTTGCACAAATATCTACATTTTTCAGGTTGTTTTTTTCAGTCTAGATAGCGTGCAGAGTCTACATTAATGAGAAATAAAATGAACTTTTTTGAATTTACCAAATGGCTGCAATGAAACAAAGAAAGAACAATTTATTGGGGTCTGAATACTTTCTGTACCCACTCTATATTTGATTCTTGGTACTTACTGTAGAATGCTGCGTTAACCTTGAAGATTTATCCAGGTTATTCAAAATAAAAGCCAAGCCTTAGGTTAAGCCATCAAGATCGAATAAAGTCTGACTTTTTGCACCTGATTCAATCAATTGTTTGAATGGTTGCCTCTCCAGTTTGGACATAATCTACAACTTATTGTTCTTCATTTGAGAGATACATAATTAAGCATTTCCTGGATATTAGATGTACCATAAACATAACAAACATCTTTTGGCCAACAGCTTTTTCCCATTCGACCACACCAGATACAGAAGTGCTTAGCTTGACTGAGTGTTCCTATGTTCTTTTAGAGAAAGCTACAGCCAAACTCCTCTAGCAGTGGCTTTTCTCCAAGCAGAACAAAAAAATCAGACAATAGAACTCTCCTCTTATGGGTGGAAACACGCTATCCTACTTACATGCGAGTTTCTCAGACGAAACTCAGATCAGTGACCCTGAACGGCCTCTCCCTCTCTGGACGGGAGTGTCAGCTGCTTGTGTTTTTGTGCAGCATCACACTCCCGTCCAGAGAGGGAGAGGCCGTTCAGGGTCACTGATTCGAGTCTCGTCCGAGAGACTTGCATGTAAGTAGGATAGTGTGTTTCCACCCTATGCGATATTAGATAGATCCGTTCACATTATGTCCTGGCTCAGGTGCAGTTTCTCATTATTATTCTTGTTTAGCAAGGCAGGGAGCACCCTACCCCCTCCCATTCTGAGCAAGGCTCATAAGCCTTCTGCTACACTGTGTCCATATTGGACTCTGGCCTGTGTTCACCCTGCATCCAGAGGTATATTCATACAGGATCAGGTTTTAAATTAGTTAGATAGGATGATTCTGATAAGGGTCACTGTGAAGAGGTAGAACGGCTTACATACTTTTTATGTAAAAGTATTAACTAAGTACCCTGTTTTTTACTGTTTTTCACCAGCACTTGCTTATTATTATTACTTTATCAGAGCAGTGTAATTCCACACGTTTTGTTATACTGTTTTTTCTGTGGTTTATCTGAGTGTTAGGAGGCTGCCATACATATTGGAGTTTGGATTTGGTTGACTTTAGTGTAGTGTGACTCATTCTTGTCTGGACTACTGTAACTCTCTACCTATCGTTCTCACTCTCACTAAACTCTCCCTCCTCCAATCGATTATGAATGCTGCAGCCAGGATTATAGTTCTATTTAAGCACTACACTGATGATGCCACCATGTGCCAGCCTTTGAACTGGTTACCCAGCTGGAAGGAGATGGACATATTGCTCACATTCCCACTTGAAAACACCAATGTTATTATTATGATATATAATGTATAATGTGATAAGTGTTAATTAGGTGCAATGAGAATTATGTGCTGTGCCACACAGTAGGGTAAGGGAGTAAGTGTTTAGGACTAGTCCAGAGTGGGCAGAGTTAGACTGAAGGGACAATTTCATTTTCCTGTCAGAAGATGAGATAGGGCCCAGCTTGCAGTAGTTACAGACCTAATGTCTGGGTAAAGAACAGAGCTGTGTGATCTGGGCATCCCTAAAGTAAGAGCAGATGAAGGCCATGGATAGGGACATCCTGGAGAAAGTGAATTGACTAACATATAGAGTGTTCTATATATATGGGTCAAAGAATTGACCAAAGGGTAGAATAACAATAGGGGATAGATCCTGGGAAAGGTTGCTCAGAATTAAAGCCCTGATTATATTACTCCTAAGAAAATGGGCCAGGATGGGACAGAAGCATGAGATGAACTGTATCCCCCAGGCAGGAGCTTCATAGCATCAGAGAATTAGACACTAAGTTTGGCCATATTGGCAAATCAGCTCTTTTAAAAGGCGGACAGGAAGCGGAATTGCAGGTGGAAGGAATAACTATTACAGACGGTAGTGTGGTGCTAAGCTCGTTTATCGTGAAGCAAACTACACAAATGGATGCAGGAACACGAGAGTGTGAAGGAATAAAGAGACTCTGTATGCTCTGTGTCCAAGATGATAAGTTGTGTACCTACTATTTAATGTGTATAGTTGTCATCAAATGGCTGGTAAGTAAAATAACATTTATTAAGAACTGGTGGTCTCTCACCTTGAACTGGATAGCATTTGGTCAGGGCTATTTGAGGTCACCAGCATCGTGAAGCCTGCAACGGAGTATCACATACCCAGTGCAAATCCACACACCCAGCCAGCACCCACATTTTCATGTAATGTACCAGGCAACAGTAGATGACTACCTTGCCCATGGCTAGCGCCACATTACACATTCAGTACAGATTCTATTGTAAACCTATTACTCTTACACACAAAGCTCTCCACAGTTCTGTACCACCCTAAATCTCCTGCCATCTCTCTGTCTACCACCCTACCCATCCTCTTCATTCCACTAGTGACCTAAAACTAACATCTTCTATAATCTGAACCTCTTAACATCCAGCTCCCATCAAAATATGAAACAATTTGCAAATATGCACAGAGAAATCAGGAAACAGCATCACTTGCATTTTTACATTAATAATATAGATTAAATATGCAGTATATAAAACAGAACAGAAAAGCAAATGATTAGAGGCAATCATTTTTAAAATATCAATAGCTTACATAAAAAAAAATGCATATTACTCAATAATAAGTTGTATTGTTGCTCAGTAAATATAGATATTACGGTATGTCGGCTAGAGAAATACTAATAGAGTTTCATTAAACGCTGCAGAAAATCTCTTCATGGTTACCCAGGTTTGTAGCAATATTCTGCTAATATAGAACAAAAGCAAAGTTTGCATGGTGTTCATGATTTCATTCTCTTGGCACTGATTACTCGGAGCAGTAAATGAAGTATGTTAAAATTAATTTAAAAGAGGAACCAACTTGTGTAAAATCTCAGTTCTAGGCATGTGATCTAACACCTAAGGCTTCATGCACACAAGAGAGTAACGTTCCGAGCTGTAGAATCTATGTGGTCTGTTATATACAGTACCTCTGTAAGATAGCTTTGAATCTTTTCAAATTATGGAGATATACTCCTGTAGATTTAATACTCATTAATATAGTATCTGCTGGGACATACAACAAGAAGTTTACTTACAGTACTTACAGGGTTCTATGATTGCCAATACAAAGCCATAAAACAGTCATGTGCGGGAGCCTCTACCCACTGTATCTAAATCTCTGTAAATGTATCCTTCAACTAATCTGCTTTTGGATACTGGACAATGATATGGAAGATAAGAAAAAGAACTGCGTTAACAAAAGATGTATTATAAAATTTGATTTAATTCCTTCCTTGAGGAGGATGTGGGCATAGTGAGCAGGCTCAGGAACTAAGCTGGCTCCATCCTGGCTTGGTTATACAGCCATCATCCGCCAATGTAGTTCACAGAATCAGATAGATGCAAATAGAATTTGAGTTGAATTTTCTGAAATTTTTCGATTGTGGCAAAATCGCACAATTTACGATTTGATTAACTGGAACCTCTGAACGGGTATGCGGATTCAAGAGCAAAGACAATGATTGATTTGACTAACACAATAAAAAAAGATGCCTTCGGCACAATATCAGAGGATAGTGAAAATTAATCAGTTTAAGTTACTAGAAAAATACAGTAATTCCTATGACCAGAATATTAAGCAATGCTATTTACACACTATCATTTAAAGGGAACCTGTCACCCGATTTTAAGGCCCTACACTATCTCTAGCTGTTCCTACACCTTCCTAGCAGCTCCCTATCTATCCCTTTCTTAACTAAAGTGTCCCTATGTGCCACGTCACACACACAGATAATTGTGCAGATATTGTTTGCAGATCTGTGGTTGCAGTGAAATCATGGACAAATTGTTCCATTTTGTGGCCATATACAAATGAACAATATGTCCATGATTTCACTGCAACCACAGATCTGCAAACAATATCTGCACAGATATCTGTGTGCGTGACGTGGCCCTATGAAAGATGTGTAAAATAAGTATAAACTTATTGCAGTCCCCGAGGTTGGGGGACTGGGTAGGCGTGGCCTCAGTTCCTTCAGCACACCTCCTGGCTGTAATGCACGCCCCGCTGGGCGGATTATTCTGTGTCCACTCAGCCCCATTAATTGGAATCTCCCACCCTCTACACCTCTTTGCACGGCCGGGCGTCACATCCGGCGCGGTGCATTATGGGCCGTCACGTGATCGGCCCTAGTGCATTCTGGGGTTGATCACGTGATCGGCCCCAGTGCATTATGGGCTTGATCACGTGAACGGCCACGCTCCACGCATGCGCAATGCGCTTATTAAGCCGGGGCCATCAGTGATCACCCATAATGCACTAGGGCCAATTCACGTGACAGCCCATAATGCACCGCGCCGGATGTGACGCCCGGCCATGCAAAGGGTGTAGAGGGCGGAGATTCCAATTAATGGGGCTGAGTGGACACAGAATAATGCCGCCCAGCGGGGCGTGCATTACAGCCAGGAGGTGTGCTGAAGGAACTGAGGCCACGCCTACCCAGTCCCCCAACCTCGGGGACTGCAGTAAGTTTATACTTATTTTACACATCTTTCATAGGGACACTTTAGTTAAGAAAGGGATAGATAGGGAGCTGCTAGGAAGGTGTAGGGACAGCTAGAGATAGTGTAGGGCCTTAAATCGGTGACAGGTTCCCTTTAATCAGTATCATTAAATAACTGTTATCATCAGTAATAACTGAATCCTTATAGGCCAAACCAAATTATGTCAAAATCAATTATGAGTGCCTCACCATTTTCAGAGAATGCAATTATTCCTGATTGGAGATGAGCCACCACACTGGTAATTTGATTCGATTCGTCGAATCGGGTGTGTGTTCATCGAATGTTCGTCGAATGTTCATCGAACACATATAAAACAGCTTCTTCTAACTTAGGACCGTTGGAGGAGCAATCAGGGAGCAGGGACAGCACCAGGGAGTGGGGGAGCAAAAGACCCACGTGGGGAGCCCGGCAGTGAGAAGGCTTTCCAGCTTTGTGCTTGTGCTCCCTGCTCCCTGGAGCTGCTCCCCCGTCTGGTCCTAACTTAGTATCAGGCGAGGAGGCGGTGGGGGGAGCGATGGAGCGCAGCACAAAACAGGAAAGCCGGCGGTGAAGTCTTCTCAACCAGGCTCCGACGGTATTCAATGATCTGCTGATGCAGATCATTTCATTTGAAGTAGCCACGGTGCTGTCACGGTTCATGTGAGTTCATGCAACATGAACTCACATGAACTTTCCCACAGCCACCCAGCGCACAGCTCAGCTACAGCTGAGCTAAAGAAGAAAGCTGGATTGGATTACGTCGGACGAAGATAATTTTTTAATAAAGATGGAGTGTAAGTGTTGTTGTTTTTTTCTTCTAATAAATAATTTTTTCTCTGTGTTGTGTTTTTTATAAAAAAAAACTTTGCTAGAAATTCATGGCAGTGATGTCTACTATTGGCGTGACCCCATGATTTTCGGGCTTAGGGCCGGCTGATAATACAAAGCTGGACCTAAGTCCTTTATAACCCAGTGAGCCACAGCACCAGGGCCCTGGATGAGCTGAATACAGCACCAGCAGATGGCACTTCTATGAACGTGCCATTTCCTGGAGTGGCTGCGGGCTTCAAATCGCAGCAGGGGGGGGGGGGGCCCAAAAAGCTTGAGCCTCACTGCGCTGCAGATTCCAGCCCTTATTAAAGTCATCCAAGGTTTCAGAGCCTGCTATGCTCCTTCATCAGGGACTCCATACATTCCCTGATGAAGGAGCATAGCAGGCTGTGAAATGCTTGGGTGGATCTAATAAACCCTCATTTAAATTGAAGACTTGGGCCTTGTGGTCTTTGTAGCAGTGCGGACCTACAACACACCGTTCCTGCTAATTGCACTATATGCCTTCTACCCTGGCAGTCCAGCAAGTGGAACTGATGAAGGTGTAATCATGACCAAAACGTGTTCCACATCCTCGTAGATTGGAAATCTGCTGCAATTAAAATATTCACTTGACAATCTGTTGGGGAGTGCCTTATGATATTTCACATTTTTTGACTCGACCGTCTGAATAACTCTATCATCACCAGGTTATCACCATCATTTTCTAACAGGGTTTGCTTACATCAGCCATATTCCTGTTTGACAGATTTTAGAAATCCAGATGTGGATGAGATAAACATTTCTTCTTATACGTCACAATCTATGATCCCCTCATTTTTCTGACACATTCTTTCATATTTTGAAAGAAATGATTTTATGCTCTGCTAATCAATACATCAAGCTGAATACCCTTGATTAATTTTAAGCAAATAAGGCCAGTGCTGCTTTGTCCTTACTTCAAGTATGTACAGTAGCTACAATGGCATTCAGATGTGTGGACGACAGAAAAAAATAATGAAAGGCTTCTATTCTTCATAAATAATTACCCAGCATGAAATTGATTAATAGTCTACTGTACATCTATAATGGAATGCATAGAGGCATTGTTAGAAGGATCAGTATGAGAGTTCGGGGTGTTAAATGATGAAAGAATGCAGAACCATGTGGAGGAGGCAAAAAAAAGAGAATCAGGGGGTAAAAGTCAATTAGTGGATCAAAAGCTGAAAGTGCAATTTCTGTAATAAAGAAGTAATAATTATGCAGACTCGGAGAGAATTATAATGGAAAGATGACAATTATCTGAAGCAGCTGTGGAACAAAAAGGAGCATGTACAGTAGTAAAGAGGAACACAAAGGATGGTTGAAGTAAATGATATATAGATATACTGTACATTGACAGCAGGGATGACTCTGCAGAAGCAGCAGGGTTACATCATCATATCATCACATAAATAGGAGTTCTTCAAGGTTTTACAAATGATTGTAGCTATATTTACTGAGGTCTCTTAAGGTTTTCCTGGAATGCAGATATATTGTATATACATGTGCATCTCAATGAGTTAGAATATCATCAAAAAGTAACATTTTTTTCAGTAATTCAATTATATAAAGTGAAACACATATATTATATAGAGTCATTACACACAGAGTGATCTGTGTCATGTGTTTATTTCTGTTAATGTTGATGACATGGCTTACAGCCAATGAAAACCCAAAGGTCATTATCTCAGAAAATTAAAGTAGGGAGGATGAAGGGTTAACAACTGTGCTGTTGTATTCAATGAAACCTCAAAGGGGAAATATAATATTGATTTATTAGTCGCATGTTTCAGGGCTCCCTAAAACACCCCGATATATATTGATTTGTCCTGATTAAGGGGCCAGGAAACCCTGAAAGGTTGTGACTACTAAATCAATATTATATTGACACTTTGATGTCTTGTGGAATACAGCAGCGCAGTGTTTAATCCTTCATCCTCCCTACTGTATATGCACCACGCTGGTGACTGCAGCAGTTGTGATCTGCTTTTATAGTGGTTGTGACTCTCACAACCACACAAGGTGAAACCTCTGATACCTATTTAGGAAAGTATTTTATCTCTCAGACCCTTCATCCTCCCTACTTAATTAATGAACTTCTTTAAAATGGAAAATGAAATTTGAATTGAATAAACTTGATGCAAATCAAATATCTTGGCTGAATTCAAGTAAAATATTTTAATTTTGGCAGTTTCATATATATCCATTGTTTAAGAAGCTATTCCAGTTGTGAACAATTTTGAGCTCTTTTCACTGAACAGGTATCATGACAGGTTGAACAGTCGGGTCTAACCATCAGGATCCTCATCCATCGCCAGACTCTTCTGATTGAATGCAGAATTGTTGGAGAACGTGCATTACCGCTCCATTCGCTAAGGCTGGTTTCACACTACAATTTTTGGAAATTTGGACTTTCCATCTAAAATGGATAGAAACGGATCTGTTTTCTCCCCATTGACTGTCAATTGTGATGGAGAATGTGCGGTGGCATCCGTGTTGTCCCCTTTTGCACAGATCCGATTTCATACCGTTTTTTTGGCCGAAACCCAAACGAAAAATTGTTGTGCTTTGGGTGCTCATTCAAAAAACGGAATCAAACAGATCCGTGCCTACCCGGCTAGTATTAGCATGGAGTCCTATGGAAACAGATCCGTGAGAAAACGGACTATTTGCGTTCAGCTGCATTGATCCATTTTCCCAGACTGAGCATGCCCAGCAGCCAGTTTAATATGACACACCAACAAGGGGTGAGGCATTTGCAACTGGATCCATCAACCAAATGGACACAACCTGATGCAACTGATGCTACTGCACCAGTATCATCAACATATATATCAGCTAGTCCAGCAATAGAAGTTACTGGGCATATACGGTATGTCTTGGCTCAGCCTTTTTCTCCGTGACCTAGTCAGTGTTGCCTCTAAGGTGTTGCTCACTGGTCCAATAATCATAATCCAATGCAATAAAAGAAGATAATCAGTGGCACTCACCGCGGAAGATCTTGTGTTTTTTATTATTCAGAGTCCAAATGTACATCCATGGACAGTTCACGTGGGGGAAGGGGTGTGCAGAGACGGCAGACGATGGCCTGCCGTTTCGCGGTCAGTACCGCTTCGACGGGTCCTGGTGTTATATATAAGCTAGATCAGTGATAAAAGACGGTGCAGGTGCATCCGTTTGTATCATGTTTCACAATCCGTGGGACCCCAGGGGCATGCAGGTTTATAAATGCATACCCCCGGATTTAAAAAAAATGGTAGTGTGAAACCAGCCTAACATAGACTAACTATAGACGTACAGCAACCGTGACATACTGAACATAGCATTAGCGCATATGGTCCAGGGAACTAGTCTGATTGCTATATATGCAGTCGATAAGGATTTTTTTCCCCAATTTGGGGCAATTAACATCTGCCCCATGGGATTTTTGCCTTCTTCTGGATCAATCTGTTAGTCTATGGTTGAACTTACGTGTACATTCAATCTTAAATATTATAAAAGTATGACTGACAAATACCCTATTCTGAAGACTGGAAAGGGGTTCCAATGTTTGACCCCGGAGGTCTACCAGTTATCATTTATTCAATTCAATGGAAAGTTAAACATTTCACAATTCATAATTTATACTCCAAACCTAAACATTAGCTTGGATATTTGCAACTATTCACCCTTTAGTAGCATTTCTCAAGTACTGTTTCCCATTTTTAATTACCATTTATGATTCAACATTTTTTTCACAGCATCTCATTTTAAGTATTGCTTTGTTATACAGATAAAAAAGGTATGCTGTCACATAACGTCTGGATATGGTATATTCCAAAGAGAACTCACTATGCTCATCTCATACACACAACTCCATAAATATACATTCTCCATCGTATGCAATGAATCTGCACTAGTAGCCCCTAAGTGGTATTTTTTAGCTTTGCAACATTTGCAATAAAACATATATGAAAAGTGTTGTTTCACTTGCCAGTTCAGTAAGTGAATAGTTTTGATTGTATGTTTCCGATAACTGCAACCTGCCAAGAAAGCTTTTGATTTTTCAGTTCATTAAGGAGAAGGATGTTATGTTGTTGGGTGAAAGTTTCTTATTTAATGGCTTTACTTCATACATTAATGAGTATGATACTTTAGCAACTTACAAAGGCTAATGACAAGTACAATAAGTCAGCCTTGTCGAAGTATAACTCATTGGATGTTGATAAATTTCTTGGAAAAAGCCATATAATAACAAACTTCTCTATGAAACCTTCTGCCTTTGAAGTTTTAAATGAGCTCAAATTCATTAATTTTAGGCCGGGATAAGAGGAAAGAATCATTTGAATGAGTTAAAGGGTTTTCTCAAAAATGATAGAAAAAGTAGCAAATAAAAGAAAAAACAGACATGACTAATTCATAAACAGTCAGTAATGAACTTCGCATATAAAAGCCCCAAGTGATCAAATTGGAATTATTTCTTAAAAAAAGAGAATAGGGGCAATTTTAAGATATATTTCATTTAAACAAATTGAAAAAAATATATATTTATTTGATATAATTTGGAAAATTATAGTTTCAAAGTTTTTAAAGTTGAAGGTACGCTATAAAGATTAACCACCGTTTACATTTTTATTTAATAACTAGATGGTGGCCCGATTCTAACGCATCGGGTATTCTAGAATAAGTATGTAGTTGACAAACTATGACTTACAGAACTTTTCAGTCAATGTGAGTGAACTACATATATGTATATATATATATATATATATATATATATATATATATGTATATTACATATACATATAGCAGCCTATGGTATATGGCGGTACATTACAGTACATGTATAGCAGCGCTATGGTATATGGAGGTACATTACAGTACATGTATAGCAGCACTATAGTATATGGCGGTACATTACAGTACATGTATAGCAGCACTGTAGTATATGGTGGTACATTACAGTACATTATAGCAGCACTATAGTACAGTCATATGAAAAAGTTTGGGCACCCCTCTTAATCTTACTCATTTTTTTTGTTTAAAATTGTTTTTTTTGCAACAGCTATTTCAGTGTGATATATGTAATAACTGATGGACACCACAGTAATATTTCAGGTTTGAAATGAGGTTTATTCTACTAACCAAAAATGTGTAATATGCATTATTTCAAAATTTGACAGGTGCAAAACAATGGGCACCCTTCTGATTTTCATGATTTCAATACTCCTAACTACTTTTTACTGACTTACTGAAGCACTAAATTGGTTT